>CM073590.1:177335245-178535245 GCA_037074705.1 Zhengitettix transpicula | reverse complement strand
TTTTAATAGTGACCCACTTACGGCGGGTTTTTTGAGGTTAATACTGATTATTTGATTGGGATCAGTTCAGAAATAGACAGATTATTGCTGACGTGGTTGCTACTAAAATTAAGAAAGTTGTATTGATTGGTTAATCGGCTGGTGACGTCAAGTTGATAATTTTGATTTTATTGCCGTGCCATCTGCTTCGATCGGAGGTAGCCACGTGCATGAACGTAATTATTTGTGAGTGGCGATGTGTTAAGGTTAGCGGGATGCGAGACAAATGCGCACGTCTCAGCTGTCAGCCAAGGGCACTGGCGCAGCTGTGAATGGCGCTGTGGTGGGGGAGCGGCGTCCGCGGCGCTCAACAGGTCGGCGGCGGCGACGGCGGAGACGCCACGCCAGGCTCGAAGCAGATGCCGCAGCCGCAGCCACAGCCACAGCCGCAAGGGCCGGGGCAGGGGCAAGGGCAGGGGGGTCGCAGGGGGGCCAGGCCCACGGGTGACCCGCTCACCGCGTGCCTCGACGCCGACAGCACGTACATCTGCACCGCCTTCAGCCCGCGCTGCTTCATCATCCAGAAGGTGAGTGTCTCGGCGCCATATGGCGGGCCGTCGCTCGCGTCTGCGGGCCCGGGGGGGCGAGCGGGCCGTGCCCCCGACCCACCGTGTGCGTGTGCGGGCCCGGTTAAGGCCCGTAATTGGCAGACCGCCACGCCAACAAGTGGTGCTGCGCCGAAACTGCGTGGCGTCTTCGATCGGCGCTCGGGCCCGCGTGACGTCAGTGTTCTGTGCGACGCGTCGCCGATAACGCCCGTGTTTGCCCGCCTATCGACCCGCGTACCCAGATTTCTTACGACGACGATTTCCTCGCAGAATGAATCTGCCCCGGGTGACGTTACCTCTGGCCGCGCCAATTGTCGGGGCCACCGCTCGACTCCGATTAATAAATCGCCAGGCGGTCCGTCGTTTCGAGGACCGCGAACGCGCTGCGTCGTCGAACTCGGGACCACGTGGCGGCGTGCTAAGTGATCGATAATGCCGCCCACGTTCGGCATCGCTTTCCGATGTCACGTAAAGACGGGACGCTGACCTATCGCCCTCAATTGTTTCCGATTCTCGAAATTAACGATTACAAACCACGGCAACACCTTCATTCGGCACGGTACTTCCGGCAATTTCATAAAAATCCCAGTATTTGCATAATAAAGTGACGTATGAAGCTAACAGCTGTTTCGGATGTTACGCCTAGTTCGGCACGGACGCGGTCCGGGCGGAGGCGGAGCACTGCAAATTCGCGTCGCAAAACGTATTTACTGTACCCGAAACGTAATTTAACGATTGTGGCAAATAAAGGACGGTTTATAAATTTTGAAACCTCCCCCATCTGCGTTCACAGTGCTCCGAATTCCTTAAAACGGAACCAATTCTGCCGTATGTTCATTTTTTCCAAATGGATTGTAATTAATACCATAATAAAGTGTGTTATGATTAACCCATTCATGTGTCCCATTGAGTCCGAACACATTCTAGATGTCGGCGTAATTTCATTTAACACTATTTGTTCCTTAAATATTTAGAAAGTTTGTTCTGAAACTTGAATATGTTTTTAAATAATCACGGTAATAATTATTTTTAAAATTATTACTAATCACATGTCTGTCAAACGTTTTGGCGTGCTGTCATCACACAATAGTTCCATTTAAGCAGATGGTAGAAATTTGGACCGTAATTCACCTTCATCGTTGTCAAATTACAGTTTCAAACGCTGACTTATTTAAATGATACTGCTATAGAAATCTCGTTAATGTATTCAGAGATACGACGAGTGTTCAAGGTTCTTAAGCGACACTGATTTCGACCTAACAATACGGTTACTGCCATTTGTAATAAAAGTGATACTTAACTAGTTAGCCATTTTTTTTAGAATCGAAATGTGTCTCCTTGTTCGTATACTTGAGCCTAATTGATGCAATATCTTCCAACGAATCCGTTCCAGCTGTCGGCGTTATTTTATCATTCACTTTCTTCAATTAACACAGAAAAATATTTAATGTCGTTCTACTTCGTGGATGTGATTTCCAGTCTTAATTTAGTCTTCCGAGGAGCTGAAGAAAGCTACTTGTATATCCAGCCATACTTTGATTAAATGCTTTTAAAAAAACTGAGTCATTTTAATAAATAAATGACATATTTGTTGTTATATTGCAGTTTTTAAAACATTGGCTTTTACAACTTTCATCGACGTCACGAAAACCGTTCTATTATATTGTCGTTTTTTTTCGAAAAAATAGTGTCGATATTAATTTAATGACGTGGTAAGTGGACGAGACAATTACATGTTTGTTGTGTATTTTCGTCCCTGAAAGGAAGAATTCTCTGCAAACATATGATAGCTGCGATCCGGGAAACCTGGTCGGTGCTTTACTTACGTAACCAACGCCACGTACAATAAAAACTTTTATACGGCGTGGAGATGCTTTAGTTACGGGCGCAAAGTCGTTCCCGTGACAAAAACTCAAATGTCAAGCTTTGTTGTTTATTGGGATCCCCAACGCTACATTCGAGGCATAATTTTGGAACGTGAAGGGCACTCTTATTCGTACCATATGCACGTTAACAGAAGGCCAAGCTATTTTACAAAAGGAATCGCCGATACGGTTTTTTTTTCAAAACAAAAATACAAACAAAAAGTAACCTTCAGAAAGGGAAATCGTGGCAAATCTGTGAGCAGCGAGCTGAAATATATTGTTTGTATTTCTGATCCTGTAGTAATTCTTCTCTATTCTCTCTCTAGTATTTCCACGTTTTCTGTATGGTTTTTTAATATTCATACCAAAGATCCGCTTTCATAACTTATGTTATATAACTGAAATGTGTCCAGCTTATTTTCTCCATTATCCGAATATCCGCTACATAATAGCCGTATTTACCATTATTTATTTGTCACAGTATCTGCGACCAGAATGAAACGTTACGTAACCCAGTCAGCTTTTCATAAGCACTGCAACGGTAGAAATCACTCTCAATTTCCTTCGACTAGTTTTAAGAGATCCAAATAAAGTAATCACCTCAAGAACTGCTTTGGTAAACTGTGAACCTATTGGCTTCAGCGGAAAATTGGTTTCTTAGGTTTCGAACAGCTCCTAAGATAAAGAATGTAGTCTTTCTCGTTCTAGAGAATGAATGAAGTCTTCTCGGGCTCCTAACCTAGTAAACAATTGTATCCCCGACGTTTCGGTGACGTTAACTGTCATTCAGCTCCTAAGATATTTATCTCCATTGTTTCCTCTCGGGCAGGGTTTTAGAAACTGAAGGCTGATGACGAGGCGTCGAAACGTCGTGCCCTGTTTGAAAGCCGAGAACTGTTTATTGAATCGTGGTTTTTGGAAGAATATCAGAGCTTTGAATTGATTTGTATCTAGAAGATCGTTCCTCGAAATGAAAGTAATCTGTTTGAGTTAAGACAACGAAAAACAAATATTATTATATTATTTTATTATTACTCAATATCTTAAAGTCAATCACGTCCACTCACTGAGCAACGCGTTTCTTTCTTTAGGTTATCTTGCAATATTACTAAAAGAACTAGCGTCATTTGTCGTTCGTCTTCATGCAAACATCGCCGGCTAAACGCACCTGGATGTCAAGATTTCTGCACTAAGATTTTTCGGTTGTACGGATTTGAAATTACGTGATTATTTCAAAGATAATATTTTTGTGGTGAACTATGTGATGACTATCTCTCTGCCTCTGGCCTGGACTGACGTACAGAGTATTACGACGGGGAAAGAATTTTCGTATTGTTACGTCCACCATTCCCCTCTCACCTCTCAATCTCCACGTCTATCACTCACTTCTCCAAAATGAGACAACGGAACGTGCGATCGGACCATAATTTCTCAATGCTCCCATTTTGTAGGTAGCCTTGCAGTCTTGTACACCGTATCTACGTGCTTCAGTTCGGAGAATTCTGCTTCTTGAGAAGCGCCTGTTTCGTAACAGTTGCTACGCGTCAACTTGCCTTCACTGTAAATTTCATGATACCAAGTACGCTCGTCCTTCTCTAACTCTTGACCTTACACATCTTTTTGTTATCAGTATTTGAAAATTAACCAATTGAACAATCAACATAAACCCCAAAAATTTCCTCGTAAAACTTTGAAGCACAACAAACTGGATACGTTATATTTTTTGTTTGTTTTCAGTTGTTTCTATTTATTAGTGTTGGAATGAAAAACGCATTAGAACACTCGATTATATTCGGAACTGTGGAGAAATCCAGTACTGGTGTCGACTTCGTTGACGAATTTGCTGAAGGATTCTAAATTGAGGGCTACTGACCACTGAACTTTAATTCCATCAATTGGACTTGCATCCTTATCCTCACTCATATTGTTCAAAACTAAAGGAAAACAAAATCGTGAAGTGCACTCATTTTGTAAAATGAGTTCCAATCCTGATTTTTTTTACATACGCTAGGGGGGGCGTTTCTTTTAGCGTTTAACCAGAAATTTTCCCTATGGTCATTTTTTTTTCCAGAAGACGACGGGCGCACTAAGTGCAAAACAATGTCGTCGTTAATCTCTTCTTATCAATTCAGTAAGTAGATAAATACTGTACGATTCGTCTGACAACTTTACTATGAGATGAGTCCAACGTCGCAGTCTACGATTTCTGTTCAAGCCTCATCTTCTCCGAAACCTTCAATAGTATTGTATTACATATATATATATTGTAATATACAAAAAATATTAATAACAAAATTCCTACTCGTTGCGGCGCCAAATTATGTAATATACAATTTAATGATATTAAACCCAACACGTTGGGACCAAATAATGTAATACTGTTTAAAAGGAAAATATGATTTATAGGGTTTATAGCTGAATAAAAAAAAACTTTTTAAATATACAAAAAAGAATTTAATACAGATTTCGATTTTAATTTAGTTCCTGTACATATTTTTTAATTAACGCCACAGCTTTTAATGATACTCAACTCTACAGGGCCGCTTATTGGGCCTCTAATAATTACAGTATTTTGCAATTTTATCGAAATCGAAAGAGCTACAAAAGAATAATAATTAAATTTACAATAACAATTAATATAAAAATAAATAAATAAAAAATTAAATACAATGGAACTTTACATGAATTTAAAGAAATTGACGGTACTCATATTTATATAATTTTTACAATAGAAGATTTTTTTCCATACCAGTTTTTTAGAGCACAGTTTTTACCTCGCGTAAGAATATGAAGGTTTAGAATTTCGTTTCTGGGACAACCCTAGTATCGGGGCAGTCTGTTGTCACGAGAACTGATTTTTCTATGATGATTCTCTGCCGGTCCTCGAAACCAGACTGTTTATGACCATAATCGGTTGAGATCCCAAACTAGACTCAATGTGAACTTCGAGCTCACAAACCGCACTGCAGTTCTCTGTATTACACACGTTGCCGACAATAATAGACTGGAAACCATTCCAGTCTCCGCATTCTTGCGCCACACTGAATGTTATTTACATTGATCTGGCATAAAATTACGCCTACAATCATATTAAAGAAAATTATTTTAAAAAAAACTTTCATTACACATTGGTGATCTCTACAATATATTTAACAAATTTATTGAATCTATAGATATCATTATGTGTAAATAATAAATAAGTTTCTAAATTATAATAAAATTAATTTATAATTAAATATATAGCAAATCTATTAATAGTTATAAATTAGCGATCGAATCTAATACGAATAAAATTAATAATCGATAAGAAAATAGAAAATCTATGGTGCTGCAGAAAACAGCCGATGATTAAACGTGGTATTTTGAGGCGTATATTACGATAGTTGTTACAACGGCAAAATGTTACAACGGCAAAATGTTTTGTGAGACAGTATTGGCAGTAATTTAATGAATAAACAGTAAATTAATATGTGAACGATTTTCTTTTGTTGAATATATATGAATAATGAACATAATATATATAAATTAATGTATTTATGGTAAAGTTTTATTAATGAATGTAAGCTTTCCCGGTGTAAATTATTAATAAGTTTTTCACGGTTAAGCATATGAAGATAGCGGTAGAGAATGACTGCAGAAACGTCAACATCGAAAAATCTGAACCTGGTGCTTAACCGTGAAAAAATTATTAATATAATTTTATATATGAATATGCCCTTGAAGGGTTGAAAGCTATTGGTCTGAGTATAAAATATAAACAAATATATTGAGACAGAAAACATTTGATCGCTCTTAACTTTAATAAATAAAACTTGTAAGCAGCAATCCCATTTCTGAAACGAATATTTCTCAAACACATCTATGCACCGCCCAACAAGGTAAACTAGGACAGAAAATAAGAGATGTTCGAGGAGGTATAGGGTGGAACAAAGTACTAAGAATATTAAGTTATAATTGGCGACCAGTGTTTTCTCTGCGTAGCTGCTTCGTGTTGTGCGATGTTTGGGACTGCAGACGATACATTGCCTTCTCCACAGAGAGAGAAAATTGAGTCTGTACTTTGTCTCAGAAACGTGGCGAATGGAAACTGAAATGATTCATATCACGGAATTTCTTGTTTGTGCTGAATCCTTCTGTATGGCATCTAAGCACGAGTGCTTTCGCAATCAACCTCATAGTATCAGCATCATTGACGACTTCTTATCGATCTATCGAGAAAAGTAGTATGATTTAACTTCCATCCATTACTTCTTTCTTTCCTTTTCCTTATTTATTTTCCTTACTTTATTCCTCTTCTCCCTCATCAATTATTTATTTATTTTTATATATTTTTTCATCGTCGGTTTACTTTAGTTTTTCATTTATAATTTCTTTAGTTGCTTCTCTCATCCAAGTCGTTTTAAAGTGTTCGTCGATGTATTTTTTTTTTCACCTTTTTCTGGATTTATTTCTTCCATTTCTTTAATATGTCCACTCCCCTTTTTTCACTTTTATATTTAGACATAATTAACAAGTAACTAAAGTCCAACTAAAATTAGATATCACTTGGCTGTTATTTTCGGTGAGGGTTATGACCTCCGATCTACCAATCAGAACGCTTAAAATTAAGGGCGGGACAACCAGCGTTACTGAACAATCGCCGTGTACTGTATTGTTTTTAGTGCTCTGTATAGGAAGTACATTTGCCACCACTTTTATGTTGTATCCTCGTCTCATTCCACTCAGAAAAACCCAAGTGACATCGAATTTTAATCGTATTATAGACACTTTATCAGAGCACTAAACGTTTTGCTACTGCGTCCATACGCTCTCATTTATGAGAGGGAGCACACAAGATATACTATCAGGCATTTGTATTAGTTTTAATTCTTTCTCTTTTTTTACCCCTCTTTATATGTTCTTCCTGTCTGATTCATTCTTTCTGTGAACCGCACTTCAGATCGTCTGATGTTTACCCACCGCATTAAAATTCTGCGTGGAGTATTGTAATTGAAGTTTAAACTTTAATTTGACTCATTTACAATAAGAAATGAGCGGAATCACCCTGATCGTTTTCTTTCTTTCTAGTTTCTTTGTTAAGGTCCTATTTCGAAGCTGAAAATTTTATAGTAAAAATATTTAGTTTTATTTCTCTGTTCATCGTATTTCATATTTACATGTCTATATTTCCTTCTTATTTAATTGCCAATATAAGGCCATTGATATACTTCTTGTTGTTAAATGAATATAAGAAACGTGTTAGTAATTCTTTTGCATAATCAGCCTGGAATTTTTATTTCTATTCGGGATTCTTCGCAATATTACATTCACTTCTTTAAACAACAGATCGATTGATCCATGCGATACTGTTAAAATATCAATTAATTACCGTGAATATTCATGTCGGTCAATTTTTTCGATATAAGGTCGTATAACAAATTCTTATTTATTGTTGTAGATATGAATGCATATCCAGCTCTCACATTCCCGAAACATGTCGTCCATTAAGAGTCGCAAATAGTCTGAAACATTTATTTTCTGTGACATGTGTGGACTATATTGCTTATGGATTCATTAAAATTTAATATTAACTCTAGGGAATATATTGACACAATTCTCAGTGCCTAACCATCATGAGGATTACCTACAAAAAAAATGAAAAAAATTGATGTAAACATTTTGTCCCAAACGCTGTATCTTGGAGCAGTGTTGAGGGTTTCAGTTTGTATTAATTAATTTGCCCAGTCACTGTAAAGTAAGTTCTTCTCAAGAAAGCAAATAGAACGTTATTTCATATATTTTACACAAATTACAGCCGTCTGGATTATTTTGGGATAGGACTTTAGACTTGTAGATCCCAGTAATGAACTCGCTGCATATATAAATTGACATCAGTGATTACTGATACAATGTAGTATGAAGCAGAAACGAAACATATTTATTTTTATTAATATCGATATACCTGAACGATTAACGTTTAAGTCCATTACATTTGAATACGCGTTCATTTAGTAAGCTTCTATAAGTCGTGACATTGAATCAAAGAGGCTATTGATAACTTCCTGCGTAATGACTTGGCAGGCAGCTTGCATTCGTAACCACGTCTCATGACTGTTTCTGAGTGTTGAGGGACAGTTTGTAGACGGATCGTATCCCGTCCGATATGAGACTCGCCTGGCAAAGGGACAGACCACGGAAGAAGTCGCGCCTGCTGTTTCTAAAAGACACCTTCAACATTCACAGCAACATGTGGTCGGGCATTGTCTTATGTAATGTAGCGTCGGGCTTGCAAAGAAGGAAGTGTACCAGATGCCTTGATAACTTCTGCGATGTAACGGCTGCCGGTGAATACGTAGAATTCGATGGAGCCAAATACCATCAAGCTTGGTGTTCGACCACTTTAACGGTCAATAATGTTCTCTAAAAAATACTGGTCACCTAGATGTCGTCTATTCGGTATATGACTGTCTGTAAAGCGAAATCCACCTTAAAATACCATGTGTTGGTAATTGCACGATGTACTTTAATGAGCCGATAGTAGCCTGAGCCGGTCCACGGTCAAGGAAATCCGCCTATAAGACGACGTCAAACAAGAGCCGCATACACCGGATGAGCTAATACTTGTGATGAAGCCAAACGGTCAGTCACTGCAACACTCAACGGTCTACTCGCAATTCGTGAGCACTGTCGCGTTTCAAATATTTACAATCCTCATCGACATTATGTGTCTACAGTGTCATCGAATCGCAACAACACAGCGATACGAAACATCACTATCACGCAGGTCATTCATTCAAATTCTGTTTGTTTATCAGGTGTATACGCTTCAAAACGCTTTTTATAGTCAGAAAAACATGTTTTTTTTTTCATAGAAAGCTAAATAAATTAAAAGTACCGATCATCGCTAGCTACACATTTTTACCATCTCTTGGGAAATTTTTGCATACCACGACAAAAAATTCCTACTCCTTCGATGAAAACAACTCATCTAGCAGTTTTCAGACGTCTTCGTAAAAATCGAAGTGCTGCTCAGCGAGCACGTCAGTCTTCGACGAAAACAAGTGGTAGTCGGAAGGGACCACGTCTGGTGAACAAGCGTAATGGGGTAACACCTCCCAGTTGAGTTCCGCCAAGTAGTTACGGACCATGTTGACGAGTGCGATGTTGCGTTATGTCTTGTCATGTCTTTGCTGTAAAACCGGTGATTTTTTACGCGAAGCACAGTGCAATTTGATCTGTAGTGGTGGCATTGACAGTTTTATCAGGTTTATACAGTTCATTCTAGACGATACTCAGCAAACTCAAAGCATAGTCTTCCGTCTGAAGCGATTTGGTCTGGCGGACGATATTGATGGTTGACCGTGATCAACCCACGATATCTTGCGTTTAAGATTCTCGAAATATATCCACTGTTCATCGCCAGTCACAATTCATGCAGGAACGACTTTCTTTTTTGTCCGGGAGCAAAATTTGGCATGTTTTTCGGCGTCGCTCCGTCTGCCTATCGTCCAATTTATGCTGCACCCATTTTCCGATCTTTGAACCTTTCCCATGGTTTGTTGAGTAACACATAATTGCTCGGTACGCAATTTTTGTGATTGGGAACCGTTCTCGACTAAAACAGTCTACAATTGATGGTTATCAACCTTCTTGGGCCGATTTTCACACGTCTTATCGCTCAAGCCAAAATTGCCATCTTTGAATAGACAATCTCTGCACATTGCTTCCGATAAAGAATTGTCGTCATAGGCCCCCACAAGCATATGGTGCAGCCGATTTCTTCAAAATGAAGCAGAAAAGCAGAGATTCCCTCATGTGCCATATTTTTTGCAAAAATCTAAACATGCGGTATTATATTGCTGATGATGTGCAATGACTGTTGTTGAAAGATGGCAAACTGATAAAATTGAAGAATGTCGTGTGTACAGTAGCTTGATATGATCACTAACCCCATCTATGGGCATACAGCGGATTTAAGCTTATATACACTTTGGCAATTCATCATGAAGGACATTCTGTAATATGTGGAAAGTGTTGTTCGTTTTTCTAAGCAGATTATTTAAAATTATTGAATTAATTAACGTTGCGTTCTATACGGACCAATTTTACATATATCGATCATTCTAGGGTAATTTTACATTAGTACGAGTATACATCGTGCAATCTTCAGAAAATAATGAATTTAACACGAGAACTAATTGCTTCGTGGTATTTTTAAATGCTAGAAATAGTAATAGTTAACGTTAATGGATTCCTGACAGGCTGAAAATAAAAGGTTTCTGATATAGTTTCTCCATAATGCCGACACTAAAACCTCGTAACGTAACCCGAAGTTCCATCCACTAAGTTCAATTCGTCTTACTTTGGTTTACTGATTTGCAAAGTGATAAAGGATTTTGTGTTCAGAGTTCCAACTATGTTACATTCAGGTTGACAATGTTTGGAATTATTGATACGAGGATTAGAGTTTGATTTTATGATAGTAATAATAATTCATGACATTACAAAACCATACCAGACTTTTCAGTTTCACAGTCTTCTATTCAATTTCTTATTTTCAGTAGCTTTGGGCACATTGCTATATCCATCTGCAATAATAAAATTTACATCATCATCTGACAATTTTAAACAAAATATTAAACAATTAAACTTTCTCAACGGGTAACTGGAGAGAATGATGATGTTCGTTTTTGTTTAAAAAGATGTATTGTCATATGAATGTAAATAGTTGAAAAATTGAATAAAGGACTGTGCAACTGAAGACTGGGCCCTGGTTTTGTAATTTCAGGAATAAAGAAGATATTCTTAATCGAATCTTTTTGTAAAAATAATTCATTAAAGTGGTTCGTCACATGATTGAATTGTAACTACAAAAGATAGTTTATTTCCACGGGTGTTTTAGTACGATTATAAATATATTAGGTTTCAGGTAAATTGTGTGATATTGCTAAAGGCAAAGTTCACGAATAAATTACTCCAGTCCCGGAGATTTAACTTGCATTGTGTTTTTATAATGGTCGAATAATCCATTTTCGAGTGCAATAACTGTTACAGTGATCTTCAGCGTGTTGAGAAAATATTATACAGATCTGTGCTTGAAGGTCGAGAGTGATTGTATTTCTCATTTCCAGGGATCCTGAACGTCTCATTAAACAATGAATATTCGAGTAATGGTCAAATTTTTTTACTCTTATGTTTTATCTCTTTGCTTCTATAGTCCATCCAAGAAGTCTTCCAGATCCCATATTTCCTATAACGGTCTTCGAAACCGACATTCTGCTAATGAAGTAAAAATGTCAATACTAATTTTATAGTTTTAAACGCAACTATAACTGGGACATAACGCTAGCTTTAACGATCTTCAGTAGATATATAGCACAACGTAAGTTAATGTTTACAACGGTACAGGAAAATCTGACAGGATAAAAAATAAATCATCGTAGTTATTTCAGGACCAGTAAATTCGCCTTGCTTGCACTGTAATAAATAAATACACGAACATCAAGATTATGTAAGTTCATCTAGAATTGAAGTCCGAGGAGAGATGGTATAGGTTTGTATTCGTGCTCTAGAGTGGACAACGAGGTGGATTCTTTGTCGATCACTTGGCAAGATGGACGATCATGGACTCATGACTGTTCTCGTAGCATCAGATCATCACGGAAATAATCATTTTTGAGGTTGAGCAAAGCCTAAACGAAGAACAGTGACCACTGTGCAGATTCAAGCAGAACGTATTGTGTCATCATTCGTCTGGTTCCTCTCTTGCATTCAGTTCAGCTTGGGTGTCCTTTATGGTAGATGCTCTACTGCCGGAGTAGCCGTTAGCTTCATCGAAGCGTGCAAACTCATCTACACCAAGAAGAGACCGTGTCCCCTGAGATTTGTGAGTAGCTCTAAATAGGATCGACGGAAGCAACTTGCTCAATCCATCAATAACTATGCTACGTTCGGTGAAAATTAACGTCTATGAAAGTAATATATATTTCAACATTAAGAACGTATTATAATAAGCCACTAAACATTAATCTCCAAAAAAAAAGAACAAATTAGATAACTGCGTTTCGGCCTCAATTTTGGTCTTTATAAAATAGTAAAACAATTACGACGTAATTGTTGGATAGATTTTTGTAACCTGACAGCGATAAAACCAATCATCAAAAAGTTACAATACATATGATTTATAAGTTCAGTATCAAATAGGAAATAAACAAATTAGTTATCATTTCAGATATTGTCCGAGGTAGAAGTTTCATCACAATTAAACACATGATTATTGTAATTGGATTTATTTCCAGATAACTAATTCATAATTGAGCGTGTTGCGAAATAAACTTTTATTCGGCATGAAATTACAATTGTAATAACAAGTAAAAACCGACGTCGGAAAATATCGAAGCAGCACAGGAAAGCATTCAATTAAAAGGTTTTCTTCTCATACTGTTGGAGGCATTTGGATGGACACAATGCACGGAAGTTGCACACGGCAGAGCTCATATAAAAACGCGACGCCAGTAATGTCATAATATACTAGTTGTTTGGCAATACAGTTTCCCGTGAATATATACATTTTTTCATATGAAAAAGTCTCGAATTGACATAGAATCTTAATAAATTATATATTTTCAATAAAAAAGCAGTGAATTATTTCTGAGACAAATGTAATAAATCATATGTAACATTTTACTCCATATTTCAGGTCTGTGAAAATTACGTAAAAATATATTCTGTAATTAAAGTGTTTATCGAATTTGTAACATAGGATAAAGTTTCTCTTTGGCAGTTGGGTGATCGCTGAAAAAATTACGTAGTGATTTATTTCTGATAGGGTACGCGAGAAATAATTCTGAATTTTAAAATAATTTATTAATTACGGTCGGTATATTTAAAATACTCTGTATTAAGAACTATAATGTAACACATGCACCAGTGTCATTAAATTTTGAGCATTAATAATAAACGCACTATTGCATCGGGAAGTTTTAGTCGTAGATCCTATTTGTCGCCATATATTTAACATAATATTTATAAGCTTCAGGTTCTTGAAAACTGTCAAACCAGCGGCAGTGTTGCTGACTTGTGGATGCGAATTTGCGACAGATGAGAAATTTTAGCCGCATGAATCTTCTTTTATGAGTAGATCTTCAGAGGATCTATTTTTTATTTGATGGAGCGTGTATATGAACTATGGTCTACGTTGTACTAAATAGTGTTAAAATTGTGCTACTGTCGGGTAAACTATAGCCCGGGGGTCCTAGTTACCCTTGGCTACCTTCCTCCACCCTTCCGCATCCCCACTTTCAAATCCTTTTCCTATGCTATAAGATGGGAGTTGCCACTATGTGGATTACCCTATACATAGCTTGTATACACACCCTCCCCCACCCAAAAAAAAAATCCAGTGTAAAATTATGGAAAAAAAATTGTTGAAAGTGTAAGGAGATTGACCTTAAAGTCAATGAACAAAAGACGAATGTAATTTTGTAGGTTTTGAGAGAAGGAGATACGGAGGAACGGATGGTTCCGAAAGGAACAAAAGTGGATACAGTAAAGGAGTTCTAATACCTTGGTATACACTTAAACAAAAAACAGAATTGTAGAAGTACAGGATACCAATAGTTTACATTTTACAACATTGTTTCTTATCTGAAACAGGGAACCAACAGTTTAAGGTAGGGCTGTATAAAACCATTATTCGCATTATCCTGGTGTATGCAATTGAAGCGTGAACCCTCCCAGACGTTAACATAATACAACGTGAGGACAAAAATTCGTTAAATTTTTTTTTTACAAATGAACGTTTACAATTGGTAATGAGGAATGAATTGATTTATGCTAAATAAATAGTGTTCGTAAGAAAGAGATACCGTGATATTTCTTTGAATTATTAGAGATGATAGCATCACACTACTCTAAATTACTTCAACGAAACTTTCATGATAATGTCCAGTAAGTTGTAATAAAAAATGGTGCTCAGTATTATAGAATCTTGTTCACGCAAATGACAAACACAGGCATAGTATATTTATATATTGCAGTTAGAAACTTTCGCTGGAGCGACAAATGTGAATATACTGTAATTTAACATGTCAAGTGCAACTTTCAGATTTGAACGGGAAAAAATACTGTACGTAATAAAAAGAACGAACCATTTAAAAAATTAAGTGGGGGACTATAATTAATTTCAAAACAATATAAATGCTATTGTTGAATAACATTTCACTACATTATGCTGCACTCTTATAATTATCTCCAAGAAGGGAAAGCTGTAAAATGATTATAATTGCATTTCAAAAGGCATTGCCATGCTTCAGAAACTTCCCAAATATTTCTTGTAGGCAAACAGCTTATTCCCATAGGGATCCATTGAGAAAATAATTCTCTTGGTTGACCTTTATCTTTGATTTGCTGGATGTGTTTCTTTTCTTACTTTTTTTTTTTTAGAAATACGTAGAAATTTCAATAATGATGTCGATTTAGTTCTAGACTGTATTTCCCAGGTAAGCGAAAATTCGTCTTTCCCTTCTGAGAGTGAGTGAATCCCAATCAACTTCTGCTCCACGCATTTTTTACGTAGCCGCATAACCTTTCTACCTTTCCTCGTAGTTCCTATTCAAGGTTACAAAGGAGTATGGTACCTTAGACCGATCCGATTCGAAAACAGACGATCTCCCAATCTTTCTTCAATCGCAATGATTTCCTGCTTCTACAAATAATAATGTTATCGATACAAATAAAATTTTAAGTGAAATATATTGTTAAATATTCAATAATCTCTTTAGTTCGTTTCTTCATTTTATAGATACCTTATTGCGTGTATAGTGAACAGACTTTGTTTTGCTGAACACGATAACTTGTTCATTGTTCGTTAATTTTCCTCAAGATTTAACACTGCAAAATTTTACTTTAAAAGTCTTGATGAACCGCTACGCATTCGACAACATTAATTTCTCTAAATATCCATGCCATGTAATCGTCATGAAATACTCGCGCTTTCATTCAAACGAACGTGATTTTTCCGTAATGATAGAAACTGGAGAAAGTCATAAAACTTATGAATGCGAACTAGTTAAAATAAAACATATAATAAAGAATGAAAACTTTCCGGCGGATATTTTAAAAGAAATAGTTTTCGGGTTTCAAATCGTGCAGTTGTCGTATATCTCTAAATGATTCAACAGCTTTTACCTCCATCATCCTGAGAACATACGACGTGTAACATTTATGGTGGATGACCTTCAACAAATATCCTTTGAATTTTCTCTTATGATATCTAATTTGTACCTGGTTATGTAAGTTGATGGATTTTTATCACTAGTTTCGCAGCAGTGACTGGAACTTAAAATATATATCTAGACCAAAGACCAACCATACAACATTGCAGTTGTCAGAGAAATACGATAAATTGTTTCGTTTCAAGTCTGTTTGCCGTAACTACTTTTCACTCAGATTCCACGTCGCTTAAAGAGTCTGCCAGCGGATCTGTTTGTAAATCCATCCCTGTATTAAATAAATTTACCTAGGATCTAGATTCTCAGATCTGTTGTCAGTTTCTCGGTAGCCGTCCGGAATAGAGAATTTAATAGGAATAGCGGGTCTTTGTTATTTCAAAGTTACCCATCCTTACCCGTTGTTAGTTAATTAGTTGACGACTTAATATTGCACGATCCAATAGCCAAGTCATCGTTAATCTCATCAGGACAAAAGCAGCCCTTAACAATCAATGGAAGACAATGGGCAATCATCACCGAAATATCCGTTGAGTTTAAACTTTAAACTGAAATGTGGACGTGACAACGCCTGCCTCGGATGTCTTCTTCTAATAAATAAAAGTGTGTTTCATTGTATGTTTGTTATATACAACCGTGGAGCTAATTTCACCAAATTTCGTAGACGTGTTCTTTGTGACCAGCAAACAAACGCTGTCGGGATGAGACACGTCTACCAACCCCAGAAGCGGAGGTGTACGGGGTGGAAATATTCAAACATGATAAAACGGCCTATATTTAAGCCGGATAAATACTTTAGAGGTCAAAGAGAATGATAGTGTTTCTACCGATGTCATCAATTTTTTCAATTCATTGCGGCTTTAAAACGGCCCTTAGGGGTAGTGAGGGGCGATACAATAAAATAACACGAATACAACCAAGATTGGAGTAAAATCCACGGTTATGGATGTCGCTGAGTTTAATTACGACATTAAACTTGCTATTTATCCCCCGGGGGTGGAAATTTTGAACCATGCAAACACGGCCGATATTTGCGTTGAATAAATATTTAATTAAATTGATAGTATTTATACCGATGCTGTTTGTGTATAATTTCAACCCATTTCGACATGGGTGGGCAGCACGCTTACGGGTAAATGTGGAAGGATGCTACAAGAAAATAACGCGAAAACAACCGAGATCCGAGTCATATCGGGGCTATGGATGCCGCTGAGTTTATTTGTGACTACATGTGTGACGCACGGGAGTGGGCTGTGGTGAGAGGTGCTGGGAGGGTGTAGAAATTTTCAAATTTGTTAACTGTCCGATATTTGCGTCGAATAAATATTTTTTTGGGGTCAATGAGATTCGTTATATTTCTCTACACGTTCTCTGTGTAAAATTTCTACCCCTTTCGGGCTTGGGAGGTGAGCATTCTGAAGGTTGGGGTTGGAGTGGCATTACATAAAAATAAGACAAACACAATCGAGGTTCGAGTCAAATCCGTAGTTATAGATGTCACTAGGTTTAATTATGACAACTTGGGCAACGCGCGGGTGTGTTAGTGGCTGGTCAGAGGTGGAACGGGGATAGAAATTTTCAAACAATGTAACAGGCCGATTTTTTCGTGTAATAAATATTTTTTGTGTAACCCACAGTATCGCGGTATTTTCGAACATTTTAAAACGGCCGATATATTCGTCGAATGAAAATTTTTGGGTGATCACTTTTAGGGATAGGGATAGGGGTCGAGGTGCGTTACATAAAAATAATGAAAAATCAACCGAAATTGGAGTAAAATCAGGGGTTATGGATTTATGACAACCCGGGCAACGCCGGCCACCAAGATAGTGTAATACATAAAATTCATCTTAGCAATTCACTTAATGTATTTGTTGCTCTCATTTAATAATGGACAATTTTCAGAAAAATTCAACTTAAATTTGAGTCGTTGGACAACAGTATGTGAGAAGCTAATATGAGAGGGCGACAAGTTTCACCAAGAAATGTTGGAAAGTAGGAGTCCGAAAGGCTCGATTCAAGGGTGTATGTCAATTTTATTTGTAGTCGATATCGTCTCGTTCGAAGTAGACGGCACCGACTCTTCAACGCTCTTCTTCACTCTTCGCTTCACTCACGACGTTGTAATATTCTATGCAGAAATTATTGTTTTCTCTGTATAGTATGAATTTTAGGCAGTTTGAAATGTCCACTTTTGCGCCATATGTAACCCACTGCTTTCTGCGTACATCTTTTGGAGCATTTGAGAACGGTGACGACGCAATGGCGACGTCGGATTGACCTGTAACTACAACGTCACATAAATTCGATCGGATATATCTATTCGAAATTTATTCGTCATTATTGCCAAGTATTCTTCATATTGCATTATTTGATCTGTGAGTTATTAATGGTTAGTAATAAATGATTTAAGGAAATTATCTTATAAATTTTCAAAGGGCGCAATCAATCAGTCACAAATTATAATTAAATTCACTTTGATGTCGCTTATATTTGACAGACGTCCTGTTTCCGAACAAAATTATTACCAAAATGTCGGATATAGATCGGAGCGTACGCTCGTTACGTCGCATCGACGTGAAATGGTAGCCTTGTAGCAACTTACGAAGTCCTTCCCGCTGGGCGGGGGTTGATTCATTGTGCAGGGGATTATGTGATATAAAAATATTGAATTTTCGTGAAGTTTTCGTAAGTGAAAACGTGGTAGAGAATTATAATGTATTTTATATTCTTTAATCACAGTAGTTAGTCAGAAATTCGGCTGTAGAGTGACAATGCAACTATAAATAATGTCAAATAGACATGGTGATGGTGACAATTGTGAAGGAGCACTATCTGTCACTACAACTCATGAAAACCTGCGTACAAAGAAAAGAGTGAGCGATAACGTTGATAACCCTCAGTATGAAATTGTAAGTGATTTAGGATAAAGTTGGGAAGAAATTCGCTCGGGGTCACAGACCTTGGGCATACGGTAAGAGTTGTCTTCTATTCCCATTGGAATAGTCGGCCAGCTGCCTCCTAAACTGGTCGAGGCACGGAGAAGAGAATGCTGCGTCCCCACAGCAAACTCCTCTACCGCTATCGGAAGGGCGTGGGACAAGTACGCAATGCCCGACCTACCTGATGTAGGTTTTCCTAGGGTTTTACCTGCATTTATTTAGGCGAATGCCAGGTAGGATCCTTAAAATATAGCCCGGGGGCCCTAGTTAACCCTTGGCTACCTTCCTCTACCCTTCCGCATCCCCCCTTTCAAATCCCTTCCTATTCTATTAAAGGGGAGTTGCCCAAAGTGAATGTAGCCTGGTGCCCTGGTGCCCTAAAAAAAAATCGGTTCGAGAGGGGAGTAGAAAAAAATTCGTAGGGAAATAATTTTATTCATGCACAATTAACTTAAATAATAAGATAATTATTGCAATGCAGTGAAACAAGGGGTGGTTTTTGTTGGTTAATTAAACATTAGAAATTTAAAGCTTGAAATTTGCCCTTCAGGAAAAGTAGCGATATGTGGCACGTGAGTCCGTTAAAATTGTGTCAGAACTACTGGTGGACGAGATAAGATCAGTGTAAAACCTAAAATGGCCTATGGGGAATTTGGAACATCAGGATGATTTTCTAAGATTAGTTCTACCAGAACGCGTGTCAAACAAACCGTAATTCATAGCCAATGATAAAATAGAAAATTAGAAACACGTGATCTGCAAAGCTCACTAGTAAAACATTAATTATAATTAATTGTTCATAACCGGAAATATTTAGCTCAGAAATTGTTAACTCGAATTCCTTACGGAAAATGGAAATCCAGTAACATAATTTATATAACAGTTTTTCTATAAATAGCTTCGATCCCAGAAATTTTAGTTTATGTATACATTTCCTGTATTAGGAGTTCCCAACCAATGTAATCAAATTTGCTAAGCGGATTTTGATCTCTTTATCAAGTAAACGGTCGGACCGATTTGAATTAAACGTTATTCGTTGATATATAGAACCGTGATATTCTTAGCGATATCAAGAATCCTTCCACAACCTACAGACAAAATTAAGGACGTTCCAATTTTATTCACTTTTCAGGAGAAAACTGACGGACCAAATTCAATCCATCTATCATCTAGAGGATAATTGAAGAAATGTATAAATAATTAAAATTACGTTTTATAGACAATTAATAATCAGAAAGATGAATAAGAAAGATAGCCAATTCAGACAAAAAAGTGATAATATAAATACCTCACAACGTTTCTGGGATCCTTGTCCCTTTCTTCGGGTACGAAGAAGAACCTAGAGCGACACAACTGCATTAGTCAGTTGACAAAGCTCAAAATCCAAAAACAAGACGTTAATTAAGGAATTAATGTGTGAATGTACGTCTTGGATTTACAAGTTTGTGGAACAGAACTATGTTATTGTATTTATATGAAAGTTTCGATTTAAAGAAAGAAATACTGTTAAATTTATTGTGTAAATGTTGCAAATGAGCTGGCGAAACATCACATTTTCTACAATTACGTAAAAACTCGCTCTGGATCCTAGCAATGACTAATTTGTTCGAAAGTTTTAACCAAGTTTTAAAACTACAATAAATCTTAAAGCCGAAAGTGAGCAAAACATAATTGAGAAACGACAATATAAACGTTAAAAGAAATAGAAGACGCAAATAAAAAGGCGAGGCGTGAAATGTTGAAATAAAAAAAAATTACGTCCTATTAAAAATTAGTGATAAGAAATATAGCCAATTACAGAAAAAAGAAGTTATAATATAAATACCACACAACGTTTCTGGGATCCTTGTTCCTTTCTTCAGGTGTCGAGTGCAGTGTTGTCGCTCTCGTTTCTGCTTAGCACCTGAAGAAAGGAACAAGGATCCCAGAAACGTTGTATGGTATTTATATTGTCCCTTTTTTGTCTTATTTGGCTATCTTTATTATTATTAATATTTGAAGAAGTTCCAAAACCTGATTTTAACTATTTTGGACAAGGATTTTGGTCAAATTACAAAAAACTTTGGAACGTTTTTCTGAGATAAGGTAAAAATATCTTTGATAATATCTTTCACCGTTATAACAAGGTATAGAACTGAAAATTCAGTTGGCCCAAAATACCTTTCTTTTTAAGGGACATGTTGTTAGTAAGTAAACATAATCTTCATGGTTAATTGACGAGGAGATAATTTTATAGAGCCAAGGTGTAACAACAACTAATAAATAAATAAAACCTTACACTGGAGCAATTAGGTATTAGCCCTATCCTATCAATAGTGTACACATAAGACAAATATTTGTGCCAATTCTAACGTTAAGAACCGCGACAATGTTTTCATTCCCATATGAAAGCGGGTAACCGTTCCTTGAGTTGCCACGAGAAATTTATATTTTTTCATTTGCACGTTTTCAGTTCGACAATCACGTCCGCTAGGTTTACTACCAGTTAACCGACTTGTGCTTCTGTTTTCTAATTTTATACTCCTTGCGACCTTTCGCAGTTAGCAGTTATATCGTCTAGGTATGCAAAAACGATATTTCGTTCAAAATTCGACTCACACGAAAACACTGAAGTGGCAGGTGGATTTATTTTCAATATTTCTATAAATAATATATTATCCAATCTTTTACAAAAATTAAGTAAACCACATTTGGTTGGACGTCGCACTCAAAATCTCCATTTGGAGTTAATTAATTTTCCAAACAAACAACGACTTTTATTTTACTATTACCAGAAATTTTTATTCGTCATTGTAATGCCGTTTGAACAAAAACTCGATATTGTGTCACTAGATTTTTGCCAAAGCAACAATAGAAAAAGTTTGGCGTTAGTAAATATTTTAATAAATAGATTTATCTATTTTATTTCTCGTCCGCTTATAAAATTGGACTAGTTACGAACAGTAAAATGATAAAATATGGTTCACACATCACAGAATACATGCATACAAATATCCATCAATAAGAGAATACATAAATAAGACCAAAAAAAAATATCACAGCTATTATTCGACTTTACGTTTACGACCAGAATTCCGAGAGATAAAAAAAACTATAATACATAAATGTATGAAACATATGAAAAATAATTGTTTGAAGCTTTAATTATTTTAGGCGTTCAAGTCAGGACGCTTTCACAACCATTATATTTTTAATGTGCCGTTTATTCTTGAGTATAGGTTTATCTATAAACAGATGAATAAACATTGAAATGAAAAATATAAAACGTGTTTTGAAATTTAATTATAAGTTTGAATACAGTCAAAATATATGATGATATAAATGCCACACAACGTTTCTGGAAACTTAGTTCCTTTCTTTAGTTCATAAGAATACAAAAACCCACGAACCAAGAGTCACGCAATACAATAGACAAACTCACCTGAAGAAAGAAACAAAGTTGCCAAAAACGTTTTTTGTACTTATATCATCACTTCTAGAGTCCGTTTTTGTCTATTTTATCTTATAAGATCAATCAACATTTATTAATCGAAGTTTTCTAGAATATCTTATTCATATAACGTTTCCACTATGCACACACTTCCATGTTTAGCGCAATTCATCTTATTGTTTGGTACAACATATAAGAACAATGTCGGTGATGTGTCACAGAACAAGTGCGTAATGGAGTTATATATCTCTACCGACTTGACACGTAGAACAGAAAGATTTGGTATAAAGCGAGAAATAGCAGGCCGTGTTATGTGCGCAGTAGGAGAAGGGAGAAGATGGAGGGGAGGCTTTTCTTCAGGCGGGAACTCCCCCTTGGATCAACGGCACTATCATTCCTAAAAGTATTCATTATACAAGGTGTCCCATTCAAACCTCCCACATTTCAAAGGCCCAGGGGGAAAAAAACTACAGTACGTATGATAATGAAATTGCACCACATGTTAGAGCATCTTAAATAATTTATTTAATAATTATCAGTACAATTATACTTCTGAGTCATTTGTAACACGAAGAATATTGAGTCTGTATTCAATTCCTTGCCATATTCTTCATAAAAATACGCAGTAGCATATCCGTAGCAAATTTTTATGAGTATGGTTTGTCGTTCGGCATCACAAGTACACCAGCGACTTCGTTTGTATGCTTGCAAAGTGAAAATTCTGCAACATCTACCTCCACTACGATTACAGGCCAGCGGACCGCTGCGCATCGCATTTATAAATGACTAGCTATTTTTCTCCACTTATACATACATTTAATACTATAATTTATTTTGTTGAAATGATCACAATTCTTCGATTATATAGGGCATGTTTTAAAATTCCAATCTGCCTTGAAAAAACAGATACGTTCATTAAGAAGAAATAGGGATATTATACCATTTAAATAAGAAAACTGAAATCGTCGACGAGTCTTATTCGTGTGTCAGCAAGTGTCACCATTAAATTGAAAGAAATCATACGTGACAGTGTGTAACAATTTTAAATTTTTTATTAAGTTTACTAGCCATTAAGTAGGCTGTTGAATCTTCGTAATAAGTGGTAAATATTAATTCACTTCCATCTAAGGAAGCTTACCGACCTGGCCGAATTATTTTAAACTAAATAAACTATAACTATTTCAACTAATCTAACATTTTATTGTTTGAATTTCATGTGTTGTAACTTACTTCAAGAAAAGAATTACATGTACAGTATTATAACATTACGAGTTAATATAATAATAGTCAATGTTATAATCATGGAAACTAAAGAGACAAGTTGGTTTTACTCCAAGAAGCGATCTTCCCTCTTTCCTACCACTCTCAATTCCGGTTCAGTAGTAACTCGCTGCTTTGATTAAAAGTTCAAAAGTAAAATTAGAGAGTAGGTCGTACTACTGAATAAATTTAAATACTACTACTACTACTTATAAATTTAAATTCATGACTAGATAACTTTATCTTCGCTTAAGTTTGAGAAGCAAATATAATAATCCAACTTTGTCATACGATTCGAATATTGGTTTAAATATTCACTTGTCCTAATATAATTGGAGAGTGATTGATGAATTATTAATAATTAGATTTTTATTCATATACATTAATAACTTGTTGAGGAAAAATAATTTTAATTTCCTTGCAAATTGATATAAGCGTCGGAAATATCTTTTCAGATGTACCCAAGAAATTGACTTCATGTACAGCGTAGTTTCTCGCTCACATCTTTTAATGCAAATTTTAATTGTACTTACAGTGGTAAAAACCTGATACAAAATGAAGCAATTTGATCCTCCAGAAAACCATCTCGTTCCGGGTATTCGGATTCATCTTGTAGGACAACTTTTGGTTTTCGCTTTCATAAAGTCCGCTTCGCTTAACCAAGGCCATTTACTTCAGTGGCGACTTCTTTCGCAAATGCTGCTTCCCACTATATTCAAATTCGAAGTGTGCATTAAATTGCTCGAAACCCGTGTAATTGCGATTGCCGCTGTCTTGCAGTGTTTACTTGTCGCCGAATGAACACGAAAGTGATGCCGGCGGGTCGTCTATAAAGGGTTTTCTTTGCCTACAAATTGGTGGCGCGGCGTGACTTGAAAGCGATTAATTTGCATTTTCGTCGTGACGGTTTGCAAGCTAACGCCGTTTGCTGAAGTGTCTGCCTTTACTCGAGCAACGACAAATGTGGGCCGTAAAAAGCTCGCACAGCTGCGGAAGCGTCAATCAGAGCAATTTGATCATTACATAATTGCGAATAATCCTAATGACCCTCTCAGGGACCGGCAGGAAACCGGAAGCTGAAATGGCGTGGTACTAGCTGGACTCACTTCCGGATAGATGATTTCAACGTCCAAGGAAATTATTCACCTCCATTTCGGTTTGACCGAATTTGCAGATATAGTCGCGAAACATGAACATTATTATTAATTCGAACAGGCATTAGAGCTGATTAATCTGAGATGATTATCGAACTGTATTCCTACAAATTTGATAGTGTTTCTGTCATAATAAATAAAGCTCGTTAGATGCAAACTCAGAAATTATTTCAAGCTGTTTAGATTAACGAGCTGTTAAGTAAAATGCTGAGAAATGAAATATAAACGTCTGATTGAATATTAATAATAACAAACATATCCAAATACACTCAAAAGAAGTGATAATGTAAATACCACACAACGTTTCTAGAAGCTTTGTTCTTCAGGTGCATAAAAAACATAAGAACCTAGAGAGACATAACTACACTACTACAGGTTTCCAGAAGAGTTGTTTGAGATTTATATTAGGCCCCTATCACTTCTTTTGTGTGTATTTGTCTAATTTCTTATTATTATAATTCTGAGAATTTTGGAATACGACAACCTATTTCTTTATAAATTTTACTGTCCCTATATTTTTCACAGGACTTCTGTAATTGTCGCTAAATGAACGATAGTTTTGGAATCGCCGACGAATCTAGATGTTTGATTTATGTGGCTGTAGTGGGCAAGTGTAAACTATTTGGATGTTGGTCGCGCAGTAGAGCAGAAAATATTTCAAGGACTTATCACGGTTCTAGAATGCAGTTGCCATTCTTTTAGTTAATACTTTGTGTTATATGTTAATCCTCGGAAAAACCTCTTCTTGAAATTAGCGAAGAGTAATTTTGTGACTAGTCGAATATTGCTCAGAAGCGGTGAATATTTTTTTTCCGTAATGTCAACGATACATTTCATTACCGTCAATATTTTAATAATTTTGCTGCTAAGATGGCTTACTAAATTAGTGAATGTAACTGAATTATAATAGTATTAACGATTAAACATTTATAATGGATATTCCTGTATCTGTGCAAAAATAATTCAGAAAAATGTATAAAAATTCAGCCATACACTTATCATATACAGCAACAATAATAAAATCATAATAATAAATAATCTGAAAAAATCGGGTATGAGTTAGTGATCTGACGATTGGGATTGCGCACAAGAAGTAATGTTCAGTAGGATTTATTTATATTGAGATTAATTCATTTCATATTTATTAATGAACTCTGCATGTTCGTCTTCTAGTCTGTTTCATTAAGTTGTCGTCGTTTATAATCAATAATAATTTTTAAAGTGTTTTTCTCATTTGGCATGACTGAATTTAGAGAATTCAACGTAAGTTGAAATATAAACATTTAACATCCAGCTTTCATCACCCTATTATTCATAATGTTCATTGAAATCAGGCTATAATGCAGTTTTAGATCGTGCAACTGAAATTAGTTTCTTAATTGCTGTTCATATTGGAACAGTCGGCCAGCTGCCTCCTAAATTGATCGACGCACGGAGAAGGCAAGACTGCGTCCGTACAGCAAACCCCTCTCCCGCCATCAGAAGGGCGTGGGACAAGTACCAAATGACCGAAATACCTGATGCAGGTTTTCTGAGGTTTGTCCTGCATCACTTTTATGCGAATGCAGGGTAGAATCCTTAAATTACAACCAGGACGCCCTAGTTAAGCCTCGGCTACCTTGCTCTACCCTTCCTCATTCCACCCTTTTAAATCCCTTCCTATGCAATTAAAGGGGAGTTACCACCACTCGGATTACTCTCACGTAGCCTGTTGATCTACTTGTCCATTTTAATTGTTCGTATTGACCTATCAATTACAATTTTATAGTTTCTTATGACTGATTACTGATGAAGACTACAACCTCCTCATATTTGACCGCTAATACGTTTCAATTATCTCAACCAAATATAATTTTTTTTAGAATATAGATACTTTGTTTTGAGAATTTATGCTCGGTTTGGTATCCGTTTGATGCGTTTCGAAATTAATTTAAATATATCTCTTAATGAAAAATTCCTTGATATGAAACACTAAACTGAGTTTTATTATACCATGCAACTGTATAAGTGTACATGTCTGCATGTGAATCTCATAAAAAGAAACAGTCACAAATACGTGTCTCGTTTTCTATGCACAACTTTATTTCAATGGCAGTCCCCAGCTTCCCGGGGGATTTTGAATTAGTTACTTTCCTACTTTAATCGTCAAATCTCTAGAGTCGTCTAATATTATATAAAGGATAGAGTAAAAAATTTATTTCCTACAACGCTGAAATATTTTGTAAAGGCGACTATTTAATATCTGTTGGATAAATCCTTTCTAAAATACAAATTCTCGGAATTTAATATTAAATTTATTATGTATGTAAAATTTATTATATATTAAAAAATGGATGGTGACAACGTAAGTTAATCGGAAAACGCCTTTTCGTCTTCAACAGACAACCAAATATATGCTGAAAAATGAGTCCTACCAAGGCAAGACACTAAAAGAGAGAGAATACAGATTGAAACAAGAGAGGCGGAGATGTTGAACAAAACTGCTACTCTTTCACAATAAACTAATTCGTCATAAGAAGCAAATATTTTTACATCTGTAGACAGAGATAATTGTACAAAACTAACAAGAATTACAGGGGGAAAAGTTTTTAATTTCACCTTTGGGGCACAAGAAATCTGATCGTGAGAGATAGAAGAACGTTGAGCAGCAGATGCCGGTGCTGTGTACTTCCGACTAATCGAAAACTGCTTCATACAAATTAATATCCACGCGTGAAACGAGACCGATTTTTTACAATTTGTATTGTGTATCCCACTCTTTATTTTCAACAAATCTCGATGGAACTTGTCACATCACTTCATCACAGCAGCACTCAGACCCATATCTAATTTTTCACTTTAGTAAAGTCTAAATTCTGCTCAAATTTTTAAACTAAGCTCAGTGTTGTTAACAATTACGCCGAATGCATTGTAAAAAATAATCTGATATATTTTATGACAGGTAGATGCTATCACGCTCAAAACATCTGGAGTCTTCTACACGGTTCAGACAATTATGTACTTTTCTCTCTTTGAATTTTTCATTTAAGGCGGTTATCGATATTCTCTCTCGATTTACTCTCATGGCTTCTGGGTGAAAAAGTTACTCAGGGACAATGCTTGGATGGAGTTTCGTGGCGAACCTTTTCTAGTTGAGGAGGCCTTCCCTCGACCTACAGCTGAAGCACTCAACCGGCTTCAGTACGACGCTCGTGTAAAACCACCTCACAGTTAACTAGTGTCGTTAAAAGAGAACATATGTGCAAATTCCTTTTTTAGTTTTGACCAGCACATCATTTTCTCCGATTTGCAATTCACGTTTTACATTGGCTGGGTTGTACAGGCGGAAACACAGGAAAGCATGACTGAGACTAGTTATGACCGATAATGAGAAATAATAAATCAAGATAATATTTAAAGGTAAAAGTAAAACTGTCTATGGAAAAAAAATGACATTTCTTCTTCTTCATTGTGAAACATACAGGCTTTTCGAAAAGCTGAGATGGCCTGAAACGAATTGGTCCTTTATTGCAACTGTCAATATAATTTGACAGACGAACGGAGTTTTATTCTATTATTCGAAACGTAGGTTTATTTTTTCTTCTCTTTTGATATTGATTTGGAGTTTCACGTCTCACCCGTCCTCTAGTCTTCATACCTCTTAAACGTTCTTCAATAGTTCATACTTTGGAAAACGAGAGCAATAGTATTTTGGTAAACTCCATAAAACATTATTGGGATCGTTAAATCTAATTTTAATAGCAAAAAATAGTAAGGCGGACGCGGTATAATTTACTTTGAAGTAACACGTACTGGACTAGTATTGCATATGGTCGGTATATCGTTTAAAAGCTTGTTATAGCTTCAACAGTTTGAGATTTATATTTGTACTTAGACAATTATTATAATTGGAAAAAGATTATTTCTTATCTTTATTTAACTCACGTTGTTTACTTAACAGTAAATCCCAATAATCATTCATAATTATTCTAAAACAAATAGACAACCTGGAAAGTTCATTGCTCAAGGAACTTTAATTAACGAGTGACGACTTTGAATGTTATTAGAACTACAGAAAGAGAAAAAATAAATATGTTGAGCCGATTTTTGCCTCGTTTAAAGTGATTACAAATGGATATGTAAAGACGTTCCTAGCATCCCTACGGATTGGGATGTAACGGGGTGATACGTAAAAATAGTGCAAATTGAACCGACAATAGTGTCGCATTAATAGTTTTCTTGATATACGAGTGTTTCTCAAGCGTAGTATTCAACCTGAAAAAATGTAGGCAAAGTGAAATACTGATCAGTAACCTTGTTATACTAGAAATATTCCGTACTAGCTGGGTGCCCGGCGTTGCCCGAGATGTCATTTATCTATAACCCCCGATATGACTCCAATTTCGGCTGCTTTTGCGCAATTTTTATGTAACGCTACTCGAACCCTAATCATTATAATTAACTCTGAAAAATATTTCTTCAACGCAAATATCTGCCGTGTTTGCATGTTCCAAAATTTGCACCCCGCTACCCCTGCATCTGAAAGGGTAAATGCCAATTTGAATGTCGTAACTAAACACAGTGACTTCCATAACCTTTGATTTGACTCCAATCGCGGGTGTATTCGCGTTATTTTACTGTAAAGCATCTCCACCCCAAACCCGAAGGGTGTCCTTTTCACAGGGCGTAGGGGATGAAAATTGTATTCAGATAACATTGGTAGAAACACTATCAATATCTTTGACCCCTAAAAATATTTATCCAACTCAAATATCGGCTGTTTTAGTATGTTTAAATATTTCCACCCCCGTTTCTGGGGGTGGAAGACGCGTCTCACCCCGACAGTGTTTGTTTCCTGGTCGCAAAGAACACGTGTACGAAATTTGGTGAAAATTGCTCGACTGGTGTAGATATGTATTTTATTTAGAAAACGTTTGTATGGGAAATAGAAAAGGGCTGTTTTTAGGGTTTTTTTGCCTTTTAAACCTTCCCTAGACTTCCACGAACATTTCAAGACTAAGATAAGATAAATCCGTTCAGCCGTTCTCGAGTTTTAGTGAGACTAACGAACAGCAATTCATTTATATATATATAGATTAACTATTATCACAGATTGAGACGCACAATTTGTAACAACTGCTGAATCAGTGAGACACATTTCCGTTATTCTGTCGAATGGCATTGATACTTGCGGTGACGTATTAAAATTTGGTGCATGTAACCCGAAGAATGTAAAAGCAGATATAATAGCATTTTTTGAAACATGTCTTAGAATAGTAGTGATAGGTCATTTCACTCTTAAGAGGGAAAGCGGTAGGTAGGACCGTGAATCGATTTTGGAGGGTTTAAAGTAGCTGAAAATGGATATGGTAAGCCGAAGTTTTAGGTGTACGGAATCTTGTACTGGGACGAAAAGATGTATATATTTATTCAATAAGGTGTTTTCATTGTACGCTTATAATATGACTCGTTTGATACACGATATTAGACTACGAAAGTTACAGAACTAAGACTATCAGAGAATTGGATAACGAAAATTTTAATATGAGAAAAAATAAATGAAAAAAAAAATTGGATGGTAAATGAAATTCACCTTTTATAAAGTAAAATAAAGCTTTATCCTTAACCCTTAGTGCATTAAAATTTGGTGCATGTAACCCGAAGAATGTAAAAGCAGATATAATAGCATTTTTTGAAACATGTCTTAGTGCATTAATTTTTGTCTTTTGTTAAACTAAGTTTATTAGATGTATTTTTGTGAAAACAATACGGTAAAAATAGCCAAATAAATATCAATCGTGACCAAAGTCAATTTAGCTCATGATGTTGCACATATTCAACATAAATAAGATTAGAACTCATTTATCAATAATTCATATTAATTAGATAATTATTATTTTAGTGCAATTAAAATACCCTGACAATGACCCTTAAATCTTCTTTCTTGAAAAAAACATAAAAAAAACCAGAAAATAAATATTCTGAATTGAATGGCGTGTAGAAAAATCTGACTTAAGGGGTTGACTCACAGAAAGCGAGGACAGGCATGTTTTAACGTGTCCACGGATACCAAAAATTTTATATTTACTTAAGTGCATATTATTTCATATCTGCATCACAAATTAGCTCTCTTAGAAACCGACAGAAGCCTGTGGGGTGAATCTAAAAGTTATGTCGCATATATGATACACTATGCATGAAAGGGTTAAGGATGTTAAAGTCAACATCAGCTAGTTCTGAAAAACTGCCGTTGTGAAAATTTAGTGACGAATGTACAAAATGTATGTCACATCCATTAATAAATTACTTTATTTTGGAAACTGATGCGACCAATTTTTTCAACATCTAAAGCCGTTATCTTCGAGGGTATACTGTATAGATAACACGAAGACGGCTATAGTAATGAGAACTTACACAAGAACCACAAACATGTTAAGTCATAGGGCGTATTTTTCTGACTGACAGCCACTCAACTTACCCGTAAGGCATACTGCAATAAACCGGATAACATAATAAAGGCTGGAGAATAAAGTCAGTCAGCGCGTGCAGGATCTCAACTCTCATTGCGTCATCAAGATCATCTCTTCCGGTAGAACGATTCCACTGATGGGATTATAAGTTAATATATATAGGAGAAAAGAAGAGGAAGAAGAAGGTGTTGACAGGCTATATAAAGGGTAATCCACATGGTGGCCACTCTCCTCTTATAGTATAGGAAAGGTACTGAAAGGGTTAAAACTTGAGGATCCTACCCAGCAATTCGCCTAAAAGTGATGCAGGGAAAACCCTAGAAAAACCTACATCAAGTAGGTCGGGCATTTGGTACTTGTCCCACGTGCATCCAATAGCGGGAGACGGGGTTTGCTTTGGGATCGCAGCATTCCACTCTCCGTACCTGGAGCAGTTTAGGAGGCAGCTGGCCGACTATTCCAATAAGAATAGCGGATAACTATTACCGTATGCCCAAGGTCTGCGACCCCGGAACAAAACAGGCCGAAGTGCCTTGGCATGTGGGAACCTTGGAACAAAAAAACCAGAGAGAAGAGAAGGAATCCCGAAAGGCAGCCTCCTCTGTTTGGGGGGGGGGGGGGAGGAGTAACACGCTACGTGAGGATAATCCACATGGTGGCAACTCCCCTTTAATAGTATAGGAAGGGCTTTTAAAGGGGGGATGCGGAAGGGTAGAGGAAGGTAGCCAAGGGTTAACTAGGGTCCCGTGGCTATATTTTAAGGATCCTACCCGGCATTCGCCTAAAAGTAATGCAGGACAAACCCTAGAAAAACCTGCATCAGGTAGGTCGGGCATTGGGTACTTGTCCCACGCCCTTCGGATGGCGGCAGAGGGGTTTGCTGTGGGGTCGCAGCTTTCCCCTCGCCGTGCCTTGACCGGTTCAAGAGGCAGCTGGCCGACTATTCCAATAGGAATAGCGGACAACTCTTACCGTATGGCCAAGGTCTGCGACCCCGGAACATACACCTCTCAAAATAGGCTGAGGTGCCGCGGCATGTGGGAACCTTAGTTCAAAAAACCAGAGAGATGTGAAGGCATCCCCAAAGGTAGCCTCCGCCAGAGCTCTCCGTAGCCTCCTCCAGAGGTCTCGAGTATAAATGTAGAATATATTACAAAATATACACAGAGAGAGAATGTGTGTGTATAACTGGTACGCATGATCTGGGAAAAAACACTGGTAACACGTTCCCAGAATCCTGATGGCGTGGTGTTGTAAGGGAGTGACATTTAAAAATAATGCAAAATGGACCGATAATAAAGTCGAAAATTTGTCATTATTGCAAGGGTTATTAGTGACACTCTCGATGGAATTTCAACCTTGATCGCCATTTAAGGAAGGACGGGGGGTGACACGATGATCAATATTTGTATCGAATTGCTAAACGGATGAGTGACAATCCCGACGATACTTTGGTATACGTTTAGTCAAATAGAAGTTTGATGTACCTTCTAGAAACCTGTGTGTTTATAAGATACAGACGAATGCATTTTGAAAGACTATTTTAAAAAGGAATGGCGAGGGTATATCCGTTTATATCCTCGCAATTCTTCGATTTTGAACCAGGGATTTTCAATTAAAGTTGCACAGGGGCACTCTATTAATTATTGTGAGTTGGATTTTAAATCTCCGTATTTCTTTTAGTGACAACTTTATGTTTATGCTTAAAGCAGGGGTCATTTAAGAATTTATTTAATTTTTGCTTCAGAATTTGAATTTCACACCATAGAAATAATCCATTCCGTTTCCTGTCTAGTATAATATGATAAATAAATAATCGGGATATCAGATATTTGTCAATACATTTAAGCACCGAACGCAGAATAATCACCGCCCATTGACTTTTAGCGTTTATAGGGTGAGATATACTATCGACGATATAAGCGTTTGTTGATTTGCCGGTTCAAAGGAGGAAGAACGAAGTGCGACACCGAATTCAAGAATCACCGGCGACCCGAAAACATGATTGTGAGACTCGAGCAAGTTGTTAATGAGGGCAACTGATTGAGTTACAAAGAGCGCTTCGGTGACTGTGTCTCATAATCCCTGTATTCCTGACCTCCCTCTTTGAGAATTTTCCATTTCCCACAGTCAGTATATTTTTAGTGTGCGCATATTTTACGGACGACTTGATTCGGCAATTTTTGCGCTGGGTAAAAGGAACACCCATTTACGTTACAGACACTGCGATAAATACTTTTTCAGGGAGAAAGTGTTGAGAGTGTTCACAGATTTAAACTTTCTAGTTTTACTAACTGGTTACTCGTTTTTCCCTTCGAATGAAAGAATTGTTCTCGGTTCTTAATGTCTAAATCAGGGGTCGCCAATAATTGTTCAGTTTTTTTTATTATTTATTTTTAGGTAACAGGCTACATGAGGGTAATCCACATGGTGACAACTCCCCTTTAATAGCATAGGAAGGGATTTGAAAGGGGAGGGGGGATCCGGAAGGGTAGAGGAAGGTAGCCAAGGTTTAACTAGGGCCCCCGGGCTATATTTTAAGGATCCTACCCGGCTTTCGCCTAAAAGTAATGCAGGGAAAACTCTAGAAAAACCTGCATCAAGTTAGTCGAGCATTGGGTACTTGTCCCACGCCCTTCCGATAGCGGGAGAAGAGTTTTCTGTGGGGACGCAGCATTCTCTTCTCCGTACCTCGACCAGTTTAGGAGGCAGCTGGCCGACTATTCCAATGGGAACAGAAGACAACTCTTACCGTATGCCCAAGGTCTGTGACCCTGGAACATACACCTCTCAGAACAGGCCGAGGTGCCTCGGATTGTGGGAACCTTAGTTCAAAAACGGAGAGGAAAACGCGTCCTTTTTTTTTTAGGGAAACAGGCTACGTGAGGGTAATCCACGTTGGGCAATTCCCTTTAATAACATTGGAAGGGATTTTAAAGGGGGGATGCGGAAGGGTAGGGAAGGTAGCCAAGGGTTAACTAGGGCCCCCGGGCTATATTTTAAGGATCCTACCCGGCATTCTCCTAAAGAAATGCAGGGAAAACCCTAGAAAAACCTGCATCAGGTCCCCAAAGATAGCCCCTTCGTATCTCTCGTACAAGGTTCTGCCTGCGAGAGAACATCCCTCGCAGGTATTTCCTGCGAGAGAATAGACCTCGCACATAATTGTTCAGTTATCACAGTTGTTACTTTCGCTTTTCGTCTGTATAAAAGCGACAATGAGACACTCCTATGAATGAACTAAATTGCAAATTACAGGGGAAGAAAACGGAGTTCCTCGAAATGATATCAGACATACAATCAATTTCCGCTAAAATAGAGTTTTTGCACACATACTTAAGAAGTGGAGACGTAAAAACTTTTTTCCTATCTTGTAGCTTCATGAAAAACACAAATGTTCACAAACCCTTTTCGACTGGTATAGTGCGATTTACGAGAACAATTTCACCTTCGCTTTAAGGACAGAAAAATTGCACTCACAGAATAATTTACCGTGGCAACTTTTTAAAAAAAAGAATGTACAAGAATTTCCTGCCTGCATGACTGAAATATTTTACGAATATGAGTCAGTACTTGAACTTGAGTTAATTGATCTACGAAATGATTCGACTCTAAAATCCATTCCAACGTTCTAAATATGGCAACATCTACCAAAAGAAAAATATTCACCGTTGCTCAGTTTTTGGCATTGAGAGTGAACACTTGGTTTAGCGCAACCTACCTGTGCGAATCTGCTTTTTTGAAATTGAATTTCTCAAAAAGAAACAAATACAGAAACATAATGACTGTCAAACACCTCGATAATTGCGTCCGAATGGCAGTGATCAACTAGTCACCAGACGTAAACAAACTCGATGTAGAGAAGCGAATTGAATTTTCCCCCCCTCATACTGTTATGAATTTAATTTTTGAATTTCTAGAATTTAAAGTTTTAAGCTGGGAACATGGGTATAAAGTTTATAAATAGTTTTAAAATATATTTAAATGATGACGGTTGGCAACGTATATTATAAAATAAAAATCGGAAATTTTGGGGAAATAATCTTTATATAACTTAAATTTTGTGACGGAGAGGAGGAGGGGGTGGAGGAGATAGCTCGCCAAGCAGTTTATAAATGCGTAAGTAGCCTGTCATTAGCGAGTTTGGCGACCCGTGGTCTAAATTGTGTACAGTGTATTGTAGCGCAAAACATCCCCCAAATTAATTCAAGATTAATTTTTAATAATTGAGAAAAAACGCCTGGGTACCCAGAGCCGAGCTGTGGCTTGCTGGAAATAACGGCCATAAACTTTGGCGCCGAGGTGATGGGGTGTCGAGAAGGAACCGTGCCTTCAGACAAAGGTGGCGGATTATTGGCGAACCCTGCCGCAGGGGTATTGACATGACCAAAATCCCCGAAGATCAACCCATCCAAAAGGTGAGAGTAAGCATGCGAAAGTGTAAATCGACGTAGATTGGCTGAAATCAAACAAGTGAAGAGGTTTTCACCCTCTGGTGGGGAAATAAGAGTCGAACTAAAAGTTCAAATCTGCATATTGGAGGGGACAGTTCATATCTATAAACCGGAGAACGAGGAAGTGTTGGAGTAAAAATAGTTCGCATGAAGAAGGAAAAAAGACCTGATTGACGGAAGAATAATCTGTCTAGAGACGCTAAGAATTGTTACGCCGAAGAGGGAGTGTAAACGAGGACGCTGCCAGAAATTCCTGAGAAGATTTTACGGTTAGCCTGGAAAATCCGAATAAAAAACGTTAAACAGGCGTGTTTCTGTCTGCGACGTAAATAATTCAGATTCCTGCCGACCGTATATGCCCTCACATACGACCCCTTTTCTTTTTTGGTTTATGTTCAGAGTATCATTAAATCGCCCTGAGGTTTGCCTTTTTAACGTATTAGAAATTTATTGGAATATTGAATGTAGTTAAAGTGAATCATCGAAAGTTTATACTGAGTTGTGAATAAATTTTAATTTACCTAGATGCAGTTAAAAAAATGAACCTTTTGAATTTGTGTAAACCCTTAATTATAAACAAATTAAATTTAAAGCCAATCAAAATCAATTTTTTTCATATAAAATTAACCACCCAGAATTATATTACAGTATAGCTTACTATTGAAAGGATAGGCCTGGGGTCTAATCTTTCTTTAACGTGCACCTTATGTCCTTGTTCCAGTATAAAGTTTTTATTTCATACTTTGGTTACTTCATGGCTCTATCTAATAATATTATCGTTTATCTTAACAACAACGATATTGGTTATATATCAATACGTGGCCTGTAAAAAGAGAATTAAATTGGCAGACTGAATTTAACTTTTTCAAGACAATTGAAGACAACCTCAAAGTTATTTACCACTTCAAAGGAAAGCCGTTCAGCCTTTTTTCTGTAAAGGGAACAAAGGAGTTAAATTCAAGTTTTGGAAATGCCGTCTCGGCATAGTATCTTAAAAGGCTCAATCGAGAGTGAGAAGTGAATAAAATTAATCACGTGCAACGTCAGCCATTTTGTCTTGTAGGTGGTGAATGACTGTTTGATGTCACTAAGAGCTTGTCGGCTCTAGATACCAACGAAAACGAAAATTAATCGATAAATGCGCATCAGCAAATTTTAAGTCAGAAAAAAAAAGGAAAGTTTATTAAATTAAAATAGAATGACTATTTTTTTTAAACTTGGAACCTGATGAGGACGCAAATGAAGCGACGGAACGTTGTTAATAAATTATCTTCGTTTTTTACTTAAAATTGGCTCATGTGTATTAATTAGTTTTGTCATTAGTCAGAATACATATTTATATATAACAAAATTAATCGAATTCGGCCCAACAGTTTTGTTGTAAAAAGAGAATTAAGTCTGCAAGACAAACATAAATACAGGATATTAGATGGCGTCATACATTACACGTATAGATAAACTCGATTCTAAAGCATATACCGACCCAAATTAATGTGGATTAGGTTGTGAGAAATAACATAAGAGACTCAGAACTTGATCGAACCTGCTTGTGTGTAACTGGGTTCGTCTCGGTCTATTTCGCTCAATGGTTTTCTCTCTCCTGCTTCTATTTTTCTCAACTTGATAGTGAAGTCTCTCATTTGTCCCGATAGGTCAGAAATGTCAATAAAGCCAAAGTGAAAATAAAAATACCGATAAAGTGTTTCAAGAAACGGAAATGAAAGAATAAGTATCACAGATACGACACTTTAAATACGCAGTATGCATTCAACAATTGGATATATAAGGTGTCAGCAGTTGAACACTTTGAAATAGGTTGTAATAGTCTGTATTGATCATATGAAAACCACAGCGTAAAGGTTGGCGGGGGAACCTCTCTGTCAACATAACGCACCATTTACACGGAACTTACGCATGAGCAATTTTACTCCATCAATAAGCGTCATGGTTGCTGCTAACAACCAGTGTCCCTCATTAGTGAACGTCGCGCATAATTAAATCACGATGCTTTCCCTTTGCTATGAGTCGTTATTTTTAAATGTCCTTGAAATAATTGTTCGTACCTTTTTCTTAACACCAATACAGGGAATCGAAGATACTACTAGGCGAAATAGTTAAAATAAAAGACGACCAATAAAAATCTGAAGTTCTATTAGTTTGTCATAAAATACAGGACGCAAATGTTCTCACGTAGAGACAGGATGGACTGCCAACATTTACACAAAGTTTTATATTATTTTAGTTCCAATGTTTCGTTCCTAAACACCATTAAGTTAGTGCTTGCACATAAATAAATAGATTGTCTTCGAATGATATTGTTGATTCCAAGTCTTCAGACCTAACCTCATGTCAATATCAATTAATAGATTTTGTATCAAATTACTGATTTTCCAATTTCCCTTTATTGAATGTCAATATTATGATCATTTTATTATTCACTATCTGGGTGTCTGGCGTTGCCCGGGTTGTCATACATCCATAACCCCCGATTTGAATCCTATCTCAGTTGCTTTTGCGTTACATTCATGTAACGCACCTCGACCCACATCCTTAAATGTGCTCACCTCCCATGCTGAAAGGGGTAGTAGAACTCATTCACCCACGAAAAAGTTTCATTCGACGAATATATCGGCCGTTTTAACATGTTTAAAATATCCACCCCCGCTACTGTGGGTTAAACGAAAAGTATTTATTTGACAAAAAAATGGTCGGTTACATTATTTTTACCCCCTTCAACGTCTGCGCAGCCCCTCCCACCACTGCGCGTTACCCAAATTATCATAAATAATCTCAGCGACATCCATAAACCCGATTTCACTCTAACACTCCTCCACCCCTTCCCTAAGCATGCTCCCCTCCCGAGCCGAAAGGAGTTGAAATTATACACAAACAACATCGGTAAAAATACTATCAATCTCATTGACACCGACAAATATTTATTCGACGAAAATATCGAGCGGTTATCATGTTCCAAAATTTCCATCCCCGTCCCTGTTGGTTAAATGGCAAGTTGAATGTGATAATTAAACTCAGCGACATCCATAACACTGGATTTGTTTCCAATCACGGTTGTATTCGCGTTATCTTCTTGTACACTCCTCCACCCCCACCCCTAAAGTTGCTCCTTTCCAAAAATGTATGGGGTTGGAATTATACACAGATAACATTGGTAGATGTCTCTTTGACTCCTAAAAATATTTATCTGACTTAATTATCGGCCGTTTTAGCACGTTTAAATATTTCCACCCATGCTGAGGGGGTGTTACACGTGTCTTACACGGACAGTGTTAGTTTACTGGTCGCAAGCAACTCGTGGACCAAATTTGGTAAAATTTTCCCTACGGGTGTATATTTTTATTCTGAACATATAAACAAACACTGTTTTATTTATTGGAAGACTAAAAATTTAAAATTCATACAGGAGCAACTTATACAGGATGTTGTGTAATTCACCTTTCAACGATGATTTTAAGTTAAAAGCATTTGGTTGTTCCCTTGTGCAGAATCTTTGATGCAGTTAAACAAAAGATTGGATAGTTTTAAAGCCAATGTTACACGATCTTTGATCATGTATAGGAAAATGTGACTATAGAGGAATAAAGGTAATTGTCTATTGGTTCACAGAAATATAAAAAAGACCAGTTGTCATTTTATCCTCTGAAGAGCAGAGTAATGAAGTCACTTTGGCGGTTTTTACCCCCCGAGGAATGGAGAGACAAGCGTAGCCTGATGTGACCCTTGAGAGAGATATGAATTTTTTCTTCCTTTGTATCTGGGGTTACTTGTGAAGTTAGTAGATGTCAGCCTATCACTTGCTAGCCTACTCTTTAAACCGTCGATAACAAACGGAACTAATTACATAAACGGATAGAATTGAACTCTTCGTTGTACGCCATTTTTCTTCCATTTATGCTCACAGAGGTTACGTCCCCCTGCGTTCACTGCGCCAGCAGGAATTTAATATCAACCTAACAATGTGCAATACGATTCGATTTTTTGTTGTCACGGCGGAGCGTAGTTTTTATCAGCGAAAATACACTCCACAGTAGAATAAGCTACACTAGACCTATCACATCTGTAATAGTGGATCGAATGAAGATTAGATTAGATTTTCATTACGAGGGTTGGACAAATGTATAAAAAAATTTTTTTTTAGAAAACTTACTTATTAGTCAACATAGTCTCCTTCCATGGCTATGTACTACAGCGAATTTCAAAAAAATTCGATTTACATGTCGTCCATCACATGATCTAAATGTAAAAATTTCTGTTCCTTATTTTTATGTTATTAAATTGATATAATCCATTTTTGACATGATAAGCGTTCTAGTGCACTTAGCTTCTAAACGCTTAGTCTTAGATCCCCCAAAACAAACTCCCAGATATGAAAAGTTAATCACAGACTCCAATCAGTAAATTGCCGACAGACTTGTTTTACATGGGAAGCAGAAGTTGCCCGTAGTTATGACTTGCGTCTCTAGAATGTTACAAAATGGACGAGTACTTTGCTGACCGCAGCGTTGGCCAAGAGCTACGTCGGCGCTACGGAAGTCCAGGGTTCAATTGCCAGCCGTTTTCTTTTCTGGATGATCACGGTATGGTCCCCATCGTCTATTTTAAAAACAAGGTTAACGTTTATTGGAGAGTATTTTGCGCCGTGAAATAAGAAAAACAACCTCATCCCTGTTGACGGAGCATTCGCCGGATTTTGCCCTCTCAGATTTTTTTCTACTTCCTAACCTGGAGAACGTTACGAAAACTTGCAAAGATGGCTTGTAAAAGTTGAGCGAAGTTAGTGGAGAGCCGAAAGGCGATTATGCTGAGAAATAAAAACAAATCAATTCAAAATTACTCTAATTGTAATTCCTGCTTCATAGGGCAAACAAAACGTTCACTTAAAACCCGTATCAAGGAACATACGTCTAATATCAAACTTACCAACGATAAACAATCTGTAGTCTCCAAATATATAATCAATTCGAAACATTCATTTGATTGGCAAAGTGCAAAGATTTTATACGTTGACACCAGGTACAATTCCATAATCATAAATGCTTTATATTAAATCCAGCATCACAGCATTTAATGTACAGACGGACACTATGAAACTCAACATTATCTATATTTTTTGGAGAAGCCTATTGACCTTCATAGCCATAATATGCAATAATTGCAAATAGAGATACAACCCGTAGGGCTCTGAAATGAGTAGAGAAATTTGTATGCATTCGTGATTTTCCTAATTTACTCCCAGTTGGGGACCGCGTATTTAGTCTAAATTAAGTTAACACACACATGTGTAGGAGAGTTTGAATTCGCATACAGTAACACTGAATGACCAGAGTTAAGATTTTGATACTTTTGTATTTTTAGTCAATTATTTCTCCAAAAAGGAAATACGATGTGTCGATAAGTACACAAAATTTTTTACATACAGATCTAATTAAAATTGTGCTTTCTACGTCCTGTTGAATGTATAATACTGACAACTTTATGTTAAATAAAACATGTAGTTATTCATAAATATTAACAAGACATCCTAAGAAACAAAGATTAAACTACACTCTTGCAACATAAACAACGTTGAAATTATTCTTGCTTTATTTGTCAACTGATCAACAGTTGGTCAACTATAATTGTGCGGTTGTGTCGCTCCTGGATCTCGTGTTATTAAACATACGGTCAATTTAAATACGGCAAGGACCCACCCACTTGACACCTACAGCAAACATTGAGTCGAGTACAAAATCTCTTGCTCTAATTGTAATTCCTGCAACATAGGGCAAACAAAACGTTCACTTAAAACCGCTATCAAGGAACACGAGTCTAATATCAAAATTCCCAATTATAAAAAATCTGTAGTCTCCAGAAATTCGAAACATTCATATGATTGGAAAAATTCTAAGATTTTAGACGTTGATACCAGATACAATTGCAGAATTGTATCAGAAATGTTAAATATTAAACCCGGCATCACAGCGATTAATGTATAGACGGACACTATGAAACTCAACAATTACTATGATCCCGTATTGTTGCACTAACCCCTACTGCTTACCCATTGTCGTTGCGTTTCACTTCGCGTTTCAGTTTGCCCGCTTTAATTCTGCGGCTGTATCGCTCCTGGCTCTCTTGTTCTTTCCGATCAACTGACGAAAGGTACAAGGATCCCAGAAACGTTCTGTGGTATTTATATTATCACTTAATTTAGTCAATATTTGGCTATTTCATATAAGCAACGTTGATCTTCTATTACTTGTTTCCATGTACTGAGTTCTTCATTCCAATGAAGACACAGGATTCTCCATAATTATTGGACTAATGCGTTATTTCAGCAAACGTATTAGTATATCCAAATATTTAATAATAAGAAAGATAGCCAAATACAGACCCGCACAACGTTTCTGGGATCCTTGTTCCTTTCTTGAGGTGCTAAGAAGAGCCTACAGCGACACAACTGCACTCGTCCCCTGACGAAAGGAACAAAGGATCCTAGAAACTTTGTGTGGTATTTATTTTATCACGTATTTTGTCTGTATTTGGCTGTCTTTGTTATTATTAATTTTCATTCATACGTATTTTTTTTCATTTCAACATTTGACATCACGCCTTTTCATTTGAGTATTATATTTCTTTTTTAACCTTTATACAGCATCATACTTATTACTCTAAAGTGTTAACAGCAACCGAAATAATAATAATAATAAATTATGTCTTTTCTCAATTATGTTTTGCTCACTTTTGGGTTTAATATTTATTCTAGTTTTAAAATTGGGTGAAAACTTTCGAACAAATTAGTCATTGCGAGGATCCAGTGTGAGTTTTTACGTAATTGTAGAAAATGTGACGTTTTGCCAGCTCATTTACAACCTTTACACAATAAATTTAACAGTATTCCTTTCTTTAATTCGAAACTTTTATATGAATGCAATAACAAAATTAAATTTTTACACTTACGTACCCTAAACTTGGAAATCCAAGACATACATTCACACATTAATTACTTATCGAAACAACTTGTTACGCTCTTCTTAGCACCTGACGAAAGGCACAAGGATCCCAGACACGATCTGTGGTATTTATATTACCCTTTTTGTCTGACTTGCCCACCTTTCTTATTCGACTTGTTTTTGGATTTTGAGCTTTGTCAACTGAATAGTGCAGTTGTGTCGCTCTAGGCTCTTCTTAGTACATGAATAAAGGGACAAGGATCCCAGAAACGTTCTGTGGTATTTACATTATCACTTATTTTGTCTGTATTTGGCTATCTTTATTATTATTGATTTTCGAAATGAAAAAATTTACGTCTTATTGAAAATAATGAATAATAAAGATAGCCAATGATAAAAAGGGTAATATAAATACCACACAACGTTTCTGGGATCCTTTTCCCTTTGGTCAGGTGCTAAGAAGAGCCTAGAGAAACACAACTGCAGAGGTCAACTTTTGAGTGTTGTCAACTGACAGTCACTTATTTTGTCTGTACAGTTTTGTCAACTGACTAGTGCAGTTGTGTCGCTCTAGGCTCTTCTTCGCTCCTGAAGAAAGGGACAAGGATCCCAGAAACGTTGTGTGGTATTTATATTACCGTTTTTTGTCTCTATTGGCTATCTTTCTTATTCATTATTTTCAATCAGACGTTGATTTTTTTCACCTATCCAAATATTTACGTGGGCCTTTCGAAGAACTCTTTAACTGAATAAAAAGCGCCATTTATTATCAAATGTTTATAATGTTGTGTAAGTTCAGAGTTATTATATTTTTCATATAATTTCGGTATAAGTCGGAATGACAAATGCTGGATGCTTTTTGTATTCGTAGTTGGCAACGATGTCTCCTGTCATGCAGATGTTTTCTGTTGATTATTGCATTGTAGCGCTAAACGAACTTTAATATTTCAAGTTGTACAGTTTTACGTCTCCAACAATCGATTTCACTTAATTGTCAACAAAGTTAAAAATCGAGCGCGGTGCACGGCACGTCGAGGATACGCCTTAATGAAGTACTTCCACCGCATTGTGCAGGCGTAGTTTGGAGGGTTCGCTGTAGTGCTGCAGGCGCGGGCCGACCACGTGAGGCGCCACGTGTGCGCGTCTGCGCTGCCGTGGTGGCGCAGGTCAGTGCGTGCAGACATGTGCTCGTGGTGCCATGGACGTGGTCGCTGCTGCTGCTGCTGCTCTTCACACCTACGTGCTTCCGGAATACGGCGTGTTGTATGCGGCGGTGAGTACTACACGGCCGGAATCTTATCTCCGGACCGAGCCGATTGTTGGATGTCCGCCCACGTGGCCGCGGCGGTGATCGATCCAGAGCTTTGCCTGAGGTCAAGGTCGAGGGGGCTGTGCGTGTTGCGCAACGTTTCGTGTCATCGCGTGAAAGTGGTAGAAACGGCGACACGTATGACGTCCCTTCCGCCTTCTCTGTCCTACGCCTTTTAATCGCCTCCTCGGCCCGGCTTTTGCCAGGTAAAATTGATCCAGTTCGCGACGTTTCGGCCGTGAAAAAGGACTCAACGCTGTCATGCTCACGCCGCTCCTTCGCTATGGTCCGTGAGTACAAAATTTCAGATTATAACTGTCTATAAACCTTTACGTAAATGTTCTGTAATCTCAAATTCGTGACCGCTAAATCAATACGAATCGGAAGCTATGTGACAATGGTATTTTAATTGTAAATAAGCTTGCCATTGTCTGGAGGTTCGAAAAGTCATAAATGGTTCTGGGACCGTTTCTATCAGCTTTGTAACTCAATTTCAGTATGATTTCAGCTGTAATATACAGGGTGATTATAAACGATTGCCCTAGTTGGCGGCGATTTTTATAGACAAACCGTGATTAGTACGACAATGATACTTCTGGACCATTATTGGTTAGGTTTGAAAACTTGGAGAATTTCACCATACACTAGTATATCTAATCATTTTGTTTCTCCACAAATTTATTTTCGGAACTAGGGTAACCAAATTTACTCATTTTTCAAAACTTATTTTCTGAAACACGCACTTAATTTCAAAACCATCCAGAAATTCAAATTTCGTCTCGCGGCGAGGAGCTAATAATGGTATATTACAAAGTAACTGTTTTACTACTACATTTATTTCATTTTTGCTTATTTAATTCGCATATCGAAAGGTCTGTTATGTGAGCGGGTTCAGTGAACAGCGCAGCGGTGTGGTTAGTAGGCCACGAATGTGAGGTGCTTACACCTGATTCTGTGTTTACGCGATTCGCCTCGTAGCGTGTTTTCTTGTAAAAGAGATCAAATAGCTCTTGCTCTGCGGTTTTGTTTGCATTAGGCCAGAGAATGAAACTGTTGAACGCCACGTTCTCGTGTCATTTAGGGAAAAATTAATGATACTTCAGTGTCCAGTATCTTTCGGTACGTCCAACCATTTACTGATCAGCGTACAGAACGCCCGAACTATAAGTGCACGTAAATTATGAAATGCCTAAATTCATAATAAATTCGTAACGTAAAGTGAACGTGTAACATTTTTCTCTTATAATATTTAACAAATTAATTGAAATTTTAATTTTACACTTATTGGCGATAACCGTGAAGAAATTATTTCAGTGTTTCGTCGTTAATTTAGTACCTCTTCAGGTTTTTTTTTAGGACTTGGCGTATTGTAAAAAATTTGTACGTATTACCAAGTTCTTCCACCAGTACCTGCCAATATACTTGATGAAATGACCGTGATAAATATTTCGTTGTGTCATATACCAGATTAAAGTTACGATGATGCAATGGGAAATTACGCAAGGCTCACGTTCCAGTCAATGGTATTCTTTACCTCTGGTTATTTCAGATATTATTTTTTTTCCAAATTTTTGACGGGTGATTTTGGTCTTAAGATTTTCAGCTCCGTTACAAACATATTAAACTTCTATAAACGTTTTCCTGTTTTGAAGTTTGTTGTTAATGTCGTGAAATAATAAGAAACATAGCTAAATACAGACGAAAGATGTGACGATATAAATACCACACGACGTTTCTGGAAACATTATCCCTTTCTTCAGGCTCTAAGAAACGTAAAAAGAGCCCAGAGCGACACAACTGCACAATTCTGTTAGCAAACTGAAAAGAAGACTAACGTTTCCAGAAACGTTGAGTGGTATTTATATCACTTATTTTGTATGTATTTGTCTATTTTTCTTATTATATAAAAAAAATTCGTCCAATTGAATACTAATAATATGAAAGTTATTTTTCTTATTAAATGAAAAATTTACGTCTGATTGAAAATTAATAATATTAAAGATAGCCAAATACAGACAAAATAAGTTATAATTTAAATACAATACAACGTTTCTGGGATCCTTGTTCCTTTCTTCAGGTGCGAAGAAGAGCCTAGAGCGACACAACTGCACTCGTCAGTTGACAACTCAAAATCCAAAAACAAGTTCTTAGTTTAAGGAATTAATGTGTGAAAGTATGTCTTGGATTTCCAAGTTTAGGGTACAGAACTAAAAATTTAATTTTGTTATTGTATTTATATGAAATTTATAATTAAAGGAAGAAACACTTTTAAATTTATTGTGTAAAGGTTGTAAATGGCCTTGCAAAACATCACATTTTCTACTATTACATAAAAACTCGGACTGGATCCTCGCAATAAGTAATTTGTTCGAAAGTTTTAACCAATGTTTTAAACTACAATAAATATTAACCCCAAAAGTGAGCATAACGTAAATGAGAAAAGACAAAATAAACGTTAAAAGAAATAAAAGACGCAAATGAAAAGGCAAGGCGTGAAAAGTTGAAATGAAAAACATTACGTCTGATTGAAAATTAATTATAGAAAGATAACCAATTACAGACAAAAAAAGAAGTCGTGATATAAATACCATACAATGTTTCTGGGATCCTTGTTCCTTTCTTCAGGTGTCGAGGATCCCAGAATCGTTGTGGTATTTATATTATCATTTTTGTCTGTATTAGGCTATCTTTCTGATAATTATTTTTCTTATTATTAATTTTCAGTAACAGACGGACATTTTTTCATTTTAATGGCGTGAAATAATTGGATAGTTTCTTCGGCTAGTGAAATTTAGTGTGTTCCGGAAGGAAAATTCACGGCGAGTGGACGGTAAACTTGTCAGTCTTCTGCGGTCGAGGGGAAAATTGCCCCAGCACTGGCGTAGTTGACGACCTGCTTATTTCAGGTTTATCCGAGCCTTCTCGTGTCGCTTCTTCTGATTTATTTTTATTTTTTTAAATATAAGTTCACGTCCATTGATTGCCCAAAGATACATCGTTGAACGACGGAGGGACAGAAAATCGTTAGTTAACAAGTTCTTTTTCACAGGTGAATTTCTTCTCGTTTGACTTTTTTCTTCTTCTTCCCACATTCATGTCGGTATTGCGGGATTGAGAGGTGAAGAACGTGCCCCCCTTTCGGGTTTGAACGGAAGTGTTGCATGACTGTTTCTCGAAGGAATGCTGAAGGACTGTTAGATGTATTACGTGCGTTGCTGACCTTATTTTGGCGCAGTGCATCGGTAGAGGACCGTGGTCGCTGGAATGTAACGTTACGGCGAACTGGAGTTCGTCGCCCTTCCGAAGGAGCCTCGGAGCAGACGCGATTTCTCTCCATTCAAACCAACGGCCTTGTTCACAGCGTCATAACCTGGATCGACACTTACGCAAATTTCAAAAACCGCGCAAATAACGTAGAGGGTTTCTTTCGTCACAGGTTCAACTTATAAAATGAATGACGTCACATTAAGACTGCGTCATTCTACTTATGCAATTTGTTGACAGCGACGTGGAAACTGTTTTTTTTTCGGGTTTCCCCGTTATCTATGACGTGACACTAAATCGAGGGTATGATTCAGACAGAAGAAAGCTTCTGGGAGAAATGAAGGTTGAAGCCAACATTTCTAACAGTAAAAAGTGTTTCTAGCAGCAGTAAAAGGAATGTGAACACTCCTATTTAATTCAGCCTGACCCAAGAGTTGCGACAATGGCCACTCGTAAAGGTGTTCACTTTGCTCAGCCTAGAAAAATCCTGGGAATTTTTTTTATCCATCGTTATTTCTACAAAAACTTATTTTAAGAAAATATGTCACAATTGAAACTAGGTGTATAGTTTTCATAAGATTTTCATCAACTTTAGAAATAAATTTACTTACGCACATAATTAATGCGCTCTTCTTGCAATATTCAAATCAATTGAGTTTTCTTGATCATGGCCAAGTCACGCTACATGTGAAGACCGATCCAAAATGCCCAGGTAACTTCAAAATTCGCAAATCTGATTAGGCTCAGAAATATTACGGATTAATTTTAACTTTATATAACACTAGCCGAGTACCCGGCGTTGCCCGGGTATTTATTTAAATTAATCCGGAGAAGGAATTCATCCGACACTAACCTCTTTTTAAACATTTCATTTAACCAGCTTCAATAGCGTCAGTGTTTGCAACATTTAATCCTTCGGCATCTAACTCCAAATAAAACACGACGTTGACTGACGTTATTCGGAAACACTACTACAACATAAAATAAAAGTCTATAAAAAATCACGGCGAATTAAAACAGAAAAAAATACTCGCTAACTCAATGAAGTCTAAAACTGCTCCCGGAGTAAAGAAATACAGGTATTAACCAAACAGAGACCAAATATAGCTCGTACCCTAAGAAAATAAAAAATACACGCGGTAACTTTTCTCACCTCTACGAAGAGGAACATAAAATTAATCAATTACCAATATTAATACGAAATTTAAACTCAGCAAATCCTATAATCCCGGAATCGACACTAATATCGCTATTTTTTGCATTATTTCTTCCACCACAACCCGCAACATAGTAGTACTTCCCTCCCTTGCCTTTTGAAGTTGAAATTAGACACTTAAAAATTCTAGAATGACACTATCAAATTAAGTGACTCCGGAAACGTTTAATTCGACGCAAGTAATGGCCGTTTAGAAATGTTTTTAAATTCCTTCCTCCACCCGAGCCCTAGAGACGGTAGGTGTGTCTTACCCCCTCGGTGTTTGTTCCTGCATCGTAAGTAACATGTGTATAAAGTTCAGTAGAAATTGGTCTAAGCATTTAAGATTGTAAACGGAAATTTGTATCTCCCCCTTCCACCCCTACTCCTAGGGACTGAACAGCATTTTAATCAGTATGGTAAATGTCATTAAACTCATTGACTTCTATAACCCTTGACTTGACACCAGTCTCGGTTTCACGTTGTTATCTAACGCACCCTTATTGGTGCTTTAGGGGGGTGAAATTATACATTTAAAACATTAATAAACTATTAAGCACATCAACCCCGAAAAGAAATTAATCGACGCTAATATCTGCTGTTTTAGTGTGTTTTTAAATATCACCCCCGTCCAGCCCTTAGGGGTTTCCTAACGCTTCGAAAACCCGACAGAAACCTTCGCGGGGATGCGCCCAAGTCACCAAAGTTTCTTCGAAATGGGATTAATGGTTTACGGGGCACACAGACAGACCTTCCTTTTTATAACCTTACTCATCGCTTGCTCAGCCAACTGTCTTATTCTTTCTCTTGAAACACAATATTTTTTGCTAAGTTCATCCAAAATCAAACAAATATCTGCTAATAAAATGAGTCATATATATATATTGTAATAACCAGCTCAGAGGACAGGAATTTTGTTCTTATTTTTGTCAGATTTGTTTACGAACTCAGACTGGGGATCCTTGAGTGGTTGGTACATATAAAAAATAATGATAAAATGAGGGATAAGTAACTTTTAGAGAGAGGAAGGACTAATGATTGAGGCGTTTTGCAGCTCTTAGGGCTAATTGGTAGTGAGCAACATCTGGACAACGGAATCCTAATGACATAAATGACAGAAGGTTGTTGGACGATGTAATTATATTAAAAGGAAACGTTTATTTTAATTGATTGAGTGGCTCTCGGAGCGGGAGAACAGTAAGAGATGGTGTTTGTTTGGCGAAAGTGGAAATGCAAAAAACTGTGAAAACAAGGGAAGATTCTGGAGCCCGGATATAAATAAAGGGGCAGTTGGACAGTTTAGGAGTTCATTATTATTCAGTAGGGAGAGGAGACGGACGTGTCAGCGGGGAGAGATCGTTGGTGCAGGTCCGCAGGGCGGACGCATGACCGAGGCCAAGCTAGGGGGCCGAGAGTAATCAGCTGGACATCAGTCGTCAACAGTTGGTGGGAGTTTCATCGTGGAGGTCTGACTGAAAGCAGAGTAGGTTGAATTCGTCGTGAGGGTGACGTCGGCAAGAGGAGGTGACTGTGAAAGTAGAGTGTGAGCGCAACCTTGTGCTTTTTATGCCTATATGAAGTGAGTGTGTGGACCAGGGACCTTGTAAGTTTATTTTTCCGAATTCATAATTGTAAATTGTTTAAAAAGGGTAAAAAGTCAGATTTCGTTTCATTCGTTTCAATCGTTTTATTTGTTTCACTCGTTTCAATTATTTCGTTTGAATCATTTCGTTTTTCATTTATTGTAACTGTATTTGTTTAATTGTAACATTTTGTTCAGTTTCCTTATCAACCCAGTAAAGACCTTGAGGTTACCGAGTCCGATTATTTAAAATGTATTCTAGGTAAATAAAATTGTTTTGATTTATAAAATTTCATCAGATTTGTGTAATTGAAAATTGTGGCTTAATAAATAATAAATAATTGTTTGTTAAAATTGGTAGTTTTATTTTATGAGTATTACAATATATATATATATATATAATTTAATGATTTATTATTTAACACAAAACTTTGAAACATTAAAAAATCCTAACATTACCCATGTGTATTATACTTTCTTAAACAATGTCAAAACAGGAGTTAAATTTTTAGCATTTTCCATTACAGTCTGAATCCCCAATCGTTTATTTCAGACATCAATGTGTAGCAATAAGTGTGGTTTCAGTTTTTGTTGTAATTAAAATGGTTGTCTTATTCATAATTTGATTTCCAGATTGTGCAAATTTGACTCACTGAGAAAAGCCTGGTCATTTCTCCTTTCTATGAGCGAACGGTCACTCCCAATTTAGTGGCTCGTTTTCCACCGTTTTGCTGCAAAAGTTTCTCATTCGGTTTCAGTAAATCATCCAAAACCTGTAAATTTTCTCTTTGGTACAGCCCAACGCTCATATTCTAGAATGGATGCGACAAAACATCACCATTCATTTATTAATCCTCCTTGAAACCCTCACGATTAAATGTTGGCATTAAAGTATTAAAATATTTGTCTATTTAGCGTAAAAGCATCCCTGTGTCTTGTGGTCTGTAATCTGAAGGAAAGCGCAGGAGGGTTCTTGTCACGAGGTAAGGGCCTTGGATCGATCTCAGGGTCTGTCAGAAAAGTTCACCCTCTCATACCCTCGAAACTATTTTTATTTTTAAAATCTTATGTGTGGTAATAAATGGTCTCGTCCGTTTTTGGGACAACCATGTTTAATTTCCGGTTGTACAATAACTGCGTTGGTTCTTGAGCCAAAAAAGGCAATCTTTAGCATTTCAGTCGTCAACAGGATTTTTAAAGACATTATCTAGGTCATTATTTTCTTTTGGAATTATTAAATATATATATATATATACGTCTATATAAGTTTAAAATTTACAATAAAATAACCAAAAACAGACCGTAAGTGTGAAAAATAAATATTTTGTTAATTAGATAAAATATCCAAATGACAGACTAAATTAATCGTTGATATAAACACCACACGACGTTTCTGGAAACTTGATGACACAACCGCACAATCCACTCAGTCTGGTTCTTGTGCTTTTCATCACCGGAACAAAGTTTCCAGAATAGTTGTATTGTATTTATATCGTCACTTAATTTTGGCTGCAATTTGGCTATTTAATCCAATTATTATTTATAAAACATACTTATTATATTTTCATTTAAATATTTGATTAATTCTTTTGAAATAAATCGATCCAAAATTAATATAATGATTGTATGTACGCAAGAGATCCACAAACGTGCAATGATTTCTCAGCCCGCTCGTATTTAAAAGCACGTGGAATTATTTTTTCGCTATAAAATCTATTTCAGTAATGCCAAAAGCAAAAAAAAAATATTAAGAAATTTAAAAATGGATAAATTTTTAGCACAATTAAAGGAAATACAAATAAGTAAAGAATGTCAACACGAAAGAAAATATGAAAAATAAATCACGACTAAATTATGTAAATATTATCTATCCCATATAACAAACAAACGTCTCTGATACACATAGTTTTCTTGATTTCCTCATCCACAAAAATAATGAAAAAATCAAAACTGGAAAAAATTCTGAATCTATTAAAAGAAAACAAAAGGAATCATTTATTGAAAATCAACTGATGAGCTTTTCCGTTCTAGCAGTGAGTGTACTGGGTTTAAATATGACAAATTAGCACTCAAACTCTGAAATATTTGCCCTTTCAAAATGAAATTAATTAGTTTGCTGCCTGAATGATTCAGCAAAGTGACCTTTTCTTTGTTTAAACAGATGACAATTTTTTTTTAAAAAAAACGGCTACATTATTGTAACAATATAGTAACAAAAAATTTGGTTAAACTACCCAAAATGTTTGTATTTTTTAAATTTTAAGGAATAAATTCAAGTACAAGAGTTTATTCAGTTTTTTACTAATCTTCTTTTCCCAGTTTTTGCTGTGTGTTTTAACACTAAGGCCCGTTACACAAACGGCGATTATTATACGACGGTAAAATTATCGTCGTACTATTCTCAGTTGAGTTTTGTGAACAGTGTATTTCGAAATGAACAAAAATCATATTCTAGCATTACTGTTATTTCGTCGTCGAATAAAATAAGAAGAAAAAATCGACTGATTTGGGATCATCCAATAAATGAAAGAAGAGAGGAGTTAGAGCTTTCTATATGCTGTTTGAAGAGTTGAGGCAGGAAGACGCAAAATATGTTCAGGGTTTTATTCCATAGCATAGGTCTTTCTTGAATTAATTAAATAAGTATTTCATTATCTATGATGTCATCCAAATTATATCCATATTCAAAATATTAAAAAAAAAAGAACACAAAAGATCGGATGGCAAAAAAAAACCTTTCCATACAAAAATTCAAATCACGAATGAAGTTTAACACCAGCGGTAGAAAAACCACCCTGTGTGCAAACATGCGTTGGGTTCCGTAGGCCACTAGTTAAAGTTGGCGATAAATTTGTCGTTGGGCAGCAGAGGCATTGAGCGACTACTCAAGCTGTCGTCTGCGAGAATTTCGTGTCCGCGATTATTTACCGCCAAATGTGCAAGCTCTTATTCACTTCAATGGACTGCTGCGAATAGGGCGTCGGCGATAAATTATCATCGCGATAATAATCGCCGTGTGAGTATCGTGCGTAAGGCGTCTGAGTCAATGTGTGTTGTACTGTGTATTTTTACTATTTTCCTTAATTAAAAAAAATACTTCTGTTCAAAACACTGATGAAATTTTATATGTTCATTACCAGAAACGTGAAGGGCATTTTTTGCGATATCCCCATTAGGAATTCGGAAATTTAGGACAAATTGCGATATTTTGAAGGCCTGTAAAACCTAAAGGAGGAATTTAAAAGGTGTTCAATTCTTTTTTAAGTATTGTCCTCTATTATGTTTTTAAGTTTTCTGTAGTTTCCTTACAAGTTAACACATTTTTTGTCTGGACATGATTTATAGATGGTTTTATTGACAGTAAAATTGTTATTTAAAGATGATATCTCAATAAAGTTAGTTATTTAACTAACCTATGAAAACGGTAAAAACGACCTACCCTCATAGACAAATCCAAACTAGTAATAATAAAATTGTAAAAAAATCGTTGTGTATTCCCAGATACATAGATAAACAGAAAATATACTATCAAATATAATATAAAATATTTCAGCAACAGTCATGGGTTTATTTCGTATGGATTGACCCGGAAGTCTTCACCTCCTACCTTTGCTTAGTTTTTCAGGTAATAAATTATCTTTAACAGGAATCTCACCAAAAACTAGTTAATATGAGCGTTTCTCCTTATTATAAAAATTAAAATTAAAATTGCGGAGTAATTTGTTGTTCATTGGCAAATTTGCGTTGTTATGCCAGTAGTCCTTTGTAGAGTAAAAGAAGTCTATTTTGTAGCTGAATCCTGTAATAGGTTTAGAGAAAATAAAATAGGCGATTGAGAGTATTTCTTTAGTTTGTGTGCTATAACTATAATGCGTTGTAACGGAAGGGTAAGGGATCGAAGGGCTGTGCGCTTTAAGCTTACGAGCAGATATGCTTATCTAAATAGATAAGGGGTTGCTGAGCTATAACTGTACCAGGCGACAGCATGTTTTACTGCCATGCACTGTCTGCTCTAGACATGTCCTCAGACTCAAATAATTATAAGCTGAGAAAGCGTGTATATAGAACCCGAGAAATAAATTATGGTGTTACAATAACCGCTCTAGACTGAATTAAGTAGATCTAACCCCTACGAGTGTTTGTCTTCTCATGGCGTTGCGCCGATTCCGTCTCAATCCGTTGAAAGCAAAGCTACTGGAAAAGTTTGTATCAACCAAATACCTTCCTTGTTCCTAAACTTCTGATGTGCCCTGGACACCCCGAAAATATTTTATGCCGTAATTGGAATGATTTTTGTAAAATCTAGTAATTGGTTCACTACGTCAATGACACGCGGGAGAATTGGATTAAATTGTGTAATAAAGCTATTTATGTACGATAGTGTGATATAAAATGCAATAAAGCATAGTACTACGAAGGACGTTGAAAGAAAACATGCATGAGACCAGGTTGTCACTCAGGCCCTTGGCAGCGAAGGAAAATATTTATTTTTCAAATGATGAACTTAGATTGCAATGTTCACAAAAAACGAAAGGTAAAGGGAATAGGGACCTTATACGTAGGAACTTACAAGTACTGTGTGCGGAAAATACTTTATTTGCTCGATTTCTCTGGATTAAACATGCACACGATAATAAAATAAATAATAGGTGTGTTTTCAGGCCTTTCCGGCTATCCTTCACTTGAAATATCTGTTGCTTGAAGGTAATCCGAAAATAGTACTCTGCCATATTCAAAGTAAAAACATGATTATATTTATAAAAGGTAGAAATTATCGGCCTAATTATGAACAAAGTAAAACACTGCAAGTTTTTCAAGTAAAAAAATTAATGAATAAGAAATATAGCCAATACAGACAAAAAGAAGGGTAATATAAATAACACACAACGTTTCTGGGATCCTTGTTCCTTTCGCCATGTTCTAAGAAGAGCCTAGAGAAACACAACTGCAGTAGTCAACTTTTTGAGTGTTGCCAACTGACCAGTGCAGTTGTTTCTCTAGGCTCTTCTTAGCACCTGGCGAAAGGGACAAGGATCAGAGAAACGTTATTTGGTATTTATATTACATTTTTTTGTCAGAATTGGATATCTTTCTTATTAATTATTTTCAATTAGACGTAAATTTTTTCATTTAAAAAAATTAATATTACTTCCGATCTTTAAGTTTATTAATTCCCTAAACATATAAACTATAACTTTTGAAATAAGATATAAAATTACAATATAGCTTTATTACACAGTAAATTATTTTTTAAAGTAGAAGAATGATTTTACATTCTTAAAAATAAAATTATTTATTTTATACTTCAATAATCAACAATTTACAGAAAATTAATATTTTGCATTACTGAATATTTTTTTGTCAATTTGTTTGTAGTCTGTTTCTTTTTTCAAGTAATACTTTAAATACGTTGAAAAAGATACTTTCACGTGGAACTGTAAAAACTATTCATTAATTCGAAACTATTGTGAACGATCTGCACAGTTAACTCATTTGAATTAGTAGGCATAAACGGCGATTAATTGTTAGATACTACGAAGTTACGATCACGTTTTTTGTGAATAGATACGTAAAGTTGTTTAAAGAAAAATTGATAAAATCCGTATTTGGACACTTGTAAAATAATTGTCGTTAGTGACTACAACGGCACAATGGTTACTAATTAAGTTTCATCGGTCTCGAAAGAAGTTAGTTACTTTATAAAATAATTTCTTATAAACAGTTCAACTTCGACAATATAAAGAAATAGGAGCTGTATTCCTAAAATCTTTACCATCGTGTTCAACGGTAAAGAACTGGACAACCGAATTCAAACCTCTATTTTGAAACATGATTTTGGAAGGCGTCGATCAACCGCTCCGACAAGATATTCACAAATCAGTGTTTGAATATGTCCGACTGAAGATACGGGATCATTCTGCGATTGCAAACGTACCGGTAAATCTTTTTCACAACATTTAACACGAATATTCGGTCATGGAAAAGTTTTCTGCGCCATGGATTTCGCTTTCATTATTCTTGATGAAATATATATCCATTAACACACCCTCGGGTCTAAACAGTGGATTGAAGAAGTGGGGGGTTGCTTTGAAGAAGGCTGGTAAAGCCATAGCCCATTGTTTTAGGATTCTTGAGGTGTAGTTCTCTGAGGAAAAATAATCCAAGACGACCATATTTGCCCACAAAAAATTTTTACCTCTATAAATTCTCCTGCTCTCGTCTTCAGTTGTTGTTTAACTCCTCGAATTGAAATTCGATTTTCTTCCACGTGATCCATATTCAGATTTATCTCCATGGTGTTTTTTTAAAAAAAATAAACTAGAGATTATACATTTGTGATTTTTGTACGTTATACTGCGGAGCGTTTTGGTTCACCTGTACTGTTTTTTTATTGATTATATTGGTCTCTCGGTCTCTTTCTCTTTTAATCGTAAATGTTGGATGGGAGGTGGAGGAAAGGCTGCTGTATCGGATATTAACGGGTTGGGGTGAATTATGTCAAGTATGTATTTTGTTACTGTTTGGTGGAATACGGGAATAAGAGAAGTACCAGGAACAGTTTGCGATATAACGAAGGATTTTATTTCGGAATATTTGGATCTTGTTGACGTTTTGGCCGCGGAACGCCTAATGTTACAGCCGGACATCCATAATGGAGAAATAAGGGATATATAAAGTAATTGTTTCATTGAAAGGGATGAAATTGAATTACGATTAAGTAATGGTTTCAGTATTTTTAAGCCGTGATTGATTATGTTTTTAATGTGACTGGTGTGTTGCGACCACGTTAGCTTAGAATCTAGTATTAATCCAAGGTATTTATGGTTTTGTTTGTTTGGAATGGGTGTGTTGTCAATATAGAAACTGTTAGTGAATGGTGTGTTAAGGATAAAGGAACTGTGATGGATTTGTTTGGGTTTAAAGTTATTCTCCATTTATTAGCCAAATGAGTGTTATTTCCTGTTCCCGAATATAAAGAAGTTGTTTGTAGAACGAAGATTTGATTCACTTGTGACGACAGTCTATTTTGCGCAGTTTTAGATATCGTACTGTACTGAAGTAATAAAGAAGCTGGAAAATCTATTGACATAAGTCAATAGATTTTCCAGCTTCTTTATTATGAGACTACGTTGAGGAATAAAAAATAAATTGTTGAGACTTCTTTCTTTTCTTATTTTTCAGGCCGTCACACCCTCGCTGATGAAGTTGTTCTAAAATGTGTTACACCAAGAAACAAGCCTTATTATACCTGCTATTAACGATCCGCCAGAAACTGACTGAATTCGATGTTTGATGAGAGATCTCGTGGTCGAAGTATTTAAATGTAATAAACTGAAACTGTGGAAGCATCGAAAAATGTAGAATCCCCCAATCCTTAATGTTTAACTCGTCTCGAGATAAATGACGTAGGAGATTTGTGAAACATAGCATTGGGATGATCCGAAACCAAGAACATTTAGAATTAGTCTGGAAAACTTTGGTGATCTTGCTGGGATGGTTTCTGGCGGTAGTTTTTGTCTTGCTTTACTTAGATGTCACGTTTGGCCCTGATAATCTAGATTAGCAAGTTAAGATATATTTGGAACAACCTGTCGAGACAAAATACTGAGAGCATTAAAATACACTGCAAGGGAAAAATAAATCAAGGGACAGTGAGAACGTTATATGCGTCATACATGAAATAATTATGTACTTTCTCTTATATTTGGAATGGTTTAGAATAGAACAAGATATAGCCTCATCTATCTCAGTATACGACTGTAACAAATGAGCGTGTCAGAATTGGGATTTGTCATGGAGGCCAGTTTGTTACTTAAGTTCAAACTGTGCTGGCAAGAATGTCCAATATTCATCGGAGGTAAGGAATAAGCGCCCTTTCTGAGATAAGGATATCTAAATACTAGAAAATGTATTTGTAACGGTTGGAGTAATATTATAAGCGCACTGACCAAGTGTTCCATTAACTGATTAAATCGCTCGATTATTTAATATCCATTATTACTGATTCGAGGTAGTTACAGTCGCCAGCCATATCGAGTATGATTCAATGAACTATTTTACGGCTTTGCGTTCGTTCGTATTTTATCATCAAAAAAGTTTATACTTTATATCCTGCACTTATTTTGCCATTTCTCCGCTTCAGAATAATCTTCATTTTCCTCACACAGAGACGTAACAGAGTTGAATGAAATAGATCTTGGTAAATTTACTTTCCAGAATTATGTAAGTGCACAAGCACACATGAATAGGATTTATGGAATTAGTGTCACTTTTTTCAGCGTCGTTGTGCAAGTACACCGTTTCACCGGTAATTGAGTTATTTGACTCTTATCGCAGCATGTAATAAGTACTCGGTATAATGATGTTCAATGAGTGAAATATTTTCTCGTCTAACGAGGACTTTCAGATACTTCTATACCTTGTTCTATTTCTGACCGTATTCATTTAGTGGTAGGTGCTTTTGCCAACGTTCCGCTCTCAATCACGGAAAAGTTTCACGATTGCAGAGGCTGCTGTGGGAAAGGCGCACGATTCCCGAAGGTTTCATCCCCATCCCAAATTGCACGTTATCGAAACGGCTTGGGTTGTCGAGGAAGAGTGCAAGAACCAAAGGAACTGCACTGAGTCAAATCGCCATAAATTAGTTGACACGAAAAGAATTATTTAAGAAATGTTTTTCTTATTATACGCTGAACTACGATCTGTAGTATTCGTTTATCGACCTTAATGTTCTCCTTAATGACTTTTTTTTTGCGCCAGTAGTATCACGGGATATTAATATTGACAACCATAAGAATTAGGTGAAACCAAACGGTATTGCATATTACTCAATATATACAAATATTATAGCACCCTGTAATGGACAGAGTTGCAGTTTTAGATTTAAAATTAGAATAATTTAGGTTGAATGTTCCATTCCCGAGTGTTTATTTTATTATTTTTGTTAACATATTATCTAAAAGATTTTCTCTTCGTGACAAAATATATATGATGGTTTTATACAGTGATATTTACAAGATTTGTATTATCGTTATGATAAGCTTTGAGTATAATTTGAATTTGTCCTTAGTTGGTTAAATCCGCAGGTCTTTTTCTTTTAAGTCTTCTTAATATATTTGGTGGGGGACGTTGTGGGTGATTTGTGATGTAGGATGGATCTGCGTAGTTGGCTATTGACTTTTTTTTATGCTACTTGTACTATTGTGGGAATATTCAGGTCTGAGAGGAATACCAAGGACAGTTGACGATGTATCTTAGTGCTTTATTTTGGAAAGTTTGGATGTTGTTGATGTGGAAATTAGTTACTGCGGTTCAGATGTTACATGAGTATTGCAAGATAGGGGATATTAGTGATGTATAGATCAGCTTTTTGGTTTTTAGTGACAGTGGTGGAGAACAGTTGCGCCTTTAATACTCTAAATTTTGTGTTAAATTTGTTTTTTGTGTTGTAATGTGCAGAGACCAGGAAAGGTTATGATCTATAATGACTTCTATATGAATGGAATGTTTTTTTAGGGACAGGATGATTATTTAAGATTAAGTTGCTGTTTAGGTGAATTTTACGTTTGACGGAGAAGGTAACTGTGACAGATTTGTCTGAATTGATGGCGATTCTCCAATTGGTTGCCCATTTGTCTATATGGTTAAGTGAATGTTGTAATATTGGTTGTGCAGTATTTAAGTCTGGGGCTTGGCATAGTCTGACTATATCATCGGCATAGATGAAAGTAAAGGTGTTTGTGATGTAATGTTGAGTAGAGAAGGGGTCCAAGAACACTTCCTTGGGGTACCCCTGCATAGATTTTATGAATGGAGGAGAAAGTATTTAATTTTACTGAAAATGATCTGTTATAGTTGGTTATTAGTCTGAATTGGGAATCATTTAGATATGATTTTAGTTTGTAGAAGAGGCCTGGATGGTGTACTTTATCAAATGCCAGTTCAGAGTCTTATAAATGTGGATAGAAATGTTTTGTTTTTCTAAATAAATATTGATATATTCATTTACCAGAGAGATTAGTTGATGGCAGGTGCTTGTTTCTGAAACTAATCTGTTGGTTGGGTTATTAGGTGATTTATCTGTTATTTTAATTTTTGGGATTAAACGTTTTTCAAATAACTTGACTAACTATGGTAATAAACTTGTAGAGTTTGTTTGGTTTGTGCATCATTATGATAGTAAAATGTTTCCATGTCTGAGGTGAGGTATATGTGTAGGTTTTATTATATAATTGAATATTTGCGTGATTAAAGCTATTTCTTTGTTGGGGAGATGTTTTAGGTGGTTTGAGTTTATCAGGAGCAGTTTTACTTTTCAGCTTGCATTGTGGAGAAGAAAATAAAGCTAGGTTGAAGAGGAAAGATAATTCAGTTGTATACAGCTAGCCGTTTCCCTGGGCTGGACTGAATCTGACAGTTACGTACTCGTATGCCTGCGCTCTGAAGACTAACCGTTTATTCCTGTTCGAAACGTCGGTCCATCATTCATTCTTCTCTTCAAATCAATCGACACAACGCTCAGACAATATTTACCCAGTATTGTCAAGAGTTTAACTGCAGCAAGGTTTGAGATGCCTTAGTTGCGTATAGAAAACAATTTCTAATGTTTTCACGTACTGTTGTAAAGGTAAAGGAATGCAACTTTTAATTTTCTGTTTCTAACATATGAAGTACATTCATTCAGGGAATACACAAATTTAGTTCTTTCGTAGTCTTCAAAGAAATGGCCTCAATTTTAATATACGAATGCGTGTAATAAATACGTGCTGCAATTTTTCTCGTGAATAACGAGGCCTCCGATCCTGTTCAGACAACATTATTGGGTCAGAACTATTCTCAGTGAAGATTGTGAAATCTTCTCGAGTGGCATGTGGCAAGGCTAACATTCAATACTCGGTATTATTTACTTCAAGATCCATTCCTTTTTGTTTTGAAATTACAGGAACGAGTAAAGGTCTTGTAAACTTCTTTTCTCGATTGTATAGTCGGAGACAGTTTGTATACTTACGGAATTAGACTGGCTATAAGATTACTGCTTTAAGCGTTGGGAAACTAGATTTCACTCAGATGAAAAATGTTTGTTATGGCGTAAGTCTTGACTAATAATGTTAAACTTAATTTTTTGTTTCATATTTACCATATCGCTTTGTAATTCACTTGTGAAGACCTCTGTTTGATGGTTACGTGGGTTTTTCCTCTTTTTCGTAATGTTTCCCACGTGAAGTGGAACACTTTCTTTTATAACGTGCACCTAAACGTTGAATGTCGTTCTTGGACAAGCTCATAATTTCATTAATCGTCTCAAACCGCAAACTGGCGCCGAGGTGCCGTTTAATCCGAAGTAGATCCAGGGTATTTAAAGTATTTGATTGCTGTGGTTTGGAAGCCGATAAATCGCTATTCTTTACCTTGCCTTCGTAATTTGATTATATGTTCGCAAAGTTGACCTGATAAATTACTTTTAACAGAATATATTTCATTTTAATAAGTCCGAGGTAAGCTCAAAACGAAGAACAAGCATTTGGTGCTTCAGCCTGGGAATAATATCGTCTCAACGTTGTCTAGGTGCTAAATATTTATAAAATAAGTATGACAAACACCCATTAATATGAATATACTAACAATTAGGCCTTCGTTGATATATATAAGCAAAGTTTTCTTAAATTAGAGACCATTTCATGGAGAATGTAGCATAGTAAAAGTTAACTTATTGTATATGGATTTTTAATTTCAAATTCAAATATTTAATATTGCAATTGTTATATTATAATATTAAAAGGATAATGCGGTCGCTGTTATGTTCGAGATAATTAAACGAAGGAGAAATGAAATGCAAATATTGCGAACTTTCTGACTTTGAATATAAAACATCTCTCGCGTTATCCAGTTATTCTGGCGAGGTTATTCCTTCAGTGTCTGCGGTCGTCGGCGTCGTCTCAATCTTCTGCTAACTTCAGTTATGTGAAATATTTAGTTTCATATTCTGACACTAGCTGGTTTACTAGATTGCTCCTATAGTTTTTACGGAGATTTCCTCAGTCACAGAAATAACGAAGCTAAACAAGTCCCAGCAGGTTCTCGCTTTACAAAAAAAAAATCTGAAGCTGCTAAAAGAAATCTAGAGGAATCATTTAATGAAAAATTAACATGTTCCTCTCCGTTCTATTAGGGAGTGTACTGGGTTTGAATATGACAAATTAGCACGCAAACATAAAAAAAATTTCTTAAGTATTAAAGAAGGAAAAGTCAAAATAATTAGTTTTCTACCTGAATGATTCGGTAAAGTGAAATTTTCTTTCTTTTTTTTAAAAAAAGGACTACATTATTGTAACAAAAAAATTCAAATTTTTCTTGCTTAAACGACCCAAAATGTTTGTATTTTTTTAAAAGTTTATTAATTTTAACCAATAAATTAAAGTTTAAGAGAATTCAGTCGTTTACTAATCTTCTTTTTCAAGTTTTTTTCCGAGTGTTTTAACACTAAGGCGTCTAAGTAAATGTGTTCGTGTTTTGTATTTTTGCTTTTTCCTTAATTAAAAAAATACTTCTGATTAAAATAGTGAAATTTTAAGTGTTCATTACCAGGAACTAGAAGAGCATTTTGTGGAAATTTCAAATTTTTTTATTGTCTTTTATGAGATATACCCCTTTGTAACTTTGCAATTAAGGAGAAATCGCGATATTTGAAGGCCTATAAAACCTGAAGGATGCATTTTAAAGGTGTCAATTTTTGTAGGTTCTATTTGGAGGGTAAGTAACATTAAAGTTGTGTTTTAATCCCTTCTTTGGGAAAAAAATCTAAATTCTTAATTTTTTCTAAGTGAAACACATTTTTAAAGTTAAGTTTTAGTTAATTCGCTTACAACTTAACGCAATTTTGGTCCTAACATGATTTATAGATGGTTTTATTGAGTAAAGATGGTTTTTACTTCAATTAACAAAAGTTATTTAACTTATCGTAAACCTCTGAAAATGCAAAAAATGACCGTTCCTGATAAACGAAATGCACACTAACCTCTGAAGTGGTAGTAATAAAATTGAAAAAAAAATCATTTTGTACTCCAATTTACATAAATAGAAAATCCATGTGTAAAAATAAAATGTCAGCAACACCCATTGGTTTCATATGGATCGACCCCCTTTAGATCGTAGCAAGCGTTCTTTTTTACGATACCAAGCCGAAATAAATGCCACGCAACCTTTTATATTCCACACTACCAAGCTACTATAAGCGGATTGACGAGTAAGAAGACTCCTTGCTTACGAGCAGTTTTGTATATCTTTTTTTTTTTACAGAAGCTCTGCTTAGCATGACAATTTTTATCTGCGTTTAGTGCTTACTGAATTATTTTTTGTTTATTTTTCTGTCCGCGGCCAAAGTATTCTGAAAAACTTTAGTCCGTTTTATTAGTTATATATTGATAAATAGAAAACGTTTAATAAGAAATAAACGGCCTCTGTAAATGTGAGAATGCTTGATTAGTTGGTTACAGGTTAATTGGTGTAAAATAAAGGGTTCCCAATATCGTCATGAATTGGTCACACTCGTGAAAGGTAGTGTCAAACCAATGACCATTAACTCTCTAAAAGTGGCCGTGAAAATACACTTTTTTTGCATAGTCTAATTTTGCTGGACGTCTGTCATACCTTGTTGGCCTACGTTATTCACTTTTTTTAGAACTTACGCTGTTGCTTTATAGTTCACAAATTCCTTACCTATTGTAAAGCCGTACTGCGCGCCGAGTCTAAATTGAAGTATAATTCAATATAGAACTCAGCTTCAGGATGTTTTATTGCTATTAATTCCTCTGGAAAGTAATTTAAATGCTCGCTGTTCGTGGCTCAACGTTTATGAGGTTCATATCTTTAGAGCAGAGTCCAACGCAAGATTAAGAGACGTCTTCGTAGTGCTCGATACGAAAATGTTTCAGAATGAATGCATCTCAATATATCTTGAATACGGTGAAACGTTTTTCACTTTGCAAATCTTACATTTTTGACTCCTGTAGTAATTTTTAAAGGGTAAAACTGAACCATGTTCAAGTATGAAAGTGATATTGGGATCTCTTATCATTTGTGATTGGTCATTACCAAATATATAATCTCTGAGTAGCTTGCACATGGTACGTTGCTTATTTGTATTCAATATTTACGTAAAATTCTTCATGAACTTGTTTCCAGTGAGTGTCGTTTCAAAACAAAATCAGAGATTGGATACAAGAGGTTTTTTGGAATTCTATCCATTTTCGGTAGTGTTTGGAATTGAAATTTTGTGGCAACGGTGAGGAATCCTTAGAAGACGTTGATCGGTTATAAGTAAAGGAGGTTAAGAATAGAGGAAACCGAAACAAGAGTTGAAAGATGATGGTATAGTAATTAGAATTAGACTTCATCTTCTCTATTTCTTTGGTTTCCCAATTCTTATTCCTTCCTCTTTGACGTGAGTCGTCCATCTTTTTGTTCTATTATTAACATACTTTGCTTAAAACCGATCTAGACAAACCCTGCATCGTCTACTAAAGTCTAATGTTATTACATGATACGTAGTATCATCTTTAGTAGGACGTTGGAAGGTAGGAATATAAATCCTGTATAATTTGTTTACGTGTAATGCATCATCCACATTAAACTATTCGAACAGCATTTATATTCTCCCGAAAAAGCACTTAATATTTTTATTGCTTAAATTTTTCCTTGGACCCTATAAAATCCACGTTTTATTTGAATTTTATACTTCAGATGATGTCGCAAGTGCGAAAAAATAAATAATTGCCTATGCCTATTCAGTCATTTTTGTAACACGTTTCACAGCATATTATCCCAACCCTTGAGCAATATCTGGCCAAAGTTTTATATTTTAGTAGTGCCAAAATATTTTATAAATATTTTACTCGCTGAATTTTAGTTTTTCAGTCTCGTTCTAGGAGAATTTTTTGATATGAAATAATTGCCGTCATCATTAGTTTTTTGCTTAAATAATTCATTCGCTGACCGTAATTGAATTGCTTATACAGAATAAAAGATGGTCATTTCACAAGCGTTGCGACAAATATTTTGTAAATGTTTGTCGGAAAGGAAGAAACGAAGTTGGAAGAAGACCCAAAAACAAATTTCTAACTATTAAAGTTTCCTTCGCAAATAAAATTTATTACCACATGTTTGTATGATTTTGAATTTTTTTGTGCGATGAAAAATTATACTATTTCAGAATTCAATTGTGCTACATTTGTTTAATTAATCACACTAATTACCACGAAAACTGAAAAAGCCTAGTAATAAAATTATAACCCTCTCTTCATAATTGGTAATATAAGCAAAATTCAATAAAAAAAATTGGCAATTTATTGTGAAGAGTCGAGAAGGAATGTAAAATTAAGAGAAATTATTAACGAGCATTAATCGGCGAGTGCTGATTGGTCGCTGAATTCTAACTGCTTTGAGACAAATTAAAATTGTAGAAATGTAAGATAAACTTAAAAATGACAAACATTCAGACCAGAAGTTTTTAACCTCGAATTGATGTGGTTATTTCTGTGACGATTGATGCTGATAGGTCCTTATGTGAAAATTTGTGGATTGTAACTAAAATAAATACACTTAATGCACACACAATCTGCGTACCGATCGACCAATACTCTACTGTTCGTTTGAAGTTTACATGGGTACTCGTTCTCTCTCTCCTCGTCCCTTGATGTCTACACGATTACTGACATTTGTGCTCTTGCCTCCTACCTTTTATTGCCTCGAAAATGTTGAGGTCGGCTACGTGGCCTTCAAAAAATTCCCAATTGGCTGTTTTCATCAAACTTCGACTTTCAACTAACAAGCATTGTTCATTAGCGACCCCACCGTCTGCTAATCGTTATTGTCTCTAATCGGCAGTCTTGGGTGGTCTATTTTCAAATAATAATGTCGGAACTTTTAGCGGATCCCTCTCAACACTCATTAACCAATGCTGCTTCGTTTGTGTGTGTTACCCGCTAATAAATAATACAAGGCATGAACTAAGTAGATTTTCATTCCTTGCCATTCTCGCTGTTTAATAGCTACTTGTTCATTAAAGTCGCCACTTACGTAAACGTAACTGAAAGGTTATGTCGAAAATAAAAATTTTAATTGCTTTAGTGCAATTATTTGACGATTAACTGCCCTTACTGTTGCCTTTGGTAAGTAGATAGGGACATGTACATATGGAAATGATTCGAAAATACTGATACTGGCATTTTGTCTAAAGTTCTGGAATATATTCAAGCTGTGGTACCATATGATTATAATGAAATGTTTAGTTTTTCAATATCTTCAATTTGTACTTAATCAGTATTTATAGGTTTATATTTAATCCATATTCCCTATCTACAGAATCAGTATTCCAGTAGAGGAAACTGCAGGGAGGAGACAAATTAATTTACTACTAGTTTCCTTCGTCTGTGCAGTTGGCGTTTTATTATTAGCTTCTGAGCAATTTCTTGTAGTATTGAGTGGCAACTCTTCAGGCCGCTTTCTGCAATTTCCATCTTTGTGATACTATAAAAAATACTTGAAGAAATACGCAGACCCCATTGATACGAATCCCTGTAGACCAGATACTATATGCTTCGATATTATTCAGTTACTTCTCGCAAAGTTTGTGTGTTGTGATATTATTAATTGGCGGCATACTTGATTTTACGTTATACATATTATTTTTATTAAGGCGAAACGGGATTTTTTTCCTTTTTTTATGCACCAAACAGAATCGGGTTTGCCGTCTCTGATATTCTATTTCCTATAATTTTTGATACGAATAATAATATTTGGGTAGCAGAAAACTTCTGCTATCTTCGGTAAACGCAGAAGATCTATAAAAATTATTAATATCACGAGAACGGTGACGCTGACTTCTCTACCGTCCAACTGTTGTCTTGTGTCCACACTATTGTAGGCTCTCGGAGGTATCGACAAAAAACCAAAATATTTTCCAAGGAATAAACTGACTCCGCATGGGACAAGAACGAAAAGAAAATCGTCTCATAGGGGGAAGATTGTCAAAATAAAACACATCCTCCTGCAAAATTCCAATTAAGTAGCCACTACAATAGCCGAATACACACAAAAGAAGTTATGATATAAATACCACACAATTTCTCGAAACTTTGTTCCTAAATCAGATGTGTAGATGACATTTTTCGTATTAAGTCCTCTCAAATCAACGTTATAGTCAATACTTCCAATAATTATCATTACAATTCTCCCATGAACTTAAATTGAAACATTCTCTGAACCTCATTGATGTCACTGTATCCATTCACAATACTACCATTCTCACCAATTGGTTCAAAAACCTACATACTCAGGACGTTTTCTCTATTCTTTTTCTGATCGTCGTCCTAACCAAAACAGAGCATTGGTATACAATATTGTAGACAGAGCTATATTTCTGACTAACTCCATATTCCATCAACACAACTTAATATTGTCCGGAACATTTTAATCTCTAATGAGTTCCCTTTAAATTATATTAATAAACTCATAAACAGCTGATTGAACAAAATACAACATCCTACTGTTCATCGTCCCCAAACACCTCAAGCCAAATTTTTTTCTCGTAGTTATTCCAAATTTCTACATCACAAATTCATCCAAATTTTGAAAGATTATCAAATATCCATCATTTACGGATCTACTAATACTCTTTCCTTCTTGATTAAAAACCTCAAGGACCCACTTGACACCTGCAGCAAATATTCTGTAGTTTACAAAATTTCATGTTCTAGTTGTAATCCCTGCTAGACGGGGAAAACAAAACGTTCCCTTAATACCCGTACCAAGGAACATATGTCTGATATAAAACTTAAAAACTATAAGCAATGTGTAGCCGGAAAACATATAATCAATTCGAAACATTCATTTGATTGGCAAAATGCTAAGATTTTTTAGACGTCGACACCAGGTAAAATACAAAAATTATTTCAGAGACCTTGAAATTCCCCTAATCCCTGCCATAATTCATAAATCTACAAAGTCCCTAATAAATAGCTCCATCAACCATCCAAATCCCATCATTGAGCTATTCTACAGTAACCCACCCCCTCCTTCACAAAATTGCAGACTAAAACGTAAACTCCCAATTGGCATCATCCTCCCCTAAATCACTCCGGAATTACCTAACTCTAGCCTCCTCCTACCAACTGGCACTACATACTCCCTAAACATCCGGTCTTCCCATCTTCCCCATAACATCCTTAACGCTTCAAACGTGTAGTTTCCCCGATTACCAGATTGATCGCTGACATCATGGCGGCTTATATGTTAATATGCGGTAAACAAGTTAATCTGCTTCTCTCGTCTCTAACTTGGAATGACAAGGGTCACATCCAAGACCACAAGTTTACATGTGAAATATTTACTAATTGTAAATACCTTGTTATTTGTTTAATTTTTACAATTGTAAATACTGTTATTATTATTATCACAACTGTAAAGTCTCCGGACTAAAAGTTAACTTAATAAATCAAAAAAATAAAAATAAAGAGATACTTCACATTAAATCCAACATCACAGAATTAATGTACAGACAGAAACTATGTAACTCTAACAATTTCTACGGTCCCTTATTGTTACGCTAAACTTTCTGCTTTCCCATTGTAGCGTTTTCTTCGCTTTCGAGTTTCGGAAACGGTTTTGTGCAGTTGTGTCGCTCTGACCTCTCGTGTTTGTAGTGTTCTTAGCATCTGAAGAAAGGAACAAGGTTTCCTGAAACGTTGTGTGGTATTTAAATCATCACTTAGTTTGTCTGTATTTGGCTATATTTGTTATTAATAATTTTCAAAGGAGATGTTAATTTTTCATTTTAACTAGGACATTATTATACAGACTGGGCAGTAAATGGACCGCAAATGTGAACCCACTGAAAAACGCTTTAGTGAAGATTCAAAGCAATCTCGGCAACTTATAGTGACGCTATAAACTGTGGCATAATTCATACTCATCTAAATTAATTCGTGTAATTAAAACCTACTGGAAAATTGCATAATGCGTTACGTGAACCTACCTGGCTCATTCTCAACGTTGTTTCCAATATTAAATTCGTTCTACAACAATACCTTTCAGATACCTTCCTATGCTATTATCGGGGATTACCTCATGTAGCCTGTTACCCTAAAAAAAAGGTTTAAATGCCATATATTTTAATGCAATTTATCGGATAAACGTAATTAATCAAATCGTGTTGGGGATATGAGCTAGTAGTCAACGTAACTTTGACGTCAGGATTTTTTGAAATCACCATAGTGAATCTATTTCACTTTTATTATAACAGGCTAACGAACAGTCTATTGATGTTCAATTTTGTCCGTAACTAGATAGTAATTAATTGATAAGTACTAAGAATGTAAAAAAATGACTAGCTGACTAGCTCGAGGAATTTGTGCAAGCGTGTATCGAAATCAAAAGTATCTTTAAATTATCCGTTTCTGAAGTGAGTTTGTAACCTTGACCTTTACATGCAACTTTTATTTTATTTGCAGTTGTCTGACTAGCACACTAATCTGCTGTTATCTAGGTGACGTCACATTTGTCTGAATATGAAGCAGCTGAAGACTTTCAGGTAGGATAGTTTCTACCGTCAAGCGACCAGTTGGTGGGCAAAACCTGGCCTCACACGTAAATTCCTATGAAGTAAGCTCCAAAATCTGTCCACGTTCCAAGGACTTCCACAACTTTATCCAGCCTGCCATACAGGCTTGAACCTACCAACCTGGTTCAGCACAGTTTCCACAGCCCTTTGTCTCTTTTGATATCCTTTGCCTATTTTGAATTGTTATGTAAATTTCATTCTATTTCGTACAAACTATTTAAAATCACAAGTTCAACGTGAATTATTCTTCTCCGTAGCTACCAAAGTATGCCTTGCTGTTGTCTAGGTGTGTGTAACATTGACTTAGTAGATGTTTTTGTCAGGATTTCCATTGCCTAAATCGGTTTTTGGGAATAGAAGGTTTGCGAATAGAGGAACAGATAAGAAGGGCTAGAACAGATCATAGACGAAGATTTTGCTATGAGAATTACGGATGAAGAGTAACAGAAAAGATGAAACCAGAAGGTATATTAAAGAGAATTGGAAACAAAGGTTTCGAACGGGAATCAAACTCTGTTGGTCTTCTTCAAGCCATAAGCCACTCACTGCATAGGCACGACTTCGTTCTCTCTTGTGGATTTCGATCTACTCGGTTCATCTTTTTTATTTCTCTTGTTTCGTAATTCTCATTGCTACATCTTCGTCTTTGACCTGCTCTAGCCCATCTTATGTGTTCGTCCATTCTCATACCTTCTCTCAAAAATCGATCTAGGCCATGGAAAACCCGACATAATCTATTTCACACTTTTGTCACAAAACTTCAATTCCAAATTAACATTGACAGGTGACTTTCTAATTTCCTAACGCGTCTCCGGAGGTGCCCCATGTAAATATCATTCAGCATTATTTTCAATTTGTCTTGCCTTTCCGAGAGAGAGGTCTCATACTTTACTATACAAAAAACTTGGTTTCCTTTCGAAACGTACTTGGTACTCGTATCTAAGAATAAAGATTACCTGCTCGATTTCCTACGTCACGTTAACGAGTCAATTTCGTCGTCGACCTCGTGGTTTGTGAATCAACGTTAAGCTGCGAGTGCAGAATCTTGCATAGAATTATACTGTCATCACAGATGTTATAATCTACAGCTGACTGATACGGACTCCCTGAAGTAAAACACTGTATTAGATTGTAACCTTTATTTTTTTTTGTTGCACCAAAATAAAATGGAGTAAAATAGTCGAGTTCTTTGAAATTACGGACTTTTTTAACAATATTTTCATCAGTCTTTTATTTTGAGATTTATATATAAATTTGGCTCGAATTTGATTAGTGAATTTGCAGCGAAATAAATGGAAGCCGACAAATGCGTTTTTCAAGACGAAAGAAGGCTCTTAGTTCTTACAATTTTGCGACTTCACCCGCCATTATTTATTTTCTTGTAAATTCTATGAAATTTTATTTTGTCGACCTTATATTATTTCGGTCACCCAATTTTAATTTCATCTTCCTGATAAATAGTTTCTCAATTTAATGTTAGGGAGAATACATCGATCATTTATTTTCAAATTTATAATATAAGAATTCCGTTTACGGTAGCCTTCAGGGACTCGTGTACAGATCTCAATAAGTTGCACAGTTTCCATGAATCGTTAAATAATGCAATGGCCAGTGGCTTGATTTAATGAGTAAGACATTCTGGATGCGATTCTTATCATCCGTTCAGTCTCATTAGAGGAAACGTCATTCTTCACATTAACACTGAATCTCTGTATAAAACAGAGAATTAACTATTACTATAATAACAGTCGAAATATTAGTCTGCACCCAGAGGACGAAGTAACGGCCATGGAAAGAAATTCGAAGATGGGTGTACAAGATTTCCTGACGACTAACTGAGAAACTTAGCGAAACAGCCAATTGGTCTTCTAGAAACCCGAGAAGAAATATTTGAGAGAATGCCGAGAAAACAAACTTTGATAAGGAAATATTCTTTATCCGCTATTACTAAAGACAGGAGCTAACATCCGTTTCTCGTGTTTAAAATGTGCTGATCGATTTGGTAAATAATCGTGAATGGAATGGAGGAATAGAAATGTCGCTTACCATTTTAAGGAAAGTTGAATGCAAGACTCTGTGACCGTGTTGGTAAGGTTAACTTTCAAGCTAGCTTCCGCTGTAGAAGTTGTTTCAGTACGGAACAATTGTAGAATTTGTGAAGTTTTGTTAGGGTCTTCCTGCCTCGTCATCTAAGTTTCCAGTTCTTTTGAATTTCTCCGAAGTTTATCTTCTTTTTCTGTACTACTTAGACACTAAATTATCCCCCCTTACTTCATTGAATTGCATTCTATTACAACAAAGTTGTTCCCTATTCTTTATTGAAGAAGTCTCAAAAGGAAATGAATATCAAAATATGAATATTGATTTTCAAACACCTTGTCAAGAAAACGGAGCGCTATTGAAGGTATATTCAACTATTATTGACATTGAAAGAGAATTTTTTTATATTCATTTATTTACAGTCTCATCAACAGGTCTCGTTATTATCGACTCCGTGTGGGAACTCATTTTTCATTGGCACTGATTTGACGAGTATCTCTCACGCACACAGACATCCTTGTCCTCGCTGGGATACGAACGTGGGACCTATGTGATGTGATCCCTACACCTCAGGATGTCCGCTAAACAGAATTACTCGTCTTATTACAGGGTGTCTAAGGAGTTATACAGTTTTTGTACTGTCTCCAAATAGTCACTTGCCTTTTTGTTCTTATTTGAAATTTTTACATCATAAATTTTCGAAAAAAAATTTTACTTCCACAATATTTTTTGTAATAGATAAATAAATAAAATGTATGTATGTGTGTGTGTGTGTGTGTGTGTGTTCCGCATACAAATCTACAGTAGTGGAGAAAATTGGACCAATTTTCGTACACGTGTTCCTTGCGAACAAGAAACACTGTAGGGGTAAGGCGACTATCACCCCCAGAGACGGGGGTGGAAATGTTCACACGTGCTAAAACGGCCGATATTTTCGTCGGATAAATACTTTCGGGGTCAATGACACTAATTTTCTCCCGGTGCTGTTTGTGCATAATTTCAACCCATTTCGGCATGGAAGGGGAGCATCCTTTGGGGTGGAGGGGCGTTACGTAAAAATAACGCAAAAATAACTAAGATTGGTGTCAAATCCGGAGCTATGTGTGTCGCTGAGTTTAATTATGGGCTAGTTGAGCCTATAAAATACGCGAATTGAGTCTCTTAAAAGGATTTTTGAAGTACTTACAATATTTTTGGATACTATATTGTAACACAAATCAAAATACTGGGCAAGGAATTAACCTCGTAAAGATATTCGGAAAGAAAGATTTTTAAAAAAATTCGGTTCCTAATTTACAATTCTTTATTAAAGAAGTCTCAAAAGGAAATGAATACCAAAATATGAATAACACTTTAGAGTAATAAGTAAATTCTCGGTATTCATGCTGTTTCACACGAGTAGTCCAGTGGTGGGTCTCCTGGATCTATTCAGTGATGTCTTCCTGTCATAGTCTCTTCAATCTTCTCATTACGGGATGTTGGAGGTAGAGGTCGGCGATATATTTGTTGCGATGGTTTAGTGTTTGATGTTTGCTTTTGGTGGCATCCGTCTTGATGCTTTCTGCAATAAATGGAATTTTGAGGTGGTGATTGAGTGTATGGTTGCTGATGCACCACGGTGCATTGACTAGGGTACGCAATGTCTTTGATTGGAAAGTCTGCAAGAACTTCATATTTAATGTTTTGCTGCATCCCCATAATTCGATCCCGCATATACTATATAGGTATTATATGGTTTTATATGGAGACAGTTTGTTTTCAAGTGTGATTTGTAATTTTCGTCCATGTAACCAGTGCATGTTTCTCGTTTCAGTTGTTCGTTTTAGGCTTTTATGTGGGTTTTCCATGTCAGTTTTTGATAACTTCGGATTTTACTGGGATGTGTTGATTGAATATTTTAACTTGTGGGCACGTCGAGCGTTTATTTGTGAAGGTGATTTGCGTGGACTTGTTACGCCATTGGTTGAGCCAGTTTTCTAAGATGTTCAGATGTGACTGGATATTTTCGGTTGCTTAGTCCGCATCAATATCTGTTGGCATTATTGCGGTGTCATCTGCGAAGGTGGCGATTATAGTGTTATCCGTGGTGGGGTCGTCTCTTGTATATAATTAATAGAGGAAGAGACCAAGAGCACTTCCCTGCGGAATGACGGAGTTGATGCTGCTGAGGATCGTCCCTCGAATTGGACCTGGAAGCATCTTTGTGACAGGTATGATTTTATGAGCAGTAAAACTTAGTGTGGCAGCCGTTTTTTAATCTCGTATAGTAGGCCGTTGTGTCATATCTTGTCGAAGGCCTGTTGGATATCTAGGAATATCGCTGCACACAATTTCTTGCCCAGGAATACCTACCTCTCTGAAGTGGTTGACTATTCTATGGCATTGCTTAATGATGAAAATATTTGAATGTATTAACTGAATTCTGGCAAAAAGGTGAACAAATTATGACCAGGATGTAGGGGATCTCATTACACAAATATGAAATCAGTGAGTTCTGTAATATGCAGAAATTTTGGAACGTAAAACATAAGGAACCATATCAAAATATTAGGGGTTAATAGAATATTTAATTTAGATTATTCAAATTATAATTCATGGTGTAGAAATATAAACTGAACTACTCTGTTCGTATTCTGGACCGTCGATGTTGCATAAGGCCGTTCTTGGGAATCTGCAGATTGAATAGCGCATGTGTTCGAAGTTTTTGCGTCTGCGTGGCTCAAGCTTCTAAGGAGCACGGAATCCTAGAACTGGTGATTGCGTATCCGAATATCAAGGATATTCATGATTAAGCAACGCTGTCTTTTTTTTCCCCCCTGGTACTGGCGCCTGACAATTCTCTTCTGTAAAAGTGGCGCCCTTCTGTTACGAAATCGAACCGTAGTTGAGTTGCTCAAGACCTGTCATTGTCTCGCACCTGCTTCTTTCCCGAGGAGAACAACAGGCTGTATTTCCGACCTTGGCTCTGCTGTGATCCTGACGACGAAATTTCCACAGGCAACGTTACTCGCTCTCGACACGATTTGGTTGGAAAGTACCTTTCCCGAGATTTTGCTCAACTACTGTCACTTGAATTATCGTTATGGTTCAGCTTATACTCATTGTCTACATTGATTCTTTGGACAGATAGTTCCTTCACGCTTAAAGTTCTGAAATATCACACGATACTCTGAAGGAAAGTGCCAAGCCCAGTTTCATGATTCGTAATGTGTTCCTCATGAACTAGCATCAAATTTTCCCAACGTACTGAGAAAAGTTACTTCGCAAAACTATAGTACGTTTTTTTTACTTGTAGACAGTCGTGTTTTTGGACGTTATTTTTTTACGACTACTTGATATGCTTACCACTGTCAATGAGTTGAAGGATGAGGTGCAGGATTCTAGTTTCCTGTAAAAAATGAATTCTTAGAGCAAGGTCATGTTTGTAAGCGTCTACGAAGCGGGGCCGAGAGATGTTTGTCACGTAATTTACCTTATCAGATCATTCAATAGACTTTTGGATTTTAAGAATGTCCTTGATTGGATGTCAAGGTTTCGTCATATAAAGATTTGCTTACAGCGCTTGGAATCTGTGTATATCCTAAATTCGGTGTTCTTCCACGATGCTAATTTCTCATATATTTTCCAATAATTCCATTCGAGGCTTTCGTGTAGAAATACACTTGTAACACATCCGGATCTACCCTAACGGATGAAATGAGTGTTTCAGTTTGTATGTTGATTTTCTCTGTGCGTGTAAAGAATTCAATACTAGTTGTTCAATGTAGATGAATAACAATTACGAATATCTAGTTGATTCCACTTCTCCAAATATCCCAGTGTTGTCTTGTAATATGGCTGAAATACATGCCATTCACTTTCATTTAATTTAACCCCCGCTACGAAACTCATTTTTTTAAATATTATATTAATAATGGAAAAGCATCTTCTTAATAAGTTTGTAAAAATACAAAATAATAAAAAAATGCAGTATGGTATTGTAATTGAAGTTTTGAATAAGAGAAACGTTATTTGTAGAACAAAGTTTTACTTTTTTTGTGCTTGAAATAAATATCAAGGCATAGTGGATCCTTTAGTGAAAGAAAATTCTATATCGTACAACCAAGAAAAATACATCACTGCAATTTTTTTACATCATCCAAACTTCACAAACGTAAAACCTCCTGTCCAAAAAGGATCTCAATGAGTTATTTGGTCACTGGTGGCGCGCAGGCGGCAGCCACAAAACTCAACCTGATCAGTCCAGTCTGGCCGAACATCGGAATCTGTAATAATAATAATATACAATTGGTAATTCCAATCTCCATAAAATCTTCAAACTGCATCGAATAAAAATATTTACGAGCCCGTCAGTCAAATTCGTTACTCTCCCGACAACAATTAAAATCTTGGATTGTTAATGACTAGGTAAATAAAGATAATCTCACGCCATAGAAATATTATTTTAGGTAGACAGCTATGGTTCTACGTTTTGAATTATTACAGTAATAAATACGTGACGTATCTGATACCTACGTATTCTGAAATCTTTCGTTTTATTCATTTGAACCTCTTTTTATCAATAAACGTGTAATTAAGTTTCTCTGGAGCAATGTTCAAATACACGTCGTTTAATGCTAATTATAATCCAATACTGCCCTGTACATAATGAAACTGACCAAACCAGATACGATCAATAAAGAACGATCTCTCGGCTATGTTTTCGCGATATTCTAAGAGGGAATATATATTTTACTTTCACGACGTTGAAATCTGAGGACGATTCTAGACATTTCTCCGTAGAAGTTGTCGCACTCTTCCACAGATGTTGCGTCTAAATGGACGCGAAAAATAAGACTATAAATCAGAGAATATTTTCATACTTCCACCACTATTGTCACGGTCAATAACCAATAATTATTATATTTGGATTTAAATTGGGCAAAAGAAAATTCGAAGAGAGCTGACGGCTTGCCTTTCGTAACGACCTTTATGAATTGAAGTATAGGAGATAAGTAGATTTAATAAAGTTGTCTATGAACTGTGATACCACTTTGTGGTGAATTTAAATGGACTAATGATGGAAATAGAAATTTCCCCGAGCTGTCACTAGAAATGCTCCATTTAAAAAAAATTATACCTCAAGGATACGGTTATGACCAGAATCCACATTGAGTACACAAATTGTTAGATGCAATATTCTAGGCATAAACATAAATAATTTAAAATAAATCTAGTAAAGTATATTGTTGGTGGTAAAATTATTTCGCATAGGAATAAAATAACGTTTGGCAGATTAAATGTGAAGAAAAAGTTCTCGGGTTTCCACCTGGGTAACAATGCGATTGAAACGCGACGGACAAATGCACTGCCGTCATCTTCTCGGCGAAGTTAAATGTTGGTTCTATGTCTAATCTATTTAAATTAATTTCAAATTTATTCAATTAGAATTCAATGTCCATATTAATAGAAATAGGTTTTGTTTGAATATAGCATCTTCTTTATTTCTTAAAAAATCCTTTAAACAGTCTGCCTTTTCGTCGGACGTTTCTCTGCATGATTGTACCGGACATAGTTTTGGAAAAAAGTAAACAGATATTTTTTCGACTGAGATCCGGCTTTCGTTTCGACTTAAATGCGTGTTTTCCAGTTTCCGGCTCAGTTCCGGAACGAAGTTCTGGTTGAAACTAACTCATTTCATTGTCCGATTAGAAACAATGGATTGAGTTAGTTTCAGCCGGTGAAAACTGAATTACCTATAAATTTCTCGTATTCAAAAGTAAATACGATGCTTTAAACTGCTTGTTCTTCACTGCACCGTGAAGGCGCGTCGTTGGATCCTACACATTGTTGATTTAATAAATTCTGTCTGACAAATGTCATAATAATTGCTTCTTGGTCTAGACATACGCTAGTGACAGTAGATTGGGATCTTCTCAAGGGAAAACCCCAACAGGAAGTTTGTCATAGTTTTATACATTCTTCCTTGTGTAAGTTGCCTCCTTGAGATCTATAAATACTCCTTTCTGTAATTGGTATCCTGGAGGAAGATATGTAATTTGCTCGTGACTTATTACAACCCCCCCCCCCCCCCATTACTCACGTTTTATCTCTCGAACTTTGTAACTATTTTGCCAATGTTTCAAAGTTTGTTTGTCAGCAAGAATTAGATCCTGTGCATATTTAGTTATCCTATACACACGAATCGCTGTGGACGTGCATCGTCCTTTTTGAGGTCCATTGATCTGCTTTCGAAAAATTCCAATCGAAGTAGTAGATACTATTAATTATATATTTTGACGTTCATTTAACAGTCTTGTCTTTAAAATGACAAAAATAACTTATTTCACATACTTTTTTCTAATCTAACTAGAAAATGTGGTACCCATTAATTCTTATCCACGAAAGTTTTGTAAAAAATATTACTTCAATTTATTATAAACACATGCCAATACATAAACGTCAAAACTTTTTATATAAATAAAGACAATACGGCCGACTATTTTATACATCTGTAAAAATATAAAAAAAAATTACAATAGACTCAAAATATTAAATGATTAATAATGAATAACGAAAGATGCTCCATTTAGCATATAATTCAGTATAAAATGGGGCTCAAAGTAAAAAGACTGAAGATGCAAATAATTGTGAAAAATTTATGAGGAAGTAGAGGTTCAATTTCCTTCAATGTACCAAAATTTAGCCTATGAAATAAAGGATTAAATACGTGAATGTTGCGAACACTTATTTTAAAATGTTTCAAAATGAAATTCATAATAAAGTTTAAGTAGATTTGTCGTCCTCGAAGAAATCTTGTCTCGTTGCATATTCACCTGGAAAATACTAGGAAAAATGGGTAATTTTCTTTAACAGGTTATTATTTTAACTAACCGGCAACTTCCACATAAAATGTAGCACACTGTCCACGTTGCGACGCGAATTCTGCAAATATTTGATGGATTAACAGTTCATTCACTAATGGCTTTGATTCTTATCCAATCCTGTGCTACATTTAACCAACACTATTGGAAAAGTATCTTTAAAACATGCGTAAAATTAGAATTTATTATAGAGCAAAAGCTTTTACGACGTTTCTGGGACAAGCTCAGCCACCATACTCATGTGGATTTGGGAAAGGTCTTGTCCTCGAAACGTCGTGACATAAATTAACTCTTACCAGGCTCGATATAATTATTTTCTTAATTCTTTAGAAATGTTTTCCCATAATTTAATTAGAATTTTATTACAGAAGCATGGTTTCATACTAACCAACTTGAAAATTTTTTAATAAAAATGTTGAATATTTTGCATGTACTGATTATCCCTTTTTTTTTAAAAAAAACTGATATTTATTGGAAACGAATAATATGCCTATTTTTTGGGATTCAATTAAAATATTTCAGTTAGAGCTTAAGGTATAACATTTTTGAGTGATGATCCCATCTATGTAATCGTCAGTTGTTGAAGTACATCAAACAGATAAAATTATGTAGGAATAAATTCCGATTCATCAAATTTAATCGATTTGATTCCCTCGTTAGGATTTTATGATTATTAAATCCGTCGCTCATTTTCACTGAAACCTCAATCTCAAAATCGAGACAGGAGCCTTAAAATTTATAAGAAAATGAAAGCGAACTGTCGCAAATGCGGGAATTAATTGTAATTTATGAAAGCTTTTGTGACAAGAGATAAATATGGAATTTTTTAAAAAAAACTTGAGGTAAGGGTAGAATGACTTTTCTGATATTGTATTCTGGAATCCACTTACGATAGTTAGGGACGGAAATGAAAAGACTAGGTAGATACTAGATCTGGAATTTGGCCTGAATTAATACGTGAAAATCCTATGAAACGACAAAGTTAGTCGAGTACAGAAATAGTGTCTTCATCCTCGAGTATGAATACGGAAGATTTAGGACGATATCGTCCGAGAGCAGATGACCTTCGTGTCGGGACCAAGATCACTTTCGCTGTCTCATCCTCGAAAATATGCTTGAATTGTCGTGAAACGGAAGCTGTTATTCGAAACTTTAGTTATCACGCCTTCTCCTTAACTTATCAGTTGATAAATCACTCGGGTGATAAAAGTTAATTGTAATCGTGGGGAATGCTATCGAGTCGGGTAAAGACGATTGGAAATATGCTAAGGAGTATAGACAAACTATTTCAGAGGTAAATTCAGGTTAACACTGATAAATAGGAAAATTGGAATACTAGGAAACTTAATATTAATTTATTTTCCGCTTTTTTAAAAGTGGTGGGATGACATTGTGTAGGAAAGGATAGTCCAAGAAGAGGAAACTGTTTTCAGCGTTGAAAGAAAATGGCAGCACAGGTTTCTAAATTCCTCTAAGGAATAATAATTATTAATGTTGTGGTCAAACGAGATCACAAACAAAGGAATGAGAAAGGTAAAGGAATTCCCCTTCCTAGTTATCTGGAGAATTCCAGTGAGAAGATGAGACCAGAACATACGAGTATAGTGAAACAGCCAGGGGGTCGTAAACGCCGTGAAAGGTCAGTGGAAAGCAAGAATAGTAGGGGGAAGATAGCAGACTCAGTATTAAAAGTTAGACGTGCGTTGTAAGTACTGTGATATAAAGAGGTTAGTGCAGGAGAGCACGAGGATAATTTATGACTGAGGAGCGATTGGGTCTCTGCTGTGCTCTGATCGTTGCGTATAGATTTCGATGGGATTCCTGTATAATTTCCTGGTAAACGGAAGCCAGCTTCTCTCTGCCTCTGCCTTTAAGCAAGAGTGCTCTCAATATCGCTAGGGGTGTCTGTCTGGGTGAAGCCCCGTAAATTCGTTTCCTTCCAACAAACGTGATCAGATAATTGCGTAGGAACTATGCGAGTGAGCGTCCTGTGGAAGCTCGCGCGTGGTTGTGGGGGTGTGCACTGCTCTTATTGAAATGTTGACTCGGCTGACGGCTCTGACTGGGAATTTGATCGATGTAGCACACTGACCCCTCCGTAACGCAGAAAAGCCCTGCTTTCTTCCTCAACAAACACATCCGCTACGTAACTGCTTAGCGACTAGTCTATTTCAGTCACGCGTCATGCAATCACAGTACAGATTTGTTTACATTTCGCTTAATTATATAAAAGTCGGAATACATTATTTCAATTATACATAAATATTAATGTTTTGAAATAGGAAATTCAGATTAATCATTTATTGTTGTCATTATAAATTATAATTTAATAATGGACACATTAAATTGATGTATTCTGTTAATCCTTATGCTTTTAACGCTTTATCCAGTTTAATTTTAAAACACGGTTACATTTTCACTATTTTAAACACATGAACATATACACACAGTTAGTAAAGCATTGGACATGGTTCTTGCAGTTATGATTGATCTTTTTGTGTAAAGTATTACTAAGAGAGGTCTTGGCTATAGTATTTTAACATTGTCTATTATTCATTGTTTTGGTATCGCGGTATTTGGCTGTAGTCCCTTTTTCATTTCTTGGCATACTTTTGACAATAAATAATAAAATGAAAAATTTAAAGCATTATAATAAAATAGAAATATGTCATTTCGGATGCGTCGTGTGTGCAAATCGCAACTTAGAAATTTACTTTAATCTATATTTCATATAATTAATTATGAATTTATCACTTAATGTAAATTTACATAATGAATAGGAAAGATAGCCAATTCACACAAAAAAGTGATCTGCGATCCTTGTCCCGTTCTTCAGGTGCGAAGAAGAGCCTAGAGCGACACAACTGCACTCGTCAGTTGACAAAACTCAAAAGATTTCTTTATTCTCTATTTTCAATCAGACGTATTATTTTTCATTTTGAAATTTACATAACCTGAAGAGGTCCCAAAAATAGGAATGAAAACGTCGTGTACGTATTATTATGTTTTAAATTTTTCATAATAAATTTCCTACTAGTAGGCTGATCTTTTCTCGTTAATTTAGAAATAAAATTAATATTTGCGTGGATGTGTGGAAGTTATTTTTATTATAAGGGTTTAATATTTTCTTAATAAATTTATGACCAATGGGCATATCTTTTTTTTAAAAGAAATCATATAAATGTAATTAATTTAAAAATACTCTGATACAGTGTATTTTGTAGAACTTTAAATGGTTGTCAGTAAAAAAAAATTAGGAATCTTTTTTAGCTGCAGCCTTGAATTATTTTATTTTATTTTCTTCAAATACTTACTTCTCTATAGCCTATAGTGAGGAAGTTATTTTTCATTTAAATAGGACGCGGTTTTCTTGTGAAAACCAAATAAAATAGACAAAGATATTATATATTACATACTTACGGACTATATATTGAAAATATTTCGCGAGATACAAACAGAGGCTTTATGTTTTAAACATCAGTCCAAGATTATTAAGCTTTGGCAGCGAATTGTGGAAATAGCTATACGATAATATATTTGAATGACAATATGCAGTCATTGGCTATGTATATTTCTCGGGGTCATAGTAAATCGCTGACGTGCCAATTAAATTCATTCGCCTCTATTTAAAGTATGTTGTCATTGTGCTTATTCGACTTCTTGTAAATCTGTTACTGTAGTTGAAGTTTTCTCAAATATTACATCTTACTCTCTGATCGCCAAAATTACTGGCGCTAATTATGAGAACAAGCAGAAAAATAGTACTCAATGTTTAAGATCTTTATTTTTTTTCAATATTATTTAATAATGCAAGTTTTCAGCTCCGAGAAAGTGACAAGGATAAAAAGTTAGGTAAGTTTGACAAATATTCTTTTTTAAAGAATTCTGTTTGTTTTCTTTTTAATCAATTTATTTTTCGTCTTTTAAATTATTTCGTAAATCATTGTGTAGTAATGGTCATAAGTGATTCAACTGCCTAAGCGTCGTTAAACTCCTAATTAGAATCGGAATTCACAGAATTGTATTTTTCACGGAAATCATTCTGATTCCTGTTACGCGTATTTTCTGTAACTGCTATTGAAAATAACAGTCTGCAAATGTTTGCTGTAATTTATGACCATTGCCGAGTATAACGCTAGTCTGAGTGTGCGTTTTTACGGTGTGCTGGCCAATAATACGCTGTCACAGCTGATGAATCAGTATTGTGCAAGAGCGAACGATAAAATAACATACTTGCTATTCACAAGTTGAGTTGGCTTCACTCTCATTTCCTTGGAATCGCCAGTCACTAGGTGAATACTCTCACTTCGTTGAACTTTAATGCTTCATAATCTATATATATATAAAACTGGTTTACGGCCATATGTCGTCAAGACACCTCGATCGGTGTGGTAATATTACATTGGAAGCATGAAGACTGTCATGAGTTGTATTTGATCAAGCACCTTAGACCGAGGTATTGACTTTTGGATTGTTTACTCGGAATCCAGTCTCTAAATTTGGATCCCCCGTTTCTAACTCTGCGATCTATCTTGTGAGTTTTCCCGTGATCAGTTGCTTTTTATGCAAATATTTGCAGTACTGTTAAAGATATCGCAAACGTAAACATTAATGACGCTACAGATAAGATTTATTCCTGAGAATCAAACTACCTTATTCCGGTGGACATGAGATTAGTTTATTTTGCCTTAGTCATCTAGGATGATATTTCTTTAAATTTCTTATTTGAAAGTCGAACCTCACTGCGACTTATCGTTAGACATTTAGCTAATGCAAGGGTAGTTTAATAACAACTTACAAAATGTAAGATTTAGAGCAGGTAATACTGAAAAAAAGTCCAATTTTTCAATCTTTCACGTCTCAGTCGTTTTAATTTACCAAGAAAAAAATACAAACAAATATCTGCAATTTGGGCGTCTCACTATGGAGAATAAATGCAATCGCATGGACGAGTTTGTACGAGATAGATGTTCAAACGTGGATCCATCACTACATTCTAGATGGGGGACAGTCGTTTCCTGCAGGTGAACCAGCGCTATTTTGGTTGATAGCGGAATTATTCACGTTAACTATTTATTACAATTGAAGACATACGAAATTATTAGACCTCTAGAGGCAAGAAACAAAGAATAAACGCGAAGGAGAAAGTGTACATGTGCATACTTGAGCAATTTCGATGACGATTTGGCCAGTCAACACCCCCCCCCTCCCCTTGCAATTTCTTTCCATTTCGTAACGTGAAAAAATTTTTCTCTGGAAAAAATAATAATGTTCAACATGATCAATGCTAAAACTCGTCATCTTTAAGGAGCCTTTAAAAACCTTTCCGGCTTGAAGAAGTTGGAGAAGTTAAAGTGAATCTACCATAATTATTTACAAGTGATCATTGACATATCCTAGTATGGACTAATGAGCCATCTCGTCTAAACCACCCAAAGTAAGACCTAATACGAGACACGCTCGTCTTTGGAATTTCTTTCAGAGATCATGATGTGTTTGTATGTGGTTTAACTTACTCCTGTGACGACCTTTGCAACAGTCGCATTATTGAGCGGGCCTGTAAAGGCTGTAAACCTGGACACTTAAATCTTATCGCGGACATTAAACGGCACGTGCAGCCACTAAGCCTCGGTCTTCAACTAAGATACTAGAGATTTCGAGTGTCGGAAGTGTTTACCTGAACCGCTTCGCTTCGAAAGTGAAACCGACTGCAACTTTCTTTAGGAAATATTCTGCCCCGTCACCGATACGGTCTCTCAACACGAGTTTCCTCTGGTGCTCATGACATTCTCGGCTCAGGTTAGGTTTCCCCACCCACGGGAGGAACCATTCCATTGTCGCATTGCGCAAATCAAATCGCGGTTCTTGAAGCAAAAGATTTCTTCAGTATCAACTTTACATACTCTGAATTTGAGGACATCTGGTATTGAAGCGCGCCCCCACTCGCGGTCAGTTCTCAACGGTAACAAGACTAATTAGATCAGCTTCGATCTCTCTGGTTTTTTGAACCAAGTTTCCCACAAGCCGAGACACCTCGACCTGCTTAAAGAGGTGAATGCTCCGCTGTCGCAGACCTTAGGCATACGGTGAGAGGTGTTCACTATTCCTATTGGAATAGTCGGCCAGCTGCCTTCTAAATTGGTGGAGACACGGAGAAGGTAATGCAGCAAAGCCCACTCTGTCCATCGGATGGGTTTGGGACAAGTACCAAGTGCCTGACCTGTCTGATGCAGGTGTTACTAGGGTTTTCCCTCCATCACTTTTAGGCGAATTGCCGGGTAGGTTCCTTAAACCATAGTCCGGGGGTCCTAATTAACCCTTGGCTACCTTCCTCTTCCCTTCCGCATCTCCCCCTTTCAAATCCCTTCCTATGTTATTAAACGGGAGTTGCCACCATATGGATTACCCTCATGTAACCTGTTACTCTAAAAAATAGTTTGTTAAATTTGATAAACATTTCGGTTTTCACATTTCTAAACGTCTAATATAATAAAAATATTTTCAGAATAATTTGTATGTAATATAAAGTATTGACGTTTGACATTTGTTGACGGAGATGTAGTAACATTTAATCAGGTATTCCATTGTCTTGAGTAAGAAAAACAATAAAAAAATCAACGAGTAAGACTAGTGAAAACATTAGAGCAAACAATCAAGAAAGACAACAAGAAGCACAAAACAATTCCCATGAACCGAACTCTTTCGTTCTATTCTTGTTATTGTCTTTCTTGTGGAATTTTATTTCCTGTACTTCGCATTCAAACAACTTAATACTCCAGGAACACTTTCAATTCAATATTATAATACACAATGTATTTGAATTCCAGAGACCTCAGTTTGTAGAGTCCTGATATCAGCATAATTGTGGTAGTTAATTGCTACATGATAAAATAAAATTCCATTATTGAAATTAAAATATAATATGTCAGTGTTAAAAGAAAAAATAATTAAACCACTTTTATAGTGATTTGAGTTTTTATGGTGGTCGGTTTTCTATTTTAGAGCGGAACGTAAATTTGAGGAAGAAGCAACAAACAAAGCAACCTTCGTGTTAAATAGTAATTGAAAATTATTCATTCTTATTGGACCTAGATGGTTAGGGACAGTCCTAGAACATATTTCTCAGAACGGAAGATTTTGTCTTTAAAGTTTTGATGACCAGAATAAAGAGTTGCATGTGTGGTTGATGATCGCCTTGGTTTGTTTATACTGACCTCTACATCTGTGAATGGTATGTTTCATCCGTCGGATTATCTACCGAAAATATTCCTTATTCCTATTCGAAAATCTGTATTACTACTAGACCAATACGGTTTCCTGAGAATTTTTATTTACTGACTTCAATATTATGAGTTAATAGATTTCCAAATTTTAAAATAAATTTGGTGGCCAAGTGTTTATTTTTTCAAATTTGTGTTCTAAATTCGAATTGGTTCCGCCATTTTTCACCAGGAACCCTTCACCTTGACATCACGATTTATTTAAAGTTGTATAGTGTTTATATGTTCTTGTGGTCTTCAGATTTCTGAGAACGTGAAGCTCTATTTCTGTTCAGCATCATACGCTTTTTAATGATATGACTAGTGACTGATAAGTGCAAAGAAGTATAATAATTTGCGCTTAATGTCCTCAGAATACGTTGAATCAGTTCAAAACCGAAACAAGCGCATGAAAATCCGTGCACTACATCGGGAATCGATCCATCAATCTCAGTCTCGTGTATCACTGGAGTTTAGATCACGTGCAACATTGCTTTCACCTGAAGCCTTCCTTTGTAAGAACTTATAATTATCTACGATTAGGAATTCATGGAAGCAGTCTGAACGTTGTTTATGGTGTAATTTCGCTTTATATCCTGTTTTGTATTGCGGCTTGGAAATTTGAAAGTATTATATGTTGTGCTTTTCTAGTGAACATTAAAAATCATCTGAACTGATCGTTACGTAAAAAAATATTCCAAATTGTGAAATTTATGCACTTTAATAAAATTAAAATTACATTCAGGAAATTTTCGTTATTCGTTGACCGTCTGTTCACATTGAGTATTCATGGTTCTTTTAATAATATCACAGGATAAAATCTACTTTATGTTCGTGATTGCAGAAAAAAAAATTGATCTTTCAAATTCTGATCATCCGTCCTAATCCCTCTTTCAAAGTCACCATTGTTGAGATACGTGTATTAATTTAAAGCTGACGGTAGAAAGTATTCTGGAACATTCATAAAAAAAGTGGTTACTATGGAATTTGGAAGAAAACAGCTAAATTATAATTCACGAATTTACTGCTTTTTATACTATCAATGAATATAGAATCAAATTTGTCTGTCATGAACTGACTTAAAGGGAAATTAACTAAAGATTTCTAGTTAATGTAATTGTTGGTTTAACTATGAATCTAGGAGGGGTTTCCGTTACAGAAAAGTATTTATTTGCACGATTGATCCATATTTCTAAATTTGGTGCTGTTCCTTATTTCGTCAAATTCATTACGGCCCAATTTTGGTTACAATATAGTATTTATCGGTAAAGTAGGCCTAACTACCAACAATACAATTTTTTTTATCCTCGAAATAATAGAGAACACGATAAAAAAAATGCTTTGAAATAAGCTGCATAAACTTATCTTTAGGTAGACAAGGTAATCTTATAAATGCGGCTGTTATCAGCTGTTATTTGCAATCGTTTTCCCTTCTAGACGTAGCGGATAGTTTTTAGTGTAATTTGAACTCTGGCACGTACTCGTATGCAAGAGTTTTCTGCCCGATTGTAACCGTTGTCGGTAGAATATGCAGTGTTCCATTTTCTGAATATCAGCGCACACAGGAAATGGTAAGCCTTTGTACTATTTTTCTACCGGGGAGGTTGGAGTATGGTGGATTCTAACGTTAGAAATGAATCCAAATTACATTGCAGGGAAACGAAGAATCTAACTTTCCATTTTAAGCCGTTGTTGCCTCCTCGTTTGGTATAGACGTGTACCTTCTGTGAGTGAAATTGTAGGTATATAATGTGGCTTCGTAGTTGAGGATTGATAAATGATTTCAACAAATGTTATTTTGTGCTCAGATTTAGGTAAAGATTTAGTGATATATATCATTGTAATGAAGCATCACTCGATTGACTGCCTTATGAAGTAAATAAAGAAACAGAATTTCAAACTCTAATTTACAAACAACTCCTAGAAGTCAGTTTGTTTCTTTTGTTTTTGATTATTTATTTTATGGAAAGCGTAAAACGATATTTTACTGGGTCTCTGATCAGCTTATACAACGTGCATTTAATATTAGGGTGTATTACATTTTAATTACATCTTCGGTTTGTCGAATAGAACGTTGGAAATTCACTTAAATGTACTGTCGTGACGCACCCCCGGTCGTGGCCGAGATTTATACGTCTTTACCATGCAATCAAACTTATTCACGTTAAAAATGTCAATAGTACGAGTTTGACAACACACGAACAATTTCCTTCTAAATCTAGTGAATTTTTTTTACGTTTTACAGACTTCCAGTAAACAAAGATGACAGCTAAATTCTTACTTCCAATTCACCTTTTTTTGTTGGCTAACTTTACCATATAATGTCAAAGAAAGTTACATAAATAATGTACATCTTTATTGATTCCATTTTTTATATCGAATGCAATGTTTTGGGGAAATGTGCTGTAATTTATATAGAAGTAGAACGAGATGCCTATTATTATTTATTAGTTTCGTTCATATTTTTTGCGTTTTCTTATACGAGACTATACTTTTTATATTTATAACGTATTTTCTGCTATATAATATAATAAAAAGTGTTTTTATTACTCGAATTGTCCACTTTAAAACGGCTCGTTTCAAACCGTTTTTATCACTCAGGTGGGTTGAATAGTTAAATGTTCTTGATAATTCGAAGTTAGCTGAAAGTGTGACGGGAAAGATTTGAAACGTAGTGCAACGGAAGGATGTTGAAAATATAAGGAATGCGGAAGTTTTAAATAGAATCTTCGAAGGAATGTCTCCGGAGAAATCTAAAAGAAGAAACAAGTGAGTGGGACATTTATTATGACACTCGGGATTAGTCAACACAATTATAGAAGGAACTGTTGGAGGGTGAATTGTGGAGGGGAAGATGCCTGAAACGTGCTTGACGCGATAGGCTGGGACCAGAGTGACAAAATGGAGGATCTCGTCGCGGCAAGCACGGGGATAGTTGACAAACGTCCCAAAATTTTTGTAATAAAATAATAAATATTCTGATGGCATCAATTTTTTTCTCCCTTTCGTCAGCTTCAATATAATGATTTCATGCTACCGTACAATTACGTGTTGACCGATGATAATCAGTTCGCGACATAGAAAAAATTAACTGCATTTTTATCTATATTTATATAAGCTTTGAAACTGACTAATACAATTTTATGTCAAATTCAGATATTTGTTCGTCGTAATTTGCATCGTTTAATCTTACATATGCGACCGAATCAGGCGTAACATTAATCTTCGCTGATATTTTTCGTTCACACGAAAACAACGCGTTTCTTCCTCTAGTTTACTACTACAGCCATAGTTTCAATTACCGCGTATAACGTGAAGAATGGAAATAAATTCTTGTTCCGGAGTATCAACCTCCTTTCAGTCACGTTTTACTGATAAATTTGCAATTCCAATTAAACGTTCATTATAGTGTCTTGGCTTTCAGCTCATTGTGCACGTTACAAGTATGTGTGTGTTGTTACGCACGAATCATGACGACGCAGTGAAATGTTTTCAACGTGTACGGGGCTTATTGTTTTCTGTATTCACACACAATTATGGCCACAAGGTGCAGAACCTACTGGGAACTGACAGTTAAATCTTAATCACAAATTAAAGCAATAAAAAGCGACTGTAAACAGGTTTATAACCAACAGCATGCATAATTATAATTTTTTAAAAGATCCAATAAATGTTTATATAAAAATAAGTAAAAATCAAGCTCTGGAATGAACAGGAAAACCTAATTCAATGCAGTTACGAATGAACCGCTTTTATCGACCATAAACGTTGGCTCTTCTGCGAAACGAAGACCGAGAAGGGCAAAATTCGTGGACACGTTGACAGACTGACACTTGCACCATATTCAGATGAAATGTTCTGTTCTAGAAGCCCCCAGAAATTGTGGACTATAATACAGGAATTCAATACTTAAGTAAGCCGAGGATAAATGTAGAGAAAACGAAGGAACGAATACGTAGAGCAATCTGATAATGGATGAACAATTGTTAAAAATAGATACGGATATTTATATCTCTGATATATACCGGATATAACAGGATCATTACTGTTCTCCGTGGAAGAGCAAAGCTTTTATGGTATCGAATTTTAAGTAAAATCTCTGGTACTAAAATGTAGTGTAATACAGAATCTAAGAAATAAAACAGTGTTTGTTTGTATATATGTTTGTATGTTCCTTATACAAATCTAGACCGGTGGAGCAAAATTCACAAAATTTCGTACACGTGTTCTTTACGTTGAGGAAACAAAAACTGTCGGGGTGAGACGGGGGTGGAAATATATAAACATGAAAACAGCCGATATTTGAGTGGCATAAATTTTTTTGGGGGTCAACGAGGTGTGATATGTGTATAATTTCAACCCCTTACAGCATTGGAAAGGAGGAACGTTAGGGGGGGGGGGTGGAAGGGCGTTACAATAAAATAACGCGAATACAACCGAGATTGGAGTCAAATCCAGTGTAATGGATGTCGGTGAGTTTAATTATGACATTCAATTGGCCATTTAAACCCCACGGCCGGGGCTGGAATTTTTCAAACATGGTCGATATTTGCCTGGAATAAATATTTGTCGGGGTCAATCACGTTGATATTATTTCTACCAATGTTGTTTGTAAAATTTCAACCCCTTTCAGCATGGTAGGGGAGCACCCTTAGGGATGGGGGTGAGGGGCGTTTCATATAATTAACGCAAAAACAACCGAGACACGAGTAAAATTGGGGGTTATGGATATACGACATCCCGGGCAACGCCGGGAACCCAGCTTGTACTAAAATAAAGCTCAAGTCCATTTACGTTTAGTCTGATAAAAAATGTTAATATAAAATGAATTTTTTTGAGAATATAACTCTTATTTAAAAACTATCAAAATCACGTTCTTTAAATGAATGCAGTAGTTGAATAAGGATTTTTTTGGTCGATTGTTAGACATGTTTGTATTGGTAACTTAAGCTGTGGGTTTAATTTGCAATAAATTGTCTCCTGCCAACTGTCTTTATACCTCGTCATGAACGGTTTGTTTTATTTTATATTTCTTCTCAAGTTTGTCTGAAGGTCCGGTTTCATAAAAATTATTTAATTTTTTTTCTCTAAAATCATTGTTTACTGCTGATCGGATCTCCTGTATTCTGCACTTTAAAATTATTAGAATCAATAGAATGTAAAATAAGTTTTGATTTCGGAAGATGCTTTACATGGAAAAAAATTAGTGGATTTTTAAACATCATAATCATAAAATAGACTTTTTTTAAAAAAAGTGTTCGATGTAACAAACGATGGTATTTTTGATACAATGTATATTGCAAATGAAATCAAAATGCAAGACGAGCTAAAAAAAAATTAAGATGTTTGACGACTTTTACTTTAAGAGTAAGCGTGAAAATGAACAGTCTTCGAAGAAAAACTTCTTACGAGCTGAATATTAAAATTCCGGTACGGTGGACGTCGAGAATTTACGATTTTTGTAACATTTACGAACCGTGAAGGTAGATGAAGGAGAAAGAAACCTATTACCTGAATTTAGATTACGGACTACACGTTGAGGTCCGTCGACAAAAAGCCTGGAAGCGACTGAAAAGTACAATTTTTGGAAATTGTTTTTTTTATTTATTCCATTAGTCATCCAATGAAAAATTGGATACGTCATTACATAAATTATAATTATAGAAGCTACAATTCGCAACCATTAAATCTTAACATGCACATAACTAAAAATCTGGGACACAATGTCCAACGTAACTGAAAGTACTATATAGTTGTAATAATTATAAAAATTCCAAACGTTCCTAAGGGTGTAATATAATATTTACAGGATGAAAATAAATTAAATACGCACTAGAAAAAAAATTATTATTTAGAGAATTTACTGTCACGTCATAAAATATGAAATTATTCGTCCTATTCCCACTTCAACAAAATACAAACCAAACAAAATTCTCCGTTTAATATCAAATTCCTCCTTTGCAACTCGGTTATCCACAAAGACCTTGAAATTCCCCTAATTCTTACCATAATTCATAAATCTACAAAGTCCCTAATAAATAGCTCCATCAACCATCCAAATCCAACCATTGAGCTCTTCTACAGTAACCCGCCCCCTCCTTCACAAAACCGCAGACTAAAACGTAAACTCCCAATTAATATCATCCTCCCTATATCACTCCGGAATTACCCAACTCTAACCCCCACCTACCAACTGGCACTACATACTCCCCAAAAATCCGTTCTTCCCATCATCCTCGTAACCCCTTTTTGTTGCATTTCATAGCACGAAGTTTCCCCGATGATCAGATCGATCCCAAACATCATGCCTTCGTAAATGTGTTGCAAACAAGTTAGTCGGTTTCTCTCGTCTCTAACTTGGAATGACAAGGGTCTTATCCAAGTCCCCAAGTTTACACGTTAAATATTTACAAATTGTAAATACTTTTATGTTACATTATCACAACAATAAAGTCTCCCGACTAAGATTTAATTTTAATAATAATAAAAAAGTCATTTCACGAAACTGAACGACGAGGAATCTGCCCTTTGCAGAAACTCGAGGCCGTACATGAAACAACCAAAGAAAAGAGCAGAAAAGACCAATCGGAGAGTAAGCAAGCTATGAATTTCACATATTGTAAAATCCATTGCAACGATAGGGAAAAAAAATTCTACAGAACTAGCTCGAGAATGATGCAGGTATTTACAGACTTCTGAACTGCAATGTAAAAGATCGTAGTTCCCAAGAGGACTGCCATTTGATACAAAGACTTTCAGGACGTAGTGTGTGAATGCACCCCAATATGGAGACAAATGAGCCAGTAGTAAAAGAAACAATGGAAGGTACGCTTAGGAAAAAAATGTCGGAAACGGTTATATGTGCCCTAGGCCACATTTGATACTGCCACACAACTAATCAAATCATTTAATTAAACTGTATGAATTCAGACGTAGGTCCTTCTAATTTCACTTCAAATACTTCACGTCTTCTCTAAACCTTGGCAATAATATTATCGAGTCTTATAGTCGACGTGCGATAAAGCCGTTCAGACTCCGATTTGATTTCTCTGAAACTATATGAGAAGTGTGTTGTAATTTTGCATGATACAACGTTTTCTGCAGCAGTAGGTCTGTGTTGGATGTTGCCAGAAGCTTCGGCCCAAGGCCCTTCTTTCCGACTGTGACGTGTCTTTTAGGGATTATGGAAATAAATTGAGCAAGCTGTTTGTGAAGACGGCCTACACTCCCAGCTGGGCGTAGCGAAGATGGCGCTAACGGTATCCCTGATCTTCCAGCGCACGTGAATGAGCAAAACTAAATTGGCAGGGCATCGTAGTGGACCAAGGTGTCGCCAGATGGCTGGCGCTGTCTGCTGCACTGGCTCGTGCAACGTACAGCTTCTACCTGTGCAGTAGCCGCAAAATTCTTTCACTTGCCCAAAATAAACCAAAACAATTAATCCGATAATTAAAACTACTGTAAAAAAATCCAAAAGGTAAATCTAGTTTGAATTCGAATGTATGAGATCTAGTAATTTAATATTTTGCCACTGACTCATAACACTCATGTAACATCATATTCAACTGAAAAAAAAATTATTATATTAATGTAAGAAAAATATTATGTTTGTAAATATCTTTTAAACGTTTTCTTCATAAATGTATTTTTGTCTTGAATTTAATGAATCATAATTCTCTTTTTCACACAGGAAACGAAATATACTGTGTTATAGATAAACTTAAAATAAATAAATGAGTGAAAAAAAATTACGTCTGATTGAAAATAATGAATGTTGTCAGCTCACCTGTGCAGTTGTGTTTCTCTAGGTTCTTCCTAGATCCTGACGAAAGGGACAAGGATCGTTATCTTTTTTGTCTGCATTGGCTATATTTCTTATTCATTTGATAAATAAATAGCCTAATAACAGACAAAAACGCTAAATAAATCTCTTCGATCCTTTTTCATTTCGTCAGGTGATTCAAAAGACGCAAGAGCCGTAATAAAAACACATCACACAAAACAGATGACGAGAGCCTTAAGAGAGGAAAATCATTAAAAATATATTTAAATAAATGATGGAGTTTTTTTTACCAATACCAGACAATATTTTATTTATTTACGACAACGTTTCGGTACGTGTTTGTAACTTCATCAGGTCTTTCCTAAATATGCTAAATGTTAAAACCTATTCAAAAGTTTTTTGTTTGTTTTTCCCCAATAGGATTTGAAAATAGGTTTTAACATTTAGCATATTTTGGTAAGACCTCATGAAGATACAAACACGTACCGAAACGTTGTCGTAATTAAAAAAAATATTGTATGGTGTTGGTAAAAAAACCCTGCATTATTTATTAAATATCAACCGACATAAAAACACAATCTTTAAAATATTTAAATAAAGGTTTTCTGACTTGCTGACTATGCTATTTATTTTGTAATAATTAAAATATATATTAATATTTTAAAATATAAATATGTCGTCTATGTACAAATATACTAATTATATAAATAAATAGGCAAATAACATGCGTTTTTTGAATCGCCTGACGAAAGAAACGAGGATTTCAAAAACGTTGTCTGGTATTTATCACTTATTTTTGTTTGTTATTTCCCTATTTGCTAATCTAATTGATATATTTTTACGCAGACATATTATTTCTACATAAACTTTAATGTAATTAGACGAAATTATTTTGCTAATTTTAATTTTCACTATGATCCTCGTCGTTCTTGTACAGTATCATATTACGAATGTGTTTTTGTTTAATTTCACTCGCCTCTTTGGTAAAGATGGTCTTCAGGGAGGTGAAGTGCAAAGAATCTGAGCTGGCCACGAGGGTCTGAGCAATTATTACAGAAGTAATCTTTCTAAATTTAATTTTTTACTATTAATATTTCTATTACATACATATAACCATGTACTTCATATCCACTGTTTTCTCCTATCGTTATTTATTGTCGGAAATGAAACAGGTTTCGCTTCTGCTCTTGTGATTTCGATTACTTCCACGCTGGTCTCAATTTTGGTCCACCCCTGATAAACAATTCCAATTGTAAGTACACAGTTGTCTTTGTTTGTTTCTAACCATAACTAAAGAATTTGATTCACCTATTTATAAAACAAACATTTCCGGGAACATTATGTCCTTTCCTTTAAAAATCCTTTTCCAGGATTTCCTTTTCCAATAAGGAAAAATATTATTTTCGTCTAATTGTCAACCCTGGTTTTCTTCTGCGTAGTCCACTTGTTTCGACGAAACCAAGGTAAAATTGCGAAGAATTAGTGTGTCTGCAACAACGTCCTAACAATTGGACCGAGAACAGAGGCGAGTCGGAAACTGTTATTCACGCCCCTAATTGCACTTTTATGTCCTTTCCGAAAGAAAAAGTGTCTTTCTGTGTAAACAGGGATAGAAGACATGAATTGGTTTCAAAGTTTTCCCATTGATTCTCAGTTACCCGTCACCTGTAAAATCTAAGACAATTAATTTTAAAGTACAAAATATGCGCTAGTGTATTGACGTCACATATGTCACCATTTATTGAAAGATATTGTAAATAATTTTTATATTGTTGAATGCTATTCAAATATGCATTTGCTTGAAAATTTATTCACCTCCCGAGTTTCTTTATAGCTGTCTCATTTTTTACTCTGGAGAAATTTGTCCCTGAATTTCAGAATATTTGGGCCGAAACTGGTTGGAATTTGATACCAAGTTGTATTATATAAAGTTCCTTTTCGGCGCGGTATTTTTTAAGTGACTTCGGAAAATTCTGCTATTTATTTTTACCGGGAAAATTTTTATTATGAAGCGTTCTGCCTATTAGAATGTCTTTAAATGTCCGTAAAATCACTTTTCCACCTTGCCCTGTCCTCACTCATCCTAAAAAGAAATTGGTGATGAAGGATGAGTTCGATTCACTCTGCCGTTCACTTAAAAACTGTAGTCAAGATGGTTCCGTTCTCAGTTACTCTTCTTTTTTCAATTCTTCTCCAACAACTCATTTCAAATTTTTTCAGCCATTTCCTCTCTCTTAATGTCCACGTTTCTAATTTACACAAAGATTTTCACCAGGTTCTTCCGCATTTATAGATTCTATTTGCGTATCAATCGGGGTTTTTGAGCTAATGCTGACGGGTGGTTACCTTATTTGCTTCGTGTTGTAGCCATCATTCGTCAAAATATTTCCAACTAGGACTGATCAACATTTTGTAATTGTTTGTTTCCATAGAGTTCATTTTCATACATGTTTCATAAATGATTATTTGCTTTTCAATTTATTTTTGAAAAAATGTCGTTAATTTATTTTCATGATTATAACAGTCTGCATATTTTGTCGAGTCGTTTCCTGGTCTACAACCTTCGCTCAACAGTTTTCAATATCGATATAATTTTTTTTCTACACAAGAATTTTTCAGTAACGAAATACGATTTCAAATTAAAAAAATATATATCGCCTGCAAAAAAAATAAATTATGAAGCTCTTTATTTTATTCTATTTTAATTTTAATTGTAAGGTCATTTGTTACATTGAGTATCAAAGAAACGCGGCTCATAAATTCTACTTGAAGCGTTGATATTTCGGAAAATTTAGGATTGTCGTGTCAGATGTATATTTTTTACGAGAAAATAAAGTTGAAATTGCCCTATAAAGGTAGCGTTGCAATGGCACCGACGAATTTTGCTTGTAGTCTCGGGGAAGCACAACTGTACGGCTATTTTTAATATTACCTCCTCTAGTATATTTAATCAATTAATGATACTTTAATTCAGTTAATTAATATTTTCAATGTGGCGTGGAAATTGACACAAATTTTCAACGTTTCAAAATTGAGGCTACGTTCAATTTTTGTGATTTCCCGTTAAAAATAAAATCTAGTCCGTTCGGGCGGTTAAAGTAATTTACACAAATCAAAAAATAGAAACTCTTGCTTTACAAATACGTCATTTTCCCATGAGATAATATATTCGATTTTGCAGTGTGGCATTGTTTTACATAGTTCCAACTAAACTGAAGGTTACGTCCAGAAATTAGAATAGTTGATCCTTCCCAAAGTAATCGTGATAATTAACAAATAGTTCATGAATTAGTCAATAAGTGGACGGAATTATTTTTTAAATTTATTAGACAAAACTTTTATCCTGAGATTATTAGTCGGTTACGTATTGTTTACAGTATATACAATTTCAATTATATACTCAGTTAACACGGGAACTTGGTAATTAGGGTAATCCAGTAATTAACCTAATTTTGCAAAAAAAATTAGTGAAACTTAATTTGTTGGGGTAGAGGGTTCATTGGTGATGTTGAGTTTGATGGGTTGGATGAAATGCGTGAGTGGAGTGTTCGGGTGCATTTAAATAATAGAATACCACAAGATGTTTCTGCAATCTTTATTGTTGATTTTGTCTGTTTCTTAACTTAAATTACCTGTGTAATTTTCATATTGAACGGACGTTCTTAAATTTTCATGATATCGTGCGTCCGTTTCGATTCTGAGTATTTATTATTCTTGTGAGTCGTGTCAATTCAGCCATTTAGTATTTCTAATTAAAAATTAACCTTCCTCTACAGAAAGAGATTTAAAGCTTCGACAATCTTTTCTTCACAGAGAAGTGCAGTTGCATAGTTCGTGTTTATGGCACTTTTATGAAAGATATAACTTTTAATAAGGTTATTTTTCCTACACGTATAAATATTTGTAATATTTTATCAAGATTAAAACATTCACAACATTTTTTGAAGTGCTTTTTGATGTGTGCTTTTAATTCGTGAACTTAATTTATAAGTGGAATAGTTTTGTTCTGGTCTTCACTCCCGTACATGTGGCTCAGATATACCTCACATAAGGCTTATTGGAAAATTACTGATCGCACGAAACTTTAAGATTGTGTTGTAGAGTTGCCGACTCCGAATAATTATCTTGCTTCACTAACCTGCGAATTGTTATTCTTATAGATTTATTCAGCGTGGGAATTTTGTAGTTGACTGCATTAACCAGTGGAGAATCTTTCACGTACATTGCGAATTTATTTGCTTACAGTAAAATTCCAGTTTTCAAATCTTTTAAAAATTCACTAACACTTCGTACCAGAACTTAATTTTCGACAATATTTTTTTTAAAAAATTTATGCAGGAACAAGAATAAATAAATTGAGCAAGCAACAAGTTTTCCGTGGGAGAAACGTGGCGATCTCAAATCCACTCCATAATATTTAAATGTGCCAGTGACTACTTGACCGTGATCGATAACGCAAGTCTCTCTAGAAATTGCACTCTCTTAAAGTTAAAAGGGAGGTCTGTCGGAACGCGCGGAATCCGAAGAATGAAAAATCGGTTTCCTCCTCTTTGCTATTAATATGGTCCCTACAGTTAATTTTCACAATTTTGAATGGTTTCTAGAAAATTACATTCAAATAAATTCCGACCTTCGTCGAGACTATTATATGTGGGATATTTTAGAATTTATTTTTTACCTTCTATGCTTAAACAGCATCGGGAGTGTCACTTCCCCATATCACCCCCGGAAACTATGGATTCTCGCATTAATTTTACATTGCTTCCACGCCATGTTTCACACCTACAGTTTTTCTCCGTATTATAAGTGATGTATTCTCAGATTTTCTAAATTGTTCCTGGCGTTATCTATATACGTTCTGTGAAACTAGGCAGGCTTTTGTATGTGTATTTGATTGTATTTATCATGACGTGCGTATTTATTAATATACAATTGGGCAATTAGCCCAGAAAAACACTAGAAGTCTTATTACGGACTGCACTTGGACACATGAATACAAACATTGACACAGTAATTTAAAATGAACCTAAATCGAGAGCTAGTTATACATTATTTTACACTACACTATATATAACAGAAAAAATGGCACTTTATGAAAAATGAAAAATGAAGTTCAACTATACTGGCATAATCTACATTAAGGGGAAACTAAATCGAAATTAATGTGAGTGGTTTATATAATTTTTAATTTTGTTAGACTTTATCTGTTAATTTTGTATTGTAACTCAATCAGTATAGTACTAATTTTTCCGCGTATACGTACTCAAGTTAAGATTAAAATTTCTGTGCGACAGAATGTTTTTTTCCTGCCACAGTGGCTGGTAAATTCATAACGATTTTTACTTTTTTATTTGCGAATACAATGACGGTTTCTTTCTGCCATTAATTTTTGAAAATATCTCGTATAATACAACATATAACTTGCCAAGGTTTTTGTCCCTATTAATAGGCTACCAATAAATGTCGGAACTGAGTCGCGGCATAGTGAAAAGTACACGTGTTAATCAAGACTCCTTTATTGCATATCAAAAATACAAATGTATTTCGGAAACGACATAAAATATTTCCACACACACAGTGTGGTAAATTAATTAATGGTGCGTGTTGTCTTGATGGTCTGGGATCGTTTGCGGCACATTCTCGTGAAACTATTTGATATATCCTCAGATCGCACGGTCTTGACGACCATTGCACACCACCGTTCCGCGAAATAACTAATCCAGAAATTTTTTCATGTAACTCTACAGCCCCTCGCGCTGTGTGACATGCAGCACCATTCTGCTGGATGAAAACTTATTTTGTTCACACCAACATAGTTGTAGCAACTACGCACGAAAACGGCTGTCGCACCCAACACGCATTTTGATTACTCTGTTCTAATATATGCACCGGCTGTTGAATCGTTTAATCTTTGGATGATGATCTGCCAAACTCTAATGATCACTGTGGTTACAACCGCGTCTACATTTCAAGTAATATCCTGATACTTATGGTACGCCCTTTCAGCTTTAACGGTAGTTCAACCGTAGTAATTTCACCCTTCTTATTTATTGCACGTCGTCAGTTCATTTTTCATTGCCTCCAACATTTCGCGGCTTTTTTTTAAACGTTCCCAATTTTTATTTCAAATTAGAGAAATAAATAGGTCAATTAAATACGACGCAACGTTTCTGCAATCAGTGTTGCTTTCATCATGGGATTCAAAATACGCAGGAACGACACTTCTTACATACCAAGTTGAGCTTTGCTTTAGAGGTTGTCATCCTGGTTTCTGCAGTGTGTCGTCCATAAGGCTCTTACGTTTTTTTAATTCCGTGACAGAAGCAATAATGATTGCGGAAACGTTGAGTGAAATTTAATTGAGAACTTTTGCCTGTTATTTTGCTATTCATTCATCTAATTTGTATATTTTTACACAAATTTTTTATTTCTATTTCATTTGAGTGGATCCCGGCAGGCTGCTCCGTGTTGTATTAACGAACACACTAACGATAAGAGCCATTACTTCCATTTTTAAATCTCTCATGACAATCTGCAGAGAATTCCACGCTTTCCTAGTTGCGTAATTTGCTTGCTCCTCCCACCAAAGTCTTTCTCAAGTAAATGTCTAAGTACAGGAGGAAACAAACACGGAAATTCCTTTAAAAATATAAATTTATTGGGAGAAATGAAACTAACTTGCATTTTTTAATAACACTATCCAACATTGTGAATAAAGACGATGTAGATGGCGTCGTTCTTTACGACTTTTTTGGCCGTTGAGGTTTACCATTGTCCGTTGCAATATATCAGGGCTCTTTCCGATATTCTCAGCCGTTTCTGAAGGTAGCTCCACAATAAAATTTCACAAACAGACAAATTGGATGATCTTGGGAGGCCATGGACTGTCGGCGGTTACAACTGTCATTAGTTGCCTGACGGTGTGCGACGCCTCGCCATTCTGTTGAAACCAGAGACTGGAACACTGGTTCGAATCTGCAGAATGAAATTTGAGCAGTCTGTCTCATTTGAAAAAATACTTCTAATCCGGAAAGGAAAGCCTTTTTGTAAGGAAAAATTATTTTAAGGCACAAACTTTGGCAAGTAAAAATGTACGGCATTTTTCCTACATTCGTTGACAAGGACTGACATACGTAAAATAAATGAACTCTTGTTTTAAGCTCTAATTTTTGCTAACCTGTAATTCGCTTGAAACTGGTTTGGCTTCTTTAGTTTTAAAAAAATCTCGCTCCAACGCTACCTCGTCTCCGATGCGTTTACTGGTCAGTCTGACGTTAAACATGTTATTCATGTTGTGTAATGCAGTCATCGTATTTCCCACATGTCACTTACACGAGCCGTTTGTCGTCAATGGTTGGAATCAGAGGACGTCGCAGTAAATCGGTGGGTAGAACGTTCCGGGATCGTGCAATAGCGCCCTTGAGATATGCATTCGTTCTGGCTCAAGCTGAATGTTCATCACTTCATTTCCGGTGTTGGTCTTCCTGCACATTTGTATGTATCCTTGATTCTCATATGGGAGACAGAACCACGCGAATTACCATTCAAATAGGAAGCACGCCCAGTCATTATACACAGGTACTCTGGGACTGGCGCTGGCTTCCATCACAGCCTGCTGATTAATGCTATGGCAAACAATAACCAACGCTAATGTTTCAGAGGTACTTCGGAGGTCCGACGATTACCAAGAGCTGATCCAGTACCTGAAGTAGTACTTTGGACTGAATAGTTGCATTAAAATGTCCAGCGAATTCGTAAACCATTGTCCAGACGTTCGAGCAGTTGAGAAACTGACCTGCTCTAACCAAATTATTCTGTGTTACCACCAGATCACATAGGATGTTTCTTGCTTTAACCGAAGTCCATCTTTTCTATGACGTATGTATTGCTTACGGTCACAGATCCCATATCTACATAGTTCATGTAGCTCAAAGCGGTGATGTTCGACTATTGATTAGAAATTAGTAAATTAAATTTCGAGGATTTTAAGTTACTCATAAAATAAAAAAGACCATACATGTATCCATTTCCTGGTTCAAGTTCACAGAGATGGGTAAATATCTCTGAAGAGTAAAGGTTGCCAAAAAAAATGGGGCTGTTGCTGTAACTTTGTTTTTACATACGATACTTGCAGTTATTGCTATTCGTCTTTTAATAACGTCCCCTATTCAGTCAAACATTTCTGTATAGTTCCTTTCATTGTTAAGGCTTTGCAGAATCCCCATCGTTTCCTCTGATTAAAAATATTTGTCCCTTTTAACGCTGATTTTATTTTTGAAAATAGCACAGAGTGAATAGACATTGTTCGAGAACTGCGATATTTTTATTTCCAAAAATTGCTTGACGATAACGCACAGTTCTGGTGCAAGGTCCAGAATTCAGAACGCTTCTTTCAAACACCTTTACGATTTTTTTATATTAATTTATTTACAGCTCCGGTCATTAGCGACTCATTATGGGGACGCAATTTACCTTGTCGGAAGACTGATTTGACGAGTGTCCCTCACGCACGCAAACATCCATGCGCTCGCTGGGATTCGAACCCGGGACCTCTGTGATGTGAGGCAGTCACACTGACCCTTACAACACATCAGGTTCTTGTTTTGTCTCTGTAAGTATTACTAATGACACAGTTCAGAGCTGTGCTGCTGAGCACGTCTTTGGTGTTCCGTTGGGAAAGTATCACAACTAAATAAAAATAATTTCTTGGGGAAAAAAATTGATTCGATCTCAGATTAAATCATAAGCTTACTGACGAATAGTCTCACACTTCTTAGCATAGTAAATTAAAAGTCAGGATAATTACTTAAAGTGAGATTGTAAGTTGTTATTCGTCCTATTTGTTTTAAGTGAATTTGAGGTGCTTCCTACGTGTTCCGAAGAGAATTATGAGAGGCTTATTTAAGTCCTGGTTTAGAAGTGTTGGTCCAGGTAGGGTTTCATACTTTGATAAACAAGAGATAGCCGACAGGCATCGCTACTCTACCTTTCTCACTCACTCACCCACGCAGTCACTTTCAGTAAATAACAGCAATGAAATAAGGTTAACGTGTGTACGAAGTCTTGTTGCCAGTACTACCCAAAAACCATTCTACATTGATAATATAAGGAAAAGACGCAATTCTTTAATTTACACCACAAAGAAGCAATAAATACGATCTCTGCTCTTTGAAGGATATACGTCACGAAATTTTCCTTCATGAGAATATTTGGAGAAGGAACAAGCGTTTTGTGCAAGATGTATGAAATATTTATGTGGCTCAGATTTGTCAGCTTAGCTCCGTCACTATGACACTGTTAAATGTATCTGATTCATTACAGAACTTGATACTGAATCGCCAATGCGGATTCAGAAAGTTTCATGCCACCATACAACAGGATCGTCGAGTAGGTAGCCTTTTAACAGGCCCTACTGCCCAACCGTTTTTATTAATGTACAACAGACATTTGACAAGGTTTGGCATGTTGGGCTCTTTTACAAGATCAAGTCGTCTCTTTGTCAAGCGAAATTTATCTCTTTATGATTTTTTTTATATTAAATTTTATATTAATTTATGAAGTCATACTTCTGACAGATTTGTAGATAAAACATGGTAAATGTTACTCTGATACACATCAAATTACTTAAGTGTACCCGTATTCGTCACAACAATGTACTGGCTACTGGGAAGAAAATCGTTTTTATCCCTTGAGAACAAAACATTACAATCTGGGGCTGGTCCTGCAAATCTGATGTAAACGTCATACAACGTTTTCAGTCCGGTTGCAAATACCCCATGGCATTGTACAGTAATTTAACAGAACATACATACTAGCCTACCAAAGGCCAACGGTTCAAGAGGAATGTACCAACAGAACTGCCAAACACAGAGACTACACGCTCACTAGTGTTTGCCCTGCATCATGACCTTCCCTACAGAAGCCTCCAAAAGAAGAGATTAACTCCACGTTGTGGTATAACATCATTGGATGGATTCTCCCTCATGCTATACGTGTTGAGAGTTATACAATTACCCCGTAGAACATGTTATTTATACATATTTTTGATTGCTAATATTCTAATAAATTGTGTATTTTACTGCACCATTGTAGAGTTTCCATGTCATTCCATGGATTGCAACGTCCGCAACGATTCAGTGGAACAATCCAGCATTTTATGTATTAGTTGTCAAGCTTTTAAAAATATTCATAGGACCTTTCCGGGTGAATGATTTATTTGCTGTGCCCACACATTCATGTAGCAATTATGGAAAATAGATTAAGGTGTCGTAGATCGAGTTTGTCGATTTATTTTAATACTCAAATCAGCACATTTAGAAATATTTCCAACCGAAAGTCTGAGTAGGTCTTACTTTTCAACAAATTCGGTTACTCTCAAAGTACTCAGTTCTATAATTCAGGAGGTTGCCACAGTTCTGTTCTACTTTTAAAGGATTACCTTCAATGTTATCACGTGTATATTTGATAGTTTTACGTGTAGTCCCAACTGTTCACGCTTTGGTTTTGCCTCTACGGGTGAAGAAGGCACGCCCACTCCAGTGTAGAGCTGGCGCTACCATATATATATCTATATATATAAAATTGATTCACCAACTTCGCTTCCGGATTGTTCTCGCATCTTCTATTTGTTGTCCGCGACAAATTTGTATCGTATTATACCGCGCTGAATTGTTTGTGTCTGTGGAATGCAATGGCTTCGGTTGTTCGGGAGTTCCGTTCGCAACACCTTTCACCTGCTAGAAAGTGCTCTCGGCTTCCTGGGTTGTTGGCCCAATTCACCTCGATTCTGCCTGCGCTCAAGGTCATCAGTGCTTTAAGATTAGAGCGTACTTTTGCAGAACAAAAAAAAATGAAAATACGCCCATCAATCGTTGGAGATATCCGTTTCATTTGGACGCGCCCAGTACCCTAACATATGGAATTTTATAAATCTTAGTTGTATATTGAAAATTATTAAAACCAAAATACCACAGTCACCCAATATTGTAAACTTGGCACCAGAATCTAGCAACTACTTGTCGCACATTTGTCCTTACCCCGACTTCATTTTAATTTAACAATTTTCGATGGTGGTTTTTTCCTTCGGAGAATAACTAATACATTTCAGCTTGAGTTGTAGGAAATTATTTCTTAGACGAAGTACTAGTTCCAAGGCAAGATCTTATAGTAATGATCTCTGAATTCTCTCCACTTTAAAAAAAACAGTTGTTGTGATATCGGAAATCTTCGAAAATACGGTTGAATGCTAAATTTGGATCGGAAACTGCAGCAATAAAAATTTGTCAAACCGTACAGCACATTCTGACTTGAAACATTCAAGGAACAAATTATACTTTTAATGACCTTCGTTCATTCACAATAAAAATAATTTGGTTTAATAACTTTCTTTCCTTTATCTCTGGTTGAAGAAGAAATGCTACTAATGATCGCTCAATATAGCCAACAAATATGATGGCTATTTAATTAAAGTCCCAACTTTAAATTGGGTTGATGACTTTTGGATCAAAGTAAAGAACATGATTTTTGTATTGATTATTGAGTGTGCACATTCATAATACATCTTTTTGCTATTATTTTCTAAGATCTTTTAATGGTTATCCTGCTATTACAACGTGTATTTCAGAGTAGACACTATATAGAATACTTTATTTAATTAATGGAAGTTTTCGTATTTGCAATCCATATTTAAATATTGGTATAATGATGCATTACATGTGCTCTGGTTGTAATGTGTGCTAAGCATTGTTGCAATTGTTTTTCTTTGTTGTTGAATGCTGATCAGTGCCGCGTCGCAGTTCGTCTTAGTAAGGCTTTAAATATTGAGCTAAAGCTGCATCTTCTGTTCCTCAGTGGTTTGCACTGTATAGATGCTTGCACCAACAAGTTATTTACACTCTGAACTGTGTGCAAAAGTTTCGTAAGATTCTCAAACTGACTTGTATCGCTGAATCGGAGTTTAGTACAAAGAAAACTCTGCATTAGTGCCCATATTCGAATCTTCGCTAAATTTACCAGAAGTATTTAAGTTCCCAGTTTTTCAGGTTCTATGTTGTTCTAAATCTCATCTACTGAAGTCCGCTCCTAAAATCGCTTTTCTCCCTTGTGTGTCACTGCAATGCACCAATGCAAAATTTCGTATCCATGTCATCTTGGCGTCAGAACTAACCTTTCCAATCACAAAACAAATGTTTTATTCGGTTTAGGGTGACTTACGAGCATTTTGTTTCAATACAAAAATTGTGAATTAAGGAAGATATGACAATTTTTTAAACTCTTTGCCTACTTTATATCGATAAAATTATTCTCAACAAATGAAAAAGAGTAGTTTGTAGGTATCCGAGGTTTATGGACATTGGGAAATCTCTCTATTCGAATCGAATATCAGGATGATTTATGCTAAAACCCCGCATTTAGGATTCTCTGTGTTTTCACCGTCATATCCGTTCAAGAATATTCAGTCACTGCTACGTTCTACGCGTAACTGCTTTGAAATGCTGCTACGCTTTAATGCTCGTGTTTTCGGTACCTTGGATCAGTGCTTAAAATGTTGACGAGATCACGAAATCTGCCTTTCGCAAATATTAATATGCTTTTAAGATATTAAAGTGCGTGTATTTGACGCTAGATTTTAGACTTCCCTGGTTTGTGTCTAGCATTGACCGTTTTTATGTTCGTAAAAATATATTTACGTTATTTCATATTTAATACTGTTGATAGACCGATATACTAGTTGTCGGTTTCGTATAAAACTTGAAAATACTCTGAAGGAAAAGCTTTATTTTTAGTCTGGAGTCTGGGAACACAATTAGAATGAAAACTTTCAATTCTTCAGGGTTAACTGTAGGAAATAAAATCCATTCTACTTCTTTTGCTGACGGTGATTATTGTTTCAGGTGACTCCTAGTCCTCCGAATGCAGTATTGAATCCGAATGCAGATGTCTTCGAGAGCAAGAACGTGGAAGGAGGTTCCGATGCTTCCAGCTGGGACCTTTCTGACCTCGAATGCCCGTCGTTTGAAGGTAACATTCACAATTTTTCATCGCACAACTGTAACAAATTCCAGAAAAATTTGTCCCACTCAGGTTTATTTGTTATTAGCAACCCTTCCCGATGCCTCGTTCATTAAATAGATTTTCTCATTTCGATTTTACCAGAACAGTGCCAAGATGGTGTTTCAGTCGATAGCATTGGTAAAGTTTTCGAAAATGTTTTCAGTTCAGACTGTCTCTGACACACAAGTCGAGTCATTCAAATAATAAAGGAATTGTTGAACGAAATTCGTGTGTTCATAATATAACATTACTTTATTAACGTATTCTCATTGAGTTTTATACACATTGTTCCACAAAAATGCCGTTTCCATGAACAAGTTGTTCAGATTGGAAATTTTTAAAGGGAAGTGAATGACACATTAAGATTTGTCACTATATGTTAATTTTGATTCTTCCATATCATGACAGGTAAGTTTTTTTGTACTTGTCTTTATTTTTGCTGTTTTAATTAAGAAGATAATTAATACGTTTCGAAATAATCTTTTTAACTGTCGGTCAACGATGAAAATGGATTTGCACGAAATAAACATGTCGTCTGCTCGCAATATTCCTTTAAAAATAACCTCTAACAGTTCTTCGGGAACTTCACTGCAGTATGCTGTTATATATTGTTAGTCATATATTGGCATATTTAAATGTCCTTAAGAGGATATGAATCACCTCGATTATTTATATTCCACATATACGAAGCTGGATTCGTCCAAGAAGAATTTTTTCAGAATTATGCAAAAGAAGAGAGTTGAACTAAAGTTTCCTACCCGAATAGAATTTTTACTGTTATGCGAATAAAACTTTTGTACAATACTATTTTTATTTGTTAGTTGGCGTGGAAATTTATATTGGAAAATTTTTCTTCACTTGTAAAATATTTGTTTACGTTTGCTGCAAAGATTCTGGAAAGACGTGAAGATGGATCTCAGAAAAAGTTGAATCTTAAAAAATATATATATATACGGAGCATTTCTTATTAAATTAATTTCAATGTCAGAATCTTCGGTACGGTTGTGTTAGACATTTGGAAAAGTTTAAATATTATGTATTTAATTGTGACCTTACATTAAAATCTAAGCGGTAGTCAAATTAAAATATATTTGATTTTGGTGTACCTATATTTTTAGACATGGGCGTGAAGAATATTGAAAATTATGTTTATAGGTCTGAAACTTGCTCCAGGACTGTCAATGTGTACGTTATACAAGTTTCGATTAAATAGAAAAGTGTAATTAAATGTGATGACGAATAAAAAGTACCCCGGTTTCCCTCTAAATAAAAAACAGCCTAGCATTTATGATGTACATAATTTAAGTTGCACGATGTCGGAAGACCTTTAATATCTAACTCACTGGATATAAACTTGCTGAAATTCTTTTACAGTTGTCGACTATTTGTGCTCTAAAAGTACCCGTTTTCTAGCTGATGAAATCTACATAGCGTTAGAAATTCAGTGAATGAAGTCCAGATAGATAATTGGATTGGTGTGCGATGAATTATGCAGAAGTGGTCAAGAAGATTTGACTGAGATAGTAATCAAACGAATGTACAGTTTTTATTGTGGTTATGACAAGAGGAAGACTAGTTTTTTGTTTTCAAAAACAAATTTCAATCCCTTTGATACGAAATCAAATTTCGAAGTATAAAATTGTTTCCACAAGTTTAGAGTTTATTATTGAAAAAAAATAATGGAATGAATTATCGAAAACCGAGATCGATGATTTCAATTAAAAGGACCCCTTTTTCGTGATTGTTCACCCCCCTATTTTATTCCTGTTAAACTACGCAATCTTTCAATTTGATTACAATGTTTGTAGAACTTTAATTCACAATATTGTTTTGAGGTTAAATAAATTTATTTATTTAATGTAAGAGCAGCAAGTCATAAACGATTTCACAGTGAAGAAAAGTCCTAATTTATAATTAAATTCTCTTACTGTTTAAAAGTTTAGTTGAAATTGTTTTTTTCTGGATGACTGCTGAAGGTACTTTATTTATAGAATAACAAGAAACTTAATTATGGCATCCGATGGGTGGTATTTAATACTGCCAAAAATAAACCTTACAAATTAAAATGTATTACTACAAAATAGATTAATCAATAATCAATTATTTGAACAGTAATGCCTCAATTTCCGAACTAAGCAAATTTAGCGATTCGTGCATTTTCCAAATTAGTTTATTTATGAGAAATTATAGAATTTGTGAAAAGTAAAAGACGTTCATAATTTAAAATGTAAATTTTTTCTCAAAGACATTTAAACGCCTGAAGTAACAAACTATTTAAAATATTTATGTTGCTCTATTATCAAAGTTTATGGGCTTCTACAATTGCGAACTTACTTATTTTGTAAATAAATCATAGTAAAGGAAATGTGAACGTAAGTATGAAAATTTATATCGTAATTTTATGGTAGAAATAATTTAAACGAAACTGTTGACAGCACATCCGAGCAGACAATAACAGTAAACTGGTAGCTGTAATTGTTTGAAAGTTCGTCAAAATTTGGAAAATCTAATTTTTCTATTTATAATGAGAATATCCTCTGCGTGTGGCGTTATTCTTATATTCTCGAGACTTGCGAGTCGCGTTCCGCCAGATAGCGCGCTGGGCGGTCGCAGCCCATGATGCAACGTTTCTATGGCATGTGCCTTCTGGTCGGCCATTTTGCAAGTTTCTGTGAGAAATTGTGTTGAGTTTCAAGACTCTGCACAACGGTAAGGCACCACATTTTATTTTATTCAACTTTTTTAAAATTAGTGTGAGTAGCTAAGTACTCAGATTTTTCGTTAATGAACTAAAATAGTTTCTCTGCAACGTCATTAGAGTTTAATTCTCTTATTGCGGTGTAGTCTGCATATGTGCAAGAACAGTCGATAAAGAAGCCTAATGATAAGGCACATGGTTTCCGGGTCACTTTGAAAAACGAGAATTAAGTACCACTAACAGTGTATATTGTTAGTATCTTCTCATAAAATCTGTGTTTTGAGTTTTGACAGTAGTATTATGTTACACACGTGTGTGAAACTAGTTAAATTACTAAATATGTACAAGGATTATTAATGGCTACTAAGTGTACCAATGATACGATGATTCATTATATTTAGTGTAACGATTGAAACTATTTTATTAATGAGAACTATTTATATACAGATATCAGTAGATTAAGTAATGAGTTCTCTATAATCGTTTAAACTGCGCTGCAGAACGTTGGGTTGCATCGGGGAACATCGCCTTATGGGAAACGGACGATTGCTACGATTTGTTCTTGTTAGGTGAACTGTATCGATATCGAAAAACGTTAATTGTATTGTGCAAAGGAATTTTTTTTTACGTATAATGATTTAAAAGCATGAACGAGTACTACTTAAACTCGGTTTCAGCTAAGTTTTGGTTTCCGCTAGATGGGTCATGAAATTTATAAAATTAACTTATTAGTCACATGAATTGTGGCTTTCTCTTACTGTATTTTCTGATGAAGTCTTCTTAGCAAATATTTATTTACCGGTAGTAATATTCTATCCAGTAAGATTAAAATGCCTTTCTAAGGTTAATGTGTTTATAAAAAATGGAAATTTGAGAATCAGCTTAAATTGTTTAAAAAATTGCATTCAGACAGTGATAAACCTCATAACTGCATATTCCAGTATATCCTAGTTAGATTCATGTATAGGATTTAGTGAAGACCACCTTCTTTAAATTAAAAAACATTTAATATAGTCAAATGTCTTGACCTTATTTATTTCTGCAGAATTTATATTCATTTTTGATGAGTGTATTAGAGATTTGAGTATTTTCTTGCTAAATATAAATAAGTGTGGAGCATATGTAAAGCTGTAGATTATGTTGTAATTTTCTATTTGCCTATCTTAGTTTTATTGATTTCATGCCTACATGTTTTTTGTTTATTAGTGAATTTATTTATGTGGAACATTGCTTTATAATAAATTATTTTTCTGGGGCATAGTTGGTTATTTCTAAATTAAAATTTAATTGTGATACTCCACTTATTTGTTGCAAAAATTGTATTTTCAAAGGTGTTCACATGTATGGATATTAACAAATGAGTTCAATGCAGTATTCCTGTTTCTAAATAAAGTACCATTCCTCTCATTTTGTCAAGTAAATGCTTTATTAATCAGAATCAAGTTACTGTAAAGCTGCCAGATTTCCTAAATCTCTGATATTAGGTTATAAAATTGGTTTATTTAAGCAAAAGCTTGTGAAATGTTACAGTAGCTCACTGAAGTATATAAATTTATATAGTCCCACGGTGCTTTTGTTTGGGTGTACTCACATTTAATTTTGTAAATTGATTTTAATTTCACTCTTGTGCATTATAAAATAAACTCAGATTTGTCCTGAGAATGGTAAGGCTGTGTTACCTAGTTGGTTGGTGGAAATGTCCTGGCTTAAATTTGTTTATAAGGAATTATGCTACATCATCCTGGGAAAGGGGACCTCAAATATAATATCTATTTTTTATGTTGTACAAATAAACCATGTGTTATGAGGATTTTAATATATTTCAGATATTAATTAGAAATGGAAATACATTTTAAACCAAATAAATTTAGTCCTAATTAAAAGGGAAGTTTTTCTTAACTCCAAAAAGTGTGTGCCAATATAATTGTAATGAATTAATTTTTTGTTAATTCTCAATTTGGTTTCCCACTTTGCTTAATGTGTCTTTGCCAGAAGTAATTAGAAATATGCAGAAACTTGGTGAGAAATGTGTAATCCTAATGTATGTATTTAAAGTTGCAATTTAAATTTTTCACTCTTCCCCCCCCCCCCTACTCCCATTACAACTTCTGTTACTTCTAGTGGAAGAGTTGACTGGTTTCTTCGTAACATTAGGGCGACAATTAAGTTATTCTATTATGAAAATTTTGTTTAATGGAATTAGTTGTGTATCTATTATCTGCTTTACTTAAAGTGTCCATTTCAAAGTGAAAGATTAATCATTGTAATTTCTAATATAAGACATTGCTATTCACTACAATACAAAACCATCTTTCTATGTATTATATGTATATACTGCAATATTAATTGCAATTATTCTGTCAAATTTATATCGCCACTTTTTTTTTCAGGTTACGTGTACATGAATGGGGACATCGGGAAGCTCCCTTCAGGGGCAGTGTATGCTACCTCCCCTGATTCCTTGGCCACCCCAGCTTCTACAAGTTCTGAGTTCAGGTTGGTCTCCAGTAACTATTGGACTAATTTGTTCTTGAAATTATATTTACTTTTTTATTTATTCTCTCTTACATTAGCCACTGCCTATATATCTGAATTTGAGACAGTATCCAAAATAATTCTCCCAGATTATTTTTAATGATTTTTAACATTGTTATTTTGACAAATAAGTGTAGCATTTTGAAAACAACACATCAATAACATTAGAATTGACAGTAATTACTTGGAAGAAAAATAATGTGTTTGATTCCTTGATACAGTTTTGCTATTTAGTGAAACATAAATTTGTTTGATCAATTTGTAAGAATTTGTGCATATTGTTTCGGATTCAGAACAAACCTATTTTTAGTGCTCTTATTTTAGCATATCAAATAAGTGTGTTTATATAACTGTTGATAGAACCTAACTCCATTTCTTTCTAATTTTTATGCATTTCATACAATGAATGTGTACTTGAATTGAGCGGAGAAGTGTAATTGTATTCTGATTTGATCTGCAGCTCACTGAATGGAGTAGGAGATTCACTGGAGACGTACGTGCAGGTCAGCAGTCCTCCAGGGGGATCGCTTGCTGACCCAAGCCCTGGGTCTGATGCAAGCATCCCCCTGGACCAGCTTAAGCAAATGCTTTCGTCACAGCTAGAATACTATTTTTCAAGGTATGTAAACATTTTTAAGTTTTTTACATAGTTCTTATCCGCTATTGAAAAATTATCACTACTTAATGTACTATTTGTACCATATGGGAAATTATAAAATATGCTTGCTTGGGTGCTTCCACATTGTTCCTTACTTCTGTGCAGAATGTTTGTCATGTCATGCAGCACAATGCCACTTCCATTCTTATATTTTTAATTATTTTTTTTTGAATTTTCCATTGATCATGGGGAAAGTTTAAGGAAAGAAGGAAGAAAGGTTCCAAACATTTTGAAAACTTGAAGCAGTTTTTTTACCCACTTTTGAATTGCAGAGTTTTACACTGTGGATTTCAAATGGAAAGACCTACTTAAGCTGCAGTGAATTGAAAGTTTTAGCCTCAGGTTCAAATAAAAAAATACAGGTGTTAACATTCTTTACTGGAATTTGATACTGAAAGTTAGTTACTATCTCATGGTGCCATTCTCATAATCTAAGTTGTTCCTTTCTTGAAGACTTTAAATAATTTAGTGTTTCAGTTAGTTTACTATACTTAAGCTGCACATTACTTGGATATTTGATAATGGTTCGATCAATAGGATACAATCATACTTTGGTAGTCGGTGTTTTTTTGTTAGTGGTTACCTTCATATATAAGTTCAGCTGTTTTAAATAGCTGTTGAAACACACACAGTTATTACTCAACTGAAATAAATCTATAGGCATTAATTTACTAACGGATGGCAGTTAAATATGTCATAAAACTTTTATAAGTTATGCAATTAGAGCTTACATGGGTTAGGTTCAATTTCTTAATATATGGATAATGCTTAAGGAAAATGTGATACGGTCAAATTAAAAAACAGATTTTAATCGGAAAGAAAGATGGTGAAGTTGACTTAACCTTTCAACGGTTGCTTCAGTCTGGCTGAGCAGTGAAGATATTTCAAATTTTATAGGGACTTTGACCCTTTTGTCAGGAAAGAAGGTCTGAACTATGTGCCAGCATACATTTGAAAGATTTTTACTGCTCAGCCCAACTGCAGTAACTGTTGAGTTCAGATAAGTCAAATTTGCTGTCTTTATTCCTTATCCAATTGTGATATATTGACCAGGCAAATATAGACAGTCTTATTGTGGACAATTAATAGTTTTTAGTGGAGGAATGGATAGAGTAGAGGGAATGAAGTATTAGGAGCTTCCATTAAGGAATAAATACAATATTAGGAGAATCCATTAAGGAACTTGACCCGGTGGCCGAGATGCTTAAGGCGTCTGTGTACTAAGCAGCATACGTGGGTTCAAGTCCCGCCTGGGTCAAATATTTTCAGTCTTTCCTTCTTCTTCCATCCTTCTCTCTGCTTTGAACATATGGTTTTCTATGTGCGTAATTCTTCGCCCGAGCATATGAATTCACATAAAGCACAATCCTCCTATTTATTTCTATCCTTCCTCACTATCCAAGTTTGAATGTGAATTAGTTCCTTAATGGATTCTCCTAATATTATTTATATATATATATATATATATATATATATATATTGTAATAGTAAGGATGTGACATTGTCAAAATAATTTATCATTGGCATGGAAAGGAAAGTGTGATAGTTGGTGGCTTACCTGAAATAGAAGCTCGGTATAGCCACTTGTGACGTGAATAAGTTTTTCAAATTTTTGGATGCTCATGGCTTCCTCCTTCAGGGATACTGCAGCTGGGAAATACATGAAATAAATGTAACTCCTTCCTGTTCCGAGTGGCTACACCGAGCTTCAATTACAGGTAAGTCAACTAACGCTTTCCTTTCCATACCAATCACTCAGTTGTATATATAACACTTGAGGAAAATGTAATGAGGCTGTATTAATTAACAAATTTCATGTCCTGCAGTTCAAACTTTTCGCCATGACAAGGGGTCACAGGCCCTTGTAAATTTAAATTATTTTCACTCCTCACCCTGACTAGACCAACTGTTAATTTCTGATAAGTCAACTTCTCTTTCTCTCTCTTTCTTGCCTACCTACCTACATACACACACACATACATAAATATATATATATATTGTTAAGAATTTAATTTTTATTTAATGAATAAAATTTTTTATTTCAGAGAGAATCTTGCAAATGATGCATATTTATTATCTCAGATGGATAATGATCAATATGTACCAATATGGACTGTAGCAAATTTTAATCAAGTGAAAAAACTTACTAAAGATATAAAACTGATAACTGAAGTCCTGAGAGGTAAGATACATATTCCTATGACTGCTATGTATAATTGTATAATTTATACTACGTAACTGTAAATTATCTGGTTTCTAGAATCACCCAATGTACAAGTTGATGAAGAAGGACAAAAAGTAAGACCAAACCATAAAAGGTGTATAGTGATACTTAGAGAAATTCCAGATAATACACCATTGGAGGAAGTAAAGGTAGTTACGTGTTTTTAGTTTTCTATATTCATATGAAAATGTGTGTTTCACCAAAGTAGCATAACATCAGTAGTCAGTTGTCTTGGTTATATGACTGATATATTTGCAAGAATTTGTAGGTTGGGGGAGGACATCTTGTCACCTGTCAATAAAGTATTACAGAATAATTTTTTGCTATGTGTAATAGGTTTAATATTAAATTTGTTGGTGGATTATTTTCAATTTTGCCAAACAAACTAAATATTTTAGATGCAGTTATCTTGGTTAATGTCTCTGTGTTGCCTGTGTGTTTTAAATTGACTGGCAGGTGTCTTATGAGACATAAATAATTTTGCAAGGCAATATTTTGTATTGATGAGCTTTGTCAATTACATTTGACTTGTAATACAATGTATTTTTTTTTTGTAAATGAACAAAACTGCCCATTAATCAGAAAAATAAAATTCGAAGTAGTATAATAAAAGTCATGACATTTAAGTTCAAATTGTTGAGAACCAGGTGTTGTAAATTTTAGTTAAATGATGTAAATTTTAATTCCAATTAAATAAAACTACATATATGATTATTTTTATACATTTATGTAATGTAATGTAAGAATTTCTGAGTAATAGGATATTATTTTTAGATTTATTTAAAGGAGTCTGATAAATATTACTTTGATAATTTTATAGCTTGAGGTATGATTACATGTAGAAATTTATACTATGTTAATGATAATTTGTATGTCATATTATGAAAAATTATATTTTTATTTGATTTAGTATTTTAACAGATTCCAATTGTAAAGCTTGTTTCTTTCTTTAAATTATGTTGGCCAGGTTTAACTGAATGGAATAAGACATTTTTTAATATGCAATTTTAACTCTCACCATTAGTGTGTTGAGAATTTCTATAATCTAAATTACCATAAATTGTGTGCACTACATGTGTACTGAATGAAATGTTTAATTCAAAATCCTGCAGTTGGACAATCTATCTTACTTCTTGATTAAGCAGGTGTAACTCCTCAGAAAATTTATAGGGCAAAATATCCTGGCTTATCTAGCTAATAGTTATGATATGCTTATGTCTAGTGCAATGATGCTGAATTTTTCATAAGATACAATCTATACCAAGTTTGTGGTGTTTTCTGTAAACACCTGTGTTGCCCTAACACATTTAGGATTTACTGTCTCAGTGTTACTTGTAAGCATGTATGATTTGCTCACATGTGTCTAATGGGACAAAAATAAATTTATAAATTATTATTGTACCTGAACTAATAGTCAAGTACATATAATTTATAAAACAGTTATATTTGATTTCATGTCGTATAGCTAGTTCCAGTTTCCAGAAATATTTTAATATTCGTGAATTATTTTTTCATCCTCTGTATGATGCAAAATTTATCATGTTTGTCTGTCACATTATTTAAAACATTAAATGATTGGATTCTAACAGTTTAGTTAAATTTTATACCCTGGATAAAACTGATGACTGAAGTAAGGAACTTTAATATTAAAGGTTCAGCCTGTCTGGGCAAATGTTCCATTAATATGTTAGTTTTTATAACATTAACAATATGTCTATTAGACATTCAAATGTAGTTCTCATTTGATATTTCAGTAAATGGACACATGTGATCTATTAAAACATTGTTAAACTGTTCCTGTAGTTATTGATGCAGCAGAAAGTAATTTAATTGCAAATTTGGTTAATTTGTGCCAAATAGTTGTCCACTATATAATGGTGACTTGTTATTTTTTTTTATGACAAACTTAACTTCTAGGTATTGTAAAATTACATATTGAAATAAGAATTTTTGTCATTCCAGACATTTTGATAGTTCATGTAACAAGTTTGTACTGATTTTTTATTGAACTTATTTAATCATTTGTTCAATTTTGCAGGCTTTATTTTCTGGAGAGGGTTGTCCCAGGTTAATATCATGTGAATTTGCGCACAATAATTCATGGTATGTTACTTTTGAATCTGACGAGGATGCCCAGCGTGCATATAGATTCCTCCGAGAGGAAGTTAGAGAATTTCAGGTAAGTTAAAATAATTTGCAATCTATATAATGCAAAAATTTATGCTTACATTTTTAATCTCATTTCAGGGTAAACCTATCATGGCTCGTATAAAAGCTAAACCAATGAATAGGTTGCCAATACCTCCTGTTCCTCCTATTGGTGCTGCAATTAAAAATGGATATCGTACAACACCTACTTTGTATGATCCAAATACATTTCAAGGTCAACAAAGAGGTTTCATGTACAATGGTAGTTCTGTTGCACCAAGTGTTAACTATGGGAGTCAGGTGCATGTGTATGTGAGTATTTTTTGTTATGCAGTGTGTATATATTTCTATATCTTGTGCTTTTAAGAACGTGAAGTTTGCACAATTTAAGAACTTGATGCAACTTCTGTTGCTTTGAGTGTCATACTTGTGCTAAAATAAAATTGCAGTGCTATATTCAGTACATTATTTCAGTATGGTGTGCATTTGTATTGCAATTACACTACATTTTCAAATAGGATTCTTCAATTAGTAATTGTTCTTAGAGTACAGACTTGTTAATTGTAATGCAGTTACTTGCATCTTCACTTCTATTCAATAAATTATTTATTTGATTACTAGAGTTTAAAATCACCTTATACAGGGTTATTAAAATGTAGATGATTTGGGTGATTATCTCAGGGTACTATTCACACTCTAATTAAAACATTCAGTTCAAATCAAAAGGGTCGTAACTTGTGTGAGGTATCCATGCAGCAGAAATGCTGACATGCTTGATCAGTTTTTTTCCTGTTGACCAGAAGGCTGTTGATGGAGGACAGGTATCTGGTGCCTCAGGATTGAATCGTGGAATTTCAGGTGGCATGTGCAAGGTTCCCTCAGGCTTCCTTCCTGTTCAGTGACTTGTTTTCAAGTTGGGCAATAAATTCATTGGTGGTGGATCTCCTGAGATCTGCAGCTGCATTCTCTCTCGCCTTCTCCCTGCTAAAATAACTAATGTATTGTACTTCAATAGTTCTTCCTAGACTGCAATGATAGATTGTGCATGGAACTTGCACAATTCTTTCTACGTTTTGGCTTCTATGGGTAACTGCTCATGTCAGGATGCTGTTCTCAACATTCCTCTCAGATATTCGTTAAAATAATTTTCTCTTTGTCTTTGCTACCCAACAATTTTTTCTGAGATATCCCTTTGGATTTTATTCTCTAAGATATGATAAAATATGAATCCTCCTGAGCTCTCTTCTCCTCTTAGCTCAACTATTACTTTCCCCACCGTAGGAGTGGAAACTAAATCACCTGACCTCTCTCCACTAATGAATTTAAAATATTTTCCCTGAAACCCGGTATAGAGCTGTGAAGGGATATACCTGTTGGAATATTTCAGGGTTAACGTATGCTCGATGGAACTTTTTCAAGTGACCCTCCTAACTCCTTTGAATTATGTCTTGGCGTGTCCAAATTGAGTCTTCCCCGACACAGCAGCGTCTGGGTGTTATGCTCATAAATTCCCATTTTCTACTTGCTGCTGGCTTGTGCTAAAATTCCATTAGAATAAATTGTTTAATAATTTGTCCAGCGTGCTTCTTCGCTACATAATATATTTTCTGGATGTTAACTGAATTAAAATTTTTTCATTCAATAAAATTCATGCATTATTTTATTTCTCTCAAGATTCAAAAATGTAATTTGGTGTTTACAGACTTTTCAACAGCAGCCATTTTATCCTCCGAGTATGCTGCAACCGTGGGCTCCAGCCAGTCCAGCCTATTTTGATATTGGTAGTGTTTTCTCTGTGAATGGATTAGCTCCTCAAGGTTCATTTACAAAACCACCAAGTACCCGGTACATGCCTCGAAATAGGTGTGTATAAATTTGTCATTTTAGACTGTGTAGTTTCATTACAATAGCTTTAATGTGAACTTCTTTTTATTTAGGACAAAGCGAAATCAACCTATAAGTGACAGAGGAAGCTTAACAGAAAATGTTGTAAGCTTGGCTCGGCAGTCAATTAATTCTCACTCATACCCTCATTTAAGTGTAAGTGGTATGGGAAGTTTAGGTATGGCTATACCCAAGAGCTCAAATTGCAGTGTGGTTTCTCTGGCCAAAGTTCAACCTTCAACAGTAGCAGTAGATAGTCATTCCAAAAGCCACTTGCAACCACAGGAGCCAAGTGATGCAAGTGGACCTAGTCAGAGTACATCACTACGTTTGGATACTGAAGATCCTTACAGGCAGACACGTGATACTTTAGCCAGCAAGGAGCCCATGCCACCTAGGTAGGACACTTAAAAATTTTCTTACGTATATGTCCCATTCCAAGGTGGGCAAATAAATGGCAAACTTGATTTTCTGTTTATCGCAATTTTACTTCAGAACTTTTTTGGCCCTTGTCAGCTGCTAGTGATTATTAATGCTACAAAATTAATTGCCTTAGACTACCTTATATGCAATTATTTGTGTTCTTGATACAGTTCACAATAAATTGTCTTGTCTTTAATAAATAAATATCTAGCTACAATCTTGGAATTCTGTGTCTCGCCCCTATTTTCAAAAACTTAGTGAATTTATCAACATTGTAATTGTTTGTACTATTAGTTTGTTATAATAATTTGGATAATGCCTAAAGAAGATACAAACACACATATCGAAATGTCATAATGCTATAAATAAAAAAGTGTCAGTAACTGATATATTAAATGTATTATCATTTACCCCAAAAAATAAATATATTCAGTTTTTGATTTAAACATTACACGGCTGAAGTTACAAATTTAGAAATTACGTATTGGCAATTTGATTACTTTTCGTAACTTCATGATAGTGAACGTCTATCTTTGAACATCGTGAAGTGTGTGTGTGTGTGTGTGTGTGTGTTTATATATATATATATATATATATATTAAATAGTGGAATTTATATAGTTTATGTGACTAGTTTCACTTGAGACTTCTACAGTACTTGGCACTCAATTGTTAGTATTTGCCAAATAACATTTCACCTTTTTATTTTAAAGAGCTATGATCTGAAAGCTCAACTTTAGGCAACACCCTACTTTAACTGCTGTTTTAAATTGCCTTTACCTGGCATGTCAGTTTTTGAAGATGTTTAATTTTGTAGTAACTTATTTATTGCCATAATTTGGTATAGATAAATTTAACTTTGGAATTCATATTGGTATTATGTCTTCATATTGGTATTATGTCCTCATATTTATGGTAATAACAGGAAATATTTTCAATTGTGTATAGTAAGAACAACTTGCTTCACATTTCAATTGCTTTAAATATTTGTCTCAGTGTTGCCTGTATGCATATTTTTGGCTAATGGGTGTCTTATGAGACAAAAAGTAATTTGAAAATGAAAATTCTGTCAAAGTGATTTGACAAATTCATTTTCAATACATTTATCTTGCACAGACATGTATAGTTTTAACATTTGTTTATTCATCACATGTACGGACAAATTATATGTATATCATTTTATGGATGGGAAAGAGAATGATGATGGCCTACCTGAAATAGCTCGGCATTGCACTTGGGACAGAACAATGTTCTTCAAATTTTTTGAGGCCGTCAGGCCAGTTCTCAAGAAAGAGATTTACATTCCACATGATTGTTGCAATATGGATGTATTTATTTATGTATAAGTATGTATGACAGAATTTCAGGAATTGGTTTCTCATATTGAGAGGAGGAGAAAGACGACATGGGTCCCCGGAAATGCATAATTGCAAAGTTATCCGAACTTTCATATCCGATTGGTTTGTATGACATTCGACTAGTTGAGTGTAATGCTCACATATCACAGTAAATGTTCCAAATTGCCTCTTTTTGCTGAATACCGGCAGGTGCTCTTTTTCAAATTTAGTTTCGAACGCTATCAAAAATGCCCGAAATAGTGTATACTGTTTGACAGGCTGCTACAATGCATACACCGAGAGATAGTACGTCATCCACAGCAGTGGAATACATCAAAGACTTAACAACCTACTATATACATATTAATATTAATGAAATAAGAATAATTAAAATTATTCACATGTAAATAAAATATAGGAATGGTAACGTATTTGAAATGAGTGCCAGTAAAACTGTTAGACAGGAGAAATTTCAAATTTTTGGAGGCTTTAACTCCCCAAAATCAAAAGAGAAGCTCTCTGCGTGTTATGTGTTATATTGATAAGGGGTGTAACACTGTATACATCTTCGACTGACATTCCCTGTAATAGTTTCCAGTTTTGTTAATTTTGTTTCCAGATAATTCCATTCATTTATTTGTTTCCTTCACATTGTACTTTAGTCCAATGATTAATCTACAATTGCAATTGTCATGTTAAATATTGCATGTTCCTGTAATGTGTAGTAATATGATCAGGTACTTATTTGTTTTTTGTTTATATTCTTCATAGAGAATGTGAAATAATCATTTGCAATCCAAATTTTAGCTTTAGTAATATTAATTATTGTCCATTAGTAGTTGTGTGTGGAACTACTTTGTACTGCACGTTGCAGGCATAGGCGAAGGAGAAGAGAAGATGAAATAGTTGTCACTGGCCGAACACCTCTAGTTGGAAATATGAAACCACCAACTGCATCTGGCAGTCCTCAGCCAGAGTCGGCTGGTACGAATACTCGGGGTGCCCAGTTTGATTTAGAAGCTACTGCTTTTCCTCCTCTTCCAGGCCTTGAAGTCTCTTCTACTGTCAGCACAAAAATAAGTGTGAATGTAGATTCTGTACAGCCTGAATCATCAAATTCTCATTGGGAGAACAGGTTAGTAACAATTTTACTTTGTTCATACAGTATATTTGGAATGTGAAGAGGTTATTTTCGTTAAATATGTAAAAATCAATGTTAGCCTTTTATTAATTAACATTCTTTATTATAAAATTCCTATTTGATACAGGCTGTCTGATGTTGTAAAAGGAACTGCAAAGCCCAAATGTCAAAGTACAGGAACATGTACGAAAGAAAAAGATACAAATTGTACCTCGCCAAGGGGATTTTCTCCTACCCCTAACTCTGAGCCTCCGGCTTTATTGCAACAACAGCCACCTAGTCAACCTGAGCATAGAGAGACGAAGGATGCACCTGCAAGTCCTGACACAGCTCTTAGTCTCGTAACCCTTACTCCGCCATCATCCCCTGACAAGTAAGTGTTTTTTTAAAATTAAATATTTTGTAATTCTTTGTACGTTATCTTCTATGAAATAATTGATTTACAAATTTGTTCATGCCATATTTATATAGTTGAATTAATAAGTTGTAGATAATTAATACTATGGGTGACTTGAGACTGAGCGTATTCTTGGATAAAATCTTAAAGTAAAATTGTAGTAAATTTATTGAAATAATGTCTTTCTTCACTTTAAGAATTCAAGTTCAGTGTATATGATTTGATTTACATAGTGACATACATTATACGCATTCCATTACTTAATTTTTTTATTGTTAATAGTTTTGAACCTAAGTTTTATAATTTTTGCTATTGTGGAGTCTAGTAATTTTAATTGTACTTGCCTTTGGAATTGATATATTAAGCTTGAAAGCAATTGTGCTTAAACATTTAACTAATTTTTCTATTTACAACTATATAAAATCTACTTAATTTTTTCTGGTATCTGTACTATAAATCAATCAGTGATGTGGGAGTATAGTTAGTATACCAAATGCACAACAATTGGAATATTTTTTAAATTTTTGTTTCATGGACTAAAACATTTTTCTCTCACTTTAGGACAGTTCCTGTTGCCAAACATATGGCAGATAAATCTACAAAGACTGATGATATTCTCTTAAATGGTGATGCACTGTGTCTTGGACAAACTCTACGGCCAGAGACTGTTGCAGCCAGTACTAGTGTTAGTAAAACCAGTTCAACAAATGTGGGTACTTCAGCCGTGAAGCAAGTTCCCACAACTACCAATGCAGCCACTATGACAAGTGCAGTTGTGGTTACTGATGTAACAACCAGTACTAATACTGCCACAACTCCTGCGCCAACAAACTTGCCTACTGTAGAATCCACAGTCTGCATGGTGAGTTATACAGTAAATTTTTAACAACCTTTGTTTTTATAAGAGAGTAATTTTTATCTTGTTTTGTTTCATTGTAGGAGCAGAGTAGTGGAACAGCTCGCCTAAGCTATGCACAAGTAGCACAGCATCATAAAGAAAAGGTTGAAAGAATGTTGCGTGAAAAACAGACTAGCGAACAGCTGGAAAAAGAAAAGGAAAAAGAACGTAAAAAGGAAACTGGAAATAGAGTTCCTCAACACGGTGAAGTAAGAGGTAAATTTCTCTTTGAATCAGTTATGCATATTCAAGTTCTAACTAATGTCTACTAAGATCGTTTACTCCCTGAATGGACTAGAAAAATTGTGTGCACATGTTGACTACATATCAAAGTCCAGTTGGGTTATTTGTTACTTATCAAGGAAAGTATAAAAATAAAGAATAAATTATTATTGAGGTCCAATCGTGATTATGCAGCCAACAAATAATGTATTAGTAAGTGGCCCATTTCATCTTTAGTATACTATGTGTCCTATTTTCGTGACCTATTACATAATACTTACTGCAGTATTCTTGCGAGGTAAACTGAAGTATTTTGTCCAGAACATATGTAAATACGTACAAATTCATGGTTCACTGAACAACTTTAAGAGGAATTAGTTGAAATATGTCTCTGTAGTGTTCATTATTTAGTTTTGTTTTTATTTTATTTTTATTTTAAACAATATAATTTAAAAACCATAATTTTTCAAATGATTCTATTTTGTGTTATTTAATTGGGTGGAGATAATCACTGGTGAAGACCCTAAACTGTGGTCAACATTATGGTATTTTGTCAAATTTTGTTTCTTTTGACTGGAACAAATTATTTTTAATAATTAATATTTGTAATCTTTCTTCAGAACAAGCACCCCAAAAAGACTTCAGAGATGCACCAGTAAGACAACAAATGGGCAGAGGTGGACCCCGGCCAATGTATGACAGAGAAAGAGGTGGCCTGAAAAGGCGTGAGGGAGTTTCGCGTTTTCGTGAATTTGTGAGACCTCGTTCTCCTAAGTAGCAAGTGATCTTCTGTGCTTCTGCTATTATATCAACTGAGTTATGTTGCTTTGTCACAGAGCACATCATTACCAACGAAGTGAACAGTTCAGTTATATACTGTTCTGGATTTCGTTCTTGAGCCATAATTAGTGCAGTCATGATTATATTTTGTCATACATTTGAAGTTAATCAAGAAATTGGCTTGTGATTTTAGAAACTTGAGTGAACAAGGTACTGAATATGCATGGCAAAAATAGGTTTAACCTAATCAAAAGTGAAACATGAAGCCCAAAGTTGGCACCAAGTGCCTCTCATCTGGTTACAAATTCATAAACACAGTTTTTTGTGCTGAATGATACAGAATGTACTTTTTAGTAAGTTACAGGAGACTTTTATAGAGTATATACATATGTTTATCATATAAGCAATGGAAAAAGAACCTGTAAATGACATGTTTAGTATCTGGTGTTAACATTGGTGGCTTAGGTAACCTGTGGAAATAGGTGAATATACTACTGTTAGCTATATTCCCAAATATAAATTAGAATTATCCTCAAAATGAAGTAATATTATAAATTGAATTTGATTCTAACTGATTGGCAGCATATAACTTGGTTTAAGGTTCATATGAAGTGCTGTTGAAAACTTTTATTACCAAAAACATTGTGGAAGTGTAATTTTGAATGGTGCCGATTTCATGCGCCATGTGGAAAGGCCTTTTTTCAGCAGATTGTTGTGTGCGATAAAGATATGAGAAATCATGCCCTTGTGTGGCTGTGTGAATGTATGTATATGCAGTAACTGTGATAGCCCTTGAATTCAGACACAAAAAATAATATTGGTGTATTATATCAGGGATATGTGAATATAAGGATCTAGTATAATATTAAAACATACAATTTATATAAATATATATAAGCTTTGTTGGAAAGTTTTGGAGATTATCAACCTCCATATTGTTTGCATTATTATTTTTATTACTATTGTAATTATTATTTTGTACCCATTTATTGTTGCCCAATGTCATAAATATTACAGTTTTATAACTTGTCCGTGGATATACAAGAATACCACAAGCTTTGTCGTATCTGCTATTAAAAAGAATATTAAAAGTAGCAATGCTGTATGAAAAAAGAGAAGGAAAGCTTAAAGCTGTTTGATAGCATATGTGCTAAATTCAAAGTAAAGTACTACTGATGTCCTTGCAAATTGTGCAGGTAAATACTGAAAAATCTCACTATTGAACATAAAAATAAAATTGCTTAAATTATGGCATTGGTAAATGTTTTGAATCTTAAAATTCAGTTTTGATAACATTTTTCTAATTTTGAATTGGAGTCTATGTTACGGATTGGTGCTGAAACATAAATTGCTTTGTTTAAATGTGGCCTACATGAAATTAATACACTTAGATTGCACTTGATACTCTAATTAGATCTTAATATAACAGTTGCATAATGACAATAATTGAGAGAAGAAAATTACCAGTTTGCTGCTACCAACATTTAATAAAACAGCATAGATCCAATTCTCTCTAACGAGCGTTGTCAAACAAATTTTAAGAGTTAAAATATTTTAAATGTGCATTATTTTAAGACACAGGTGCTTGTAATGGTTAATAGTTTTAAGTGGGCAACTCTAGTTACTATCGTATGTTAGAGACTGGGTGCATGTGAAAGTTTTGGCAACGGACCTTCCCCCCTGCATTGTACAGAATTCAAATTTATTTTTTACATGTGTATAGAATAAAGATTAGTAACTTACACCTGTGGAATGTATTTCATATATTAAAAGTGATCAGGATTAAAATTACAATTTACAGACTAGGGTCAAACTTTGGTTTGTGAAGTGTGCAGGAGATCATTATTTCAAAAGGTGTTGGGAATTGTGGGTAAACTGCTGAGACATATAAGCTGTGTATTGCATCCACAGATTTAGTGCTTTATCAGTAATTGTGTAGTAGTCGTGCTGATCTTTAATGGTCAGCTCATATCTCAAACGGCATGCATATTGTGGACTACATATGTGCGAGTACTATTTTTGCATTATGTTTCATCATGCGCTATGAAAGATCAAATACGAAATTTCTCTTTAATAGGCTCACTTTTGCCATTCATTACAGCATAATAAAATTTGATTGTCTGTCTTTTAATTTCTATATCTTTATTTCTGGGGCGTGATACTGGTATGAAGTTTTTTAATTGGTTAGGTTAGCACAACAGGTAAGGAAATGTTTGTAAATCACTAAAATTGATTATGATTAGCTTTGTTTGCCCAGTTAATATCTATGCACAATTGTGCAATGATCCATGTAAGTGTAGGGAATTATGCACTTAATCATTTAGTGACTTAGTTTATCTTTTGTAGGAAGAGGAAAAACCTTAGCAAAAACTAAATTTGTATTAAAACTCGACCTTTACTTTTAGTTAAAGAAAAGTGCTTCCATTAGTGTAGTTGCTTCAAATTATCATGGTAACTGTTAACAAGTTAGTTTTCGGTAGTTTCTGCACGTATAAGTGCAGTGCTCCACAGCCGCATGCCGCTGGATTCTGTGAACATTATGAATATAACCATTGCAGTGCTAAGAGTATTTATAACTATAAACAGAAGTCTGCTACAAAATTAATGTTACCTTAATTTCAATTACAAGAGTTGAAGGGTTTGTGTGAAGTTAACCTTAATAAATGGCAGGTGCATTAGCCTCTACTCCCTGGAAAGATGTTTGTTGGTGCCTTGGCAGTTGTGTGTATGGGGGGGAGGGGAGGCTTTCTGGTAAACCACGTCATTATTTATATTATTGGTTATATTACTAGACCAACGTGAAATCATGTAGTTGTGTTCAGTAAAAAAAAAGTGTAATGTGCTTAAAAATAATTTGTCATATTTTTGAAGTGCTGATATTCCAGCACATAATTTTAAAAGTCTGTTGTTGTACAGTTGAATAGGCCTTATCTGAAAATATTACAATCATAATAGGAGGGTGTTTTGGTTGTTCCTTATTTTTTGTTGATTTTGATTGGAAATAAAATAAAATGCATGTGGTTTCCATATGTGATATACAAAAGTCCTTGTTTCCCTTCCCCCGTTGGGGTTTCTTGTGTAAAATATGCATCGAAACTGTAAGTATGTTAGTGGTTCATTAAGTGTGCGTTGGCATATAGAGCCACTGTATTAGGTTTATTCTCCGTGAGAATTAAATGTTATGATGTAAGCGTTGGAGTGCAAGGTGTGATAGTATTATTCTGTTTTTACCTTAGCCTAAAGCTGCCTGAATTTCCAGGTCAGATTTTTTTCAAATGTCAATGTTACCAAAAATATTAAATTCATTAGATTCTTTGTGTTGGATCTCTAGTATTATTGCCAGACAGCCTGTACTATTAATACTTAACATTTAAGAATGTTTTGTCATTGCATTTGTGTGTATGATTGTGCCTATAGATCTATTTCTTGGACCAACTAATTGAAAAAAAAATCTTCCAATCCATATATCTTTCCATTGTTTTCTGCTGGTAAGATTGTTTTGTTTTCGTAAATTTATATTGACTTGAATTGTAATAAAATATTTGGTTGTGACTAGATTTGAATGTTTCTCATCAAAAATGACCTGTATTGAAAATGCCTTTGGTTATAACTAATACCACAGATTTACTGAGTCATTCTTTTAATTTGTTAATAAATTAAATTTTTTTAAATTTTTGTTTAAAATGAGGAAAAATTTATCCATTCCTACCTTCACCGTTCTCAAATCAATCCTTTCTGCTGACTAAAGTATTTAAATCTATTCATTAAGAAATTTCTACCTTATGTAATAATGACTTGATGTTTTCTCTGGTTTTGTTTCTCTACATGTGCTACACAGGTGAATTAATTCTTGTTTGGTATTTAAATTGTTTTGTGTACTTGAACTAATTGTTGGCTTTTAATTACAGAATGGCTGTTTTGGTTTTATTTTGTGGGATATAGAATTTATGCCACACTACAAATTCTTGGAATTTGAATTTAAACATTAGGTCTAAGAGCCAACAGCTTATATTCCTTTCAGTTCTATTTGCTATTCTGTGTTAGTTCTACAAATTTTAAATGTTTATGAAATAAACCCCTATATTTCTTGAAAAGGTTGTTTCTTCCTACACTTACATTTGCCTGTCACACCCAAATGTAATAGCACAATCAATTTTTTTTTATAGAAAACCAAGAATGAAATGCTTTTGTACCTTGCTCAAAGGCTGATGCTATTTTGGTTTTTTGACAATAGTATTTGATGTTGCTATGAAATTAAGAAAATGTATATTTTTTGCACCTCTAAATTAATGAAGTTCTAAAATCTATTTCAGCAATTTCGTTTGGGAACTTGTGAAATCTATGTAATGTCTAATTTGCAATTTTTACATGTTGCTTGCCACTCTTCCTTTGAACAGGTCTAATTTAAGCAGCCGTTTTTTAAAAAAATGAAATTTTCTCTAACTTGCAGTTGCAAGAGATTGTATAGAACTGTAAACAAAATTTAATGTTATTTCAAACTTTAATGATTTGAAATTTATAAAACATTAAGCTGGATGTATATATACCTATTGACAGGTGTGCACATAAGTTTTGAGTATTCAGAATGGAATGTTCCATACCAAGCAGTACTGTTAAATATCCAATTATTATGAGGATAATTAAGCTTGTGTTGGTAGTTAATGTGGGAGAACCAATCTTGTTTCAGTGTGCCAATATGTTTCGTCATTTTCATAAAACTTTTTCATGTTTGTAGAAATTTGTACTATTCTATTTATTTTTATTTGACTGGAATAATATGGTTCAATTTGTGATGTGCAATTGACAGTTTAAATTTTGCAAAATGTTATTAAAGATCTTGGTAATTAATATTTTACGATTCTTAATGTGGTAATGCGTGATATAGTTCGTGCTGTATCTGGATAATCAAAATAATGTCTTAAATGTTGTCTGTTGCTATACATAGAGAAATTTGGTCATGTTATTACACATGATCATATTGATAAAATTTGTTAAGGATTTGAATTTCTATAGATAAATCGGTTGAAGTCTAAGTTTATCTAATATTGCTGAAATTTTTATATAGTGTGCACAGCTATGCTTTTTATGATTCGAGAATGGTTAGGTTGCAAAATTGTCAGTTGATTTCACTCTACTGTCTGTGAAGTAAGATTCTAAATTTTGAGTTATTTAAGATACTTGTATATATATTTTGACGAGTATTCTACCTTTTAAAAGACTTCCATATATATATATATAAATATATATATATATATATATTAAATCCCGCCTTAGAAGGAAACCTGACGCTATTTAATTGAACTGTTCTTTTGTCGTCATATTACTCTGTGTAATGAACAGGGTGAATTTTCAATAAAATGTAGATTCGGTGTCTCGGAAGATCGACCCGGTGGGGTTTAATCGAAGGTTGGATCCACCATAAAGTTATATATATATATATATATATATATGGTGGGTTCAATTAGATTAAAGCATGAAAAGACAAGGGAACAACTACGGCTGGTGAATATGTGTTACAGTAAAAATTTAGGAAGACTTAATTTTAAGAATCTTTAACAGTGTGAATTTCTTTAAACTGCCCGCCTTGCTAAAGCGGCCATCTCTGTGCAAAGAATCGGGAATGATACATTTGCAAACGCAGAATTTCCCCTTGTACTCGCCGCAAACCTTTTTGGTGCTGTGGACCAGTGAGTAGACATACATACAATAGTATGCCATCACGAGTAAAATATGTCCGAAAAAAATTACGTATTAAAACTGTCAACTTTGTGCTAAATTATTCCGCTTTTAAAAATTTGACATAGCAAATGATGTATGGAATTCGAAACTTGGCATAATAAGTCTCGGATCATTTGACGTAGAGTACTGGTAACACTGACGCTGTTGTATCATTAATATATTACAAAGTTATCCTCGTGGTCGCTTGGGCCGATGTAACATAACTTAAACTCGAGAGCCGCAAAAACCCTTGCCGATAGTGTGGTCCCTACTACACCAACCTCAGAAGTTACCCCGCTCAGATTGTAACCTCGATTTGCCACGTTTATCGCCTGGTCTAAATTTTCACTACACTTTTTGGAACGAACTTATTTCTTCTCTGAACAGATTAAGGAAGATCAAAGAATTGTATCTGTATTTATTTTCTTAGCACATGCCAGCTGAAAGTTCTAAGTCCGACATACAGCGATCTGATTTTGGGATGACAAAAAAATCCTGAAGGATAGTGGATTGAATGAAGTTCTTAAAACTGGATCTTTAAACGTTTATTTTGAAATTAAATAAAACTATTTGAGTGAAAAAAGATTTTAAGTTTCTAAATATTGAAAAAATTCAACCTAATTCAGTAAAATATTAATCCCCTGAAATAAATTGTTCAATTGGGCTGGGTTTGAAACTTGGACTTCCGAATTTCAACATGTGCTGCTCTCTCATTGTGTCAAAGATAGTGGTCAGATATTTGAAATTGTGTATATGCTATTTGTAATTATGTCTAGTTATTTTCTAAGGCTTGAGAATTTGTATAACAAGCGATGCGTCCATTCTGTTTTACCGTACATAATAGGTTGTATTATGGACTCTGGAGGACTGAGCGGCACCAATGAAATATTTACTTGTATACGTAGATAAAAGAGTCGTTCTTCTGGCATCACAAAGTTTTTAATTATTTGATTTACATATTGTAAAAATTACGCTGAAGTTGAACTTATTCATTGAAAAATAAATTTTCTCTCGCGGAAGAGGAAAAATATCGTATATTAGTGAAGTCCTATTAAACATATATTTCATAGTACGAATGTTCAGATACGCTATGTATCAAAGTACTAAATGACTGAACTCTAGCTCTAATTGAATACTGATTTATAATATCTAATAAGGTATATGTACCTGTAGCGGTATGTTATTATGGCAGAGCATTTAAAGAGGAGCGGGTGTTTTGAGCAAGATTATAATAATCGTGATTGTGGTGTAGGCTGTGACGTAGCAGCGAATTCTGCTTGCTCAAACCACTACTTCCTTTCCATTTAGATCCGCCTATTCACAAAATTTCTATCTCGCAGTGTTATTCATGGTATAAAAATTTTAACTTAAAAAATCTTAAAAGTCTATACTGAGTTTGTTTGTCCTGCATCACTTTTGGGCGGGGCCGGGTAGGATCCTTTAACCAGAAGACCCTAGTTGTTAATCCTAGGCTACCTTGCTTTCCCTTCTGCAACCCCTCTTTCAAATTCCTTTCTATTCTGTTAAAGGGGAGTTTCCAACACGTGAATTACCCTCATGTAACCTGCTACTCTAAAAAAGAAAAGGTTATGATGATGTTAACATCATAACAATTGTCAAGAACGTAACACTCGTCAGCATTTACTTAATTTTTTTACGAACATTCAATCACAGAGGAAAAACAATCTGCAATCTATGTGAACGTAGTCAATCAAACACAAAATTAGGACTTTTAAAATGTGTGCTTTCTCTTTCTAGAAAATAAAAACGAGACTTCAGAGAAGGGAAGACATGAAAAACATGGTAAAAATTTGGAATGCTTTGATAAAGACTAATCTGTTTTGGTGCTTTTTTAGAATTATATTATTTGGAAGTATAATTTATTATTATACATTGCTGTTATACTTCATTAGTTTTTGTTTACTCATTCCAACTGTTTTGGACAATCCCAGGGTGTACCACGTAAGAATAAATTATTTGTAAAATTTAATTAAATTAAAAATTACAGCATTTAATTTTTCTATCTGTCTATAATTTTGCTTACTTTTAATTCTTTCGTTAGTGGGATTTGCATTCGTGATTCAAGTAATCTGGAGCTCATTATTTACGAACGAGAATTTGCCCATGTCTGACCTTTGCTTTCAACTGCGCATTATTCTGCAATGCTCATTTCTTCCAGTGTTGGTTCGAGTTATTCATAATTTATTTTATCCAAGCCCCCTTCCCCCGTTCAAAAATTTCAAAATCGCAGTCTTGCTTTTTATCTTCGTGACTTAAACGAATCAATTTTTGTCAATTTTAGGACTATCCTTGTTCATAAATCTTGTTGCCTGTTGCAATCTATGCATTGAGTTTACCTGATCTTCACGACAATGATGGCAACAGGCAGAATCGTGCTCCAACACCGAGCGAGCGAGAGTAATTCCTGATTTTAATTCTATAATTTTCGGGAAATCGAATTTGACATCGGGTGGACGAGGCGAGCTGTGAACAACAAAAGATACGCATAGCAATAGGAAATAGTGAAATATAAAATTTATTGGATTTGTCGACCAGCGCAATTCTGAGAGCAAAATAAAGCAAAGACTTGACAAGCGCACAAATGAGAAGATATAAACTGCAAACTGATTCAGCAACAATATTGATAAAAATGAAAAATTTACGTCTGTTTTGAAAATTGATTATTAGAAAAATAGCCAAATGAAGAAAAAAAAGTAAATAACACACATTTCTGGAAACCTTGTTCCTTTCGTCAGGTGCTAAGAAATCTAAAAAAACCGCAAGAGCCTAGAGCGACACAACTGCACAATTCAGTTGACAAAACCTGAAGATAGAAACAAGGTTTCAAGAATCGTTGCTTATATCACTTCTTTGGTCTGAATTTGGCTATTTTCTTCTTATTAAAATTATTTGTCGTTGTGAATGCTCTACCACGCGTCAGAAGTGAAGGCGTGTAGCGCAGATTGGTGAGGGGAGGCAGCGCTGAATAAAGACATACATGACGACTACCTACAACGGTGAACCTCTAGGCACTTGCTGCAGCTTATGGACAGTGCTCGGGGAGGCGGTTGGCAACTGCGAGGAAAGTCACTAAACTCGGCCGTCAACAATTGTGTCGCGCACTATAGTGACTCCGGAACACGGGTTGGAACAAAGAAGAACAGTGAGGTCCGTGTGTTAGGTAAAACCAATCCCGTTTCCAAAAGCCTCGGAATTAATAAAGTTGATGTGAGAGGATAGTAAGGGAGGACAATAGACACTAAGTCGTCGAAGTGCCCGTGAAGCTCGGAGTGAGATCAGTGTGGGAGTAGTAGCTGAGACAAACTATATGAAGAAACGTAGATTGTGAAGAGGAGGGATCCATGGTTCCTGTGGCGCAGCGACAAACTCCAAGAAAATTCACCCTTTGTGGAGGTCATATTTGTGAAAACTTCATCCCACAGCTATCCACGTCCAATGGTGGTCACAACGCGTTGAAAAAGATGACCGTGAACCGTGAGTAGTTAATTACATATTCGTAGCACAACTAGGGTCATTTTTTTGCCATTGTGGAAATTATTGTGGCTGCAGATTAGCCACGAGTCATTTTATCATAAACTGATGTTTGGAATATGTCATTTTTAACTTTTTTTTCATTCAATAAAATCGGAATATTTTTCTGAAAAAGTAATTGTGGTTTGATGCCCCGCCAATGAAATTATTCACGTGAGGTACTGCTGTCGTAATTAAGTAACTGCACGAAGTGCAATTGATTTTGTCGAAGCTTTATTCTGCCTGATGACCAACATTTTTAACTTGTTTCTTAGTTTATAAATTCTGTCTGTGATTGAGAATGTTAATTTCGCGCTCTACGAAGCTGCTTGTGTTTCTGTCCGACCTGATTGCTTCATAGCCTGCATCTCGCTTCTAAGAAACGGCCCGCCAAAGCGATCAATACAATGTAGGACAGTGGAATTCCCGCTGCCTCGTGAACGCGCTCACTTCACGGCAATGTGCGTAGTAGTACGCAATCCTCAGCTGTCATACTCATGGTTGCAAATTTCTTCCGTGGAAAATCATACGTAAGTTTTAATCCCTTACGGAAAAAAACCCTGAAAATTGGCGAAACTAGACACCTACAACTATTGCACGGGCGCCGATTTCTATCTCTTCTTCTTCGCTTATTCCGTTCGACTTGTTTTTAATGTACAGTGAAATAAAAAGGCAGCTAACGACTTCGTACTTCAATTTGAAGTTGTCGTAGACATATTGTAACTGCATTCGATCGCTGCTGCAGTCTGTTTATAAAGAATTTGCCATAAGTATTTTTTTTGCGGTAACAGGCTACATGAGGGTAATCCACTTGGTGGCAACTCCTCTTTAATGGCATAGGAAGGGATTTGAAAGGGGGGATGTGGAAGGGTAGAGGAAGGTAGCCATGGGTTAACTAGGGCCCCCGGGCTATATTTTAAGGATCCTACCCGGCATTCGCATAAAAAAATACAGGGCAAACCCTAGAAAGACCTGCATCAGGTAGGTCGGGCATTGGGGACTTGTCCCACGCCTTTCCGATAGCGGGATAGGAGTTTGCTGTGGGGACGCAGCATTCTCTTCTCCGTACCTCGACCAGTTTAGGAGGCAACTGGCCGCCTATTCCAATGGATAGAGCGGACAACTCTTACCGTATGCCCCAGTCTGTGACCCCGGAACATACACCTCTCAGAACAGGCCGAGGTGCCTCGGCTTGTGGGAACCTTAGTTCAAAAACGGAGAGGAAAAGGCATACGCAAAGGTAGCCCCTTCGTATCTCTCCTAAAAGTTCTGCCTGCGAGAGAACATCCCTCGCAGGTTACCTGCGAGAGAATCCTCTTGCAGGGTTTTTATATCTCCGCAAGTCTTTTTTTTTTGGGGGGGGGGGGGCAACAGGCTACATGAGGGTGATCCACATTGGGCAACTCCCCTTTAATAGCATAGGAAGGGATTTGAAACTCAGGGACCATACCATAAAAATAAAAATAATTTTTGAAAGGACTGTGAGAAGTTGTCTCATAACATATTAAATTCATCCCTAAATTTTCAAAAAATGTAGTGTTAAAGCTGGTCGCCAATACGCATGATTAATTTAGCGTTTGATTTTATTTGTCAGAAAATTATTTTTTTATAGTGTTGAAATATGAAAATTGTTGATACACAAAAGTGTTAATATGTTTTTGGAAGTGCACGGACAGGGTAAATACAGGCATCAACAGCGGAAAGTTTTGAAAATCATTGTGACTGAACAATTCGAAAGAATATTAAATTATAGGGATTTATTATGCAACAATAAAATTTATATTAATAAATTGGGTGATGCTGAAAATAAAATAATCTTTCAATAACGGTAGTGTTTTTGAAATTTACTTTAATCTGTAAAGACTTGGAGTGAAGTACAGAGGACTGTAGCTCGCCATTTATAATCTTAATGATAACTAATCTTTCTTAGTGCTAAGTAAAAATTTTTACATGTGGAACTGTTTTTTCTCTCCATATTTATTTTATGTTGATGTTGGTATATAGTTTGTATAATTTCACTGTATGCATTTTAAACATTTCAACCGGTCTTTGACCAATGTAGTTAATTAAATCTATCTATAAAACGTAGACAGCCTGACGATCACAATATTATGTAACTGTGACGCGATGAATAACCCATAGAAGCTAAATAATACCTCGTTGATTTTAACAGAATGTTCCCTTGAGCTCTAGGGAGGAAAGTGGCAGGACTTTTCGTGCTCTCTATGGCATTGCAGTGAAGAGAGAGCTGTTTACCTGTTCCTTCCTCTTTAACACCACCCGCCCCCGCCCCAGCCCCCTTCCGCAACCAATACCGCAGGTGTACCTGCTCCAAGGACAGGCCTGCCAATCTCGCCCTTCTCAAACTGAGGACTACACGTGCAGCGCTGGGGTTGTTTCAAATAAATTATTATTGTCGCGATCTGTCGGATTTGTTAATTGATGGAACAACCGGCAGATGTTATTTATTTTATTTTAGCCCTGAAGTGAGGAAAGTAACCATCGTCATGTTACAGCAGTATATTATAAAATAATGCAAATATTCCTCCTCTTTGTCATGCAAGTCTAAATTGAATAAATTAATGAATATTTTTCTTAACTACCATCATAATTTTAAAATTCACTTTTGAAGGAGAACGTTTTCATTGTATTAACTTTCTTGAAGTTTCAATCAATTACAATTTTTTTTACTAATTAGTTCCATAAACCTACCTGTTCAGGTAGAATATTCAATTTTTATTCCATTCACGACCTACAACATAAAATAATAATGGTTTTTAATTTAGTTGGCAAAGATGTTACATAATCTCACCACAATATCCACCAAGGATAGTTTCAACAACATTTTTTAAGATTCTAAAATGAAAAAAATTACGTCCGATTGAAAATAATGAATAAGAAGGTAGCCAATTCAGACAGAAAGGTGGTAATATAAATACCACACAACGTTTCTGGGATCCTTGTACCTTTCGTCAGGTGCGATGATGAGCCTAGAGCGACACAACTGCACTTTTCAGTTGACAAAACTCAAAAGCGACGAAAACACAACAACAATGGGTAAACAGAAGGTTTAGCGTAATAATAAGGGATCATAGCAATTATTGAGTTTAATAGTGTCTGTTTGTACATTAATAGCAGTGAAGTTGGATTTAATGTGAAGCATCTCTGAAATGCGTCTGGAATTGTACCTGGTATCAATGTCTAAAATCTTAGCATTTTGCCAATGTTTAGAATTGATATGTTTGGATACTACAGACTGTTTATCAATAGGAAGTTTGATATTAGATATGTTCTTTGATTCGTGTATTAAGGGAACGTTTTGTTTGCCCTATGCAGCAGGAATTACAATTCGAGCAAGAGATTTTGTAAACAACACAATGTTTGCTGTAGGTGTCAAGTGGCTCCTTGTGGTTTTTAATCAAGTCTGAAAGTGTATTAGTGGGACTGTAAATGATGGATATTTGATATTCTTTAAATATGTGAATAAATTTGTGATGTAGAAATTTGTAATTTGTTCATAGGGCAAACAAAACATTCCCGTAATACACGTATCAAGGAACACATATCTAATATCAAACTTCCCTTTGATAATCTGTAGTATCCAAACGTATAAACAATTTCTAATTTCAAAATCCCTGTTTATAAAAATTCCAACAAAGCAAGATTTTACAAACATGATAATTTATAATACAATTAATTAAAAATGTATTGAACAGTACTTACAATTAATTACATGAATTGTAGTGGACACAAATTTCTTAGATGCGATTTGCCCACCATTGCTCGCGAAAATTCTGTTATGAGAGTGTTGTTAAGTTTAAAGAAACAATTGGAATAAAGTTATTTTACATTTAATGGATTTGAACAATAGGGAATCATAAATTCTATGACGGCCGCTCAAAATACGGCACCCTTGACACAAATGTTGAGTGATCTTTTTCTTTGCCCTATGTAGCAGAGCAAGAGGTTTTGCAAACGACACAGTAATTGCTGTAGGTGTCCAGTGGGTCTTTGAATTTTCTAACCAAGAAGAAAAATGTATTTTTAGACCTGTAAATGCTGGATTTTGATATTCTTTAAAAATTTGGACGATCTTTTGATTGAAAAAATTTGAAACAATGCAGAATCAGCAGTTTGTTGGATTTTGTTCAATTTAATGTTAATGGATATTATTTTAAAGTTTAAAGGGAGATCATTTGAAATTCAAATATTACGGATAGTATTTATGTTGTATTGACAGTACTTGGAGTTACAAAGTAATCTCTCTCTCTCTCTCTTTCTAGAAGATTGGATACTGTAACTCTCTTTTGTTTAGGGGGGGGGGTGACAGAAAAGAAATGTCCTGAGTATGTAAGTTTTGTTTTGTTGTGTGCTTGAAAAAACGATCGAAGGAAAATACTACAAATGAGCCGTATGTTTGGTTTGATGTTGTAGTATATATATATTGTTTAATGTACCGCACTATATTGTAACGCGTGTATTTTGATTTAGTTTTGCTTTGTCTCGGGAGTGTTGTTTGTTGTGGTTTCGAGAATTCAAAATCGTGCACGTGCGTGGGGGTGGAGGAGATAAATATTTCCATCCAAGTAATTTTCGTGTCCTGTCTCGATTGTTGGCCTCAACATGACAGAATAGTTGGTCATTGTTGACTACGGAACTGCAGCTGCGTGCTATAACTCTTGTAACAATGGAAGAATCAGTGAAACTGACATTTCGACGAAGTTTTCTAATAATGAAAAAAAGTAATAAAATGGGAGGCTATAATGAAGATAAGCTTCTGAAACTGGAGCAGTTGTTCTGCGCTCACCGCAGCTGGTGGATGTGATTATGAGAAGCTCCGTATTGCGTTACGTGTATACGTTTTAAGTGTCACCGATCTACAAATCTCATGAGTTCTGCTGTAAACTTTTCCAAGTTGTTGTTTCTGGTATAGTCCGAGGCAGAATTGTCGTGAGAAAGGGGCCACAATTTGTTAGTGAAGAGTTCATCGAAGCCACACAATTTAGTACGACGGCTTGCCAGCAATCAGTCCCGGAGGCCGACGCCTTAGCCAGTGGTCAACCCCTGAGTCGACGCCTTGCAGTGGTCCTGACTAAAGTCATCACTGCAGTTAACCCGTTCTGCCGGCTGTGAGATACGGAGACGTCGGTACGAGAGCTACAGCAAGCAACACAACACAGAATAACAGTACGTATTTGGTACGGGCAGCAGATCTCTTCTATGTAAAAACCACAGGTGCCTGAGATAAGAGTTTTTCATGCTTAACTGTAATAATACACAAATTTCTTTAATGGTCAATAATTTTTTATTTAACGTAAAAACCCAGCCCACAATAATAATTCTTTACAATATATTAAACAGTTAATATAATAATTTTCTGAATTCCCCATTAAAATATTTAACAAAATTATCTTAGACTTTTTTTAAAATACTTTCGAATAAGCTCATATTTTGAAGTAAGTTTTTAAATTTGATACCCGCTAATGAATAGTCATTGAGAGTAAGTGTTCCTTTCCTGCACTAGACGTGAAGGATTGGCTGATGTCTAGAAAAACGGTTTGTTTGTCCCACAACAATGGAAGACGTTGAATGAGGGACTTTGGAGATCCGCCCTCCGTCGTATCGAGTTTCAGTCTCATGTTTGGGAACAGGTGTGCAAGAATAAAGCATCCACACACAAAGTGCACCCGACTGGGAATAATAAAACGAGAAAGGCGGTCTTGAGACAAAACACCCCTTTTTTCGCTTTTGATTTCGGACAAGACGAGATTACCTTACCTTTTAATCGTGGCTGCATGGAAAAGATAATTCATTGAGCGTGTTTGCCGAAACTCAGCTTATTTATTTCCAGCAACTATGTTTTGCTAAATAACGAAATATTATTTTGCATTTAAAGACGATACGTAGACCATTGCGTGAAAACAATTTTTTGTAGTTATTGACACAAGTATTTATTTGGAGAAAACGAAGGCTTGAAATGATAATATAGACAACAAAAATACATAGAACACTCCTCGTTGTATAGGCCTCATTAACTGAAAGTAAAAAAAAATGACTGTATCTGATTTCATCTAGGACGTACCGGTAACCCGCATTAACTATACGTTCGCAAATAAAATAAAAGAACTGTTGAGGTAATAAAACGTAGTCAATATCTTTCCTGTATTTTTTTTCTAATTAGCTAAAGAAGTAGTTCATTAACAGACAAGTCAACAAGGATTTCAGAATCGTTGTGTGATATTTACCGCAATTTATCTCTCAATTTTGTCAGTTAATTGGATACTTCTCTATCTAATTAGTATTGTTTTACCACAGACGTTTTATATTTTCAACAATTTTTCCTCGTTTTTTTTATGTAAATCCAGTTTGCTGTTACTATGGGTACAGTCGGCCATCTGCCTCCTAAACTAGTCGAGACATGGAGAAGGAAATGCTGCGTCCCCACCGCAAACTCCACGTCAGTCATCTGAAAGGCGTGGGATAAGTACCAAGAACCCGACTTACCTGATGCAGGTTTTCTATAGTTTTCTCTGCATAACTTTTAAGCGAATGCAAGGTAAGATCCTTAAACTATAGACCTGGGTCCTTAGTTAACCCTTGGCTACCCTGCTTGCCTGCGTAGCTCGGTACTTTGCTACAAAATTACCAAAATAATAATATTTCTCTATAAACTTTAATTTGAGATAATGAAATTTTCTGACAGTTTATCTTAGTCGGAAGAAAGCGTTCGGGAACTGAAAAATAAATATCAGGCTTAAAAAATATATATTGAAAGGTTTTATTTAAAATAATATTACAATTTATTTACTTACATATATAATTAAATAGAGAAGTTTAGGCAATTTAATTTGTTTAATAAATAAATACTTTTATTTCTGTGTTCTCTAAGGGTTTTATTTACAGATTTATGTATTTGTTCTATTAGTCTTGCACTGAAGGAATAGGATAAGTCAGAGAGTTCTTACTTTCATAGACAACAAACAGAACAACGAAGGAACAAAGACAATTGAAACATTTAGAACAAAATACGAAATAATAAATACGCAGATAAAAAAATTTAAATAAGAAAATAAATTAAATTAGTCAAACTCATCAGTGAAAAGGATGTGTATATAATCGAGAAGGGATTACACTAGTGTTAAAAACTTTAAAAATATTTAAATCTAGTTTTAATTGAAATTTTAACTATTATTATTATTATTTAATTATTATAAACAGAAGTACAACTAATTCACTATTTTCACTAATTTACCACCATTATTTTGGACGGCAGGAAATCAAGCTCCCGCGGTAGTAGTAACAATAAATATTTAGTATTACGATCCCCTTGGTCTCGATAAAGCCAGAACGTTAGTGGGAAATGGTAGATCAAATTAACTGTTCTCAGAGCAATTAACAAATTCATTAACACGAGGCAGTAGAATATTTTAGGTTTGTACTGAATCAGAACACCACTCGCCGATCATGATGATATGTACTTACAATGTTTGAAATATAGTGTACATTTCTAAAATGGTATATAAATAAACTGATTTGGAACAATACTGCTTCGATATTGTAATAATTAAATATAATATGTGGTAGTGGCGTTTCTAAATGAAAGAATTTAAGTGAAAACTATTAAAACAAGATTTATTATCAATTTTATAACAAGTATAAAATACACAAAATATTTGGGATCTCAGGGTCTTGATCTGGGTTTGATAAAGGCAGAATTTAAATAATCAAAATTTCATTTACTTTTTATGGAAATCAAAGCGTCTGAACATAGACGAAATTTGTTGCGGAAGAAATAATACTAAAAAGATTGAATTTAACAATTTCAATTTTATCATGAATTAACAATCTCATTCTATCGATAATTAAATAATTAAAGAACGATCTGACTTTTATATTTTAAACACGGTTTACAAATGATTTTAAAGTTTTTCTCTTCTTACGGCTGCCCAGGTCTCATTTTTAGTTTTCCGTGCACAATTTTGGGGACATCACTGATTCTAAGTACTCACAGACTCTAAATGTTCACAGGCTCTAATTGGCGTTGTTTGTTAGTTGGTTTAACACAAATTGGTTGGTTCTCGATGCTTTACTGCAACCTGGATTGGTAGATCTCGTGACTTTAGTTGAAAATGGACTTCATTGGTTTGTCTATGGCCAGCATGATGAATCTACGCTCGACCACCGAATACACACTAGTTTCTCTGTCTCCTTCCTGACTGAATATTGCTTTACTTTTTAATATTTGAAAGCATGATTGTGACTGGACCACATATTTCGTTCTGACTGCCGACTGTAAAACTTTTCGTCTGGTCTATTCGCTGTCTGCTGCCCAACTGTACTGATCAAATTTTCATGACTTGGAATTTTAGTCTTCTCTCCTCGCTGCCTACGGCCCGACTGTACATTTCCTGACCGTTCGTCTCGCAAGTTTTTGAGCGCGTAGAACCTTCTCGACTCCTCAACAATGTTTTCTTTGCCTTGCCAGATTGTTGCGGCGTCCGCTCTATATCCACTAATAACGAGTCCTCTACAATCCAACTTTCCAATTAGAACAATGTCTTAATTACCAATTTCTACAATATACTTGAAGCAACGTCTACATTGATTATAACTCAGGTTAATTTTAAACATGACGATTTCAGTACGCACTGTCATCCCCAGATGTCTCTACAGCGTTGTTTATTGCTTTGTTGATTCAAAATACTAAATTCAATCAGCTTCACCCTGGAAATTGAATTACGACTCTGCCGTCGATTAGATGATTGGCTTTTTAGTTTCTATCTTTACTTCTTCGCCTATCTGTGTTTTTCTGACCACATTCTCATTATCTGATTATCCACTACAGAATTCTTTCCTTGTCTGTTATCAGGCATCGCAGCCCAATCTTTCGATTCAATGGTTGCAGCCCAGCACGATAGGCATTTCAACCTCCTGTGTTAAACAAATTTATTGAGGCGGATGAACTCGGCGGATTGTCCACCACGGTAGATGAATCTAGCTCAGTGTTTCCCAACCTTTTTGTTACCAATGTTATCATATACATATTTTTTATATTAAACAATTGAATTATTTCTTAAAGAAGCCTAATTCAACTTGTGTATCACGGTTCTGCTATAGTAGTAATTATGTGCATAAACAAAGTAATAATTTATATAAATCTGAGATCGCAAAACCTATCGTCCATCAGAGCTTTTGTATGAAATCAACTTATTATTTCATTTAACACGCAGATTTGGCGCTAATAGACAAACATAGCAATAAAGTACGTACTATTCCTTCACTAGACACAGTAAACAATACTCTCGGAGTACATCGTAGTTTATACTACGCCAATCTGTCAAGTGTGGCTGTATGGAAAGCACAAAACTTACCAAATGCTTATTTCAAATTGAGAAACCAACAATTTTTCCTTTTGTATCAGTGGCGGTTTTAAATTTTTTGAGGAGCTCATTTTCGAATTGCCCCCTGAACATCCAAATTGCCCCCCCCCCCCCCCGGCCCGACCATGTGGAGCCTGGGCCCCGCGTTTGGAATCACTTGTCTAGTCTGATGATCCAGTGTCTGATTTTCCGCTTTGTCGTTTCATCTGCCGGTCGTAGCTTGTTTGTTCCAATTTTGCACGAGAACAACATTCAAATACCATTACAAATTTTAATTTCAGAACTACTTTATGGAACAAGGGTTGTCACCGGTCGCATTTCACGTCTTATAAATCTCAGCTTCATTTCCTACATTCTCTTCTGTAAGTTTTTCTTTTCTGAAATTCGGTTTCCATTTCGTCTTTCATACTGGTCACTTATCTTATACTCCCATTTAGTTTTCTATTTACAATACTCTCTTTTTTCCCGAAAAATGTTATCACTACTCTGTATATCCAAACGCTTTGTTCAGTATTTAGATCTGAAGTCTGACGTTATGCAGACGGATTTGGTTATAATAATATTATTCGTGCTTATCATCGTTTGTTTAGTAGAGCTAGAAGGAGAGTATGTGAATGAATGCAGACTAATAGCGAGTTCACAAGTTGAAGTTGGAAACTAAGACAGGAAACTACGAAAATAAATAACAAAACCTAGCAAAGTCACGATGTAAGAATGAGAAATTTATGTTTGTAACAGTAAAGGAAAACTCATAATATATTTAGGATCAAATATTTATTTCAACTGTCTGCAGACACAATAGCTTGGACCTACTTGGTAAGCTCTTAAAATATAAAATGTTCAAACATATTTTTAAGAATATTTGTTTCGTAAAATGCTTTGCATGTTAAATAGCTTATTTACCAATTAACTTACTAAATGTTTTTAAAACGATGCACTAGTGTTTCGGAATCCCGGTGTACCAATGGTGGGTAGTTCCCCGGTCCTTCATTAAACTGGACTGAACTAGATTTGAACTCTCCTTCGGGTTTCGTAAGGTATCCTTAACAAAGAAGAGCGGAAGATTTAATGGGACCTTGGTTCTGTTTCATACTTTACTTCAAAAAATTCTGTCAAATTCAGTTCTCTCCCTCAATCAATTGCTGCTACTCTCATGCAGCCTGTCACTCTCAAGAAAATAATCCAATACAAATTCATACCGCTACTCTGCATATTTATGCTTCTAACCAGACAAACCGAGAATGTTCATCACAAGGAATAATAAATCTCACGTCTTCTTTGCAAAGAATACCGCTGGTACTTGCGTTGATAATACTTACGAGAACTCCTTCAACCCATGGGTTGCCTCACGTGTAAGGAAGGCTCAAATCTGTGCTTATTTACTGGCCCGTATAGTCACAACGCACAACGGGAAATGGTGAAGGCTGTTCTTTTTTTTTTCCGCGGGAGGACCAGAGCTTTCCGATTTGGAAAACCGCGGAACATGCACACGCACTACGGAAACTTGACCGTGACCAAGAGAAAGCATACGCCTACAGACACAGGCGTGACTTTGTACAAGAACGCTGACAGCAGATTAAAACACAATTTTTAATTGTGTAACCTAAGAGGAAAATAAACAAAGAAAAGAGGGAACAAGCAGGATACATTTTGTTGACGGAGTCCAACTATAGTTCGTGTTTATTCTAATCAACGCATTTACGTGCGTAGCGTTGGTACTTCAAGGATATCTCAATAAGATTCAACGTCATATACTGTTATGAATGCGATCCAGAAGCACTTCAGGCCATAAAATTTGGCGGTATGACCTTGGCTCGCTTTTGCAGTCTCATATTTGGTAACGCAGTAAATTTCCTACCCACCTAATTTTCGGATACCGGTCGCCACGTTTGACAGAAATGCCCTTAATGAGGAACATCCTACCTCGGTGCTAATAGCACCCGGATGCTGGATCATGCGCACTTTATTCGCCGACAATGATAATGAAAATTGGGCGTGGGTTTACTTCAGCTGTCAGTCTCTATCGCAAATGATAGAGGTAAACTATAGGAAAGATTACTCGTAGACGGGACACGGATGACGCAGTCCCCAGTCAACAACAAAGTGAAATGATGTTAATTTATTCCTGCGAGGGACAGCAAACTCCTCTCCCGCTGTCGGAAGGGCGTGGGACAAGTACCCAATGCCCGACCTACCTGATGCAGGTCTTTCTAGGGTTTTCCCTGCATTTCTTTAGGCGAATGCCAGGTAGGATCCTTAAAATATAGCCCGGGGGCCCTAGTTAACCCTTGGCTACCTTCCTCTACCCTTCCGCATCCCCCCTTTCAAATCACTTCCTATGCTATTAAAAGGGGAGTTGCCCAAAGTGGATTACCCTCATGTAGCCTGTTGCCCTAAAAAATTTAAAATAATAATAAAAAAAAGGATGTCTTTTCCCACCTGGCAGAGGCCTGCTAGAGGATTCTCTCGTGGATAACCTGCAAGGGATGTTCTCTCGCAGGTCGAACCTTTTAGGAGAGATACGAAGGGGCTCCCTTTGGGGAAGCCTTCTCCACTCCATTTTTGAACTAAGGTTCCCACAAGCCGAGGCACCTCGGCCTGTTCTGAGAGGTGTATGTTCCGGGGTCACAGACTTTGGGTATGCGGTAAGAGTTGTACGCTATTCCCATTGGAATAGGCGGCCAGCTGCCTCCTAAACGGAGAAGGGAATGCTGCGTCCCCACACCAAAGTCCTCTCCCGCTATCGGAAGGGCGTGGGACAAGTACCCAATGCTCGACCTATCTGATCCAGGTTTTTCTAGGGGTTTTCCCTGCATTTCTTTAGGCGAATGCCGGGTAGGATCCTTAAAATATAGACCGGGAGCCCTAGTTAACCCTTGGCTACCTTCCTCTACCATTCCGCATCCCCCCTTTCAAATCACTTCCTATGCTATTAAAGGGGAGTTGCCCAAATTGGATTACCCTTATGTAGCCTGTTGCCTAAAAAAAAACACACACACACACACACAGACACACACACACACACACACACACACACCTTATTGTGTCATGAGACGAAACTGAGGCACGATCAGTTAGACTCTGCTGCGTAAGTTCTGCAATTAATGACAGAACAAATCTGGCCAAAATCTTTGACTTCCAAACATGATCATGAATTCTTCAGGGACTAAGCTTTCAGCGACCATAGTAAGCAGAAAAAAAGAAGTACAATGAGAAAGAGCCTTGACGAGCTGAGATTAATATTTTCAAGTTAAACTTTGGCCATTGCTTTCAAAGTTTCCTTCCGTGTGACTTGAAACCCTGGTTGCAATTGAAGTGTCACTTTTAAGGTTTTCTGTGGTGTCCACTTTGAGCGCTTGATGTTTATTCCGAAGGCCAGCACCTTCCTGGGAACAATACACGGGGCGGGAGCGTACTGTTCTCGTATCTGCGAGCGTGGATCAGCTCAGCGGAGCGTGGCGCCATTGTCCAGAGTGAGCAGGTGTTCCGAACCTCCGCCCGCTCTTAATTGGCGGCAAGGGTTCGCAATTAACAGGCTACAGCATGTACGGATTCTGGTAATCGCTCTATTTTGGCTAAACACGCCAGAAATCTGAGAAGCGACCACGGAAACGTGAAGGTCCTCAGTATATCACCAGACAGTCTGGTTGTTAAAAGAAATATTATTTATACACAACGGGAATTTCACTAATCAGCCACACACTCTTGAAGGTTCCGTTATCATATTTCCCTATCAAGCCAAATAGTTCAGGAGGAAGAGATTAATCGAAGAGTATCAGGTGATCATTCTTGAATGAAAAGCGACTTAAATGATTGACCTTGAACACAGTACAAACAATGACGGACGGTGACCAAGGAAAAATCGTGCAGAATCATCATTAAATTATTCTGGACGAGATCTAATGTTTCACTTTATAACGTCTGGGGAACTAATTTTTCGTGGTAACTGTAATTTACAGATGAAAATGAAAAATCGTTCAAGATTCTTAAGTGATCTCTTTCGAAGAAATGGATAAATATGCGAGTGTCAATTCTGCAGAGCTAAAGCTGTAGAATTTAAAATTTTGGACTCCGGCCAAAAAGATTGAAACTGAGATTAACAGAGTTTTTGGATTCTGTCCGCCAACACTCGAGAACACTCTGTAACTGGATAAACGAATTTGAACGTGGTCGCATGATCACAGATTTATATGCTGCATGTTCAATATTATACAGGTTTCTTTTGGGCAGGAGACTGAGAAAACTAATAAATTGATGAAATCGTCATTGCTGGGACGGTAGACATAATATTGGATAGGAACTTCATATCCTGCACTTAAAAAGCAGAGTACGGGATGGGTCAAGTGGAATGGGATTTCAAAATCAAATTTGGAGGAGTTTTAAGAGTATTCTCGGTCCTGTCGTTCGCTGCACACAAATAGTGGGTTGGTGAATGTAAAAACGCGGAAACCGATTTTTCGGCCGGAAAAGAAATGACAACTGGAACTAATAGTTTCATCATTATTTGGGACTTAAAACAGTGACTGATTCTTATTACATAATATTTCGGTTCGTTTGCGCAATTATTTGAAGCCGGATGTTGCAAAATAAATTCGGAAAAATTTACCTCCAACAGAACAAAGCGCCTGAGCACGTCCGACCACCAGGATGTGAAAAGTGCTTCCAAAAATTATCTATTCCCATGCTTCTCAGATTTTGACTTGACTCTGTTTCCTAACAGCCTTAGTTGTCTGTGATGAAGAAGTTTTTTCTCATTATGGTAAAAAGGACTGTTGACGTAGACGTTGATGAGTAGAAAAAACCAAAAACAGTCTCCAAGTTTATAACTTTATTAAATACTATCTGGGTGCCCGGCGTTGCCCGAGATGTCATTTATCTATAACCCCCGATATGACTCCAATTTCGGCTGCTTTTGCGCAATTTTTATGTAACGCTACTCGAACCATAATCATTATAATTAACTCTGAAAAATATTTCTTCAACGCAAATATCTGCCGTGTTTGCATGTTCCAAAATTTGCACCCCGCTACCCCTGCATCTGAGGGGTAAAGACCAATTTGAATGTCGTAACTAAACACAGTGACTTCCATAACCTTTGATTTGACTCCAATCTCGGTTGTATTCGCGTTATTTTACTGTAAAGCATCTCCACCCCAAACCCGAAGGGTGTCCTTTTCACAGGGCGTAGGGGATGAAAACTGTATTCAGATAACATTAGTAGAAACACTATCAATATCGTTGACCCCTAAAAATATTTATCCGACTCAAATATCGGATGTTTTAGTATGTTTAAATATTTCCACTTCCGCTTCTGGGGTGGAAGACGCGTCTCACCCCGACAGTGTTTGTTTCCTGGTCGCAAAGAACACGTGTACGAAATTTGCTGAAAATTGCTCGACTGGTGTATATTAGTATTTTATTTAGAAAACGTTTGTATGGGAAATAGAAAAGGGCTGTTTTTAGGGTTTTCCCGGAAATTATTCGATTTTTTCTCGCCTTTTAAACCTTCCCTAGACCTCCACGAACATTTCAAGACTAAGATAAGATAAATCCGTTCAGCCGTTCTCGAGTTTTAGTGAGACTAACGAACAGCAATTCATTTTTATATATATAGATATAGTCGGAAGCTTTCAACTCATTGTTATAATCATCCTGAATGAACATTAAAAACGTTACCACTTATATAAAAACATCAAGTTACGATTACATTGCAACACCTTCAGCATAACATACCTTCTTGTCTTATAATTAACATCACATTAACTTTAAAAGGTATTAGTACCTATAGGTACTTAGTCACTACTATAAAACTATGTTGTTATTCAACAAGGTCTGTTTTAAAACTGCTCCATTAAGTGGTTCAGTGTGTAGCATTTCAATCGAAAATCGATACTATAGTAACGAAACATATTGTTAATAATTATTTAACTATACATATATAAGATTATACATGCATGTATACAAAGATGCCTAAAATAAATTTTAAAAAATACAATTGGTTACAATTTCTTATTATTTTTATTTTTAGATGTTCTACTTATCAATATTTTAAGTAACTCTGCATATTGTTTTTCTATTTCTGAACCTTCGTTTCTATTATTAACAATATTGTTTCTGTTTAGATTAATATAAATTGCTTCTGCTATTCTAAGTTTTACTTTATGAATATTATTATGTAATATTTTAATATTATTAAAATCAAATTCGTGGTTAGTCAATTTTGTGTGGGTGGACAACGCTGTGTTGCTTTTGGCTGTGGGTTTTAATGTTTGTTTATGGTGATACATTCTAGTTTTGATGTTAGTTGTGGTATAACCTATATATGTTTTCGGGCAATTGATACACGGGATGCTATATACCAGATTTGTCTTATACTGTTCCTCTGTCTTGTCTTTAACCTTGGTTAGTATGTTTTGTACATGGTTAACTGGTTTGACGGTTAATTTAACCTCATTAATATCATTTTTCCTAAAGGTATCTATAATTTTAAACGTCAATTTCTCTATATACGTAAAGCTGTAATACGTCGGTTGTTTTCTGTCAAAGTTTTCTGCAGCAGTCGTCGTTATTTCTGGTAATTTGTAAATTTCTGTGGTATTAACAACGCCCGTATTATTTATCGATACTGGTTTAAAAAAAGCTTTAATATTAGTTTGCGTAGGATCATTAAAGTTCCCTGTGTCTACGAGTCTTTCTCTGTTTTCAACCAAAGTAGTCTCTTCTTCTATAGTATGCTCCTTTGTAGTTTTGTTATTCAGGTTGAATTTAGTATTATACCATTTTTTAATATTACTTATCCATAATTGAGATGTAATTTTCTTGGGGAAAAAACTATTTTGGAGTATATTAAACATGGTAGTTTTCAATGTGGAGTGAAAAACCGTATCAGTAATACAAATAGCTTTACGTATTAGGTTGTTTGCAACATTAATTATCATATGTCTAGGGTGGTTAGAGTAATAATTTAGAATGGTATTGAGGGCAATAGGCTTCTTGTACCAGTTAGTCAGTATACGTCAATCGTTATTAATAATGGTCATGTCCAGAAAATCTATTTTGTTATTAGACATTATTTCCATCGTGAAATTAATTTTGGGATTCATAGTATTCAAGTGGTTTAGGAACGGTAATCGTTCATCTGTATGTACAATCACCAACAAATCTATATATATAAAAATGAATTGCTGTTCGTTAGTCTCACTAAAACTCGAGAACGGCTGAACGGATTTATCTTATCTTAGTCTTGAAATGTTCGTGGAGGTCTAGGGATGGTTTAAAAGGCGAGAAAAAATCGAATAATTTCCGGGAAAACCCTAAAAACAGCCCGTTTCTATTTCCCATACAAACGTTTTCTAAATAAAATACAAATCTACACCAGTCGAGCAATTTTCACCAAATTTCGTACACGTGTTCTTTGCGACCAGGAAACAAACACTGTCGGGGTGAGACGCGTCTTCCACCCCCCAGAAGCGGGGGTGGAAATATTTAAACATACTAAAACAGCCGATATTTGAGTCGGATAAATATTTTTAGGGGTCAAAGATATTGATAGTGTTTCTACCAATGTTATCTGAATACAATTTTCATCCCCTACGCCCTGTGAAAAGGACACCCTTCGGGTTTGGGGTGGAGATGCTTTACAGTAAAATAACGCGAATACAACCGAGATTGGAGTCAAATCAAAGGTTATGGAAGTCACTGTGTTTAGTTACGACATTCAAATTGGCATTTACCCCTCAGATGCAGGGGTAGCGGGGTGCAAATTTTGGAACATGCAAACACGGCAGATATTTGCGTTGAAGAAATATTTTTCAGAGTTAATTATAATGATTAGGGTTCGAGTAGCGTTACATAAAAATTGCGCAAAAGCAGCCGAAATTGGAGTCATATCGGGGGTTATAGATAAATGACATCTCGGGCAACGCCGGGCACCCAGCTAGTCATCAATATATTTATATTAATCTAAACAGAAACAATATTGTTAATGTCGCTAGACCAAGATTTATTGACCTCAATTATGTAAATGAAACATTAATTCTGGAAAAAGACCAGATTTCAGTGGCTTTAGTAAAACTTAGTGGGAGCTACTGCGATAGTTGTGGCAGAGATGGTGACACCATATCAGTTCGCCATGAAGTGATCGAGATAAGAAGAAATGTTGCACGGGCAGAAAGGGGCGATGTCAATACCACAATAATGGGAGGCTCCAACAGTCTTTTCAGTTATAGATTGAATAGAAGATCATGGACTTGGGGCAGGAGAAAGCACAAGGAATGAATGAAATAATGACGGTGGTGGTGGTGGATAATGGACGACACGACACACCTGATTATTTGAATGCAGAAGTGAAAGAAGATAATGGCATGGCTTCATGTGAAATATAAACCTGGAAGGCCCTGACTTTAAAATATCAAGATATTAACAATTGACGCAACGGAAGCAGATCGCATCGTCCTTAGAGGTGATCATTTTATATTTTGCATTGCAATTTCTGCAGACGATTTCTTGTACTGTATTGTGAGTGATAAAAGATGTTATTATGGTTTTACCCATAAATCCCCTCCTATGCCTCGTGTGGGGAGTTGCCACAATTGTATAGATAAATTTATTCTTCGTTAGCCCTCTTATGAGGAATTAGGATTCGTCACAAATGTTACATAAATAAGTTTCTAAATACAATAGACAAATTACATATAAAATGAATATTAATAGTAATAATTAATAAGTTACACAAAAAAGTTCAGATCAATAAGGCACTGTTCACATTTGTAAACTCTTTCTTTAAGATACACGCACACAACACTTCTCACCTCCTGGTATTCATCTCCTGTCGTCATACATATTTACTAAAACAGAAAGCAGAGGCAGGAAAACAGAAGCAAAAGGGGATAACTGGACACACTATACACATATTTGTTACATATTCGGCAATTTTGTAGACGAGGTAGTTAAGAGAATGTGAGACCGATTGAAAAACTCGTGTACGAAGTAATAAGTTCCATTTACAAGAAAAGTTTTACATTACTTGACGAATTAATTATAGATATAGCTGTTTATCCTCATGTCGAGTTTCACTCTAAAAAATTATTAAAGTTGGTCTTATGGCTTTAATAAAAAGTTTCTTAATTGTAAAAGGCCACAGTAGTTTCAGACGTAGAAGGCAAATATATTTAATTGGTTAAACCATTTAAAAAATTAGACTTATTTGTTTGGGTTCGATTCATGAATACGTTTTATCCTTATCTACCCCTCCGAAGATGTATGTAGTTGAATTTGTATTACGAAACTTCCACTGCCTTTGTTGGAAGTTTTCACTGAAGGTTTTTTGGTAGGTTAAAGTAAAAATAACAGTGTAAGATTTTTTTTAGGGTAACAGGCTGCATTAGGGTAATCCACGTGGTTGCAAATCCCCTTTAATAGCATAGGAAGGGATCTGAAAGGGGGCGATGCGGAAGGGTAGAGGAAGGTAGCCAAGGGTTAACTAGGGCCCCCGAGCTATAGTTTAAGGATCCCACCCGGCATTCGCCTAAAGAAATGCAGGGAAAACCCTAGAAAAACCTGCTTCAGGTAGGTCGGGCATTGGGTACTTGTCCCATGCCCTTCCGATGGCGGCAGAGGGGTTAGCTGTGGGGTCGCAGCTTTCCATTCTCCGTACCTCGACCAGTTTAGGTGGCAGCTGGCCGACTGTTCCAATGGGAACAGCGAACAACTCTTACTGTATGCCCAAGGTCTGTGACTCCGGAACATACACCTCTCAAAACCTCGGCTTGTGGGAACCTTAGTTCAAAAACGGAGAGAGGAAAAGGCATGCCCAAAGGTAGCCCCTTCGTGTCTCTCCTACAAGGTTCTGCCTGCGAGAGAATATCCCTCCCAGGTACTGTGTAAGGAGAAATAGATTGTAATTTAAACGAACAATGTAATTTACTTATTACGAGCTGCAATTGAAGAAAAAAATTGTTCTAGAAGTATATAGGCCTAAGTGTCTTATTGTAACGACTGGCAGCATAAACTCAAAAATGCATGAGGAAGGAGCAGAATATCCCGCGAGATCATTCGAGAACCAGCAGCCACGTGGCAAGGAACATTTGAATAGATGAAAAAAAATAATGATTAATAATGAAAAGTTAGTGAGCAAAGGAGTTGTTTGTCGGTAGGAGCGTGAGTAAAGGAGTTGTTGGTACGAGAGTGAGTGAAGCAGTTGTTAATAGACAGTCCCATCGACCAAAGCGCACGTATATTCAGTTTGGTAAATTAGTTGGGGATGTACAAAGTGATTTTGTCTATTATAAGAAACAATTGGGTGTGATCGGACCGTGTTACGTAGGTTAAGTGGGTTGATTCTGGTATTATGCTGTCCTCTCGTATCGTCTGTAGTTTGTGGCGGAGATTTGGTTATCGTGTGAACGTCCTGGATGATGATTCTGGACATTGACGGACTTCGTGAATTCTTATTAGCCTAAAAATTGTATCATTTTCGTTCCTTCTGCCAGATCTAATGTTCTCTAAGGTAATATAAGATACGGCATGTTTTCTTGCACAAATTAAAAATAGTAACAATTGACCAACAGTCAGAATATTTATTTATAAACATTAACAGTTACTATAAAATACATCGTAACGTTAGAAACAACAATATATACTATATAAAGTATGTGATTGACATTGTTTCCTCTCCTTTTGGCGATGGAAGTTGAAGGAGGAAGTCTAAATTGTTTCACTTAAACTGTTTGTTCAAATTTAAACAATTATAACATTTTATAATTGTTTCTTTAATATTGTAAGTAACCATATTATACTAATTCATTTAATGGTTTGATATGACATATTTTTATTGTTTTTAATTATAAATCTCAAATAATTTTTATATAACATCTGAAGAGTTCTTGAATAAAAGGAAAGAAACTTTACTGTCTATTTTAGTCAAGATAAGTAACTTTTAATGTTTATAAATAAATGTTGACTATTTCTAGTATTTTAAATTTAATATAGGTCAGATATAGTTGTTTTTTCAAACCAATTCAAGCTGGCTCACAGGATAATCCGTAAATGAATATGTATTTGAACGAAATAAGAAAACATCAGCATATCAGTCAGATATGTTTTGAGATATTTATATTGTAATTTTATTTTGATAATTTTATATGCATTTAAAGATATCTAAGTAATTGTACCCAGCACTTGTAAAATAAAAATAAATAAAATTTAGATTCAAACAAATCAGTTGTACAGATATACAAATTCTGAATTCGGGTTCTTCACGTTACGTTTCGCAATTCGCAAGATCAGAATGGTGTGACCTGACGTCAAGCCAAGTCACTGATCTGCGTTCGCACTCTGATAAACTCTATCCTTCATGATAACCGCGACATATTCAACGATATTGTATTGTATATAAATATCTATATTTATCTGATAAATCTATTAAACTGCCATTGCAGCACCTACGAATATTACACAGCCTTGAATAGTTATAATGGAGTGACACACAACGTGACAGCCGACGTTTTTTTTTGGGGGGGTAACATGGTGGCAACTCCCCTTTAATAGCATGGGAAGGGATTTGAAGGGGGGATGTGGAAGAGTAGAGAAAGGTAGCCAAGGGCTAACTAGGGCTCCCGGGCTATATTTTAAGGATCCTACCCGGCATTCACCTAAAGAAATGCAGGACAAACCCTAGAAAACCTGCATCAGGTAGGTCGGGCATTGGGTACTTGTCCCACGCCCTTCATATAGCGGGAGAGGAGTTTGCTGTGGGGACGCAGCATTTCCTTCTTCGTGCCTCGACCAGTTTAGAAGGCAACTGACCGACTATTCCAATGGGAATAGCGGACAACTCTTACCGTATGCCCAAGGTCTCTGACCCCGGAACATACACTTCTCAGAATAGGCTTGTGGGCACCTTAGGTCAAAAATGGAGAGGAAAAGGCATCTCCAAAGGTAGCCTCTTCGTATCTCTCCTTCAAGGTTCTGCCTGCGAGAGAACATCCCTCGCAGGTATTGCCTGCGAGAGAATAGCCCTCGCAGACAACTCTTTGGAAGCACAGCCGACGTTACCAAGCCGTGAACTTATATGCAACAGTCACGATGTACAAAAATACGAGACGTCAATGTTGTGTTGACGAAATTCAAATTCTATCCCATAATAGTCGCGTCGGTGCCTATTAGAAGTACCCCGTACCGTCAGGTGTAGCGTTGAAAGCGTTACGATTTTTTTTTCTGTTGACGCCAAAGACAAAAAAAATATATTCATTGTAAAATTGATATATTTTTCCTCCAACAAACGCATTACCATTTTTTTGTATCCGTGTAAGTGGTTCTGAGGAATTTTCATTTACGGGTGGCTGTGTTCCCTTCCAAATTTCTGATCCTTCCACCGGAAGTCGATGGAAGTAAAACACAATAAACGAAACGACTATTTCAAAGTATTATGTTTAACATGGAGACATTATTACTCTCGTGTAACCATTGTGAATTATATTCATAATTGTTGGTCATCCATCTTTATAGCACCGAGAAATTTTGGATTGTGAAATTACGAGGGTGAATCAAATATAAACGAGACTTTTAGACCTGCGCGCGTGATGGAAGAACGTTCCGCTGTTATTGGCTGTTAGGTTGGTTTGTCAGGAGTGGGGGAAGCACGTGACTCATCATCATAGACTCGCTCAGTGTCCATCGTTACGATGTCCGAGCAGGAGGTACCTCCCTCTATTGCGCAACGTATTGTTATCAAGTCTTTAGCTGCAGAATGTGTAAAACCGGCCGAAATATTGAGAAGATTGACTGCACAGTTCGGGGAAGAGACGCTGTCGCGAGCTAGAGTGTTTGCTTGGCATAAACAGTTCGTGGAGGGCCGTGAACGTGTTGAAAATGAGAGCCATGACCGCAGACCCCGCACCAGAATTACAGCGGGCAACATCGACAGTGTTCGTCAACTTGTTGAAGGTGATAGGCGTCTAACAACTTCGGATATTGCAATTGAGGTTGGAATAAGTTATGGGAGCACTTACTCTATACTCTCAGAGGAGCTAGGGTATCGCAAGGTGGGTGCCAGGTGGGTTCCTCGCCTTCTCACAGTTGACCAGAAACTGAATCGTTTTCAAGTGTGTGAGCGTCTTCTTGCACGATTTCGGGAAGAAGGAGACCCATTTCTTTCTCACATTGTCACCTGTGATGAAACGTGGGTGCATCACTACACCCCTGAGTCGAAACAAGCGAGTATGGAGTGGAGGAAGAAAGGAGAAACCGGACCAGTGAAAGCCAAGTCACGATTATCGGCTGGGAAGGTTTTGACCAGCGTGGCCTGCTGCACCTTGATTTTTTGCATGAGCGCAGAACAATTAATGCGGCATACTACTGTCAAATTTTGACTGAGGTCAGACTTGCATATCGCCGCAAAAGACGAGACCTCCCGATGAGAAAAGTGATTCTCCTCCATGACAATGCTCGTCCCCATACAGCAGCCCTGACCGTACAAAAATTGGAGTAACTGGGTTGGGAGACACTGGAACACCCTCCATACAGTCCAGACCTGTCTCCCTGCGACTTCCATGTCTTTGGTCCTCTCAAGGAAGCTTTGGGAGGGCAAAAATTCCACAGCGATAATGAGATTGAAGCATATGTGCGCAATTGGCTACAAACACGACCTGACTCTTTTTACGTGGAAGGAATTAAAAACTTACCTATACGCTGGGAAAAATGTGTTTATAAATCAGGAGATTATGTAGAAAAATAAACTATGATTGTTTGTGCGTTTAAAATCAAAATAAATATTTATAAAAATAAGTCTTGTTTATATTTGATTCACCCTCGTAATTGTCAATTGTTGGTGAGTTTCAGAAATAAAATTTTTCGGGATTCACATAATCTTATTTGTATGTCAGTATGTTTTTATAATTAATACCAAGATAATGGCGCAAAGAAACATCTGCATCGGCTACTTATAATCTTATGGAATTGTCGCCTCGGATTTGTTGGAAGACATATCTAGCGGAAGCTGTAATAAAGTGAGAACAATAGAGCAACACGCTGGGCGGAAATGGTCGCTTCCCTTTCTTTGCGTCGCTCTTCAGCCTAAGCCATGTAACGCTACTCTGGTTTGCGATAGAAATATTAAAGATTCGGAATATATAATGTATCCTTTTAATCCAACGTTTGTTAGCCGGATCACAACTGTTCCATACAAAGAAACACACACACGCAGAGAGACAGAACTGGCCGTTAGGAACGTTGTAACGAAAGATAGTATTAGTTAATAGAACAAGAGCACGATATATATTTGAGCTCCTTGAATTCTCAGACATCAATTATATAAGAACACAGACACGATTACGATTAACAATAATGAGTTAACCGAATCTATGAGTAGATGGCTAATTTTTTTCAACATATAATCTATTCTCTATTAATCGCAGGGAGATTGGATTTATTTTTGTTCGTGTTATATTGTCAGAGAGTTACATAGTAAATTGTTATGGAGAGAATACCGTAGCAGAGATTGTTAAAACAAACCTCTGTTGCGGAAATGGGAATGAATTTATTTCTACTATGGAATTTTACTTCGCCACGGACCCCTTGGTGCCCGGTCATTGCCCTTCCGCGCCATCCAACCCCCACTCTCACTATAATTACTAGTAAAAATTCTTTGTCAGCTTCGAAAGGACAGAAAATTCAGCTTCGAAAGAATTGTTTGAATAAGTGCAAGAACGTATATACCACAAATCTCCGTAATAGAAACCGAACGGAGTTAAAACTCTTCGAAACATTCGATGAACCTTCCTTGTTTCATTAAAGACCTTGCAGAACGCTCTGCGCACACCGGGTCTCATTAATTGACCATACACGAACAGATGCGCCAATTTTGGGGAAGAGACCACGGCCTGAGCTACGAAATCGGCCATTGTCTCTTAATGTACAGATCGCATCATCGATTAATGAAACTGTTCGCTTCGTTAGTAGAGCAAACGTACCTGATGTAGGTCGCTGAGCGATGAAAATCTCTCAGATACGTATTACCATAATTGCACGAACGATTTTCGATCTGTTAACTTTGTCGAGTGGTATGAAGTAGAATGGAGCACGTTTTTACTATTACAAAATTTAACACAGATTGAAGATAACTTCTTGTGGTAACTTATCTTCTTATAAATAAAGGACACTGGATGTGTGTAATCACCAAAATTCGTACACGTGTTCTTTGCGATAGGGAAACAAACACCGTGGGGATGAACACGCCTCCCACCCCCAGGAGAGGGGGAGGAAATTTTCAAAAATGCAAAATCAGCCAATATTTGAGTCGGATAAAGAGATTGATAGTGTTCCTACCTATGTTATCTGTGTATAATTTCAATCCCTTACAGAATGGGAAAGGAGCACCCTTAGGGGTTGGAGTGGAGGGACGTTATAAGAAAATAACGGGAATACAACCGATATTGGAGTCAAATCCAGGGTTATTGATGTGGCTAGGTTTAATTAAGACATTAAACTTGCCATTTAACCCCCAAGGACGGGGGCGTAAAATTGTAAACATGCAAACACTGCCGATATTTGCGTTGAATAAATACTTTTCGTGGTTAATTACATTGATAGTATTTCTACCGATGTTGTTTGAGTATAATATCAACCCCTTTCTGCATGGGGGACCACGTTTATGGGTTGGGGTGGAGGGCATTCCATAATAATTAAAAAATAACTGAGATTAGAGTCAAATCATGGTAATGGATGTCTCTCTGAGTTTATTTATAACAACCTGCGAAACGCGCGGGGGTGTTCTGGGGTGGGAGGGACTGGGCGGAGTTGGGCGGGGATAGAAATGTTCAAGCAACATAACAGGCCGGTTTGCGTCGGTTAGATATTTTTTCGTTAACACACAGGAGCGGGGGTAGAAATTTTCGAACAAGTTAAAACGGCCGATATATTCGTCGAATGAAACTATTTTGGGGTCGATGAGTTCAACCGCTTTCGGTGTGGGAGGTGAGCACATTCATGGATAGGGGTTGAGGGGCGAGATTGGAGTATAATCGGGGGTTTATGGATATATGACAACCCGGGCAATGCCGGGCACTTATATCATAATAATCTAGACTTTTATCATAAATAGAATGTTGAACCCACAAGAACGACTCCCTATCAAGTTCTGATAAGCCTTAGTTGCTGACACATATCTACTGGTGGATGAGATTGAGAGACGTGGATTGGCCTGTCTTCGACGATCTCAACTGTAAGAACAGATTTTTAAAAATCTTCCTGATATATTACAAGAAAACTCCTATGTGGCTAGTTAACCTTCTGTCACTATATAAGTCAGACCCGGTATGGAGACCGCCAAGTTCACGGTCTGGCGCTGATTGACGTTGAGATGTGTCCATCCGCCAGACTCTGGCGCCCAAACGTCAAACCGAGGTCTCACGACCAGGTCTGTGCCGACTGAATATAATTTTCCGATTCACTCAAACGCTTGCAGTTCTTATCGGGCCGTCTGATAACACCACACAGGTTGGATAATTTTTAGCAGACCGTGTCTGCGCAGACCTGGTCTGCAGCCTGACGAGTCTGAGATACTTTTCAGTTTCGCTTTCGCTTCATGGAAAATCAAGACTCGAAAAAAAACCTATCTACTATCAGCATGTAGGGGCGATAATTTGATCAATTTACGTCTGTGTGTGCCTGAGTAATATCGAAAATATCATTATGTGTAAAATCGAGGATCGATTTAACCGCGTGGAAACATCAGTGCGGCTGGAGGGAAAATACTCCCGCGTCGAAGTGGACCAACTTCGAGCAAGACTTTGACCGTGGCTCGCAGAAGACAATTACGCAAAATAATTGTAGTTATTCGCAGAGTGTGGCAGATGCGACACGAGGTCGTCGTTCGAGCTTCACGCGTGAGGGCCTGAGGAAGTGAGGCAGGTGCGTCTCTGTGCACCTGCACCAAGAGTGGCCTCGGTTACGTCACAATATCCGCAACCACGATGTAATCTTCCTCCAAATTACGGGAAATTACCATCCAGCAAATGCTCCATCCGCGGGGAGAGCAACTTTGACAACCAAGCTTTGGAGAAAGATCATCATTTATTTTCAAAATAAATCTGTGTAGCTAAATAAATAAATAAGGGATAGGGAATAAAATGTCTTTGGGTATTCGAAAAGTCCATGAAGCGGGAATGAAAAAATCGTAAAGGAAATAATAAAACAAAACATTCTGTATATTCCTGGACTACTATTAATACATCAACAAGTACGTCATCCAAATCTATTAGCGTTTGTCTGTTTATTAACAATATTAACTCACATTCCAGGAAATTATTAAATACTTTTCTCAAATAAGTGAAACGAGCCGTGGATTGAACAAGAATAAAATGTACATTAGTTGATAGTACTATATATTACATTTTCTAGTGATGACCGTCTTACTGACTGAATCTCTCAAATACTGATTTGAATTGAATACCTGTGTTAGAAAAATTATTAATAATGTTAATAGTGTAATGATTACGTCAAAATCGTTTTATGCCTATGTAAGTTCACCTTAACTTACTGATTGTTGACGTCCTGAGGCTGTTGACACCTGCGGATAACGAACGGTGTCTTGATCCATGTGGTCGGACGTCGTCCTGCGATCCTGCGTTGTAATTGTTGTTTCTGTTGGGGTCGGGAATCTACAGTAGAACGGCGAGAACGGCAGGTTTTTAATAGTGGCGGTTCCATATTTAGCATTACAAACTTCAATACTTTACACTTAGACGAGGCGCTAAGTAAATCAGTAACACTAATTCACTGTTTCTGCGCAATTCCAAAAATTTCCGCTATTGGACAGCCAAATATTCTCACGCACTGGCTTCTATTCTCTATCCTATTAATTTCATTTGTCTTCTACTGAGGAATTAAAATACAACAGTTAAAAATACACAACTGGGAAAGGACATCAATGAGAAATAATTTGTAAAATTTTCTCAGATATTTCTTTTAGATTAAAATTATATGATTTACAATTATTTTTTGAAGTATAAAAAATTGTCTGTTAATGGTCGCGAAATATGTCTTATTGAAAAATAATGGAAATACTCGTTTTGTAGAGTAACAGGCTACATGAGGGTAATCCACATGGTGGAGACTTCCATTTAATAGCATAGGAAGGGATTTGAAAGGGGGGATGTGGAAGGGTAGAAGAAGGTAGCCAAGGGTTAACTAGGACTACCGAGCTATAGTTTTAGGGGTCCTACCTGGCAATTCGCCTAAAAGTGATGCAGGGAAAACCCTAGAAAAACCTGCAACAGGTAGGTCGGGCATTTGGTACTTGTCCCACGCCCTTCCGATAGTGGGAGAGGGGTTTGCTGTAGGGTCGCAGCTTACCCCTCGCCATGCCTTGGCCAGTTTATGATGCAGCTAGCCGACTATTCCAATAGGAATAGCGGACAACTCTTACCGTATGCCCAAGGTCTGCGACCCCGGAACATACACCTCTCAATACGGGCCTAGGTGCCTCGGCAAGTGGGGAACTTAGTTCAAAAACCAGAGAGATGTGAAGGCATCCCCAAAGGTAGCCTCCTCCAGAGCTTCGATTAATGAAATTATGGAAGTAATTGTATAATAAAATTAGATTAAATCAACTTAAAATTTCTGCAAAGGTATGTCGGTAATGCGACCAAAAATGGAGATCAAACGTAAGGAATCAAGCATTCATTAGTCCGGGACCTTGGGTAGACGGTAAGAGTTGTCCGCTGTTCCCATCGGAACAGTCGGCCAGCTGCCTTCTAAACTGGTCGAGGTACGGAGAAGGGAATGCTGCGTCCCCACGGCAAACTCTTTTCTCGCTATCGGAAGGGCGTGGAACAAGTACCAAATGGCCGACCTACCTGATGCAGGGTTTTCTAGGGTTTTCCTTGCATTACTTTTAGGCGAACCGGGTAGGATCCTTAAACTATAGTCCGGGGGCCGTAGTTAACCCTTGGCTATCTTCCTCTACCCTTCCTCATCCCCCCTTTCAAATCCCTTCTATGCTATTAAAGGGGAGTTGCCACCATGTGGATTACCCTCATGTAGCCTGTTACCCTAAAAAATTAAAAAAAATGTTTTTCTAGTAAAATATATGTAATAGAAATGAGAAAATATTCCATTTGAACCTCAGAAAAAAATGAATGGAGGAAAATAGATAGTTAAAAAGATAAATATGTAAACTCTAAAGGGAAAATACTCACATAGACGAGAGGCATATCATCATTATCCCGGACTAATGAATGTTTGATTCCTTAGTTTAATCTCCATTTTTTATCGCATGACCGACATACCTTTGCAGAAATTTTAAGTTGATTTAATCTAATATTATTATACAATTATCCATAATTTCATTAATCGATTAGATATAGCATAATTAACAATATTTAAATTTTCGTATACGTCGATTTTTTGCTTGCTGCATTAAAATTTTGATTAGTTGAACGTACATGATACAGCCTTAATGACAGAATATATTCACATGTAAGTCAAATATTTCCCGACATTTTTTTTAAGAAAAACTGCGCGATGTTATATATCTAACATGATACGATACTGAAACTATTCAAAAACAAGTAAAAAAAATTGGCAGGAAAATTATTTTTACGAAAATGGTGATTCAAACACTTGGTAAACATTTATTTACGGATTGCAGGGTCTAAAAAAGTGTTCTACTGAATGATGAGGTGACGAGTCAGTAAATTCGTAGCTACTGCTTCCTGTATTCATCAGAAATCTACAGGTCGTCGTGGGTTAACAAACACCGAGGAAGCAGTTAGTGAATTTGTATCTTATGTGCGATTGCGACCTTGCCAGAAATCAGCTGACATTGCAATGTCATGAGTACCCTCCGGCATATTTTTAAATTTATTTGGTGTAGGAATAAACGTATCGGTAATAAATGAGTTGATTCAAGCGTTTAGAGTTAAATTTAAATTTTATAAGTTTCTGTGAGATTCATAGGCGTTCATCTCATTTTAGAGATACCCTACAAAGCTGAAATATTTAAAGCACGATGAATTTTATCAGGCGAACTAACGTTGGCTAGCTTTCTGTTCAAATATCCAACACCAGTGAATAATTAGCTCGGCATTAGGAAGGCCAAAGTTCGGATCCGTATATTTATATTAAGTTTAGGCCAAAGACGTCTAACGCAATTTATTTATATCTTTAATTTTAATTTAATTATAAATTGTGACTAACAATATTAATGTGTTCATCGCTAGCGCTTTTATTCTAAGAGTACCCAAACTCACGCAACTGGAAATAACTGCTGGCAATTTAATTCCGTTAGGTATTGTTCCACGGAGTTGCGCATTGTGAAAGTCACGTAAAATAGTTCTAGATTGCGTCTGAATTCCTCATGTGAAGGTAGCGAGACATTTAGTTTAACACAGTTACGAAAATATCTTGATCTGAGAAAAACGGAGGAGTATATGGTTAAATATATGGGTCTAGTGGTCACAGATTCAGTCTGAAAAATTTAAAACATTAAAATTGAACAAACACGACGCCTTATCCTAATTTTTGGAAACTCTTTAGTTGTTGTAAATTTCAACTAAATGATAACATATAATATAAACTTATTGACTTATTAAATAATTATGCCAGATGGGTTATTTTTAAAACCTCAAATAATTTTAATGTAGTAAAATATATTAAAAACAAATTTAACATTTTTGATGGTCATTTTGTAAGAATCAAAATTAATTATTTAAATTGCAATGTGTATTATATCGAACAAACGAAACGCTCTTTAAAATCTATAATTAATGAACATAAAAAAATATAAAATTTAATGTCCGATATTCAGTTGAGTCCAAAAATATTCATTTAAAAACATAACTTTGATTGGCATAATGTAAAAATTTTATATGAAGAAAGCAAATATTATTCAAGATTGACGAGCGAAATGTTGCATATTAGATCCAATGATTCGGCCAATAAGTGCAAAAAATTATACCAATAATTTTATTATTCCTTCTTATTGTAATTCATTAGCTGTATTATAAAATTTTTATTACTCCTCTGTTATTTTAAATTCAGCAATACAGCTGTGTCAATGTAATAGTCATTTCGGCCGCAACGTGTGAGAAAATCGCTCCTTAGAAATCTATGTTCCTCTGCATTTCACGTTATTACATGTTTTATAATTTTTTTAACATAATTTTAATGTAGTAAAATATATTAAAAACAAATTTAACATTTTAGATGGTCATTTTGTAATAATCAAAATTAATTATTTAAATTGCAATGTGTATTATATCGAACAAACGAAACGCTCTTTAAAATCTATAATTAATTAACATAAAAAAATATAAAATTTAATGTCCGATATTCAGTTGAGTCCAAAAATATTCATTTAAAAACATAACTTTGATTGGCATAATGTAAAAAGTTTATTATTAATAGTCATTTCGGCCGCAAAGTGTGAGAAAATCGCTCCTTAGAAATCTATGTTCCTCTGCATTTCACGTTATTACTTGTTTTATAATTTTTTTAACATAATTGTATTATAAATTATGATGTTAAAAAATATATTTTCTTGGAATACTTAAATTGCGAATTTATTATTTAATTGAAATTTACAAGACTTGAAGATGTCCAAAATATTAGGGTATCTGTTTTATTATAATGTTTTAAATGTTTCATTCATTCAATCATTCGTTTATTTACAATCAAATTGACGAATAATCATGGCCCTGGAGACCATCAGGTTATTACCATTAAAAATATGTACGTCGTAAATTCCGAATTTAAACTTTTCCCCGGATGGAAGATAATGACGACTCTTTTTTTCTTAGTTTTGCATAGTTCGAAATATGGGAGAAGTAGACGTGTGATTGTTTCCACAAACTGATCAAGTTTTGGAACATATAATTATATTATATGCATTAAACTAGTTATGGGGTAATGCCTGGGAGGCTGCAGGGACTTCGTTACTCGTATATAGGAGAGTCTGTGGATTTATCTGCAGCTATCGCATTCCCGCATGTTTACTACGAGCTTTGTGTGCGGTAGACGCAGCTTTATCATAGCCACCGGTGGAAAATAGTTCACGAAAATCAGGATTACAAAATTTCAAAGGTCGCTTTAAGATAAAAGGACAACAATTCAGTTTGTCTTACGGAAAACCTGTCGACTTATGAAACGGACTTTGGACCCGACATAATTTCCAGAAATGAATAAATTCATATTCGCTGATTTCTCACACAGGGATGAAATTTTAGCAAGAATATAAGAAATACTCTGTATTTTTATAAATTCTCATTACGACACAGCTGAGTTGCAAAATATAACAAAACACTGACATTAAAATCGACACCACGCTCAATAAATAATCGACACACGACGACGTTGAAGGTTTTGGTGGTTGTCGGTTTTGTCGAAGTAGATGTCATCTAATTTATTTCCTGCCATCTGTTAATAAAGTAATTATTTTGATTTCAGGAGTTGTCTGCACAACAATCCGTGAAAATTAATGGCTAATTTTCTAAAGCAGCAGCGGGTCTAAACAGTAAAAGACTACTCATAATTTTAGGTAAATGAAACTATTTTATTCCATAATATTCTGCACATTGGACCGTATGGTGAATGTCTCATAACAGCAATGATTAAATTGTGATTTTAAATCAAATTGATGCTTTATTATTTTAGTTGTCAGATGTCGTGTGTACAGAACGACCTTCCAAAGGAATATTTGCCGATTTACTCACTTATATTTTTTTCTCATTTTTTTTGGAATACCGGAAAATTTTGACCACTTCAACTGCTGCGTTATACAGCATTTTAACTTTACCGTTTCCAAACTGAGTAATTATTATTCAGTTAATAATAATTTTTTCAACAATTCTACTCTGCGTTTCGGCTTTGAGATGGCGCAGAGGAGACGAGAACGGAAGATATCTTAATAAGATGGATCAGAGCTCAAGAAAACTGACGTGAGAAATATTTTATTCCTGAAAAATATTCCTGAAAATCGTCTGAATATTTCTGCGTCATTCAGTTATTTTTGTTGTGGCGTTCAATATGTATTTATTTTTTTATTTTCGCAGTCCTTGATCAGTGTTTATTACGCTCTTGTATTCCACTCATTACGGTTTCCGGTAAATTCTTTACGACAGCCAATGAGATACTTTGTGCACCGATAACTTTAAAATGTTGTAAAGCGTCGTCGATTCTTCGCAAAAAAACAAGCTGCATTTAACATAACTTACGATGAATTTTGAGTGAAGTTCGTACCTCGGAACCTTGATTGATCAAATGGCTTAGAATTACGCAAAAAATTAATTCTTATAACTATTTTCTTCATACAAGTTTTTTATTTCCAATTAGGCCTAAATGCGCCCCAGTTTCGGTGGAAACTCTGATTTGCTCTGTTTGTATCTTGATGAAGGTTCTTTGCCCGATCACAATTAAAATTATGAATCGATTCGCTTTGACAATGTTGCCAAAAAATAAACCGCAACGACAATACAGCTTTCAGACTCAAGGCTGACTGAAACAAAGGTTTGGAAAAAAAATGGTAAATATTTTTGAAGAAGTGTGTAATATATGTAGCATAAATTGCTGATGAGTAGGCTTGCCCGCATCTTCCTTCATGTAAAAGGAAGAATGCATTGATAACTAAGGAGAAAAAAATTGGCCCGCACTGAGCCAGGACAGGTTTACGGATTTATGTCACCACGCGTGGACCTTGAGCAAACGTCGATTGTTGCATGGTTTTTCTCTCCGGCACTGTGGCTCATCATTCGCCTTGACTGGGTTACCTAGTATTTGGCAGCCGAAACAATGAAACTCGCGTCAGAACAAAGTTTTGCGACAATCCAAGAAAGTAAGTGGCGCCCCTTTACTGCAATTGCCCAATCGGTTGAGAGTTCTTCTAAGTGTTTGGTACGTTTCCTGGTAAAACCTGAATAGTTTTTCATAAAAAAAAGAAATATATTAGTTCATCTCATTTCCTTCTGTCCGAAGAAACAAGTAAACTATAAAAAGGAGGAATATAACTCCAGAACAAGGCACTTCCGGTCGGAGTCCAAGGATTCTTCCATGAAAGAATCTCCAGATCTTGTTTTAATCAATTTAAAATCTAATTACAACCCGTTTCCTCGAAATGGAACATATTTTGAAACTGTTAGCAACGCGTAGGTTTATTTCTTTCTTCCTTCTTCCAACCCTCTCGTTATTTTTCTACAATAGAGAATGGAACATCCGGAAAGTTCTTCACCAAATAATGGCGACAAGCATGTAAATATTTATTAAAATGTTGACAGTTAAAACCTGATAATACACTTCACACAATAACAAAAGAAAATTGCAAACTATCACGATTCTCCTCTCCTACAGTCGATAAAAATGTCGCGCAACTTAAATGATCTATTTTTTTAAAATTACAATTTAATGTCGCATTAACCTTTTGGTCATTAGCGACTTACATCTGTTAAGTTCTACATTTGTATAACATTACTTTATACAACTCAGTTTTAATCGAAAAGTCTATGAGGTTGTTTATTGCTGTTGATGAGTTGCAAATCTCCATCATTGAATGGGCGGCTATGGTTGATCTTCTTATTTAGCTATATTTGGGGGCAGTCAAAGAGGACATGAGGAATTGTTGTGGGTTCCTTGCATGAGCTGCATACCGGCTGCGGAGTTCTGGAAATCAAGAATGAATGAGTGAAACTGGAGTGCAATGTTCTTATTCTGGCTACAACAACCTGTTGCCTTCTAGATAGTTCTTTCGGGTGCGATATTTCTCTGATGCTGCTGACATTTCTGAGGATGACTCCGCATTCCTCTGGTTTCACTGGTCTACTCCACTTTTCCTCCAGTTTTTTGTACTACTCTGCAGTCTCTACTGGTGCAGACGGGCAGGTTGCTGGATCTTCCTTGATGATCATCTTCCATCTTCGCGTGTCCTACTATGTCCATATGCGCCGGTAGCCAGGCTATAGTGATCCGGTTACCAAATGATCTGTTGAGAATGACGTCCGTAGTTAGTAATAAATCATAACTGATAAAATATTCAGGAATAGTAGAATTTATGACAATGTTTTATAATAATGCCAGATTAAAATTTGTAATTTTATTTGAGTTCTGTACGCGTACAGTTTCAGGAAAGAGGCTGACATCTTGATGGAAAAATTGGAAAATCATATAGAGGATCGGAAAATCGACTTTTGTTTCTGTACTGGAGTGAAATGAAAGGAAGTTAGTATAAGATCAAAGACAGAATTTTATTTGTCTTTAACTAGTCTAGAGAATGTTAGGTGATTGGAGAATTCCAACTAAACCAATCCACAGGTGGTCCTTAAACGGTCACGAGGCTGTATTTCTTGAATTGTTTGCACTGTACTGTTCATTGATGCTAAGCAAATAGTCATGCAAATACGGGGTGGAAAAAATCTTTTAAGGAATGTTATTCAAGTGCGACAGACGTTTCGTGCGTGATGACCACAACGGGAAAATGCCAACAATGTTCTCTTCCAACACGACGGTGCCACATGTCACACAACTCGCGAATAATTTCCTGGAAGGTTTATTTCACGAAACTGGCTGCTAAATCAAGCGTCTTCACCCACTTTGGACCTCAATGTGGTGAAGTTAATTCGCTGCAAAGGTACACAAACGATCAGTGTCCTTCAACAGAACATGACACGGGCCAATGCGAATTTTTACTACGTGACGAAATGGACAAAATAAGCAAAGGAGGGAATTTGAATAGTGTTATTTTCTAAACACAATAGTCCAATACTAATTCTGGTACACCTGTTATTATATATATTGTATTTATGGCATCACCAATTCAGCTAGATTTTTCTTAAAATTGTTTTTTAAATTTTGCACATCCAATTATTTCTTATTAGTATATTTAATCCTCACATTTTCGTATATGTTATTTATATATGGAGGCATATGTATTCGAAGACAATATCTCTAAAAATGTCCATGGTATAAAAAATAATGTATCTTGTAATTTGTTCGTCACGAGCTGGACATCTAATGATACCAAACTCGGCTCCTACCAATTGACGGCGGGAAAAATATAATATCTTAATGGAAGTCCCCATTATTGAAGATTAGGATTCTGTAGGAAAAAATACATTGAAATGAAAAAAATTACGTTGATTGAAAATTAATAATAAGAAAGATAGCCAAAAAACAGACAAAATAAGTGATAATATAAATACCACTCTAAGTTATTTTGTCTGTTTTTGGCTATCTTCCTTACTATTGAAAAATACATTGATTTGACCATATTAATTATGTAATCTCTTTCGTAAATGACGCTTAAATCCAGAGATATCGGGAACGTTTATTTATTCACTTATCAGTAATTCAAAATCTAATTTTCGCGTTAGGTGGACGTAGTATTATTTTGTTACCACCACAGCGTTCTTTTTGAAGCTAATACATACCACTGCTTCTCACAGAATGGGGTTCTTGTTATAGATGAGTTCCCTTGTAGCTCATGAAACGGGGGGCTTGTTTCAGCTGAATTCGATAGTTTCATATTTTGTTTATCTGATGTTTTTTCTCGAGATATTCCCATAATAATATGTTTTTAATCCTTTATGTTTTTTTCTAAAATGAACGAAATAATTTCAATCTAAGTCAAATCAATGCAATTAGCATCGAGAAGAAAAGAACGTGTAGACACGTTATGTATAGGGTAATCCACATAGTGGCTACTCCCCTCTTATAGCATAGGAAAAGGAGTGAAAGGGGGGATGGGGAAAAGTTGGGGAAAGGTAGCCAAGGGTTAACTAGGGCCCCGGGCTGTTGTTTAAGGATCCTACCCGGTATTTTGCCTAAAAGTGATGCAGGGAAAACCCTAGAAAAATCTGTATCAGATAAGTCGGGCATTTGGTACTTGTCCCACGCCCGTCCGAAGGCTGGAGAGGGGTTTGCTGTGGGGACGCAGCTTTCCCCTCGCTGATCCTCGACCGGTTTAGGAGGCAGCTGGCCGACTATTACAATAGGAATAGCGGACAACTCTTACCGTATGTCCAATGTCTGCGACCCTAGAACATGCACCTCTCAAAACAGGCCGAGGTGCCTGGGTGTGTGGGAACCTTAGTTCAAAAAAACCAGAGAGAAGTGAAGGCATTTCCAAAGGTAGCCTCCTCCAGAGCTCTTGGGTTCAGCATTTAAGTGGTTTATCTTTTCCCTTTCCCGTCCGCAAGAGGTGGGGAGTCGAGTTTATTATTATTGGATGTCCCCCTTCCAGATTATCCAATTTCATTACCAACTCTTTTTAATATGATCGGCCATCCTTTATATGAAAAGAGGAATATGTATTAGCTTTTTTACTCATTAGTCCAATTTAAGTGTCATATATAAGTTAATGTTTTGTATTTTTATTTTAATGTATATATTAATTTGAAAATTTTAGTTCACGACATATTTTCTGTCCTAAAGTACGTATAAAGTCAAGCTAAAGACTTTTAATATTCCGGCAGGAGTAGATTAATGGAATATTTGCAGGCATTTTTCTTTGTTGAAAGAGAACGGAGGAGTGGCCGTTGAAGGAGCGCGGCAGTCAGGTGCCTGAAGGGACGCACTCTCGCTGCTTCTTTTCTCCACGGTGATTCACAGTGCGTGACCCTAATTTTACGAGAGTGACTCACGCAGGTAGACGCGGTTCGGCTCGGCTCGTTTACTCTCGGCGCCGGGTTCGATCTCAGGCTCGTCACACCTACGCAACATGAAGTTCATAATCGATACGCGCTACTCTGCGTGAGTCACTCTGGAATGTGGCCCCCGGGCGCGAAGTCCAGTTTGGCCTCGTGGCGAGGAAGGGTGCACTGGTACTCAAACTCCTTTCATCGACGTAACACATTGTTGCTTTGCATAGAATTTTTTGACATTCGTTACGAAATATAATTATTTTAAATGCTGCATAAAGGTTAAAGCGGATTGTGATGACTAATTAATAGTTTGGTGCTTATTTATCACCTGGTCACTATTCTCTGCCACCCTCGTTCATTACCCACCCTTCCCCATCCCCTCTCTTTCAATCTTAAACACGCACGCATTTCGTCGTCATCGAGCTCTTTTCACTTCTTTTCATTTTCTTTACGTTGCCCTGTTTACATTTTATTCATTGCACGTAGTTGTTGACAAAAATTTTAGATAAAGGGATTTGTTGTCCAAATTTCCTATCTGTATGGAAATACAGGTCGTATACATTCTTCAAATACCTGGCGATTAACGTCTGATCTCATAACATAATCTGTTTCAAATACGCTCCAGCCGATCTCGGTTCCGCTATTAAGGATTCTGTCTATGTTGACAAAGGTTCTGTCACTATAGCTCTTAACCGTAATGAATACACAAACACCGTTAACCAACTTCTTTCAGACACTAACTCTTATAAAATTGGCAAACGCACCTGCATCAATACAGTTATTGGCAAATTGAAGACTATTCTCAAGAGGTGGCAGCAAAACGATTTTATTGAACCATCCACATTTTACTCCTTTATTCATCACCTAAGCCTTTCCTGTCTTTTAGAACAATTATTGATTCTACTAGCAGTCCTTTACACAACATTTCCTCCTACATTCATAACATGTTTTATACAGCCCTCAATGAAGGAAACCAGTATTCTGTTAAAACTTCTTACCAATTTATTGATAAAATCAAGCACCTCACTGTCCCTCATGAACACTCTTTAATTTCTCTTGGCGTCGTTTCCTTATTAAATTCTATTCCAAATGATTTAATCATTAACAGTTTCAAATACAGATGGCACATTTTCAGTCAATATACTAAAATTCCACTTCATGAAATTTTATGCATGTAGTACTTAATTTAACTTACTTCAAGTTATCATTTTCAATATCATCAAATCAAAGATTCTCCGATGGAAACCCCGTCAGTTCTTTTTTTTTTGCTGAGATAGTAATAAGAGATTTAGAAAATTCTTGTCTTTCTCTACTTCCTGTCCAACCTCTTTGCTACATCAGATATGTAGATGATAATTTTGTATTGTTAATTCCTCTAAAATCACCCTTACAGTCAATAACTTCAACAATTATCATCCCAACTTATAATTCACACATGAACTTGAATTGATGTCACTGTATCCATTCTCATTACTTCCTTTCTCCACTATTGGTTCAGAAAACCTACATATCCTGGACGTGTTCTCGATTATCTTGCTGATCATCCTCCAAACCAAAAGAGAACTATGGTATACAATCTTGTAGACAGACCTATATTACTTTTTAACTCCAAGTTCCATCAACGCAAATTAAATATTGTCCGAAACATTTTAATCTCCAATGAGTACCCTTTAAACTTTATTCTTAATCACATGAACAGCAGAATGAACAAAATCCAATATCCTACTGTCAATCATCCCCAAACGCAAAATAAATTTATCGCACTCCCTTATTACAGATTTCTACATCACAAATTTGTCCAAATTTTTTAAGAATATCAAATATCAATCATTTACTTTCATACTTGATTAAAAACCACATCTACAACAAACATTCTGAAGTTTACAAAATATCTTGTTCTAATTGTAGTTCCTGCTACATAGGACAAACAAAACGTTCCCTTAATACCCGTATCAAGGAACATATGTCTAATATCAAACTTCCCATTGATAAACAATCTGCAGTCTCCAAACAGATAATCAATTCTAAACATACGTTTGATCGGAGAAATGCTGAGATTTTAGACATTGACACCAGGTACAATTCCAGACTCATGTCAGAGATGCTTCACATTAAATCTAACATCACATCAATTAACGTATATACAGATACTATGAAACTCAACAATTGCTTCGATCCCTTACTGTTACGCTAATCCTTTGGCTCCCCCCATTGTCGTTGCGTTTTCGTCGCTTTTGAGTTTTGTCAACTGATGAGTGCAGTTGTGTCGCTCTAGGCTCTTCTTAGCACCCGAATATAGGAACAAGGACCCCAGAAACGTTGTGTGGAATTTAACAGATTGCCGCACCTTTTCTAATTTTGCGGAATTAATTCATGAAGGTGTTCACGTGTTCTTCGAACAATACTTTTGTCTTCTTACATTCATTTAACTTACTGAAAAACGTACTCAGGTATATATATAAGTCGTTAATGATTTGACTTTCAAAATTATTAAAACAACTGAAATCGAAATAAAAGAGTGAAAGGGGATGACTTACCTGGAGTTGAATCTCGGCGGTGCTACTCAGGACAGTTCATCTCCTTCTTCAGGAGAAAAAAGGAGGTTAACGCCTCCGAAAATTTGACGAACTTTCTCCTGTTATGAGTGGAAACGCCGAGATTTAATTTCAGGTAAGTCACCATATTTATTTATTTCCTTTCCATATATCTTGCTATACATATTGGACCTTCTAATCATTGGTGAATCGTAGATGATATACAATTTTTCTTTCCATTATATCTTAACAAATCACGCTTATTGTAAAAAGAACAGAGCAAGCTTTTACGGATAAAATATTTCAGCTAAGAAGCAAACTAAAATTGCCGAAGTGCTTTTTTCCCCTATACGGAAACATGGACAGTAGGACAAAAGGGTGGAAGACATACCTCCACTGCTTTGGGGAAGTGTAGTTCCGGAGAAGGATCGAAAACACCAACTGGACAGTGAACAAATGAAGACTAAATGAAAGGAGATAGATTTTCAGAATTGCTCTTCGGAGGAAAGCAAACTGTATCAAACAGATTCCGAGAAGCATATGCTTAATACTTTACAACGAATTGTATAGGCCTGAGAATATCGACGGTATGAAGGAAAGGAGGTAATATTGAATTTTAAAAGAGGAAGCTGAATATAGGATTAAATAGAGAGGTACATTTTCACAAGTTATAAGCCCCGTAGTAAGACATAATACTTCATAATAATACTGGTAACTGCTCTTATGAAGTTTCCGTTACACTTCCTTGACTGTTACTATGAATAAATGAGATAATTTCGAGTCACGTTACCACTCACAAGTAAACATTTTTGCATGCCCATGCGATACGTAGTTGATAGGCCTATCAAAGGAACATTTCTTACCACATTACAAGTGCCATCAACTTAAATAGCGTTTCATATAAATAAAACACTTGCGAATTCGGTTCACCATAGGATTATTAAGAAAACTATTGTTTCAAAAAATCGTCTATGTAGATTAATTGCTTGTCAATTGAGTTCAGCAGAAGAATATTATAGCAACCGTTATTTCAAAAATATTTAGAGTAAAATGCATATTAGTTAAATGGAATAACGAGATTTGTATAATTCTTGTCAAATAAATGTACTGCATTTATCGTAATATCTGGCAACTGATATAAATCCTCTTTTCCACTCGAAATCTGGTCATCGGGCTATCAAGGTCTAACCCGACGAATTACATTTATGTGACTAATTTTATGTGATGACCAGCTTAGTATTGGCCTTATCCATTAAGAAATACGCCGTACTACATTCTAAATCGTTAACTTCACTTCAAACACAAACAGTTTAATTCCTAATTCAGAAAATATCTCAGAGCATGCATCTTTTTTTGGTCTTTTGATTGACAAATTCAAACGGAATCACCACATAAATAAAGTTTCGGGAAAACTTAGCAAAATTTGCTTCACATTAAGAGTGTTAGCTCAGGAATGCGATATATCTGCATCTAAAATGATATACCATGCCATATATTCATTCTGTCACGTCTTACGGCATAGGAAACCGGGGTCGTTCACATCACGCGTTTCAAATTTATTAACCACAAAAGCGGGCCGTACGAATCATATGTGGTGAGGATTTGATTGCCACTTGCAAGCCTTGGTTTCGTGAACTTGGAATTTTAACTTTGCCTTCTATGTGCATTCTAGAAATTTTAAAGTACGTCTGGAGAAACATAAATTTATATGCCCTAAACGGAGTAAATCATTTATACAACACTAGAAATCGCTCTCAACTCCGCATAGAAAAACATCGCCTAATCCTTTTTGAATCAAGCATTCGTTATTGCTGGATAAATCTATACAATAGTCTTCCGGACGAAATAAGAACTGTAACACCACAAAATTTATATATAAAGAGAGGTAAATCTTTGTTAATTAATGGAGCATGTTACTCGCTGAAAGAGTTCGCAGACAGATTGGATCCTCTTTAATAAAATAGTTTGCTGGTATCCTATCAACTGATGCTATTATTTTACAATTATAATCTTGTAAAATTTAACTACAGCCTTTTTCATGTTCAACGGGAATCGAAGTAAGATTTGTTGTTGGAAACTACGCCGAATGAAAACTGAAGATTAATATAGCTATCTTTTCTTTAATGACTGTTATATTACTGTACTGGGTGCCCGTCGTTGTCCGAGTACTTATTTATATAAACCCGAAAAAGTATTTAATTCTATATTAATCTTAAGTCAAGAAATGATTTAATCTAAATCTAACTGGTCCTAGTTCCGTACATACTTTCGACCGATAGTGCATTAATTGAACAGCTGTGAAAGCGATTCGTTACGAATAGAATACTTAAATATATTCCTTGAGTATTGCAGGATATAATTGTCCCTCAGTCTTCAGATATTACGAAAGATTAAATTGATGAAATTGATAGCTTCGATGGAGTATTTCTGGATATAATTATATATTTTATTCAATCAAAATATCTCTGCTTGGCTTCATTGCAAAATAAGTATTTTTTTGTTGTGCGGTACCGTCTCTCTCTCTCGCGTGACGTCACGGTCACTTGGCGCGCAGTAATTTAACACAAACTTATCACATATTTCAATTATATTACTTTCCACCTTTGTGCTACAGTGTTTTCACCCCTACAGTACCGTTTCTCGTCGTTTGAAAAATATGTGTACCAATTTTTGTTGTAATCTGTCTACGAGTTATAATTTGTAGAGAGATTAACGTAAATACATACGTACATACAAATATACATCCGTTTTTATTATATAGATTTAACGAAGCTTTATATTATATATATATATATATATATTTATAAAACACAATGTTTGTTTTATAAACTATGTAATTTTAATAAGTTATTCTTTTCTAGTAATTTTATATAATAACTTATCCTATTTCGTCGACCGAGACTAATCACATGAATAATTGATCTAAATCTAATTATTAATTTAGATTCGAATTTGTTTCAGATTTGAACGAATCGCACGAGACAATGAAACCCGCGTACCATTGTTCATCTCAAAGTTCAACTTCTCGTGCTTCGACATGATTGCATAAATTCCTCTCGTTTCCTTTGTAATTTTGATGTTAGAGATGAGGATAACTATTAGAAGCAATGACAACAAGGTGTTATCCTATCCTAAAAATATTGAAAATTATAACCTTATCTAATTCAAATAACAAGAATTTTAAAGTTTGTAAAACGTGACACAAATCTGTTCCAAACCATTGGCGAATATCAAGAATACACGAACTTCAATCATTTATTCAATAGAATTACTTTTTAATGTAAAAAAATTATAAAAACTAGAGTATTTCTATGAATCAATTCTAACTATTTTAAAATTGTTCACATAACAGGATTTCGTTGATGGTTACAATAACAATTTGATGTTACCTGAAAAACTGTTGAATGTGAGGATTATGCAAACAATTTGTATGCTCGAATACATTAATATTCGTTTTCCTGTTTTCTTGTTTGAGTTGGTGCCGCGATTCATGACTCAAAGTCAGATCCTGAAGAATTCCAATGTTTCTGTTTTCTTTCTGTGGTGATTTCATAACTCTTAGGATATTCTCAGTGATGTTAAATCCTACTGTCATACATAATTTGTGTTGCATCTGTGTATCACAAGTCATGAGTAAGATGTATATAATTTCCTATTACTAAAAATTATATATATATATATATATATATATATATATATAATGTGTATGATAATATATTATATTCTCACTCTTCGTACTAGGTGACTTGAAATGTTACATCTTCGTATATTGACTATCGTTTTTCCTAAAATAAGATGTAACGAAATGAAGAAACAATTTTATTACTCTCGTCGATGATAAAGGAACTTGTTTTGGTCTTTGAAGAATTTTGTAATGGGAATCGATCGCAAAGGAAAAATTATTTCCGTAAAACGGCGATAGAGGTTTTCAAGTTTGCTGTAGATACGTTTGAAACGCTGTAAACAATTTTATGGTAAATTATAAGTTCCTATAGTGAGCTTCGTGACAGCGACCGGAAACTGGGATGTAATTTCGCTTGGAAATCCCGTTCCTTATATTCAAATTTTGATCCGCGTCCTTCACCTTGGTTGTATAAAGGATAACCGTATAGTATAAATCTACTAAATAAAACGTAAAGTCCATTAATTAAATCAATAAAAATTCAAGTAACGGACAAAAATAAGTGCTAATTTTTTTAAACTTTTTTGTCTTTTGTTTGGATATTTATTCATCTAATTAGTATACTTATAACACAGACATATTATGTTTTATTTCAAATTTTGAAGTCGTTTAAGGATAATCGGATGCACCACACGGTTAATATTGTTGTTTAATGGGATATAAATATCATTAAATAAATTTGAGGTACACACTGACTTTAATGAAGCTTTTATTTACATATATGTGAGAGCCATTAATCTACTCGTATTGAAATACATAACATTTATATATATTTTTTAACATAGGCTATTATTTACCGTACCTGCCTATTTATTAATTACATAAATTATGGGCATGCCGTGAGTATAAAATTTGATTCGCCCAACACTTTACGTGGTTGTTTGTTACAGTTTTGCCACCGACCAATGTATTTCTTTGTGTGTGGGCTGGTTAGGTAATTAATCAGGTGCCGCTTTGCTGCGACGTAGACATGGCAAAATTTGGCTCGCAACTACGTCATCAAATGACGTCACGCCTCTCTGTGTCACACCAATCGGCTAGGTAATTGTATATGAAAATTCAAACAAATAAAACGTTAAAAATTATACGGAATAAAATAGATCACAAAGTGATTAGGAATTATTTAAATAATATATCAGAATAATCTGAAATTGATCGAATATGTTATACATTTAGGTATTTTATTCATTAACAATTTTGATTAGTAACCTTTTTAGCAGTAATATAATTATTTAATTATATTAGATAGTCAGGATAATTACTAATATTATACATCATCTATAACTTAAATAAATTTTCTGCCAATTCAATATTTCATTACGCATATACTTTATCTATGTTTTTCACTCTTTATTGACTTTGGCCCGCACATTTCGTCGTGCGTAAGAACTTTCTCAACAGATCTCAACAACTCAACCGTTCAACATATAATTTTGTTTTTTTATTGTTTCACTATGCCCGCTCATTTCACTCTTTGCTTTTCATCAAGCTTCTATGCAGTTTAATAAGGGCTCGACTTCCAAAACTATTAAAATTAACGTCCCACCTGTTGAAAAAATTCAACCGTTAATTTACCATAATTAAACTATTCGTTTCGTATATTAGGGAAAATTTAATATTTTAGTAATATGCTAACTTCGCGTACCGCGTTCCTTGCTCCACAGAGTATCCGAATCACAGACATTTAAATCCGCAGCACAAAATTACAAATACCGAACTTTTAATTAACATTTGCATAATTAAATAGTGACGGGCATAATGACACGTAGCATCTAAGGTAGAAAATATTAAATAGTTCATTTAAACCAGTTGTATTTAATACTGTACTTTCCTCTATCACTGTTTCCCCCTGATTTTTTTATACCGTTTGTTGAAAAAAATGACATCCTACAGAGATTTGAAATTAAATTTATCAATGGATTACTGGCTGAAAGGGAGCACAGTATTTAATAATCTTCGCTTAATTGTAATAAATTATCAACTATAGAAAACTTCGGCCGCCTTCGGCAAACATCGGTTAACTTCGGTAAAACCTACAAGACAGGTTTTTGAGCCTACAAATAATTCAGCTAAACATAACAAATTAGTCAGATCAACAACACAATTGCAATGACTTTCGTAAATCCCAACTAGATGTGGACCTATAATTTTAGGTTTAATACCGTCCGCACTTCTATAACCTTACGGCGCTGTCAACAATAACTCGAAAAATTTCTTCATACGTTCGTTCTGAGCATGCTCATAAGAACAACATTCACAACTGGTTTGAATGAAAACAAAATCCTCTCAAGAGGTAAGTTTGTTATCTGCAGATTTTCAAATTGTCAGTTATCATAACACATTTGTGCACGGGTTGTGATCCAACTCTCATATTTCAACAGCAGCAGCAGGAATAAATACAAATTTTAATGACGCTATAAACATCAGTATAATTCAAATTCACCCTCAAATAATTCGGTAATTAAAACGCCAACCTTATTTAATTCCCCTGATTTGTTCCAAATTTTTATTCTGAGTGTTTTTATGAATCATTTCAATGACATTCCCTTAGAAGTAATTTATGGGATACGTATGTATAATTAAATAATTTTAAGTGTGTCAAGGTTATGGATAAGACGAGACTTCAAGAGCATTTGAACAAAAATGACGTTGGGTGACGTTGCGGATTCATGAAACAACGTAGCACCTGTGTAAGGTTATCTAATGTATATATAATATTTCTCATATTTAATTTTCAATGTGAAACTTGGAGTGGAGAAAAAAAAGGAATTTTTTCCGGTCTCTTAGTTGATCATCTTGAATAGCAAGTAATCTACGATTACTTGTCATTGGTTTTCCGTTACCTTGGAATTATCCGCAAAGGAGGCGAAGAGAGATTAAGTACACTTTGACGGAAGAGTTTCCACTCTATCAGAATTTACGTTCACTCCCACATTGTCGAACACTTATTTAAAAGCTTTCCTACTTAACGAGGTGGAATAATCGAGTCTCAGCTGTGAACGCACGGATCGATGTTCATTACACGCATAATTAGCTTATTATCGCGGATAAACACGGGAGAGTAGCCGCTTGCGAATTTTACGTGCCCGTTTACCGATAAGACGGCCTTGAAATGAGTTGGGCCAGACAAGGGGCTTTCTCCATGTCCGATAACAGCGATAAGGTGCACAGACTTTCGGAGAAAGGAGGCTCACGTGCCCAAAATAAATTTTTTGGCTATTAATGAAACAGTTTTCTATAAAGGAGGCAGTCGTTAGAAAAATAAATGGGAACGGCTCAATGGAATTATAACGTCCTGAATACCCAACCACGTCACGGGTTCAGATACTTAAAATTAGGGCATTAGTTAAAATGATAAAATATTGGACTTAAATAATAAATACTTGAATAACTATTACATAGGCTAAAATACAAAATTCGAAAAGAACACAAATTAGGCGTCTGCAGTTTACGTTCAAATTGGTGTAATCTACAAAGCATATAACACAAAACATTTTACCTGTCAAAAACCAATAATTAACAATTACATTTCTCTTATAATACATAAATTTATGGTACAGAACGCAATTTCTTGTATTTAACAATCAACGCCTAGAAAACGGATCGTATTCCAATATCAATAAAATCAAGTAAACAAAATAATACTTTCGCCTGTACATGGCTCACAATACAGACATTCAATTTTTGTCTACACGTTTCAGAAACCGATATCTTGTAAAGTCTTGTCTGCCAAGCAGATTTGGTTTACTTAGCACAGGAAAACGATCGGATCCGATTTCATATATTCTTTCCGTTGTTACGCTTATGTGGGATTGGAATCAGCTTCAAAATACAAAAGCCCAGTTATATCGGTAGGTGGGACAATCATTTCAAAATAAAATGCCGGGAACAAAAAACAGATGTGGGAAAATTTTCATTCCTAAATAGGACGATTAACAGCTAGAATAATTTATCTGAGGGAGTATTTGGGTAAAGTCCTGCTCAAAAAATAAAATTTAGGTTGAATTTAAAAAAAATTAGCAACTGAAGTGATAACCCCTGATAGTTAATTGAAATATTTAATCGAAATTAAAGTGAAGTGTATTGTACAACCATGTTTATTCCAGGCAGTGTTTCTTTTTCTCTATGATTCTTTCTTTTTTCTTTCCTTTCTTTGTTCCTGTTGTTTCTTTTTTTCCTTCTTTCTTTCTTTTTGTCAGCGTACGAACATTCAAAGGACAATGTTTTATTATTATTATATTTTCAGCCCGATAATAATTAATGTTATCAAGTATCTGCCACAGGGCTCTTTGGCCAATTGTCGATTAATAAATACATTCAAAGTCGCCCGATATTTAGAAAAAATGGCAAACGTTACAAAAACCTAATTTTTTTTCTCCTTGCACAGTGAAGTCTTCGCTTTATAAAAATAAAGGCTGAAAGGTTTCTCCCTGAAGGTGTAAATAACAATGAGACTGCCTTAAATTGTCATCCACCTTAAAACTTAAAATTCAGTCTGCCCGTTTATTTTCCTTTATACGGGGAATGTTATCGGTAGGTATACAAAATCTTTGATGTCAAGAGTAGGAGAGAAGACAATCTTATGGATAGGGTAAAGAGGTACGAAAAAGTATTGAATAAAAAATTCAGATACAGGAACAATGAGTTATACCTAACGCGCTAAAGAAAAATATTTATCGTCTGAATAGTTCACATGTAAAGAAACAGTTTGGACAAAACCTAACACTAACGATAAGAAATGTGCACAGTGTATTCCCGTATAAAGCACTTTTTTTTTTGACAAGAAATGAAAAACAGAAGAACATTACCACTCGATCATAAATTATGATGATAAATTTATTACTGTGTTATTTTATTTACCAGGTTTATAAGCTTAAATCCGCTGTTTACTAATAGATGGCGTTAGTGATCATATTATGCTACTACGGACAATTATTTTTTATGAGTTTGTCTCCTGTCAATAATATTCAGTGCACATCAGCAGCAATATCATTTTTCTTTTGGTAATCATGTATATTTTTTTTCCCAAAAAAAGGAAAATATGTGGGGAAGCTCTGCTTTTCTGCGTTAATGTGAAGAAATCGGTTGCTGAATCACATAATTGCTTGAGGAGGCCTATGGCGAGAGTGCTTTATCGGGAAAAAAAACGTGCAGAGATTGGTTTCGTCAGTTCAAAGACGCCGATTTCGACCTGAGCGACAAGAAGCGTGAAAATCGGCCCATGAAAGTTGAGGTTATCAATTACAGGCTCTTTTGAACGACATCGATACCCAATTGGAATAAATGCTTGCAGACCAATTGACTGTTACTCAGCCAGCCATTTCCATGCGCCTGCGTACCATGGATAAGGTTCAAAGGATCGGAAAATGGTTGCCGCATGAAATGAACGATAGGCAGATGGAGCGATGCCGAAACACATGCGAAATATTGCTGGCCAGTCAAAAAAGGGAGTCATGCCAGCATCGTCTTGTGAATGGCGATGATAAGGGGATATATTTCGAGAATCTTAAACGTAGATATCATGGGTTGATCCCGGAAAACCATCAACATCGTCCGCAAGACCAAATCGCTTCGGATGGAAGACGATGCTGTGTGTTTGCTGAGTATCGTCTACTATGAACTGTTGAACCCTGGTGAAACTGTCAATGCCCACCGGTACCAGCAACAGCTGATGAAATTGCACCGTGCTCTTCGTGAAAAAAAGGGCCGGTTTATCAGCAAAGACATGACAAGCTGATTTTCCTCCACGACAACGCGCCATAGCAGTCGACAACAAAGGTCCAAAACTACTTGGAGGCACTCAACTGGGAGGCGCTACTCCATGCCGCTAATTCTCCAGACCTAGTCCCTTCCAACTACCACCTATTTTCGTCGATAGGCCACGCGCTCGCTGAGCAGCACTTCGATTCTTACGAAGACGTCAGAAAATGACTATGAGTGGTTTGCCTCGAAAGAGAATGAATTTTTTGGAGTGGTATTTACAAATTTCCCGAGAGATGGGCTGGTACTTTAAATAATTTTTTTCTTGCTTTCTATAAAGAAAACATTTTCTGTGAATAAAAACAGCGTATTTATACAACAGGTTATTATTACGGCATTAGTAATATCTTCACTCCTAAGTGATAATTTGAGGTAAATTTTATTTTCACTAGGTTTGTAGCGAGTAAGGATCAATTTTTCTCATATTCTGATATTCTATTTTTGCTTCGTTCCTAATCATTTATCAAAAGAAAATCTACAAATAATTTCATTTTGCAGTAGTTACCTCTTTGCCTCTGTCCGAATGGCTCCGTTAAATCGCGCAAGTACCTTCTTCCACTAGAACTTGTGTTAGTAGGCTAAGTTAACAGGAGTACAAGAGAAACCATCAGGATTGCAAGTCCAACTCCTATCTGCTGGGCTACTTTCAGATCCGCTGCACTGTGCACTTAGCCGCTGACCACGTCGCAGAACTTGAAAAAGTTTCAGTGTATCATAGCTATAAAACAACAATCAGGAGCAATAGATAATCAATTCTATATGTATTCATACCTGCTTGTACAGAATTAGTAAAAACGAAGAAATATAGAATAGTTCAAAAGGAAATAGAAATAAAACTAGAGTAAAAACTACATAAACGAGAACAAGGAGTTTACACAGTGATAAAACTTATCAGGAGGAATCTTATCTTCACATCTTTGTACTTCGTTGCATTGGTTTTGTAATATGTATTTGGTAACTGATAAGGCGGTAGACTGTTTGGTATTCCACTTTCCTTTTAAGTAGTCCTGTAGTGCACGACGGAGGAAAATGAAAACATGGTCTGTATCTGTAATTGATATTAAATAATGGCGTTGTGTCAGTTGTGGATTTAAATTATGTATCCACTATGCAATTTGTGCGAAGTTCAAAAAGATTTTATTCCAAATAGAAGGCAATGCTGTACGTAACACTTTTTGTGACCTTGGTCACGTTCTTTTCCTTTTAAAAAAATAAACAAACAATGAAATATTATTTTTTTCTGATAAAACCGTTCAAAATTATAATTTTCTATGTAAAGGGTGTTTAAAAATGTTAATTCAGCTCCGTATATATGATGCTGTCATCGAATTCAAAGCAAAAAAAGTGTATTGCAATCGAGCTATTTATTTGCTCAAACTATTTTTTCTCTTATTTATTCCTTATTCAATTCCAAATTTTGCTATATATATTGTAATGATTTACACTATTAAAATGATAAAATGTCAGTTAATTCACGTTGAAGTGCCAATTTGTGGTAAACACTAATGAATTAAAGGTTGAATCGCCACATTAATGCATCAATTTAAATATTAATTTAATAATTAAAATGGGAGGATGATTTAATATTAATTTTAAAAAATTTTAAAGTAAACAAACAAAATTAATTTTATTAATGTACCAATAATTAAATTTACAAAAGTTATCAAAGGAAATTTTTCAACAGTTATCAAAAATAAACTTTCAATTTTCTATTACTTAATATTTTACAATCCAAATTTACTCTTTCTCAGTGACTTTACTCAGCCTTATTATAGAAAATATTAGTTAACAATTAAATTATTATGAAGCTTTTATAGGTTCCTTCATCAATGTATGATTTGCATTGTAACAAAACACATAAAATGTTAACTTTAAATTCTAAACGACACTCGAAATTTAAAATCTTACGATAATTACCTTTACTTAATGGTTTACAAATATGAATTTAGTGAATTTGTAACTTACAGTTTATGGTAATCAAAGCAATTTGGCTCTTTCATTCGCTTACACACACATTACACTTTATAACAGGCCATTTTTCACGCTGACTAATTAATACTTTTTAGTTTGCCAAATGTTGGTCCTCTGTTCGTTAAGGAAATGTTATTCACTCGTTCCGACGATTATTAAACGCTGGATGCAATTACTTGGACTCCCAAAATCTAAACAATCGTCTAATCTGCGAATAGAATAATTAGGCTTCAGCACTCAAAATGTTTATCGATGAATATTTGGATATTTATTTCGCAAACTGCAACTTATAAAAAAACTGTTCTAACTGATCTCGCTTTTCTACTACCGGTATCTGAACTCTTTCTGAATATTTTACTCTTCGTCCATCCAAAGCAATCTTTCTATGACAACTGCTCTCTGCTATATTTCTTCGAAGACTCACTCTGCTGTATCTCGACGATTTTACTCTACTATATTTCTACGAAGACTACAATACCCCAAACCTGTAGCACTATTTCCCATTCTTATGTGCAACTTGAGTGTTTTCTGCCGCTAACAATTCGAGTCCAAATTTTTAATTATTAATTAATTATTTCCTTTTAATTACCACAATATATATATATAAATATATATATATATTCATCCGATTGAGATGAAAAATGAAATTTTGGTGAGTTGTTGTGCGCACGCTCGCGAATGTTTCTGTCACCCTTTTGAAACGTTAGGCAACTACCAAGGGGTGAATGAGGGTAAAATTTAAAAACAGCCATTTTTAGCGTTGAATAATTACTTTTCGGGGTCGTTGTCATTAATAGTTTCTCTCCAGATTATTTAGTGTTTAATTTGAACCTCTTAAAGCATTGGAAGTCAGCACCACAAAGAGCAGGGGTGGAAGGGTATTACATTAAAATCACACGCAACAACCGAGTCAAATCCACGGTTACAGAAGTCATTGAGTTTTATTCTGACATTCACAACGCCACCTAATTTGTATTTCAGTTCCTAGGAGTGGGGGTGGAAGGGGTGCAACAAACTTCCGACTAAACAACCCAGATTGGTGTTGAATCTGGGGTTATAGAAGGCTCTAACTGTAATTCTGACATTTACAATACTGTGAAGATGTATTTCAACCTCCCAGGAGAAGATGGCGGAACAAATTTCCGTCTACAATCTTAATCATGTTACTTACGATCCAGGAATAAACACTGAGGGCATAAGACACACCTACCACCTCTGAGGGTAAGGGTGGCATTTAAAAAACATACCTAAACGACCTTGATTAGCGTCGAATAAAACGTTTTCGGGATCGCTGAATTTGATAGTGTTATTTTTTATTAGAATCTTTAAGTTTCTAACTTCAACTGCGAAAGGAAACGGAGTGACTCACCATTTTGGAAGGGGTTTGCGTAAAACATAATACAAAATGACCCATATTAGTGTCATTTCCGGGGTTATAGGAGTCGCTGAGTTTAATTCTGATTAACGAAATATTATGTTCCTCGTCGAGCAGATGAACGTCGTTTCCCGGAGTGGTTTATGCCCTAATTTATTTAGGGCACCAGCAATATTTTGGTCTCTGTTTCGTTAAATGTTGTGCATTTATACTTCTCTAAAGTACCGACTTTATTAAGTTAGCGAGTTTTTTTTTCACAATTAAATCGGCGTGATTTTTTAAACAACCTTACTTTATGTAGTAGGAGAATTCAAGAGTTGTTTTTAAAAAAATCATAATTTATATTAGATGCCGAGGGGTTAGGTCGGGGATATGTAAATGCGTATATGTTCCTGACACTGACGCTATTGATGATGGTTAAATTAAATGTTTAAAAAGAGGTTAGCGTTGAATCAATTCCTTCTGCGGGATAATTAAAATAAATACCTGGGTCACGTCGGGAACTGAGCTAGTTTCTAATATAGAACCGGAAATAATTATTCTTTATGAATACGTGAAGTTGGTGCACGATATTATTTATTCTCTGACACAACAATTTTATGCGAGTTAAGACGTTTCAAAGTTGTCTTTAGACAAATAATGTAACGCCTTGAATCTAAGAGAACACGTTATTGTTTTCCTTATGACATTAATTATGTAATAGTCATAGATTTATTAAGACCAATTTATAGGATTATAAAATCACTACGTTTCATTTTGGATCCTCTACGAGTGTAAATTTTTTATTAAAATATAAAATCTTAATATTGTTTCTCATGTAATTAATAATACGAATTTATATAAAGTCGCCCCAAAATTTAAACGGATAAACGTCGTGACATATAATGTTTTAAATTTGTCTTAATAAATCTCACATTGGCTGGTGTTATTTCATTTATCAATATGCCAGTTCAATATAATTGTTGTCATTAATAATGCAACCATTTTTTCGTAGGAAATTGAATCTTTAATACATTTCGTAGAACAACAAATGTCCGTAAATGTTGTAATGCAAAGAGTGAATGAATACTTTCTTTCATTTAAGTCGTGTTTGAGAAATTTTATCTTTCTCGCGTAAATCTGCAGTTACGTCGTGTTTGTACGGATGTTGAGATGGCTCCTCAACGTGGTGACGTAAGCAGGGAAGCTGTGAAACCAACGATCGATCCTACGCCGACGCAATGAAGATGGGGGACACGTTGTGAAAGGTCACTGCTGGAATGCAGACTTGAACAGCGCCTCAGGATTTTCAGAAACGTCGTCATTTATCAAAGCTTCTTCAGATTAATTACGTGATCATCTACATTTGACCATTTTTTACCCAGATGTTCGCAGTTCGTTGATTGTTGGTTGGAGTGGAAGAAGTCGAAGACTTAAACTCAAAATTCACAACGACGTGTCATGGAGAGTTTTCAGTACGTATCGAAATGTGTTACAGGGCGAAAAATTTAGGATTAGTTACAAACAGGCAGAAGAACAAATATATATATATTTTAAAATGCTCTTACTACCTCTTGGCTACCTTCCTCTACCCTTCCGCATCCCCCCTTTCAAATCCCTTCCTATGCTATTAAAGGGGAGTTGCCCAATGTGGATCACCCTCATGTAGCCTGTTGCCCTAAAAAAAAATAATAAAAAAAACCGCCATCCTTGAATTGCGAAGAAGCCTGCGAGAGGATTCTCTCGCAGGTAACCTGCGAGGGATTTTCTCTCGAAGGGGCTACCATTGGGTATGCCTTTTCCTCTCCGTTTTTGAACTAAGGTTCCCACAAGCCGAGGCACCTCGGTCTGTTCTGAGAGGTGTATGTTCCGGGGTCGCAGACCTTGGGCATACGGTAAGAGTTGTTCGCTATTCCCATAGGAATAATCGGCCAGCTGCCTCCTAAACTGGTCGAGGCACGGAGAAGGGAATGCTGCGTCCCCACAGCAAACTCCTCTCCCGCTATCGGGAGGGCGTGGGACAAGTAACCAATGCCCGACCTACCCGATGCAGGTTTTTCTAAGGTTTTTCCTGCATTTCTTTAGGCGAATGCCGGGTAGGATCCTTAAAATATATTCCGGGGGCCCTAGTTAACCCTTGGCGACCTTCCTCTACCCTTCCGCATCCCTTCCTATGCTATGAAAGGGGAGTTGCCCAATGTGGATCACCCTCATGTAGCCTGTTGCCCTAAAAAAAAAAAAATCCGCCATCCAAGAAAGCTTGCGAGGGATATTATTTCGCATGTTTTGAGAGGTGTATGTTCCGGGGTCGCAGACCTTGGGCATACGGTAAAAGTTGTCCGCTATTCCTATTCCCATTGGAATAGTCGGCCAGCTGCCTCCTAAACTGGTCGAGGAACGGAGAGGGGAATGCTGCTACCCCACAGCAAACCCCTATCCCGCCATCGGAAGGGCGTGGTACAAGTACCAAATGCCCGATTTACCTGATGCAGGTTTTTCTAGGGCTTTCCCTGTTTCACTTTTAGGTGAATTGCCGAGTAAGATCGTTAAACTTTAGCCCGGTGGCCCTAGTTAACCCTTGGCTACCTTGCTCTACCTTTCCGCACCTCCCATTTCAATCCCTTTCCTATGCTAGTAAATGGGAGTTGCCACCATGTGGATTACCCTCATGTAGCCTATTACTCTAAAAAAAAGAACAGCTAAGTTGTTCTGATCTTGGTAGAATTTCATTTACAGTGAAATAAAAGAACCAAAAAATGGACCTAACATCCCTACAATAAGACCCTACTATAGGCTGGTTTCGTATACCTGCCATACCTCAAATAAAGCAGGAACCAGAACCAATCCGATGGAGTGTTATAGAACTGTGAGAAGTAAGGAAAGATCATTTAAACCACTTTACTTTGGAAATCACATAACATTTGGACAACAGTGGGTCCGTCACAAAATTTTATAAGCCATTTTAAAAATATATTAATAAAATATTAATTTTGTCTACAATCAAATTCGATTTGAGTATATCAACGGGTTTTTTTATTTTGATTTATTGTTCTCGCCAGGATTCGAACCTGGGACCTCTGTGATGTGAGGCAGTTACGCTGGACCCCTTTACACCACAGTAGGTCGGCTCTTAAAGTTCCATTAATCAGGGGATCCGAAACTGACTTATATGGGGAGGTCCCAGAGTTAGGACGAAACAATATATTTCTTAATTTCATTGGTGGTGCAATTCTCGAATTTAACATAATATTAATTTTTCAATTTTTCTGACTTTATTGTAAAACTTATTTACTTTTATTAAACTTACTGTGAGATAGATGTCAGTTTTTTTAAAAAAAATATGTTGATCGCTACTCGCCCAGAACATTTGAATCCGAGGAAGTAATCGAATTTTCGCGGAAACATTTAAAACAGCATTACGTTGATTAAATATGAAATAAAGGTCATCGATCGATAAATGGACAGTCAACGTTATAAAGACCTCCTGTTGTGTAGCAGTCAGCGTGACAGCCTCCCGTCACAAAGGTACCGTGGTCGAATCCTGGCGAGGGCATGGATTCTCTTGTGACCTGAGATATCGTTGCGACTGTAAACAAATTAAGATAAAATAAAAACGTTATAAAATTTATTCGTGAAGAAGCGAAATATATTCTTGATTTTATATGGTGCAACATAATCGCATATTAATGACGGAGGCTTCGTAATGTATTTTTAATGGGAAAACGTGTGTAGCAATAGTTGAAAAAATCAAAACGTCTTTATCAGTTTAAAATTAACGAATAGATAATAAACAGACATAATTAGGTGAATAATTACTAGTGTGATATTTATTCACGTAATTTTGTCCGTGTGTTTAAATTTGTTGATATGGGATATGTGACCTATTTTATTACTCCATGGACTTGAACTTGAGTCTTATCAGAATTAAATCGTGAATTCAGCTGACGTGCTTTCTTGTACAAATTATAAGTGCATTGTTTATTTTCTAAAACAGTATATATGTCCACTCGTTGGTAAATAGCTAAAATCTTGTAAACAAAAACGTTTCTAGAGTAAAAGAAATTCACAAAATTATGTACAAGTTTGATAGGGTTTGGAAGAAAAATTTTCATTTTTATTCAATTTCTCTGATGCTAATAACAACGGTATATAAATCTTGCTATTTTTTTAATAGAACACTCTGTCCGGTTGTTAAAATTTATACACTCAATCAAAAATTTTCAGCATTGGTCTATTAATAACATTTTGTGTTCATTACGTAATGTGTCCTCTGAATAATCTGACTGTTTCTGGTTACAATCGGTATTGCGGTTAATCACTGTTGTATCTTATTACCTTCTCATCGACGATGGTCCTGCTTCCATGACTTATGTAAGCTCAATGTAATTTACTTACTTAAAACTCTAAAGGAAAAGTAAACTGTTACTATTTTCTAGACAAGCCTTTCGCTACCCGAACTTTTTCGTAGAATTATTGCAAAATATAATTTAAAGAGTTAATAATTTCAACAATTACACATTTATTCGTAAATACTTGTTTTTAACTGATTGCTTGGTTATACTGACCTGACGTGAAAAGTGATAATATTAGTGACCTTTCCTTACTGCGGTGGTTTCCCACTGACTTCCGTCAGTTATGATGATTGATCCTTAACCAGGCGGATGTAGCCAGCTGGAGCTCCTCAACGGATTTTGTGATGATACTGAAAGTAAAATAGACACCCATCGTCGGGATTCGCAGGCTATGGCTCTGATCATTATATCACAGAAGACTAGCATGTCTACTATCTTCCGTAAATGTAGATTGTGTAGAAATTTAAATAAAATAAATTATTTAAAATATAAACCAAATAACGATTGGGTGCTAAATTACTTTTAATACGTAAGTAAATCTGACAATTATCATTAAATATGTTTTTAGTCAATATACATTTCTAATTTATTCTATAAATTTTTCTTATTTATTTATAATGCCTGAAGATGTCTAAAAATAAGGACGAAACGTTATATTGAAATGATTTTTTTAAAAATTAATTAACCCTTTTATCTGACATATTCGCTGTATTGTTTTCAAAGCATATTTTTATTTAAAAAAATTAAGTTAACTACCTAAGAATTAAGGGTACTGATTTATTCTGTTCGACATTTTTTTCCGCTTTATCTTATTTCCTTAGAGCATTGGCGGAATTATATTCGTCACACCACTATAACCATCTGTTCCGGAACTAAAAAGTGGTATTTTTAAAAGTAAACAGTGGTAATTTAGAAGGAAGAATAAGAAGGAGTAGACAGGCTATGTATAGGGTAATCCGCATAGTGGCAACTTCCCTCTTATTGCATAGGAAAAAGGGGGGTGGAGAGGTAGAGCAAGGTAGCCAAGGGTTAACTAGCGCCTCCGGGCTATGGTTTAAGAAAATACGCCAAAAAGTGATGCAGGGAAAACACTAGAAAAATCTGCGTCAGGTAGGTCGGGCTTTTGGAACTTGTCTCACGCCCTTCCGATGGCGGGAGAGGGGTTTGTGGGGTCGCGTCTTTTCCCTCGCCGTGCCTTTACCAATTTAGGAGGCAGCTGGCCGACTATTCCAATAGGAATAGCGAATAACTCGTTGTCTTAGAATATGTAATGGCGGAGTATCCTGATTCTGGGTGCGAGAGTTCCTAGTCGGTGGTTTAAGAGGGTATTTAATCCTGCGTGACCGTCATATAACGATTAAATATTAACTTCAAGTGCATGCATCACTTATCTCACCTCACCCTCAACTGTCTTCAACACTGTTCCCCGCCTCACTTTCATCTGTCTGCAACACTCTCTTCCACATCAACTTTGTGTGCCTTCAGACTTTCCGAGCATCCCCTTTTGAAAACTGGGATAAGCGAAAGTCACATCTCGAACCTTTCTCTCTTTTGATTTCTGTCCAATCGGAGTTTAACATTTCACTCTGAAAATACGTCTTTCGCCCCCGCGGGGATCATACGGAGGAATGCCACGGCACTGCACCCTCACGTACATGTTTTCCCAACACAGACCTACACAATTCCAATCTTCATTGCAAAGGCACTTTAAGTGGCACATCCATCTGGCACATGTAGTTCTGAAACAAACAGGACCGTAAAAGATTTTCCGAAATTCAACACTAATACTAATAAATTGATTGTGAACACGAGTAAATAAACGAATACATGTAAAAGCCTCCTTTTAAATTATATTCTCATTTCAATTTTTGACTTTTTTCTTTTCATATACCACTAATTTTCATTTATTGTCTTTCTACACAGTAAATTTTTTTTTAATATTATTCAGATTATTGGGGTATTCCATTGTCTTGGAGTAGATCGGTGAACAAAAAAAAGTGAAAAAGGCAAAGAAAATAAAAATAAAAGCAAAGAAATCAAGAAAAACAGAAATAAAGAGGCAGTGTGCAAGAAACAAGTTAGGTAAAGAGATGACTTGAAAGATCATCTAGAAGTTCAGAAAAAGATGTAGAAACTCCAACGTTTCGAACAGAATGGAAAATAACTCTGTTCGTCATCAGGGAGAGACGCGCTACATGAGAGTCCGAACACTCATTAGGGGATAGACCTACTAAATTCGGCCTGGTCCTGTCCCAGTATATAGAATACGAGAAAAAACAGATTATTTTTAAGTATTTTATTTTTCCCTACTTAATTGTAGTTTATTGACAATAATGTGGAGTTACTTCTCAGTGGTTGGTCTTACAGCGTTAAATTAATGAATATATTTTTTAAATGGTAGTAATAAAGATTATTAGAAGAATAAGAGGATAACAAAGTTCTTAATGTGATAAACCAAGAAATAAAGAATGAAAAAAATTATGTGTACAGTAATTAACTTTGGGATGGAACATTCAGATCTTCACCGTTTTGGACCTACTCGATTCAGGTGGGACATAAAAAAGAATACTTTTGTTATCGGGCAGTCCATTAAATACTGTATTTAAAAAAATAAAATACTTGCCTGAAACACACCGATATCAAATTAAAGGAGGCTTCATCCTCATTGACACGCTAACATGCGAGATCGCTGAATTCTAAGAAGTAAATAAATGCCCGTCGTAAATTCCTCTTACATCCGTGAAGAACAAGGGGATTACTGTTTGTAACAATGGTTGCCGTTTTTCCCTTTTACTTGTTAACTTTTCTCTCCCAAAATAAGTTCTTATATAATCATTTAACGAATAAAACGCCATCGTTTGCTTTACACGTCGGAATTCAAGATTTAAAATGCAAATCTGTTATTCAGATGCAGAAAGTCGAGTTAGCCGCCGTTTATGCTTCAAAGAGCTTCCGTCATGCAAGCTTATTATGTTACTTAACGCAATCTCCGTCCATGGAGTATCTTACTGTTCCAAACGTCTGAGAATTCTCTCACATTGCACATCAAACTTAGATCCTTACATATTCCCTCATTCCTCTCCAGTCCTCTTCTGAATAACGTTTATTCTCCAATTTCTGTCTCTTCTTTTACTTATGTCGTTGAGTCCATGAATACATTTATCTATATAGAAAAACAAGCATTGTTATAAATCAAAAGTTGTGGACGACTCAAAGAAGCGAAACGATTCTCTTCCCTGTGACTGTTTGCTTTCATTCTGACCAAATTCTCAAAAATTGCTTCTTGAATTAGTTTAATAAATTAAGTAAAATTGCGATATATCTGATTGCTTCTTCTATACAACTTGTATGAATAAATAATTAAATCGTGGAAATGCGAATTTAATATGGGTTATACGGTTCTTCGTGTTAGAAATAACTGAATATTTCTGAATGATAATAAACTCTAATTATTGAACATTAATTGCAAAAATTCTTTAATAAATCAAAATATATGTTATTAAGAAAAAATACAAGAACAGTGAACCTCTGGGAACTTATATAGGATACTTAATCGGAGCAAAGTATAAATACATGATAAATATAAAAGTGACAATATTTCAGTTAAACGAGTCACATTAACCGGAGTTGTGTTCCATGCGAGATGATTTCTCAGCCATCTGCTGTTGTTGGCGTCGTCTACAGTGATGATGTGAATTTTCTCTGCTCCAGGTACTAAAGTAAATATTCTTCTGACATATCTACTTAGCAAATGTAACTCTCTTTTACTCATTTTCTATAACCTATACACTACCGGAAATTAATATATACTACCTGTTTTACTGAGAGCTCGCACTTTATCGTCCTTACGTTTCTCCCTAAATTGCTGACGTCAACGATCGGTCTCTTTGGGAAAGGCTATTCTATTTTCAGCAAGCTTATAGTTTCAATAACAGACATTCCTTTTTGTGTCTATTATTTTTATTTTGTAAAGAACTTCTGTTAAACTTTGAGAAATGGTTTCCGTCTTTCCCAAATGGAACATTTTCTTGTCATTCCAACGACAACTTCCTGCTTATCTCGTTTCGAGACCAACCTCGTGTAAATTACAGTACGTAGAACAAATTGCCATTTAAATAACCTTTTCGTTTTGTTTAGTGCATTGGCGACCAAAGCTGTTAGATAGTTAAGAACTGTGAGGTTAACTTCAACTTGAAAAATATATTAAATTTGTGGTAATTAGAAAGCAGAAAATCACGGACCAACTAAATATTAAAATTAGTGAAGCTTATCCCAAAATAAAGCAACCATTTTTTTCAGAAATTCTTTCTCACTTACTGATTGAGATTACGAAATTTCTTTAAGATATAAGTACGACGGAGTGGAATTCGCCGAAATGGAACTCTGTCGGAAAGCCAAACGAGACGCTTGCGTGCTTGTAAAATGTGAAAGTTAAAGGGGGAACTGAGCGGCGAGGTTTCAAACAGACTAATATATTAACAATCACTCTACACTAAATTCGACGAAACAAGCGAATGGATTTCTCAGGACCCCCCCCCCCCTCTCACCACACTCACCGCGCTAATGATTTCGCTTTCTCCAGAGAAGAACAAAATTTCCTGCTTTCGTACACATCTATGGAAGATGATAGACTTAAGAGATTGTTTAATTTCATGATCTAAATATCCTGGACAGTTGTATCAAAAAGTTTCCGAGGGAAAAAAGAGCAGTTGCAGAAGACTGTCATTTTCGACCTGAAGTTGAGACTAAATTGAAAAATATTTAAAGGAATGCTTGATGGAATGCTGGAAAATAATACATTTGCTTTTTAAGAGGTGAAGGTCACGACGGAAATAATTTTGGTCGCCGATTAATATTAATACTTTATTTCTCATATATTGATAGAAATATTAGCCAGAGTGAAATAAGTAAACTGACAGATAATACTGTTACTCATTTAAATAAATGGAAGATTATAAGAAAGATCTTGAAAGTAGAAGCCGAAATAAGTTCGAGTTGTAAATAAACCTGACCCTGTTAACATTAAAATAAAATCCCATTAAATTGATGATTTGAAAAATTTAACATTTTCAAGCAATTATGGAAACAGAGGTGACATCAAAAGGCGGATAACGCATTCTTCAATACATTTCCGCCTGGCATCCGTGGAGTAAACATCGTGAAACAACAAGTGGTGCTACGCTAGTGTTTATACACGTCGCTCGGGTCTACCCCAGCTACTGAGTTGCAAGTGGCGTGCTTTCGTATACGTGTTTCTATAGTGTCGAAGATAGAAGATTCAAATTAGAGCCCCTAATCAGAGCCGGACAGACAACTGAGCAAGATGAATACCGAACCAACCCAGAGAAGAACATATGCTGGAACTGTAGCCTTAGAATATCTCCCAGATAAGTCACACGCCATCATATGAGAAGCCGTACAAGGACTTACCACAGATGAGTACTTAGACGCAATAGTAAATTATGTAGCCCCTTCCAATATTAGATACATCTCGAACGAAAGGATCTGCATCTTCTTACGTTCTAAGGACGAAGCGGATCGGATTACATCCAAGATTACCTCCATTAGCATTAAAATCCACACTATCCCCGTCCGACCTCTGATAAACAAGCACGTTAGAGCAATAATTTCCAATGTCTGCCCAGTCATACCCAATTCCCTTATCGAAGCAGAACTTCAAAAACTGAACATAACCCCAACATCAAGGATCACATCCATCAGGGCAAGAGATTCACCCATATCCTAAGTTTTCGGAGGCAGTTTTATGTCGACCCGATGAACACCCATCGACTACCCGAATCCATGCTGATTAACCATGAAGACACAAACTATAGGATCTTCATTACTTTGGAAAGTGACAACTGCTTTCTATGTAAGAGACAGGGTCACTATGCCAGAGACTGTCTATTACGACATAATAATCCTGACAAGGTCCCTCGTAATCCCGAGCCAATAAAGACAGATACCCCTTCCACATACATCTTGTTAACTAGGAAAGCGGAGCAACCCGTAATCGGGGATACAAGTGTCACATTCAGTTCTAAGAAACGTCCTTCGCAAAAAAAACAGACGACTCTGAAAACCCGGATTTCCCCAGCCTCGAGGCTCACCGCATCACAAAACCCGGTAAAGAAAACAAAAGCCCGCGCCTTAACGCTATCAAACGACACCTTTCGAGGAATCTCTTGAATTTGCACGTCCAACATTTGAAACCAGCAATAGTATGATCCCCCTGCCATTCGACCAAATCAAGTCACTCATGCTCAATTCTATATCTTCCAAACATCCAATAAACGTTGCCGGTGACTACAATATTTCGCCAGACAAACTTATTGAAATCACAACCATGATTTATCCTTCTGTTAAGGAAAGAGGAGTCAAGCATAAACTGTCGCGACTAATTAACCGTGTGAAGAAACTAATCAAGTAAGCCTCATCTGATTCAGATTCCTCCATCTGCAACAGTGACTAGTTTTGTATGTGATTATTGCAATGGAACATTAATGGACCCAACAGAAAAAGACTCAAGATAACAGAGCAGCCCACCTGTGATGCATGTGTTCAAGACCTCACCATCCAGAATTTTCTGTTTTATTGTGCAAAATATAATGACATACGCAGGAGGACTTTAGCCGAATACTCAGAAGACGTCTGTATACACACCACGGCGATCAAGAGCCTCCTAGATTTCGTCTCCGAAGCTAAATTATCATCCGCTATTTGAAATTATAAATTGTCTAACCTATTGTAAGTTAATTTTCTACATACTTTTGAGGGTCGCCAATGACCAATAGGTTGACGCGACCTTAAACCAGCAAATAAAAATAAAATACATTTCCAACATTTAATCCACCAAATCGTTATGAAGATGGCGACTGGCTTGCATAGTAAGATAGTCAGAAAAGGGGAACTTTGGAAACTCTGGGGTTTATGATTTGAAATCAAACCAAGTGTCGTATCTCCATCAAGGTTCTGCCTGCGATTTCTTTTTAGGGCAACAGGCTACATGAGGGTGATCCACATTGGGCAACTCCCCTTTAATAGCATAGGAAGGGATTTGAAAGGGTGGATGCGGAAGGGTAGAGGAAGGTAGCCAAGGGTTACTAGGGCCCCCGGGCTATGGTTTAAGGATCCTAACCGGCATTCGGCTAAAAGTAATGCAGGACAAACCTTAGTAAACCTGCATCAGGTAGGTCGGGCATTGGGTACTTGTCCCACGCCCTTACGATAGCGGGAGAGAAGTTTGCTGTGGGGACGCAGCATTCACTTCTCCGTGCCTCGACCAGTTTAGGAGGCAGCTGGCCGACTATTCTAATGGGAATAGCGGACAACTCTTACCGTATGCCCAAGGTCTGTGACCCCGGAACATACACCTCTCAGAACAGGCCGAGGTGCCTCGGCTTGTGGGAACCTTAGTTCAAAAACGGAGAGGAAAAGGTATACCCAAAGGTAGCCCCTTCGTATCTCTCCTAAAAGGTTCTGCCTGCGAGAGAAAATCCTTTTTTTTAGGGCAACAGGCTACATGAGGGTGATCCACATTGGGCAACTCCCCTTTAATAGCATAGGAAGGGATTAGAAAGGGTGGATTCGGAAGGGTAGAGGAAGGTAGCCAAGGGTTACTAGGGCCCCCGGGCTATGGTTTAAGGATCCTACCCGGCATTCGCCTAAAGAAATGCAGGGAAAACCCTAGGAAAACCTGCATCGGGTAGGTCGGGCATTGGGTACTTGTCCCACGCCCTTCCGATAGCGGGACAGGCCTCGCAGGTTACCTCTTATTTGTTGTTAAGAAGAAGGAAGCCTGCGAGAATTCTCTCGCTGGTGAACCTTCCCAGAGGCTCGGGCGAAGGCTACCTTTGGGGATGCCTTCACAACTCTCTGGTTTTTTTGAACTAAGGTTTCCACATGCCGAGGCACCTTGGCCTGTTTTGAGAGGTGTATGTTCCGGGGTCACAGACATTGGGCATACGGTAAGAGTTGTCCGCTATTCCTATTGGAACAGTCGGAATGCTGCCTCCTAAACTGGTCGAGGCACGGAGAAGGGAATGCTGCGTCCCCACAGCTAACTCCTCTCCCACTATCGGAAGGGAGCGGGACAAGTACCAAATGCCCGACCTACCTGATGCAGGTTTACTAAGGTTTGTCCTGCATTACTTTTAGCCGAATGCGGGTTAGGATCCTCAAACTATAGCCCTGTGACCCTATTTAACCCTTGTCTACCTTTCTCCACCCTTCCGCATCCCCCCCTTTCAAATCGCTTCCTATGCTATTAAAGGGGCGTTGCCACCATGTTTCCATAAAAAAAATACATACTTGGTGTATCATACATACATAAATAATAAAAAACAACATGCAAAGAGATACATATAGGCACTTCTGTGATTAACATGAAAAATTTACGTCGTATTGAAAAATATTAATAAGAAAGATAGGCAAATATAGACAAAACAAGGGAAAATATAAAAACCACACAACGTTTCTGGAAGCCTTGTTCCTAGCAAGAGCCTAGAAGGTATTTGGCGCTGTTTCTTATTATTACTTCTGTGATTTATAATAAAATAGTAAAGTTAAGTTTATTGATACTTTCCGGTTTTGAAAAAAATATTATATTTAATATATAATTACAATTTTAATTTTTATTAAAATGTAATTTTATTTTAAATTGCTAATTTATTTTAATCTTTTCATTACGAAAGTATGAACACACTTAAAGTATTCTCTTTTGGTAAAGCCCTCACTTTTCCCAACTTTCCCGCTGATGATGGGAATGCTTCCGGATCACACCTTGCAACATTCCAGGTCATATCAGCAGATAAATCCTTATTTTCAGATTAATGTTAAGTAATTCAATAAAATGTACAGTGACACTGAAAATATTCTGTTTAGATATTTTGTTTTTCAGCTTCTTGGTTAATGCGACGTAAAAAAAAAGACGCAGATGAGTCATAAATGAATAAAATAGCCATCTTGTCGAAACAATTTATGAAATAACTTTTTTTACATTTTTATAAAATGAAAATTAGCACAAATAATTAAATTATTAGATAATTCACACAATTTTAATATTGTATTAATATTTCAAAAAAATTATATCGTAAACATCAACTACTAAATTTGCACCTAAAGAGATCCAAAACAAAGGATTGATACGTTGCGCTAATTCACACTTCATTAAATTGTGCTAATTTTTATTTTGTTAAAATTTTTCTGACAAGTTGGCTGTTTTTCTCTTTTATTATTCCATTGAAGTCCGACAAATATCAGTAAAAATTCGAAAAAATTGAACTTTTCTGGATTTTAGTATTTACAATAAGTTTATTTATTTTTTCTCCTACAGAAGTTTATTTGGGTTTCATTTTAATGCCCTTGAATCGGCAATTCATATGGACGGTAATAAAGTTACATATTTTACTTCACCATGATCCCATTTCAAATCCCTGCGACAGGTTGACCTCGTGTACAACTGATTAGTAATATATATATATTGTAATAACCAAATTGATTATCGATTAAATTTATCCCACGTTGTGGTAGCTATTTATATAATGATCACCTAATTCGCTGTTTATTAAAATAATTAATAAATTATCAAAAGATCGGTTAATTAAAAGAAAAGATTATCAAAAATTAACAAATAAAATAATTTGTTATTTTATTCACTTGTGGCTTCCAAAATTGAAACAGAAATTAAGATCTCTTCTCTCAGGGTCATAACTGGGTTTGATAATTAACAGAAAAGTGATTTATAAACTGATTAATAATTCAAACATAAAAATTCACCTAAAATAATATGACGATAAATGAAATGAAAGAAAGCTGAATGTAAAGAAACTGAACGAAATCTGACTATTACCTTTCTAATTATCGTTCACAAGTTTACATAGGTTTTGTTACTCACGTATTGTCCGTCTGGTACCATCTCTTTCTTTTGTAGCTTCAACATTACACTAAAAATGCAAATTTTTCCTTGCAGATTTTACACACACGTGGTCGAAGTGCACGTCCTCAGCTATCAGGAACCTCGGTTGTTGTCTCCCCTTTCTGGTCAGCTAGCCGTTGCAGGATCCCTCAATGCGAAGATTGTTCAATTTGTTCATCAAACTCCTGCTTCCATGCAGGAACTCGTGATTTGTAGTTTATGTTTGCGGACTTTACTTATCATATGCAGAGTCCACTCTTTAACTACTTTCATCTCGTCACAGATTTTAGGCTTTTTGTTTCTCCGAGGCTCAGTGCAGGACCTTAATGTTTTTTTATTTCTGTATGTGGCGAAGACCTTTTTACTGTTTCATCTCTCGTCGCCGACTGCAGACTGACTTTCTTTTGCGCGCGCAGTCACCATTTCGGCTTTTCGACAAAGGAAAAGAACTCGCCGCCATTGTAATCAATTTAATGGCGTGGTTAATTATTGCTACAATACATATATAGTCGAATTTTAAGAAATGAAGGCTATAATTTGCTCAATTATATGAACTATTCACTTCCAAAAGACCATGTCATTATACTTAATTCCATTCCATGAGAAAACAAATGGAAACTAGAGTGAACTGTATCTCTCGAAGAATTAAAGAAAAAAGTTTTTTAAAAAATACCTAAATCCCACTTCTGGAGTTTTTAGATTTTTGTCGGGTGTTGAAACAAAAATTGCGGACAAAGAACATGATAAAAAAGCTTTTGTATCATTTAATAGAAATTCTTGAGTTATGAATTATGAAGAAATTTGCGATTAAATCGTGAAGTTTTTTTGGCGTGGAATAGACAGAGGGAAGAGTGACCATGGCAGGCGACGCTACGCGATAATATATTTTCGTGAATTTCTCTGGTCAAAGACCAGGCTGCTGATAAACGACAGTTAATATTCAAACTCGCTTCGGGAACAGTCGAGCGGAATAATAATTGTTCATGTTCTGATTATTTTTAGGCTTCGCTTAAACTCAAATGTCGGAATGGCGACCAGTTGGACCATCGAGTTCTGAATAGTACATTCGCCCGCTTTGAATTGGAATACCTTCTGGTAATTTTCAGTTTGGGGGATTTGGATTGCGCACGTGGAATTACGGAATGTTAAACGGATGCTTATCGTCTTTCCTCCTCCACTATAGCCTGTTGGAAATTCTGTTTTCCACGTTTGGTATCATCGAAGTTTTGATGTGAAACGCATCTCGAACACGGGAATCGCTTTCCGAACGGAAAAAGAAGGCGAAGTTTTGCGTTTTGTTTAAAATTAATACTAACCAACCAGCCTGAGGTTAAGCACACCATCTTACAAGCCCATCAACTAATATAGGTAAAAGTGATCACTATTTTAAAATGAAACGGAAAAAAGGCAACGCACGGATGTGAGAAAGTTCAAACAAGTAGATATTGGAACAATTTGCCTGGAACAATACAAACGACTAAAAATAAGGATACTAAAATACAGAAAGATAGTTTATGCATAGTCTAAACTGATTTAAGAAAGTAGAGAACGCTTTAGAATTATAATAGACATTTTAGGAATGTCGAATTACGTAATAGTGGAATAAAAGTTTTAGATTCATTCTAAATCAATTGTTGTATTTATTTTACTTTAGTCGAGCGAAATGAAGTGTCTTAAATAATGTATTACACATTAAAATATTTGCTGAATTAAGTGAGCGATGGGAAAGTTTTTCATTTTTAGGGATTAAGAAAGTAAAGACATTGCTATAATATTTTTGTATTCTACGTTAAACATTCTATCTTCTGTGAAAAGAACGTGTATTATAATTGTTGACGAAAAAGTTCAGTATCTTTTTTTTTCATGAAAAAACTCATGTATTTAAAAATGAATTAGAAGAATATTCGGCTACTCCCGTTTCCAACTTGAAACATACAACTGCAGTACCAAAATTTAATAATACTTTTTAAATTTTTTATCTATCTATATATATAAAAATGAATTGCTGTTCGTTAGTCTCACTAAAACTCGAGAACGGCTGAACGGATTTATCTTATCTTAGTCTTGAAATGTTTGTGGAGGTCTAGGGAAGGGTTAGAAGGCGAGAAAAAATCGAATAATTTCCGGGAAAACCCTAAAAACAGCCCTTTTCTATTTCCCATACAAAAGTTTTCTAAATAAAATACAAATCTACACCAGTCGAGAAGCGGGGGTGGAAATATTTAAACATACTAAAACAGCCGATATTTGAGTCGGATAAATATTTTTATGGGTCAAAGATATTTATAGTGTTTCTACCAATGATATCTGAATACAATTTTCATCCCCTACGCCCTGTGAAAAGGACACCCTTCGGGTTCGGGGTGGAGATGCTTTACAGTAAAATAACGCGAATACAACCGAGATTGGAGTCAAATCAAAGGTTATGGAAGTCACTGTGTTTAGTTACGACATTCAAATTGGCATTTACCCCTCAGATGCAGGGGTAGCGGGGTGCAAATTTTGGAACATGCAAACACGGCAGATATTTGCGTTGAAGAAATATTTTTCAGAGTTAATTTTAATGATTAGGGTTCGAGTAGCGTTACATAAAAATTGCGCAAAAGCAGCCGAAATTGGAGTCATATCGGGGGTTATAGATAAATGGCATCTCGGGCAACGCCGGGCACCCAGCTAGTTCAACTATAAAATTTAAGTATACGCGTTGAAAAAAAAGACCCTAAATGTATTTTAGGACGCCCAATAATAAATTACACTTTCACTTTTTAGTAACGTTATTTATAAATGTTTAAAATTGTGTTCCTATGGTGTAATATATTGCATGTTTACTGTTACATCGTAGTAGCCTAAAGCTTCTTCTAATTCATCTTTTAATATATGATTTTTTTGTAAAAACAACAGGATAAGGACAAATTGTTTTTTAAGTATGGTATTAAATAACAAAAATGGCAGCCGTTTAGTCAGAAAAAAATTTTAATATTCAAATTATAAACGTGACTTTTTGTCCCTGATTGATGTATGGATGTTACAATTTTTTTAAAAAAATTGAGTTATTATTTAATTATAACATCCATTCCTCTGAAGATGTCCCATTAAGGGAAGAAACATCCTGTTTAAAATTTGAATATTAAACATTTATTCTGAATAAATTCTCCTATTTTTTTAAATTTATTTTTCAGCCATAAAGTGTGGACAATACGCACGTAAATAATTTTTGGTAACTTAAAAATTTTTAATAATAAGAAAGATACCAAATTCACTCGAAAGAAGTGATAATATAAAAACCACACATTTCTGGAAACCTTTCTCATTCTTCAGGTGAAGAAAATATGTAAGAGCCGAGAGAGACACAACTAGGGGGGGGGGGCAGTTGACAAAACTCAAAAGCTTTTTGATTACTATCACTTCTTTTGCCTGAATTGGTTATCTTTCTTATTATTAATTTTCAATCAAACGCAAAATTTTTCATTTTCATTTTTTTTGTAATTTGTAACATCTATATATCTGAAGAAGTGCCCAACCAGGGACCAAACGTCGTGTTTAAAATTTGAATATTAAAACAGAACTGATGAACAGGCTGCTATTTTATTATGTAATTGAAGTGTGAAGTCTGATAGTTACAACCCAAGAACTCTTTCTTGTAGCATCTAAATCGGAAAGCCTTCGTTCAATGGTCAGTTATAATTGTTAATCAATGTAATATTTTAATTTAAATATAGATGTAATTTTATATTTAATTATAGCTGCCTCCAAGTGCAAGCTTAATTGCCGCTAGTCGTTCCGTAAACAATTGAAAATCCTTCGGCCGCTCTCCATTCTTCCTTCTAGCGAGACAGGAAGAAGCCATCCACCTTACGTCGGGATTACTTTGTTTACACTTGGGCAATGCAGGTCTGTCCCGTCCATCGGCCACTAGTTCGTCCGCGCGAAGCCGCGCCGCGCGACTGCTCGTAGTATCGACCCCGCCGCCAGAGTCCGCCATGTTGCTCTGGCGGGCGTGCAGTGGGCGCTCCGTGGCCATGCAGTGAGGACCATGCACACGCCAGTGTCGTCCGTGGACGAGGGCGCCAAGGCAGGGCCCTGCTCCTTCACAGACCTCTCCACCAGCAGGGATGACCGCGACAACTTCACAAACAGGTGCGTCCAGTGTTGCTTCTGCAGGTTCCGCAGCCTCGACCCGGACCTCGCACTTCCTCGGGGAGAAATCTGCGGCGAAAGTATGCAGCGGCGCTCTTTTTGTCCCCGCGCGTTTCTTTGTTTCGTTGATCCTTTCGCCGAGGACTTTGGTGTTGCCGTAACATTTCTTAGGACACCTCAAGGCGAACTCTCTTGGCCGTGCCGTGACATGCCTAAACGGGAAAACGGCTCCGAAAGCGGCAAATAAAAATGCGCTTTCTCCGCTCTTCTTTTCGACGCCGCGGATGTGGGTTGTCACGAATCTACATACGTCCGCAAAAGTCTTGAATCTGCGAAAATGTCTTAAACTGGCTCGCTGACCTATTCATAATAAAAATTGTACCGGAAGTTCCTTTTTTGCCACATGTGACACCTTAAAGCTTCAAAACATGATACACACTCGTAATGAAATATTCTAACACTACAAAGTTCTTAAATACATAAATGCTACTTACAGAACGTCAATCCGTACAAATAAAATGCTAACCAGGTTCAAGGGAATAAACTCAAAAAGCGCAAAAAAAGATTTCTTACTTGTATTTCTACTTTTTTAAGGTCGTATAGTTTGCCAAATTGAGATCCATAGTGGTGGGTTAGAGGGAAGTCAGATCAGTTTGAATTATTGACTGCTGATAGCTGCATTGTCTCAGGATTAAAAACACATTATGTAGAAATATCAAGTAGTTAAGACCATCAACAACGGTAACGAATGAGGGCATAATGAAATTTTTTAATACCTTATACGTTTCGTCCACATACTAATTTAAAGCCGACGAAACGCAATGCGAAAATAAATTACTCTTACTAGTTCTAACTTCCGAGAAGCTTAAAGCTGCTGTGTTTACAATGCGGCAGTGTTGTACTGAGGTTCAAAAATATTTTAACCTGGTCGTTTACTCCAGGTACCATCCCTTTGTAGTGATGCTGAAATACTGTTATTTTTACGGTATTTTTTGGGTGGTTTGTAAACTTCATTTGAGCTCATTAACCTCTGGAGAAGTAATTGACGTGTAGGAGAACGTTATTACTACGTTTATTCTCGCAAATATACAACGCCGCCAAAAAAAATTGTGAAAAACACGTGACGGAACGTTAAGATGTCGTACGTTGTGCGAAAAAACTCGCACAGTTATTTCAATACGTTCTTTGACGACGCAGGCAATTTATTTGCACACAGGCCGAGGGGAACCGTCCGTTTATTTTTCCGATAACCTGGAAGTCACTTCGAGTTAGACGAAGACCTGAAGAGCGTGAAAACGACGCGGAATTGACATGCAGTCGTGTCTCGTCAGAAGGCCGGAGAATTTACGTCACGGCAGAGGTTGTGTATATTTTATTTTCCTCGACTCGGCTGAAGGAGTGAAATGCAAGTGGTGGGCCAGCTGGAAAAGGACAGGTCAGGAATTGTGGACGGACAACTTCCTCTCGACCGTGAAACCCGCTGCCATGTCCTCCGAACAAATTTCGTTTGCTGTCGTGAGGACCGTACAGTTTGCCGAAGAAATGACACAATGTCACGTCGGAAAATCCCGATATGCGCTGATAAATACGGGTCACAAAATATTTGCTGTTGCCTGTTAGCGTGCCATCTTTCTCCCAAATTTATACTAAGGTTCTAGGGATCAAAATAAGAAACTTTAAAAATTGAAGAATACTTTAGAGGACTATTGGGAAAATCTTGGCCTTAGCATACAACGTTTACTGCAGTATTACAGCTTTAGTAAGTCTAAATAGAGGAATGGAAAGGAAAAGTGAGCTGAGCAATGAGGAAGGGTTTCAAATGATCTTCCTGTAATCCTGATCTCTGAAGCCGGTCAAGTGCTGACTGGCCTGCTTTACCGGTTCCTCGGAAATGAGACCTTAGAAGGATATAATTGCTGATGTAACTGTAGACCATCACTAATTCTGGCTCAGCTATCACAATTTTTTTCGAATGACTTCCCTTAGACAACCGTAAGATAGCTTTTATCGACCATTTGGATGTGGTAACAGCCTGACCCTCAGGTACCGCAGTTGCTGAGCTATGAGATTTAAAGCGCTATGTTGTTTTGATTTTGGCTACGTAGCTCGATGTCGGGATCTGCATAGGCCGTGGCTTGTGTAGGAGGAGGGTTCGTTGGTTGAGGGCTGCGGCAGCGACACAATCGATAGCATCACGTGTCGGTCCGTCGGCGTCGCACGACACTGCGTCGGGAAACAGAAACACTGATACGTGAATGTGAACGCGGGGGGTGAAACCAACTCCGCTGTTTTGCATTATGCGAAAGAAAACGTCTTTTTAAATTTTGCTGCATCCAGGTGTTGATTAGCCATTTAAGCAGTTTGCAGTTACGTAGTAATGAGTACACGGTCCATCGTATTCTACATAAATAAAATGTCAACGAATCTGTACGACAGATAATCAAGAACGAGGTGACCTTTAAAAAACGATGAACCGGTTTAAATGAAATAAAATGAAACATCTGAGAATTTATAAATTAATTATAATGATTTACGACCAATTTAGTCAGAAAAAAATATAAAATGCATTGGTTCATAATAAATATTAATTTTTATATAATTGAACTTTATTAAGCAATGCATTTAATAATTGTTTGACTTAATTGGTCATAAATCAGTGTATAAATATTTGAATGAATTTTCATAATTGTACTTCTACTTTGCCAAGGTACAAGCTAGGCCCAATTTCATGATAAGAGTGGTTTAATAGATTTTATTTATTAGCTACTCATAACTGCATTATCCCTTTATAAATAACACATAAAGACGAATTTATACGTGGGACGTGTGTGAATGCCTAAAGAAATACTGGAAAGCTAATAAAACAGTACGACGTCTCATGTAGTTAATATCCCGGTAACGACGTTAATGCATTTCGCGATTCGTGTTCGGATAAGCTTTGGTTGGTATGGGAGTGGTGTAACTGTTTCGCACTCTCAAATGCAGGCCTCTGCTGTTGGACCAGTTTAATGGTTACAGTGTGATAGAGGCTCGAGCTCTTGCTGAATCGGCATTCTGTATTACGTATTCCCAAGAATTGATCAAGCGCCCTCGGAGACTTTCCGTTAGTTTAAAGTCACAAACAGTTTCCGACGAAACCCGCTTTTGCTACGCTAATGAACAAATCATCGATCACCGAAAAGTCTGTAAGAAAGTTTGTACAACACAGTAATTTGTATGAGAATACGGATACATTTTGAGAGTCGACGAACGCAACTCTGTGACGTTAGTTGACGTTACCTCCCACATTTGACCGCCGACGCTCAGATCCACAAATTGATTCATTGTAAATAATAGTATATTAACCGATATTTTTAGTAGATCATCCCGGTAGTTAACAACGGGTCGCTGCTACTAATTCCGGCAAATTTTGGGTCTCCCTCCTCCATGTTTCTGTCAAAAACCTTACTTTTCAACACCACATGAAATTATCGTCTTAGGCGCAACGGTACTATAGAAAATTTTGTCTTTGTCCGATACATCTACCATACATATGATAATTGAGTTGAATCTATTCCACAGTCATTTACTCCAGACTATAAAACTTTTACATATAAACCGGGAATAAACCAGCCACTGACGACAGCGAACGTGAACCAAATATCAGCGTCAGCCATCAACACAGATTATTTTGACGTGTTATTCCTCGACACTCCCAGCGTCCATATTTCCTCGTTATTCGTCACTTTAAGCTATCCTGCGCCCAAGTCTTGCTCGGCGTCTTGTTACTGTATTTTGTCTATCGTAAAGCACTCAACTTACGTCTGTTGTCACCAGCCATAACTCTTATCAGTCTGTCCTGCCTGTTCTGCATTTCAATTAATTTTAAGTTCCATCCCTTCCACTCTATCTGTTTCTAGTAGTCATTCTTATTACAATCGGTGCCTATAACATTTCAACCTGTTATCGGCCAGCTGAAAACAGGAAAGATACGAAGGGACTACCCTTGGGGATGCCTTTTCCTCTCCGTTTTTGAACTAAGGTTCCCACAAGCCGAGGCACCTCGGCCTGTTTTGAGAGGTGTATGTTCCGGGGTCACAGACCATAGGCATACGGTAAGAGTTGTCCGCTATTACTAAAGGAATAGTCGGCCAGCTGCCTCCTAAACTGGTCGAGGCACTGAGAAGGGAATGCTGCGTCCCCACAGCAAACTCCTCTCCCGCTATCGGAAGGGCGTGAGATGCAGGTTTTTCTAGGGTTTTCCCTGCATTTCTTTAGGCGAATGCCGGGTAGGATCCTTAAAATATAGCCCGGGGGCCCTAGTTAACCCTTGGCTACCTTTCTCTACCCTTCCGCATCCCCCCTTTCAAATCCCTTCCTATGCTATTAAAGGGGAGTTGCCCAACGTGGATTACCCTCATGTAGCCTGTTGCCCTAAAACAAAACAAAAAAATCGGCCAACTGCCTCCTAAACTAGTCGAGGCACGGAGAAAAGAATGCTGCGTCCCCACAGCAAACTCCTCTTCCGCCATCGGAAGGGCGTGGGACAAGTACCCAATGCCCGACTTACCTCATGCAGGTTTTTCTAGGGTTTTCCCTGCATTTCTTTAGGCGAATGCCGTGTAGGATTCTTAAAATATAGCCCGTGGGCCCTAGTTAACCCTTGGCTACCTTCCTCTACCCTTCCGTATCCCCCTTTCAAATCCCTTCCTATGCTATTAAAGGGGTGTTGACACAATGTGGATTACCCTTACGTAGCCTGTTACTTTCAGACATTTACTCCGATATTTGAAAAATCTTGCCAGTCTCGAATTTAAATGTATTTTTACGAACAGCGATTTTCTGCTAAGTAATTTGAGATGAAACCGTGTTCAAACAGTAACTAGCCGTTGCTTTACATATTGTAAGGATTTTATATAATTACTTATTAGAATTGGCGAATTCCATCAATTATTGTGAATTAATCTGTTGATTATTTAAAACTTTCTCCGTGCACGTGAACAACGTTTCGACGGTCGACACTGCCATCTTCAACAGAGAAAGTGTGTACCTCTCGAACGAAGCGGGGGGGGGGGGGAGCACTTTCGTACGTCACTTCACTGAAGGCCATTGCAGTGTCATCCAACCTGCTTTAGAAAACGAGAAACCCCCGGTCCTGAAACTGAAAGTTGTTATTAACAGCAAATGTAATTTAATTTTCCCGTTACAGAATTTTTATTTACTTGTGGGTTATAATTCAAATCAATGGTAGCCCCTGTGGACAGTCAACTTTTCACAGAAATTTTAGTGAGTCATTTTGAAAATTGTTTATTCTTGTTAGAATTGCATTCAATACAAGTTATTAATATTAATACAAGTCAGTTTAATTTTTCAATTTTATTTATAAATCTTTTGTGTCTTGCGTAATTTAGCATCTAATGTTTGTCAACTTAATTTATGTCGAATTTTGAATTTATAGTTCAAATTTACGAAATATTAACTTATTCTTTTGACCAACTTTTGTATTGCGTCATTTTAAATTTTAATAGAATAAATTATGCCAATTTAATTGATTTGAAATTCAAATCATGGTTGAATTTTATGTTGTTAATTATATACAAGTGAACATGCGGAGGAAACGTTTTTCCTATAAATGTAAATTTTAATTAATAAATTCTTCCTTATGGCCATGATGCATTGATTATAATGATAAAAGTCAGTTTAATTTTCCAATTTTATTTATAATGTAGTTTGTAAAATTTCTTGTAAGGGTTGCCCTTCTGCGAATTTTGTTCAAAGTAAGAAAGATTTCAAAACTAGGATTAAGGCGAACTACAAACTTCCAGTGAGTAAACAGTCTGTTATGTGTAAACATTGTGCCCTAAACAACCACACTTTTGATTTCATAAATACTCTGATTGCAGATACTGGAATGTAAATATTATGCCAGTTTAATTTATGAAATCATTCAATTTAAATCAATGGCCAAAGCGTTACAAGGTGTCTTGGCAGCATCTGTGATACATCACTCTCTTTTTAACATCTTTGGCATTTTATTTGAGTGTAAATCGTGCGGTTTACTCTTCGGTTAAGGTTCACCTGATATGGAAGAAACGTTGTGAAGTATTAATGCAAAGTATTGTTCTCAACTGTCTGTATTCCGCCATCTTTTCAACTTATTTGTGGATAGTTTTTAATATTTATGTCAAGATTTTGATGTTACCTAAATTACTTCAGTGTCAACAAGCCTCTTACTTTTCAATATTTGTTATCAAGGTCATTTCAATTGAAATTTTCCTTTAATTCTGTAATTTATTGGTCATATAAATTGTTTAATTAGTTCTGTGTTTTCCTCTAAGTCTGCAATTGCTTATTACGGTTGCCACTTTAAAAAATGTATTTTATATAAAGAAGCAACCATTTGTCCCTCATTAATGTCAAGTTATATATATTTCAAACTGTCCGAAGAACCGATCACTTCGCAGGCACGTTGAACCAGCTGTAATCCGTACGGGACCGAAAGTCCGACAAGGCGTGCATAATTGTGTCAAATCCTTGAATCGCAAGGCTCGGCGGGGAGGCAACGTTGCGACAAACCATTGGAAGAGTTTACATAAGAGCAGTGTCGAGGTTCGTTAACCGGGCTTTGCTTTCTTTATCGCCTTGCCTGCGGCGTGAGTGGCTCCGTTTTGCAGATCTAGCTTTAGATACAGAATCGATTCACGTTTCAAGAACACTTCTCCGCAAAGTTACAAAGGCCCAAGGAGTGTTAAGTTTCAGAGCCGAATATTCGGGCGGAGAAACTGTATGAACCAGAGACAGCATTGCACGTGATGAAATACGAGCGAAGGTTCTTAACCGCTCCGTTCCATTCATACATTTTAACGTGGTGTTTCTCTCTTCATTAAGACATGTATTGATCCGTGACATCTCATTTCCAATCCAAAATCTTTTTAGTCTGCTGTGAAACATCCGGGTTATATTAGAAAAATTGTGCGTATCAAATTCTTGTGACCCCCAACCACGTTCATGAACCTTGAGATTTAAAAATGGTACTGTTAATTTTTATATATATTTATTTTAGCGCGATGATAACATGCATATAGCAAATATGAACTGAGGTCCAAGTATGGACAGGATATAAGCAATGGGCCCCATTTTCAACGTCTTACAACAACTAAATATACTGTACTATTACTCCTAAGTATCTCTAGCCATTATATAATCTGCAGAATTTTTTTACATTAATTATTCTTTATTCCAGAAAATTATGTCCGTATTTTTTCATAACGTAGTGAAAATGTTTTCTCTGTTCGATTTTATAACGATCAAATTTGTAATTTAATACAGAGTTTAGCACGAGTTTTCGTGGCTTTCCAAATCGGTTACTTCACGTACATTTTATAAACAACGGAAATATATTGGTGTCCATCTTAATATTTTGGAACCTCATTAAATCATTGACATCAGGATAATAGTCAGTCCGCAGGTCTGGTTAATCTTTTATCGGTTTTGACCTAGTTTGACCACGGAAAGTTGCTCCAAATTTTTTACATCACGTACGTATAAGGCGTCCGGTTACAGAGTTGGCGCTAGTATGCGTTCACTGCGTTTCATGTTAAAAGTGATATCTTTTCGATGGAATCCTATAACTTTTCAGCCATGTTTCTTCAGTTGATTTGTGTGATCAAGAGAAGTTACTTGAGAACGGAATAAAATCTATATTTGATGTGAAATAAAAAACTTTGTTGTTAACCTCACGAACTATAAAAAGAGAATCTTCAGCATCGATTTCAGCGGTAAGGAAGTAGCCAGCTGGATTTAAACGTGATTGAGCTTCCAATTTTGGAATTTGAACTTTCAAGACCACCAAGCAACCGCTACGATAAAGAAAAAAAAAAGTCGAGGATATTCACAATGCAGTCTGGAAAGATCGCCAGTTCAAGACATGCGATCTTTCTGAGTCTGAAAATATGGATATAAAAAAATGCTGAAAACGATGGTTACCGCGTTCCGTATCTGTCGACATCTACGAATGTACTCGAATGAACATTTATCAGCTGTGTTTGGATAACTCGACCTAGTTTTTGAGGCGTTTTATTATTTCATTACTGTTGTTGAAACTTGGATTAATTATCACAGCCTGGAATCAAAACGTGCGGAACGTGCTCCGACGAAGGCAGGAAAAGTCATGGCCATTATGTTTGAGACGATCGTTCTCTCATAGACAAATCTGGAAAAAAAAAACAGCGACCGCTGAATATGACCTAGCATTATTCAGACAGTTGAAAGAAGCTGTTAAGACCAAACGACCATATTCTTTAGCCACTACAACGCAAAGCTCGCGAATTGCTGTTCAAGTTTCACATATTTCCCGTGAAGTAGCGCCACGAGATTATTTCCTGTTCTCGAATCGTACTATACGAAGATTATCTTCGAATCAAGGATCCATAGCCTAGTCGAACGTCTAATTTCCGGAGTTTGAGAAATCGTCTTATACTGAAGGTAGAAAATAACCTGAAAAGGCGACTACATTAGAAAAAATATTTGTCATTTATTTTTATTTTTCATTCTCAGGCCGACCATTTTCCGTAGCACCGTGGTATGAATGTGACAGGTCTGAAACTACTTCAGTGTTTCCTTTCCGGCCCGACCACGGTTATCCCTTTCGATGTTTTAATCAGGGGCATGCTTTTGTTTGGCTTGGTTAGAAAGAATGCAGCGTGGCGCGAGTTTGCAGGAAGCCTTCATTGTTCCATGGAAGGCATGAATGAAACATTCGCAAGAGAAGTGGCGGCGACGGATTATCTGCACAACATTGCTACGACAGTTACACACTGGCTCTGCTCGTTTAAAACTACTACTAGAATGGGTGACAGGTCACGAACACTTTCGGAACAAAACGAGTATTAATATCTGAGGTTCGAACATATTGTCCCAGCTTCAAGTTTTTGATTTAATAGTTTTCGTCCTTCTTGTGTCTTTCTATGAAACTACTGAATGTTATCTTCTAGTCTACTCTTCACAACAAATATATTGTTTATATTCCCCTTAAAAAGTTAATTATGTTTTAACTTTTTCAATTGCAGGATGAAAATTTAAGATAATATTTACCGCTGCAAGAAACAACCGTACATCAGTGTTTTCTGTTAAGGAAACAAAACCCATTTGCAGTAGTTAATCATTTTTTAAATACTTTGCGCAAGATGGCGGATGACTATCTCGTTAAGAGCCTAAAGTCTCTGAAGAACAACGAAAAAAGGTCTAATCGAAATGTTTCTTGTGAAAAGCGAAGTCAACGTGACAGGCACATAAATGCAGATGATATTTGATTTCGATCCCCTACGGCACGAAACGTAAACATTTACTAAATTCATTCCATTCCAAGCTATGTACATATAGCATTGTTTTTATATATAGACTAACTGTGTGCCCGGCGTTGCCCGAGTTGTCATACATCCATAACCCCAGATTTGACTCCAAAATCGGGTGCTTTTGAGTAATTTTTATGGAACGCACATCGACCCGTATCCCTAAACAAAATCCCTCCCCTTGCACAAACAAAATCGGTAGAATGTCGTTGATCCGGGCAAATATTTATTCCGCGCAAATATCAACTGTTTAACGTGTTTGAAAATTTCCACCTCCGTTTGGGGGAGTTAAACGGCAAGTTGAATTTCATAATTAAACTCCGTGACCTCCATATCCCTTGATTTAACTGCAATCTCAATCGTATTCGCCCCTCCACTCCCACCCCCTAAGGGTGCTCCCCTACCATGCCGATAGTGGTTCAAATTATACACAGAGAACATCTGGAGAAATATTATGAATTTAATTGACCCCGAAAAATATTTATTTGACGCAAAAGTCAGCTAGTTAATATGTTTGAAAATTACTTTTTGGCAGAGAATTGGAAAGTCTGAATCAAAGAAAATGAGTCAATTTCTAGCAATTCCATGTAAAATAATTTGTGAATTTTCCTGAAATCTATAAAGTAAATCGTAGGTTATCTGTTTTATGTGCATATAAGCGCGATTAATACCAATAATGAGTATTCCGTTGCACATTTTTGCGTTCTACATTTATTTTTACATCACCCTATTGACAGGTTTGATACGGATCTCCATCTTGCTCTACCACTATCGATCCTTTTCAGATCCTACAGGCAGACACACTTTATCTACATAGCGTTTAGCTACCTTCACTATTATTCTTTCATCACTAAGTTGACCAAATTCAGTGGTGTCAATATGTGCCTTACCAACTTGTTTCGTCCTCTTGCAAGCAAAGGCCCTTTTCCTTACCTGTGTGTCATAAAACTTTCTCATTTATAAAGTTTATCAGCTCATTTTCTGTAGCAACACATTCCAAAATCTTCGAGTCTATGCCTTTCAGCTGTTCCAACTGTTCATGTTTCACATTCCTTCAATTCCACATATATAATTTTAGAAACTTTCCCTAAATTCAATTTCAATTTTGGACCTCATTGGGTTTGTCCTCTTGAAAAATGAAGAATAAATTACATTTTTAAAGGGTAACGTACGTACCCTTAAAAGTAAAAATATAGAAACCACGCATATGATCGACGCTTCATCTACTGTGAAGTATACCCAAATAATTTTGTTCAGGAAAGAGAAGAAACTCTTAAATCTTCGTTAGACTGCACTGATTTCTACATTCTCTCTATTTTCCAGAATAGCTGTCCCGTTGAATTATTAATGTATTGACAAATTAATATTTCCTGCAAATGTTCCATTACCATTATTTGATTTTTCAAATATATTCCTTTTTGGAGAAATGCGTAGATGTTCCATTACGAGTATTTTGATTTTAAAATTATAAAATCGATCAGTAGTGGGACGGGTCGCTTGATGGAAGCGCATATGAAGGAAGTAAGGAGTTGACCAACCAGACCGCGCCTTCGTCATTGGTCGAGCATCAATGGCTGTTAGAGGTGTAACGTGTAAGTAGAAACACACATTACTAATTAATCATTCACGCCCGACCTACCTGATGCAAGTTTCTTTGATTTCCTCTGCATCATGTATAGGCGATGAAATGAAACTCGGCCCGCTTGTTCTCCCTTCCTCAACCGCCACTTTTATTCCGATCCATGCTATTAAAGGAAAATTGCTATAATTCAGATTACCCTTATGTAACCTGTTTCTTAAAAACAAAGTTCGTGCGGATGTTCAATTCTTAAATGTAAGTTATGTGTTTGGTGACGACATTTCTACACCTTCAGGTTACGAGCAAGACATTTCATGTGCCCCACTGTGGCTATGTCCCTAATACAGCCTATTCAAATTGTATTATTTTGTTTAGCAATCAGGGTTAATTACGCACGAACTGCGTAACACATACATCTCATTTCCAAACAGCCAATACTTTTAAACCTAGCACGTTATGGCGAATCATATTCAGGATTCCTGGGATCTTTGTTCGTAGCCATTTTATTCTCGTAAATTTAAATTTCCCCGTACTTAAGACGTTTCATTGCTATAAACATATAATCATTCTCCCTGGACTTCGATTGAATCACTGGCGCCATCAGCATGACCACGAGGTCAAGGTGAGGTTCACAAACGACCACCTTGATCATCTGCGGGATCTGCCTGGGACGTGACGTTTAACTTCTGAAAAACCTGATAGGGAGCGAATCCCATAACCCGAATCTCTTTCATTAAAATTTAAAGCTTTATAAAACTGACTGGATTGTCATTACAGACGAATCCTTTTCTTGATTACCTCCTTTTGGTACGGCGAAAAATAACTTCCTTAAATATTGCTGTCGGTTGCGGTACCGTTCACAACTTCACGGTAGTTCCAATATTTCGTCAAATGGTTGTAGATGTTTTTGTATTTTTCGCTGCTGCACGTTAAAGCGTGAGTCTTGGGAAGCAGGGGTTCCTGTCCCTCCGAGGTGGACTGGGCGTTTCTGAGAAGCATTACTCACCGGCGATCCATAGCGGCTGTCAGAGGCGCCAAAGCCAAGGCCACCCAGGTACAGGTACGTCTGCTTCCTTACTTCTGCGGCTTCCTGCAAAAAAAAAAAACCCTTAACTTGTCGTTCATGACTGTTTTCGAGAATTGAGCCTTGACAGGAACGAATCATCACTTGTGTTGTTGCCGACAAAGGGAATACTTTTTACAGCATACTCTGTTTTCCCAATAGTGAATACACCAAAACTTCGGTAGGAAAGAGAACTTGGTGAAAATGAAATTTAAAATATATACACATCATTTAATGAGCGACATTAAAGTGTGATCACTACCACATTAAAAATTTTAATAAAAACATTCAACAATTACGGTTTTATGTGTAACCCTTTTTCAATGTTAAAACATCGAAAATAATCCATAACGTAAATTCTCAAGTAACAACGAAAAAATATAGAACAAATAATAAAATATTGCCTTTTTTTGAGTAACAGGCTACACGGGAGTAATCCACGTGATGGAAACTCCCCTTTAATAGCATAGAAAGGGATTTATAAGGGGGAAGGGCTATGGTTTAAGGATCCTACCCAACTTTCGTCTTAAAGTTATGCAGGACAAACCCTAGAAAACCTGCGGGCATTGGGTACTTGTCCCACGCCCTTTCGATGGCGGGAGAGGGGTTCAATCCGTACCTCGACCAGTTTAGGAGGCAGGTGGCCAACTATTCCAATGGGAGCAGTCAATAACTCTTACCGTATATACAAGGTCATACACCTCTCTCAAAATAGACCGAGGTGCCTTAGTTCAAAAACGGAGAGAGGAAAAGGCATCCTGATAGGTAGCCCTCTCCGTCTCTCCAGAATTGTTCTGCCTGAGAGAGAACAGCTCTCACAGCCTTGTGGTACATTAAATATTACTTCTGTAGTAGATAATAATCATTAAAAAGCTTGCAATATCCGACATAAAGTTTACGATGGGCAATTTGTTCTTTCGTGGATTATAAGGCACGTTTGGTTTGCCCAATGTAACAAGACAGATAATACATTAAATTTAATAACTGCATTATGTGTTTGCCATTTCCTAGTGCGTTTATAATACCTACAATATTACACAGTAACATGGTACGCCGTGACGTTACTGCCATTCCGGAAAAGGAATGTGCGCCGCTTAGAAAGCTACTGTGATTTTTATTGAACTAGATGGATTTTCAGCCAACTCATTTCGGCTTTGCACACTATATTCCGAGGATTATTTTTGTTCATCAATGAGCGTAAAATTTACTATGTTTTACCTTAAGTCCGTTGATCATTTCAACCCCCATTCCTCCATTCTGGAGATGAATATTTGAAACTATTATTACAATAGTTGATTACACTGTAAAAAGGAACCTATATTGAAAATTAAACGTTTCGGCTCTTCGTTGAAATGTCACTCAGTCAGTTTTATACAGCCATCGGTAAATCCGTGAAAACTGTTGATAATTTTTGTTTCAAACAGAACCTGAAATGCTTTTATTATTTCTTACATTGGTTTCAACTTCCTGCCGTTCTGATTATAGACATATCACTGCATTCGTTTAACCTCAGATAATGAAAAGTAGTGTAATTAATTGTCTTGGGAAAATTGATCAGGTACAGATGTTGTATCAGATTCTTCACAGCATGCTCAAATTATCAATACCATTGTCTGCTACATTTGGAAGTATATCGATCACTGTTTGATGAATTACTACCGTCTAAACCGGTAATCGTCACTCGTTTCCAAAAAGAATTATGGTTTTATTTGCACTCCAAATCATGCTAAATATTTGATTTTTCCATGAAGCTTGAAACTCGCATCAAAATGGATCCGGGAGTCACAGAGGGGTTCCAGTGACGTTTTTTTTATCTTCGGAAAACGTTGACACCAGCGTGGCTCAGTAATTATTTCAAGGGTGAATTAAATAGCGTGGTCAAAACTCGTGCGATAGGATCGCATCACGAAGGTGCGGGAGGATAATCAACCCCAGGCCGGGGGCGGCGCGACGTTGCCAATATCGCCATTTAGCAGGTCTTGCGTCTAGCGCCGACAGAAAGTAATTATAACTTTCCTTTTATTCCACAAATTTCGTTAAGTAACTAAAAAACTGTTTTTTTTAAAAAAAAATCTCATCACCATCCACTATTTCTACGTAAGAAGAAATATGCTCCAATGAAATTCTTTCAATTGCTCAATATATCAATAATTAGATAAAATTGTCAAAAAATAGACAAAATGAAGTGATGAGATAATAAATACCACACAACGTTACTGGAAACTTTAATTTATCACATAGTGTTTCCAGAAACGTTGTGTGGTATTTATATAATCACTTCATTTTGTCTGTCTTTTGGCTATTTTATCTATTTATTATATTTTAAAACAGACGTATTAAATTTTCATTTTTTCCCATTATCAGATCAGGTATTTCAACAAATTTTCAATGACTTTCTACTGCCCCTTTTTCTGTGTTATATGATTTTCAGCAATATTCTTTGCATTTCACTGATTTTGTGCCAGATTTTTCTTAACCTTCTTCCCTGCTTGTGCAATGGTCATCCTGTACTTATCTGTCATGAGTTTAATTGTAGAACAGTCTTCGTCGATCTTTTATTTTTATTACATATATCACTGTTTGTGTCTTGCTCTCTAAGTGTTGATAGTTTTAAGACAAATAATAAATTTATCCCCGGACAGAAAAGATTAAAAAATTTTATTCTTTGTTATAAGCTGAATATTTCTAATTGTTGAAGTTTATGTCGAAAGTAACCACTGGTCTTAGCCAAAGCAGTTATATGAATATAGTTGATTACTCAAAAACCTGCAATTTTATTAAACCTCCTTTCGGGGCTAATTTAGAATAAATATTATTACTTTAATCTGAATATTGTTGTCCCAGCGTGAACCTCAACATTCCGAAGTGCTGCCAGCGTTTCATTGATCCGCATTTCATAGGTACCATTTGCGTAGATGTGGAATTGGACTTTCTGGAATTCGAATCGTTGTAATTGTAGAATTTTATTATACACTTGTACCAGAGTTGAGTGTATCTGATTGACGGAATCAGATCTGATTACAGGGAAGCGAATTACCGACGAGCGCCCTGCGGAATGAAGCAACCAATCGATTTCTCGTAATAACATCAAGTGTATTTTTCTATTCGAAAGCCGTCCATAACCTTCATATTTCTTTAAAGATATTTATAATTTCATAATATAAGAGCCTTCGTTGAGTTCATTTTCAAACTCATTATTAAATTCACAATTTTTCTACGAGTAAGTATGGTGTGTTTCGCATTTGTTATAGTTCGCTACCGAAATTGTAAAAGCTAAAGTATTTCACGCAACTGTTTAGCAAGTAACTTAATTTAACAATTTATCAAATAATACTAAATTGTCGTGGGTAATTTATATGGACTGTAGTTTGGACCTTGCCTCAGCTTTAACGATTAATCGACCATATACTGCGAATACAAACCGGAATTATTTTTTAACTCGACGAATAAAATTAAATGACTTATATTTTTCCTCATAATCTTGTAATTTAGAAATATATTTTCTCCAGGGTCTGTGCAAGTTCCGATTTTCGTAGACAGTCGGAGGTTGGGACATTACACGGGTTTTTTATTCGCTTTCCAGATAAACTGCTAAACGGTTTCCCTTTGACGCTCTAAAACCTTTAAGTTGGCATTCACTATTGAAATTTCAAATTAAGCCTGTAAGTTTCCTTATTAATAACATGCTCCGATGAAAGAAAAGTAAATTATTTTCTAATAGCGGGGCATGTTATTAGTAGGCAAACAAATTCTTTGCAAGAGTAGTCGAGAAGATAATTTTATATATAAAAATAATTATTAAATAAAATTGGTTGTAATTGACGCGTTAAATGGAAAATAGACCCAAACCTTATATTAATGTAATTAATATTAATTAAAATAAAAAATTACGTGTGACTGAAAATAAATAATACGAAAGTTAACCAATTCTGACAAAAAAAAAAGTAATAATATAAATACAACACAACGTTTCTGGGATCCTTGTCCCTTTCGTCAGATGCGAAGAAGTGACACCACTGCACTTGTCAGTTAACAACACTCAAAAGCTTTTGAGTTGGCTAACTTTCTTATTCATTAATATTAATTAATAGTTTACAACGTAGAGAAAGGTAACGCTCGATCCGTGTGCAAAGTTTTCATTCTCGTATGAAAGACTGAGATTCACTTAGCAAATAATAATGAAATACGGCACTCAAGATTACCTTAAAGTAGAAAAATAAATTCTTTAAATATTTTTTAAAGTTCACGATAATAAGAACTATGGTAACCGTTGGACAAAGTATTGTACTAGTCATGATAATGGTGTTATGATCCAGGAGTCTAAAGCTTATAGAGGAAAATAACCGAGCTTGTTATTGGAACGTCGTGTTTGTTATCGCCGATTCCCGGTTTGAATCTTTACTTTGAGCTTGTTGTGGCGTCGCTCTGTCCGCGGAACGACGCCCTCGACTACCGCATAACACGATTATGCGACCGGGCGTCAGCGTGGCTCACAAATCGATATCGCCATCGATCGTGAACTTGAGCTCGACTGCAGGAAGCCGTGGAAGGGCCAATCCAAACGGACCCCCATTTTGCGCAAGGACGCCAGTTCCACTAAACACACCAAACAGACGACAATCGCGCCCTAATAAAATTAGTTTACCTTTATGTAAAAGTTTTCCACAATCAACTTCAACGTTTGTTACTTTTCACAATAATATCATAGTATAAAGACCTCAAATCCGAACTAGGACCAATTGAATTATATTAAATATATTAATTAATTGTTTTGGTCACAAAGTCCATATAATGTAAACACAAGAATCCATATCATCTTTACAAGGAACGTAATAAATGTAAATACCTTGATGTAAGAAGACTGCAGTCAAATAATGTGGCATAACCCGAGAGCCGACGAAAGCGTTTCGAATACGATAGATGATGGCTTTCTAAGACCTCAGACGCTTCGGATATGCTCCTTTCAATACTAAATTGCGTCTTATGTCCTCCCCACGAACCTCGGTCTGGAATTGTGATCTAAAGTTTCGGCAAAACTGCTTAATAAGTCATAAAATATATACAATATCATTTTAATTGAGTTTTTAGACGCCTCAATATTCGAAGTAAACCATTTACATGTTTATCAGTAAAATTATACACATCACAGCGAGAAGACTGAAGGAGCACCAACATTTTTAGTTCGTAGAACAAAAATAAGGCCGTGTTGTTGAACTAATAATCGCTAAAAAAAAGAACACCATAAAATAATTCCAAAACTTATTCTGTTACCCCATTGTCTGAGAAAAATTGACATGGGGGCCATGATATGTGTTTTAAAAGTACGCTACCGGAGACATAAAATGAATTAAATTCATATTTTAACAGAATAATAAAAATAATTGTATAATAGTGTAAAATTAATCAAAGATTGAGCATTAGTGTCAGAGCGGGAATGAAGACGTTTAAAATAGCCTAAAGGGCAAGCAGTTATGTGTTTATGTAACGGGACCTATCTGGACTTTTCCTTATTATCCTTGGGAGACTGAGCCTGGTCTTGTCGCCAGGAATAGCAAGGATTAAAATATTTTCTGTTCAGAAGGGGGGAAAGGTAGAGAAGCAGGTAATTATTATTCTGCCTTTACTGAAGACGGCAATGTTTTTGGACTATTTCTGTCTTAACTCCTGTCCATTATAATTTCTATCCTTTTACCTGTGTGGCTGAGGCTATTCACCGAATTATGCAACAGTCGCTGTGAGTATCCTTCTTAATTTGAAATTACACTAATGAGAAAGACATCATTTTAGAAACGACAATTGTCGTACAAATAAATCTTATTATTATTAATTACCACTCAAAATTTTCAGGATCGTGGTTAATTGCAATTCGACCCTGAATACGCTCGTATTGAAAGGCATCGTAAGGATCAGATACTCCTTTTCATACACATTTTATTTTTCAACTTTTAGATTATCAAGCTGTCGTACAAAGAGGAAACAACCCAACTATTTTTTTAAAAAAATATTTAGTCGCATCAACAGCTAAGGCCATTAGCGACTTCATTCTCAGTTGCATTTTAACTTTGTGTGGGAACGAATTGGTGGAAGTTTCTCAATATGGAAACAGATCCATCCATGCCCTCGCCAGGGTCCGAACCGGGGACCTCTGTGATCTGACGCAGTCACGCTTCCCCTACACCAGGTCTGAAACTATTAAATATCTTGACAAATGCTAGTGTATCCCGAATGCATTTAAATATATTTCACTTATATCAAACAACAATTTCAGGAAACGTAATCTGAATAATATATTCATATATATTGTAATGGCTAAATACAATAAAACTACCAATTTAAACAAACAATTATAATTTATTAAGCCACAATTTACAATTACACAAATCTGATGAAATTTTATAAGAACAGAACAATTTTATTTACCTAGAATACATTTTAAATAATTGGACTCGGTACCCTCAGGGTCTTTACTGGGTTGATAAGAAAACGGAACAAAAATGTTACAATTATACAAATACAGTTACAATAAATGAAAAACGAAATGAAACGAAATGAAATGATTGAAACGAGTGAAACAAATGAAACGAAATCTGACTTTTTACCCTTTTTTAACAATTTACAATTATGAATTAAGAAAAATAAACTTACAAGCTCTCTGGTCCACACACACACTCTTCATACAGGCTTAAAAGGCACCAGGCTGCGCTCACACTCTGCTTTCACAGTCACCTCTTCTTGATGACGTTACCCTCACGACGAATTCAAACAACTCTGCTGGCAGACAGACCTCCACGATGAAACTCTTACCGACTGTTGACGACTGATGTCCAGCTGATTACTCTCGGCCCCCTAGCTTGGCCTACCATCCGATGATCTCTCCTTAATGCAAACTCCCAACTGTTGATAACATTGTTTCGGGCACTTCACCTCGGACCAGCGTCCGCCCTGCGCACCTGCACCAACGATCTCTCCCCGCTGACACGTCCGTCTCCTCTCCACACGAAATGATAATGACTAAGATGCCTAAACTGTCCAACTGCCCTCTTATTTATATCCGGGCTCCAGAATATTCCCTTGTTTTTCACAGTTTTTTGCATTTCCACGTTCGCCACACAAACAACAGCTGTTAACTTTCTCCCGCTCCGAGAGCCAGCCAATCAATTAAATTAAATTATTTCCGTTTAATCTAATTGCATCGTCCAACAACCTTCTGTCATTTATGCCATTAGGATTCCGTCGTCCAGATGTCGGTCACACTATTAGCCCTAATTATAGTCCTTCCCTTCTCCATCATTTTAATGATATCTTTTATATGAACAAACCACTCAAGGATCCCCAGTCTGAGTTTGTAAACAAATCTGATAAAAATAAGAACAGAAATCCTGTCCTACTTAGCTGGTTATTACAATATATATATATATATATATATATATATATATATGTATATATATATATATATGTATATATATATATATATGTATATATATATATGGTGGTATTTTATATAAAAAGCGCTAAATTATGTAATTATGATTTTTTCTTCCAGAATATAACATTCATATTTTAAAACTGATAAACAAAATTTCTTTATTTTTGAAGTTTACCACAATGTTTTTAAAGAGTCGAAAATTTAAATAAAAGCTGATTCTGCGTTTTCATAATCTTCCATCTTCTCCTCTACTGAATTGAAATTCTGTAAACTAACCGTCTATATTGTGACTAGAAAGTAGTTATGTATACAGAAATTAGTTAAGATCTGTTTTGTCGTTTTTGAGTATATCCCATTCGCGTTTCCTCTAAGTGTCCTCAAATGATCGTTCTTAAACATATAAGTTGAATTATAGAATTATGAATTGAAAAATGAAAGTTTAAACATATCTAAATTAATTTCATAATATTTTGCTGCAAAATTTTCTGACCGGACTCGTAAGAAGGCTGCGATTCCGTTTTGTGATTCTGTGACGATCTTGAAAAGTGTAAATATAAAACTGAATGGAAAAAACCTTCTTGAGTTAACAGAGAAGTTGTAGGAGAAATGTGAAGGTATTACTAGATGCAGCAAGAATTTACGTTCAGTACAAACAATACACAATATAATCTGCTTCGTTGTTCCTCGGACGCTGGAAGTAGGTTACAGAGCTGTGTGCGTCATTACCTCCAGCCACCTTCCACAATCTCCTTACTATGGCGCTGAAAACTAGTTGCTAACAATCTTACGTAGTATTCAATAAGGATATCCTCGTGAACTAACTCGAGATCGTTGAATGCTACGATGATTTCTTCACTGTTGAGCGAACCTGAAAACGAGACTGTAGTCATTATTTCACACCAGCGCGTCTCGACATTTCAGACCCGTCATGTGTATATTTCCCCCCTTCCCCTTAAGAACTCTGTATGTATCTTACCAATTTGTTGTCAGTATTTTTAGAAAACAGACTATGCTGTCTGTTATTACTCTATCTTTTTCGGTAGTAAACTAACTGACATTTGGATCTAATGAAACCTACGTTGATTTTATGAGACATTAAAAAACCGCCTTCTATGCACTTTTTAATTGGTATGTGGATTCTAGTGAGCAATATTGTATGTTACATCTGTCATACTGAAGCGACGCATACATTAATATTGTTTTATAGGCTTTTATGCAGGTACGTTTTGATCTTTTGTGAGCAATGTTCGAAATTCATCTCGTGCAAAGCTACACAGTTGCAGTCCTCTTTTTTAAATGAAGCTGAAACGTTCCTTTATATTGACCATTTTTCAAACATTCTCTCTGTGACATTTTCTGGTTATCCTTGTATGTAGAGATTTAAACTTAGAAACCTCCCACTTAATTTATTTATGATGAGGGGTTACGTCTTGAAAGAGAGATACTTTTATGTGTTCATTTTTCTTCGGAGGTTCTGGAATAACTCAAATGAATGCACTTTATGAAACGGTGAAAATTGTGCTGTTTCAGAGAAAATTTTAAACAAATTACGTGGCATAACCACCCGCTAATTTATTTAATATTTTTTATTATGTAAATATATCGTGTTGACACCCAAATTTCTTGAAATAAAATTGATACTGCTCTACTTAATTTCTAAGGTATCGTAGTAAACAAACCTTAGTTTCTATATCATATTATACATTCCTAGGATGAAATGCGGGATTTTTGACTCGTTTTTTGGGCAGCTGCATCAATATTACGCTTTGAAGCCTCTTGCATTTAATAGCCTATGAAGGGATTGAAAGGTAGCCAAGTAGTGACTAGGGCTGCCGGCATATAGGTCAAGGATCCTACCTGTTATTTCCGTAAATGTGATGCAGATAAAACTCTAGAGAAACCAGCCTCAGGTAGGTCGGACTCTTGGTACTTATACTTCTGATAACGGGGCATCATGTATTGCTGTGAGGACGCAACTTACCCATCTCCATGCCTCGACCAGTTTTGGGTGACAGTTCATTGGCTGGTCCAATGAGAACAGCGAACAGCTCTGGTCGTATGATGTTGCTCAACATCTGCGAACCCGGAACATATTCCCTCAAAGCCAGCCTTGGTGGTGTTGCGAATTATTCCTAGGTTTACAACGAAGGTCAGGAAAATCCCAAAGGAGGAACCAAGCGCTTTCGTATCATTTCTTCATTTATATCCTATACATGTGGGATTTTTTTTTAGAGTAACAGGCTACGTGAGGGTAACTCCCATTTCATAGCATAGGAAGGGATTTCAAGGGGAGGCGGAAGTATGGAGAAAGGGTGGAGGAAGGTAGCCAAGGGTTAACTAGGGCTCCCGGGCTATAGTTTAAGGATCCTACCCGGCATTTTCCTAAAAATGATGAAGGACAAACCCTAGAAAACCTCCATCATGTAGGTCGGGCATTTGGTACTTGTCCCACGCCCTTTCGATGGTGGGAGAGGAGTTTGCTGTGAGAACGCAGCATTCCCTTCTCCGTGCCGCGACCAGTTTAGGAGGCAGCAGGCCCACTGTTCCAATGGGAACAGCGAACAACTCTTACCGTATGCTCAGGGACTGTGACCCCGAAACATACACCTCTCAAAACAGGCTGAAATGCCTCGGCTTGTGGGAACCTTAGTTCAAAAATAGAGAGAGGAAAAGGCATCCCCTAAGGGACCCCTTTCGTCTCTCCTAAAAGGTTCTGTCTGCGAGAGAATAGCCATCGCAGACTTCTACTATATTTGGGATTTTTTTTAGGGTAACAGGCTACATGAGGGTAATCCACATTGTGGCAAGTTCCCTGTAATAGCATAGGAAGGGATTTGAAAGGTCAGTGACAATCACGCCATCATCAGCGATCTACAACTAAGCTAATTGAAACTCCCGTAAGGGTTTCATAAAAGCGATGAATTGTTACTTTTATTCAAAATTCATTTTTCAAATGCATACTGGGAATATCTTAGTAGGGCAACGTTTCAGCGGTTGCATTCTACGTGAGTAAAGGAGTCAAAACAAGAACGTCTATTGCTCTGTAGTTTCAGAAGGAACGCTAATGAGAGAGGTCTTTCAAATTTACGTATGCAATACCTCGGAAGACTGTTGACTATACCAAAGCTGCAATCTAGAAACTGTAAAAGTGAAAAAATATCTGAATGTGTTCGCAACTATAAATCTTGACACGAAATAATGGAAGGATTAATTAAAGTTGATGAAAAGTTCGAGGAAAACCAAAGCGATAATCCAGGATATTTAACGGATTGTAGTTGATCATGGAAGTAAGTCAGGCAGTGGCTATTGAAAGTAGCATTTTGTAATTTTTTTTATTGTACAGTTAAAATTTATAGTTGTGATAATATTGAAAAGTATTCTATTGAAATTAACGTGGTATCATGCGGTTGGTTGCAACCATCAGGTTGTCCTTAACAATTACCACGTAATAGGCTACTTTGAATTATTATTACTAAGGTCTATATTTAATAAACTATAACATTCAAAACCGTATTTAGTAGAGGACGCTCTGGACGAATTGTGGTTGTAATTTCAGCTATGGTTGGATTGGATTGAGCTGTTGAGATTTGAATGAGGGAATCAAATGACTTTTTATGACTACTTTGACTGTAGGTATGATGACGTCAGTATGCAAGTCTGTTGTTTTCGTAGTACCAAGGTCATCCTGAAATCGATCTAATATTTTGGATTACTTGGATCTTGTTCAGGTTTGTTTTGGCTGCTACTCCCCTCAACAGAGGAAGCATATTGCCAGATGGGCTTGATTTTTGTTGCTAGGAATGTTGGAGATTTTCTGTTTAATAAAGGTTTTATTTGGGATAATCTATTGTTGAACTTTGACTTGAGATTACTTACGTGGTGTGCCCAGGTTAATTTCGGCGAGTTGTCAAGGTATAGATAGTTTGAGAACTGGAATTTTTTTTAGGGAGAATAGGATGATGGTTGATTTGCTGGAATTTATGGTTATTAGCCACTTCTTAGCCCATGCATTGATTAGAGTTAATGAATTTTGAACATTAAGTCTCGGTGTTTCTAAGTTGGGAGCTTGGTTCAAGATGGCTATGTGTACAAAAAGAGCTATAGTTGAGGGATAACGTGGTTGTAGAGAGTGTATAGAAACGGATGAGAACACTCCCACGAGTGAATGGTGTGATGATACTTGTGCACTATTGAGATTTCGTTCAGACGTGCGAAGTCGTGTGCTGGTTTGAAGGTCATGGCGACACACTTGGCGATACCGTATCGCGTCTTAAACTTTTTTAACCACCGGTTCCCACCTACGCTTACAAGTCCGGTTATCGCTCGCGACTGCGCTCTGTCGCGTAATATTTGCGGTGAACTTGGCGGAGCGAGCTTCTTCCAAGACTAGGAAACGCAGCGAGCGACCCGCGTTGAAGGACACCAGGTCTTCGATTACGTATCTGAGCAACTCCGCGGCGCAAACGGCCCTAATCGACGCGTCGTGGGTGGTGCTCATTGTTACGTAACGCATTGTTCCATTAGGCGTCGAGTTTCTGTGGTACTCGGTCGAACCTTGGCCATCGACTGACAACTGTCAAAATGACTAATTGGGGAATCCCACATTTTCTTCCTACACAAATGTACAGAAATCGGTTGATTCGAGTGCGACGACGTAGGTGTTTCGGATCAAAGTTGAATGATTAATCACTGTGCGCTTGATTGAAGAATTTTTTTAATTATATAGCATAGAGAGAAACCACGTAATCGTATAAAAACAAATTTACACCATCAGTTTCGTTATTTTTGTCTTAAACCACGTATAATATATCTTTGTCGAGTCAAGTTCTTAACTTCCCACTTTAAAATCAGGGATTCTGTTGAAAAAACGTAGTGTGTGTTAGTTTTACTGAGGATTTTTATTTTCTACAGTTTTTCCACTTCTCCGGATTCTCAATAAAATACTATCCCGAAGTAAAAAAAAAAACGAGACCTTTAATGTACGTTTGGCATATGTCTGCGTACCTATGAATTAAATTTATTCATTTATTTATTGATACTATTCGTTCACTGTTGAGAAAAAGGGGCAAATAAATAAGTATACATTACGTTACGAAATAAATATAAACAATATTATATATATTGTAATTATAATTTTTATTGAATATTATAAATAGAGAATTTACTCAATATTAAAGAAAAATTATTACAATTGATTAAATGAGTCGCGCTTCGATTAATTAATGCCCAAAATATATAAATATAAATATATAATCCATTCAATATGCAAACTGAGCCCGAAGAGAAATTTATATCATGATAGTCATAATAATTAAATCGTTCACTAATTTATCAATAAATTCAAAAAATTAACGCAACGAGTATGTTAATTAAAAAGATAACTTGATCAATAATTTTCTAGTCATTCGTATAAATCTAAAAAAAAAATTTCTATCGAAGTATAATTTTAAGAATCTTACTGCTACCTTCGTTTTTATTCTACGTATTTTTTCGCACAATAACGGGAATGCGAGATTCGAAATAACAGAAACTAGTTTTTAAGACTGTTCCGCTGTTCGGAATGTGACTATATAATATTTTTAAATTGTCTGAATTATTCTGAATTATGTTCTGATTTATGTACAAATGGTGTCTAATTTACTTATTTAACTTTTTCTTATTTAGTAACTTACTTATTTGTCTTCAGTCTCAGTTTGCACATTGACTGTTTTTTTATGGATTTTGGGCATGAATTAATTTACCGTGTTTATTAAAATAATAAATTTTATGACCAGTTCTCTGAAATATTTTTTAAATGTGGTTTTCATAGTATTTTTTCCCTAGTACCGCTTTAAAATAAAATATTGTAAACTTGCTATCGTCTAATTTATTTATGCGTCCCGTTTAATTCTACAGGAAGCATCAGCCTAGTGCAGCCTGGACTTCCTATAAAATCAGTTTTTTGAGCCACCGTATTGATGGCTAATAACAATAATAATGCAGTAATAAATAACTTTATGAACTACACGCGTGTATTCGTCGAGCAGCTATTTTTCCGACCATCTTCCTTCACTCATTATGCAGAGTGTTTGAATAGTTTAGATAACAATTATATGTAAACAACGTGAATCAGTTTTGAAAACAGGTCTGAAATTTCTATTGCCAACAATTTATAAACGCTGCTCTGTCAAATCCATACCGTGAAAAGTTTAAAATTTTATTTTACTAATCAATAGTCAGGATATATATTAATGTAGATGAATAGTAAAGGACGTAGATTTCTTGTGTCAGCAACACAATTATATTCAGTTAGCCGACATTTTTATAACGTGCTAATATTCCGACAAATAAAATTACGTTAACTATACCACGCGACAATAGCGATGGTGTGTGGCGCTGTTTGAGGGATGGTAGGGGAGGCCGAGAGGAATAAGGATATACACCGCAACTATATAACCCGGGTAGGAGTAGCACTTGGGAAGAACACCACTAAACTGGGCAGCCAAGAACTACACAATTTTTAATGAACAGATTTTTCGCATTTCTCTTATAAGGTTAAATGTAATTCGCTAATATAAGAGTCTCAAAGAGGTAAATGAGATTTTGGTCTCGTGACGGACACTATTTTTTATACCTGTATATGCAATAAATTATATCTATATTGAAAGGCTTCATATTCACATGTCTCATTTCCTTTTAAATTGATGGCGTAAGAAGAACGACACTATTGCAGGACGATGAATTGTAAGGGCTGCACAGGACACTCAACACTCTGAACGTAACCCAAATAATTATGTATTGAGATAGCCTTAGCTTCACATACACCTGGCATTTTTAAAGATTTGCGACATCGCCATTAATTCAGTAAGTAGTTACAGAGTTGAATATAGAGCTGTTCTCATGTTACAGGAAAGCAAACTAAAGTAACGAAGACAAGCTTTGAAGTTTCATTTAATAAGTAACTTGAGCTATACGTTTACCTTGCGATCTTCTGAAAGATAAAGTTTACTGTATAAATGTTAACTGTTGAAGTTGATCCTTTGCAAACGTACTATTGGCTTATCCTCAATTGAATAGCGAGGTTATACGCCTGCCACGGGTGAGATACCGCACGCTCTGCAGAAGTGTTAGTATGGTTGCTGCGTAGAACTACAAAGGGGGCAACGCTACACACACATGCGGGAATAACTTACGAATCACCATCAGAGTATATAACGATAGTTTAATATAATGATAATAAACCAATTAGTATATTGATATATATATATATAATATTTTGCCTTTTTTGTGCACTCATTTCTTTGATGAGTTTGTGAAGTACTGAATTCAACACACGTCTACAATACTCGTAACAATAATCGTATGCGTTGAACTTAAACGTTAGAAAAATGATTCTTCAGATCGTCTTTTCACACAGACGAGCTTTTGGACGTTCAACTATTGCGGAATCTAACGTGCTGACATTGACTTTTAAATTTTTTTCTACTCCCTATTATGTACCGAGTACCCACTTATACGTCTATGATCTCGGCTACTATTCCTTGCTTTAATTCGCTTGTAGTTCGACTTAGCGCGAAGTCGCGTGCGTGCATCATCCTCAGATTCTGCTTTACTGTTACGGATTTTGATTTCAAAGCAAATATTGTTGAACGTTGGGTCAGAGTACTTGCAAACGTCGCCGAAATAAAATTTGACCCACGCAGCCATCTATTTCTTTTAATGAAAATAATCTCTGCACGAAAATATCCTTTTTTCGTTGTTTTATTTTAACTTCGGAATTAACACTTTGTTCGGCCAGTTTGGCCGCAAGGTAAAATTTTTAGTGTGAATTTTAATTTGTTTAACAAGCCTCAATCAACGTACTCTTGGGGGTAGAGTTTACGGAATATAAATGCACTTAATCACACTCCTCGACTGATACCGTAGTCCTTTATTCATCTATTACTGTGTAAATGTCTTTATCGTAAAATCTCATTATTGTGCTTCTGTTTCAGGTAAAACGTCTATGAAGAATGATTTGAATCGCTTTCCATTAATTGCAGTAATCTTTTTAACAGACGTAAGTGGATTTTGGCAGTTTTATTTCAGTTTACTATTAAACACTTAAACCGATGTCGCTTAGTTCTTAATATCTTTTATCACATAATTCCTGATTCTTTGTGGAACTTATATATGGGGAACTGGTTCTGTAAATAACCGGGGAATTTAAGTTGATTAAATTTCTATTGTAATGTATGCGTTGTTATTTTGGTGTAAATTAACACTCTAATGATAATGCGTGGTCGTTTTAATTGAACACTTTTGTTACTAAACTGACGAATAGTGTGCATGTTCTAAACTATAATTTTTTATTTATAGCTATCTGCTTCTTATGTTCCGTTGTTACGGACAAACGTATACGGCGCTTAGGCAATGTCAAAAGAATTGTTATTAATTTAGTAATACATCAAAATTATTTGTTTGTCGTTCATGCATGCATATAAAGTTTCTATACTAATTTTAAATTTTTGATAAAGCCATTAGTATTATTCTCTACTACTATTAATAACTGACTGAGTAAAATTCATAATAATTTATTTTCACATTAATCAATTCTTCATATTGTATGGGAAATTTATGGTTTAATTGAGCGGTATGGTGTGGGTTTCAAAATTCTGTTTAATTCGATATCTTTATAAATATAATTAGCGTATAATTCCCAAAAGTCGGCATTTATTAAAATTTATATTTAACTACAAAACGAAAATTGTTTTATTCTTTCAACAACTTTAATGGCTGAAATGAGAGAGAACCTGTTAAATATTATTTTACAAATAATTGTACAAATTCACATAATATTTTGTTAATTATATAGGTTCAACCGAAGAGATCCCTGAACAAATGGTGAAATCGTTTTATAGTTGAATGAAAATTTAAAAAAAATTATGATACACGAAATATATTTAATACAACTCAGATTAGGATTTGAATTTTTATTTATAATTCGATAAGTTTAGTTGAATAAAAAATACGAGACTATTTCTGCGTGTTAGACGCGCGGTTCTTTGCTATGTAATCTCACTACCAGGTTTATAATTGATAAAGGTCTTTTTCTAGCTGTTACCCACGTAAGGAGTGACTTTACATAGTTAACAGTGCCTGGAATTATGCAAAGTAATGCCATAATATGTTTCAAGAATCGTTTAGTTGGCGCAGTTTGCAAGCTCTGCTGTTTTGAAGTCACCGTACTTGTCGAGTGTAGTGCTGTCGACAGAGAGTATCGATCCCCCTTTTCGAGCTATTCATAGGACGCACGCACGTATTTATAGCCCTCCACTCGATGAATGGCGGGCTTATGTGAACTGAAAATCGTTGCAATATACTAAATTCAGCCCAAAATACGGTGACAAATCGTATTTTGAGATCATTATTCAAACTACTACTGGTATTTGACAACAACAAACTAAGTTCCCGTGTTACGTGACACGAGAAATAATACATGAATAGTTAATTCGGCTTTTAAATCTTCTATTAAATAAAACAGTGTGTTTGTTTCTCCAAATGCCATACACGTGTTCCTTGCGACCAGGAAACAAACATTGTCGGGGTGAGAGACACGTGTTCCACTCCCAGGAGCGGAGGTAGACGAGGGTGGAAATATTCAAACATGCTAAACCGGCCGAAATTTAAGTAAGATAAATATTTTAGTGGTCAAAGAGATTACAATTTACTAGATCACATTATTCACGGTCTAATTATTACTTCATGAAGAACGAATACTAGGTGTAAATTGATCAAATGTGCAATGTAATAATTCAAGAACAGTCGAAGAAGCACAAATATAGGCCATACAACCGAATTAAAGAATCAGGATGGAAAATGAATTTAATGATTCGCACAAAAGTCTGAGGACCTTGTCTGTACTGAATGGATCTGCTGATTATTCGACGCTGTGCATACGGTAATTAACTGTACATACATTGCTTAAGAGTTAGAAAATTTTAAAAATGAAATCTTCGAATATTTAATCCACCTCTATAAAGAGAAATTTAACATCTTTATAAAATTCGAAAAGTAAAAATATCATTTTGTATGTATATTAAATGTTAATTTTGCATAAAAATATTGTGCACGTAATAGAGACGTAAAGTTTAATTTTTCAGTGTTCCCCGAATGTAAAATAGTAGTAGCTGTTCATGTTTCGCACAAAACGTACTACATTTGTGCTAAAATTAGGTATAACAAAATTTTATTTTTAAGCATTAAGTTATAGAAAGTTATGTTTCCTATTCTAGCCAAATATATATATATATAATAATCGATCTTTGTCAATGACTTGTCAGGTTGCATTTTGTGTGATGTATTTTCGGCGGTGTTTCCGTGACAATGTGTGCGGGAAAGGCTAGAAATTGTCGTGGAGCAGCTTGGGAAAGGAAAGAGTGTGTGTGTTTGGGCTCTGAGGAGGGCGGGTGCGCTAGACTCTCAGAAAACCTACTATTCTCTGAATGAGAATGAGACTATATGGAAGCCGTGTATCAAAAACTTAATGTATTAATAGCCACGTCTGAAGATGTAATTATTTCTCATTCTCCAACACTAAAGTTTATAAAAAATACTATTTTGGTTGTTTTGTTTGAAAATTACTTATTACCAAATTATCTGTGGATCTGGAGAATATTCTCAGACAAAATAGAAGTACTGAGCTAAGTTAACAAGAATGGTACATGAATTTTGCTATTTATTTATATATATATATATATATATATATGTGTGTGTGTGTGTGTGTTTGTTTGTTTGTTTGTTTGTTTGTGTGCTTGTGTTTATTTGTTCCTTTCATACCTATCACTGTCTCTACTTTGAACAGTTAAATGTGTTTAACGTTCGCAGACGGAATGCAGAGGCTATAGTAATGGTGATAGTGGGCTAATTAAATCAAGTGGAGCCTTTGAACATAATTGCCTTTTTAATCCGCTTTAGATAACAGCTCTAACTTTCTTCTTAAAGTCCTGCGAGCTCACTGGATGAAGGGAACTCGTTAAGCTACTACAAACCCGAACCCTTCTCATTAAGAGCGCAGTAATTAGACGCCATCTCATACTAAATAATCGGAGTCAACAACTCGGAATTCTTCATGTTTGAACAACCGAGGAACTGAAATATCAGAATGAAGTAGAAAAAGAAACCTCACGATCATAAGCGAAATATATTGATCAATTTTTTTTAATGAAGCGAACTACAACGTAGAATATCTTTAAATTCAACTAATGCTGTGAACGAGCAAGGTTCCATGACAGCAACTATTACGGAGTGGTGGGATATGAAGCGGTGTAAATTAAAGGGATTTTCACGGTACCAAAAATAAATTGTAAACAATTATATAAGGCGATGTAGAACTTAAAATTTATTGTTTGTTTTTTTAGGATGCAATGTACACATTTAAAGGTTGTAAGTGTGAATTTTTTAAGATACACTACGCAATACTAATTATAATTCACTATTAACGTCTTAACGAAAAATTCTGCGTACTTTATCTTACATACTTCACTATTTTAGAAAATTCTTATACAACATAGGCCATTGAAATCTTAATGGGGGTTTATGTATATTATTGTCTTAGACTTTTGATACGGTCGTTAACTTTTCCGTATATCTCTATATTTGTAGTGTGGAGGAAACACGACCCATGAATTTCCTGTTTTCATCTCTATTATCATTTCTTAATATACAGGTAATAGGAAAACAGTTAACGTACTATCATTGATGTGGTCCGACGTTCAGCTGTAATACATTGCCTGTCAGAGATGGCTCATAAGCGTGAGTGTTGTCAACTAACCAGTGCAGTTGTGTCACTCTAGGCTCTTCTTAGCACCTGATTAAAGGGACAAGGATCCCAGAAACGTTGTGTGGTATTTATATTACCCTTTTTTTGTCTGTATTGGCTATCTTTCTTATTCAATATTAAAAATATATTGGAATTCATAGATTTAAAACTTTAACATTATGAAGAAATTTATTTAGGTCTCGTTATTCATATGTACTACCTGATAACGTCCCAAAATAGTGAGGATCGTCGGATATATTTACGAGGGTGGTTCAATAAGTCAAACTTCAATTTTTTTTCTCCTTTAATAAGTTAGTAATGTGAAAATTTTGAATTTGGTGCTATTCCTCAAACATTCTTTTCCAATCCACTGCAGTAACAACTTCCTAAGTCAGCAGGTGGCAGCACGGCACTCTCTTTCAAAATGACTGCCATTGACGTACTTATTAGACAGCTACTGTGATTTAATTCTTAAATGCGGTAGGTGAAACGGCCATTTTTTGCGTTCATGACAGGCTGAAAAAAATGTCTGTGGTGATGTAACAGTGGATGTCAGCACTGTTCGGCGATGGATTCGTCGCTGAAACGAAGTTCAAAGGCAAACGTCGATGGCTTAGAAAGGAAGACCACGCTTTTTACCACAGTCGAATACACGCCCTTGTTAAAAGGTGGCCAAAATTTTTGTAAAAGGACGAAGGCTAAATTAAAAAGTGAAAATTTAATCAATAATGTTGTGGGTTTATGCTGTGTAAATTGCATTTAAATGTTTTGTCAAATAAAAATGAAAAAAATAGGAGGTATTACTTATTGACTCACCCTCGTAATTATTTCGTTGTTTATGGAAAAATCATTAGCCAATTAATCAGATGTTTACTGTGGAAAATTTTTAAACATTGTTATTAAACACACACGACGTTCCATCGCTAAATTTTTGTGACCTCAATTGTTAATTTCAAATAATTTGTAAACTCGTAATATAAAAATTCCACGGAAACAAAATTTAACGGACACGATAATTTATAATACAATTCTGTAAAAAATTAAATAATATCATCTACTATAAATTAGATGAAAACAACAAGTTTTGTGGCCGAAACGACTTGTTATATTTACACAGTTGTTGAGAGTATTGTTGAATTTAAAATAACAACGGAAAACATATAATGCAATAAAAGGATTACAATAACAAGGAATAATATTTTTAAAAAAATTAATAATAATTTTAATAATAATCATTTTAAAAATTAATAATAATTTTCTACATTAATGGTCGAAACATTGGATCTCATGTGAAACATTTCGCTCATTAATGTTGAAAAATATTTGCATATTTCTTCTAAAATGTTTACATAAACGAAATTGTTTTTTTAAGAAATAAATGTTTTGAGAACTGAATAGTTTTGGACGTGAAAATTTCAGATTCTTTATACATCTTATTTCTGACAACTATGACGGGTAAAGTTCTTTTATCATGTAGGGTAAAATGAAGTCATTGAGTGTGACAATCCCGCGCTTAGAGCGGGCTGAGAATAGTTTTACAGCAAGATGGGTTTAAATGCGTGTTGACATTGTCACTTCCGTTTTTAGCTATTTCGCAAATATGCCCCGATACGGAGGCTTATCAAGAACATGCGCAAACAAGGAGGCAGTTCGCAATTGGTATGGAAGTGGTGCTACGGTGTGCCAGGCACGCGAAGGCCATGCCCTCTCTTCCAGGTATTTAGCACTGGAAAGTTTGCACGCCTGTCTGCCGCATGCGAAATGGCGGCGTTCTTCTGAAAGAGGCTCGCACTTCCCTGCCAACACGCGATGGAGTGCCACGGCCGTAAATTCGCATCTGCGTAATCTTCGACTCAACACCAAAATAACATTCAACTTGTTTCAAACCGAGCCGATTGGTGCATTAGTTTCATGTGTGAGCAAGCGAGAAAAGATAATTTACACACTGTTTACAATTTTATGTAAATTACGTATATAATGTAATGAGGCTGAACTCAACGAAGATTTTCAAAAGGCATTTGACATAATTTAATTGAGAATATGAGAGCAATAATGGTATAGCCATTTTTTTTGTTCATTTGAAATTTGTATCTTAAAATTAAAATGTTTTATTTGACCACTGAAACTCAAATTTGTAAAATCTAAATAGCAACACGGAAAAAATAAAAATATATATAATGTTGTCAAAAAAATCTCATTTATAGTCCAGTAGTGCTTTAATAAAAATAAAATTATTTAGCAAAAATTAGCAGCGGTAATTGAATCAGTAGACGAAATAGCATCAGCCAATTAGTTATAGATTCATAATGAGTAATTTAAAACACTATGTTTCGTCGCTAAATTTTGGGACATTAAGATGTAAAATTTTAATTAAAAGATAAATTCGTAATAATTAATTACATGAGAATTGGTGAATATGAATTTCAACAATATGATTTGCACAAACGTTGCGGCCGAATAATTAATGAATGTAAGCTTTCCTGGTGTAAATTATTAATAAATTTATTAGCTTTGATATAATTGTATCATCGTTTCATTTTTTACATTCTTCGTAACGTTCTGTAATTGTAAAAATATATACAATTAATATAAAAATATAATAAACAAATAATCGGTCACCGCAATAATAAGTGTATATCAAATACAATACTCTTACTATTTTTATTTATTTTTTATTCTTTTATTGCCCAGTTTTAAATCTTTTGGCAATACCAACTCATCAGTATTGCATGTTAAGTTATTGTGGTTTTCTTTAAAAGGTTTGAAAAAATTTGAAAAGTATTGTGGCATGAAACCTGGTTTTATTTTGGGAATGAACACTATACTTTTCGCATCACAGATTTTTCAGTGTATTTAGCATAACATTTCTACTTGTATAATAAGTACAGCCAATGATTATTCTTATTCCTCTATTCTAATTTTTGTAATTTTTTTTGTCCACCAATTTCGACATTTAAATTACCGTTTCCCAGCAGATTATAAATTGTTTCTCTGTCCCAAATACTTGGATGTTTACTTTCTCTAAACAGGACAACTATGTTTTTTAATAAAGTTTTAATTTAACGTATCTTGAATAAAAATAAATTATGACCTTATACAGACACTTTTTACTTTTTAATTTGTATTGTGACGACGTTTCGATACCTTTTTGTATCTTCTTCGGGTATTTTCCTACAGAGGAGGTATTTAGAAATGATTAGATTTGTAGTATGAAAGCTACAGCATCTCATTCAATCTTGCTACAATCTTGTTAGCGTTAAGTGAATTCTGTGCCTCGGACCCACTTTTTCAAAACTGAGTAATTTAAAACCTTGTTAATCGTTTAGTTGTGCTAGTTTATTAGATTAATTTGGTAAGTTGTTTGTTGTTTCTTTTTCTTTACTTTATCTTGTCTTTGTTTACTTTGTACAATTCTACTGTAAATATGAAAAAGGAAATTCAGGTGATCATCTTTCGCTATACCCAAATAAATTTTATTTGCTCTACAATTTCAAATATAATACTGTAAATTTCAATTGTCAAATTATTAGCTTACCAATTATTTTTGATGTTGCCATTTCCAATAATTTTAAAGTGTTGGTTTTTTTAATTTAATTTTATTTGCATTTTGACGAGTTTTTGAGGTAATTATTTATTTTTGTTTGCACATGATTTAGATTGTCTCCTGAGTGATATATAGTTGTATCATCAGCAAACATGTTTGTTAGGTCGCTATTCCTCTCCTAGCTTTAATTCTGATACCGGCTATGAGAAAGAATTAATTTGTGTAAATATACACGTTGTTTTCACAGCAACCGAACCCGGTAATTTCCTTATAATACAGTTAAACTCTACCCAAGACGAGGTCAAAATGTAATGAATTTATCTGACTGACTGACTCTGGTCATAAAAGGATTAAACGGTACTTTTCTCGGCGTAGTCCCGAGTTTGAGAATGGAGTATTTGAATCAGACCCTGTTCTTGTAAAATATTATTATAAACAAAATAATAAACGTAAGAATGGACTCGTATTTTAATAACATTTTATCGATACCGTCGTGCTCATTTACACTTTTACAAATGTCAAGGTGAAACGAATTATTTTAATTTAGCTCGATTGTACACCATTGTGAGAGTGGAAGGCGTAATTTTCAAAGCAAGCTGAACAACGAGGGAGGAAAAGTTTCAGAAAGTTGGCATTATTCAAGACATGCGACGGTACAAGGAAAACTAGGCTAAATCTACTCTTAAAAATCTGGGCATGCCTGGAGGAAAAAGCCTCCAGTGTTCCCCTCTTTAGAAAATGTGACGTAAGTTCCAGAAAGAAGTTTCGCGAGAAGACAACGGGCTGTTTTCAACACCAAAAGCATGAAAATTTGCGACCTCACAATAAATTTGACCTCAAACTCTTAAACCGAAGTTGTGATACGGTTAAGGAATAATTGCCAACCAATTTATTTTCTCTATTACAACGCTCATAGTTGTCTGGTTCGATCGTCTAAACGTATTTTAACCAAGTTTCGGTTAATCGTTTTCCTTCAAATTTTTAACACTGACAATACAAAATTGCATTAAAAAAATATTAATTTCTCACTTAATTTACCATAATTAAGCTATAGAAATGTCCCTAGAAAATTTTTTCAGGTTTTCTCAACGGATTGTGCTAGCCTCCGGTAAATGTAATAATCAATGTAACGAATCAGTATCCATATATAAAAACTATAATTAATTGTTTAAAAATTCCAAATTGACCTTATCTTGTTTTCATTATAAAACACTCGTATTAATTATTAGTTTCTGCCATTTTCAATTGGAAACATATAAATACATTTCGCACCTGGATAAAAATTTTCATTTTATTAAGCGGTAGAGAATGACCACAGAATCGTCAACATTGAGAAATCTGAACCTGGTGCTTAACCGCGAAAGAATTTATTTACAATTTACACCGGGAAAGCTTACAATAATTAATTATTAGTTTTTTAAAAAGCTGAATAAATAATGAAATTAATGTCGAACAGTTATGTTACCTAATTTTCCAGGCATCCTATTGTCAATATAGTTCAGTAATTTTGGTTTATGCCCAGCGTGAATTAAAATTAATTTTACAATGTATTAATTTTAAAATAATGTATACTATACTTAATGTCATGCGTTTGTGGAATTAATATTGATGACAGAATTTACTTGTTCATTCAGGGTAAACGTCCATGTCTATATTTTCCGAGAGATAAATATAAACAATTTAAAACTTAAACAATAGTTTTTGCGTTGTAAAACACTTTCTATATTGAATATGTCTGGTTTATATATATATATATATATATATATATATATATATATATATATATATATATATATATTATAATGGCTAAATAAAATAAAACTAAAACTACCAATTTAAACAAACAATTATCATTTATTAAGCCACAATTTACAATTACACAAATCTGATGAAATTTTATAAATCAAAACAATTTTATTTACCTAGAATACATTTTAAAGAATCGGACTCCGTACCCTCAGGGTCTTTACTGGGTTGATAAGGAAACGGAACAAAAATTTTATAATTAAACAAATACAGTTACAATAAATGAAAAATGAAATGAAACGAAATGAAATGATTGAAACGATTGAAACAAATGAAACGAAATCTGACTTTTTACCCCTTTTTTAACAATTTACACTTATGAATTCAGAAAAATAAACTTACAAGCTCTCTGGTCCACACACACTCTTCATACAGGCTTAAAAGGCACCAGGCTGCGCTCACCACTCTGCTTTCACAGTCACCTCTTCTTGATGACGTTACCCTCACGACGAATTCAAACAACTCTGCTGGCAGACAGACCTCCACGATGAAACTCCCACCGACTGTTTGATGACTGATGTCCAACTGATTATAACATTGTTTCGGTCACTTTACCTCAAACCCTGCGTCCGCCCTGCGGATCTGCACCAACGATCTCTCCCCGCTGACACGTCCGTCTCCTCTCCAACACGAAATGAAAATCCTCTTTGACTGTCCAACTGCCCTCTTATTTATATCCGGGCTCCAGAATATTCCCTTGTTTTTCACAGTTTTTTGCATTTCCACGTTCGCCACACAAACACCAGCTGTTAACTTTCTCCCGCTCCGAGAGCCACTCAATCAATTAAATTAAATTATTTCCGTTTAATCTAATTGCATCGTCCAACAACCTTCTGTCATTTATACCATTAGGATTCCGTCGTCCAGATGTCGGTCACACCCATTCAGCCCTAAGAGCCGCAAAATGCCCCAATTATTAGACCTCCCCCTCTCTAAGAGCTACTTATCCATCATTTTATCATTATCTTTTATATGTGCCAACCACTCAAGGATCCCCAGTCTGAGTTGGTAAACAAATCTGACAAAAATAAGAACAGAATTCCTGTCCTTTTTAGCTGGTTATTACAATATATATATATATATATATATATATATATATATATATATATATATCAATTAAAATATAAAACTAAACTGTTACAAATATAGTAATTAATAGTCAAATAACACTAAAAAAGAAAAAAAACACCATTTTAGATTTCCAAATAATTACGAATAATTATTTGGTCTGTTCATTGACTATTTATTTATCTAATTATATATACGTGTGTGTGAGAGTTATGAAAATACATTACTGCGCGTATTTCTTGTAACTTCGACATTGATTCAGATTGTTGGTGCAGACGTAACCTAGTTGCCTCGTTTTAGTGGTTAAGTGTAACTGTTCAAAGAACATCATGTGAAGTTAATTCGTTAAACTTCTTTGAAACTGAACTGATAAAATTCTGCAACGTTAGGATTGCTTTTCTTTACGCTTTCTAGTCGATATGCAGGGAGCTGCCTATTCAAGTTTTTTTTTGTTTTATTTCTGTAATGTATTAGAAAGAATAATTTCTTTACAACAGACCGCTACGTTATCAGAAATGTCACCTATCAATTAATTTCGGTACAGGTTACTATTTTTAAATTTTTCTGAATATTTCCAGCTTCTTCGGCATCTTTTTTCCAAGTTTATCTTCGCCGTGAAACATCCCTCTATTACAACCTATTTCAGAAATTCATTCTTCAATCCCTCAACTGAAAAAAAAGAGAGGAAACATTGCATAGAAGGTATAATTTTGGAAAATTCTACAATGCATCTAACAAACTGCAACGGATGGCCAGAATTGTGATTTTCAAATTCGTGTTGTAGGTAAATATTTTTTCAGTACTTATTCAGTGCCCAGATTTGATCCGTTTGAAAAGATCCCATGAGTGCTGAGAAATGATCATTTGTGCTCGATTATAGTTAATGTTAAGAAACGTGGCAGCCATCGTGCTGACAGCTTATTGTTCTTGAAAGTTTCGTATAAAGTTTTGTAGACGGGACGAACCGATATCTTTGCAATCTCTGAAATCTCTCGTATTTTTAATCGAAACACTAGTGTGGATATCCACAGTTTTTTTCTCTCTACCGTACCATTTTCTGAGAGTCATGAACGTTAATCATCCAAAATGGAGATTCTACCGCGTTTCAAATCAGCCCCCCATTTCTTTACTGTTAAAAACGACGGTGAAGATTCGTTCAATGTTTATTATTGCTCCTGTTTTATAGTTTTTAGTGTTTAACCGTATGCAACAAGATATAAAATAACTTAAACCCATACTCGTTTACTTCTTGACAAGCATTTGGGGGGAACACTGCTTAAAGTTTATAGTATGCCACCAACAGATGTACTTGATATAGAAATGGGCGTTTGTGCCTATTAGCGCCATATCTGTGTGAGGTCGAGTATGTTACAAGCTAACCGAAAACTAACCCATGTGGACGGTTCATAAATGTTGCGCTAACCGAGTTATGAACCGAAACACGAATTGCATTTTGAATATACATTTACAAAACAAACTGACTTTCGTGCTAAATGTCTCGTATACAAGTGAATGGCAACTGAAGTTCTAACTCGGATACACTGTTGGTTTGTGAAATTCTTTCGCTTTGGTTTGTTTGACGCCACACTGTTTGTCTCCGCTTATCTTACACAAGAGAACAAACAGCTGAGCTCTGGTTGAAACTGACGTCAGAATGTGATGTATCGGATTACATTTTATGAATCGAATCAAAAAATGATATTTGTCTAAATTGAGAAACCCACGTATGTAAAAAATAATAATTCGGTTTGCTGTTAAGTTAATAGAATAATTATTGTAATGTGATAACAGGTCTTGCAAGTACGACAGATTAACAGCTATATAATTAAGTAGGCACCAAACAGACGTTAGCTGATAAAATAGGTACCACATAACGTTTCTGCAAATATTGTTGCTTTCATCAGGCGTTGTAAATAGTAAAAGCACAACTGTGCCGCGTGCCGTTCCGAAAGCTGTTACTATTTTACACTTGATGAAAGCAACAAGGTTTGCGTAAACGTTATGCGGTATTTGTTTATAACATAATTCTGTCTTCATTATTTAGTTGTTAATTTTAAACTATTTTTATACTTTCGTACTTGTTTCTATAGGATCCCCGCTTCGTCCGTAGTCTTCGTTGCAGTTTGTTTCTATTGATTCCAAACGTCGTTTGCAGTTTGTACAATCTATTTACCTGTAACAGAACAGTGCACTGCGTTATCGCGATCAGAGATCTCCCGAGAGGGGAAAATATTTGCAGAGTGTCAATTACGCTATGACAAGGTTGACGACACGGACCAGGCAGAGTTCACTATTCTACTCGGTTCCGTGAATAAAAGGACGACAACGCGAGTCTCATGCTTCAAATTACTACTTCAGCAAAAACTATCATAATTCATAAATTCCGATTTTAAGTTTGTTACGTAAACTTATGCCATTTTGATCGTGAATTTTTTATCTTTAAAATAAAATAAATTACGGATTCTCAACTGTTTTCTACTTTGTAGCTCTTGACAACTTCGTTTTGTGAATGAACTCTATATTTTTTAAAAAAATTGCGCAAATAAAGAAAAATTAATGCGATTGTGGATGCCACTTTTCCATAGTAATTTTTATATAACGTGTAAGATTACTTAATAATAATTGTAATACACCGCATTTTATAATATTTGATCTATTTCCAGTTTTTCTTATTAAATTGTTAACACATAATGACTTGTTTGAAAATTGATTTTTATCCTCGAAATTCTCCGTACGGCGGAATTCGCCTCATTTAGATCAGCGACATGACATTCGAATCACATATCCCTATGATAATCTATTATATTTATACATATTAAAACTGATAATAATTGTATTCGTTGAAAATTAAATGAAACCTGGCACCGTTAGAAATCCAGGATATATCTAATTAGTCAGATAATCAGATTTGGAAGATATTGAAAACCAAGTATCATATGAGCATTAATAGAAAACAATATATAGAAATGGATTGTAGTAAAAAAAAGTGGTGATGCAACGTGTAGCAGATTAGAAAATTATACTTTGACGGAAGTAGATGAATTTTGATATTTCGGTAAGTAGAATAACCATTGGTGGTGGAAGCAAAGTGAATATAAAAAGTCTGTTCGGTCAAATAAGGAAAGCCTTCACAAAAAAAGAGACATTTGCTTACAACTAATATTAATTTGGACACTAGGAAGTCATTTGTAAAAGTGTTTGCCTGGAACGTGGCGTTGTATGGCAGCGAAACTTGGAGCAACCGGAAGTGCAGGATAGAAAAGAACCTAAACATTTGAAAAGTGTTGCTACAGGTGAATGGTGAAAGTCAGATAGGTAGATCGAGTCACAAATCAGGAAGTTTTGAATCGAATTGGTATGGAGAGAACATGATGACTGAAGGAACAGATAGGCTATTGTGTCAAATTTTGATGCACGAAGGGCTTGTAAAATTATTTGAGGGAAGAGTGTAGGGGAGGACCAGGACAGAATAACCCAGGCTAGAATATGGTTGGATGTTGACTGCTTAACTTGTGTAGAGATGAATAGATTAACACAGGTTACATTTGCATGAAGAGCTGCATCAAACCAGTCTGTGGACTGACCACCACAGTATAATATTGGACTGTAACAGGTTTTGTGACATATGAAGTCAGAGATGTGCAGTCAAATTTGTTAAAAAATGGGTTTGCGTCTTCTCTTCAACAGTTTTCTTCTCTTCTCTTCAACAATTCAACTCTTATTTCGACCCGAGGACTTCGGTGAAGAGTGTAAATATTGTTAAATTAGCTGGGTGCCCGGCGTTGTCCATGTACTTATTTATATAAACCCGAAAAAGTATTTAATTCTATATTAATCTTTAGTCAAGAAGTGATTTAACCTAAATCTCAAAAGTTCCGTACATTCTTTCGACCGATAATGCATTAATTTAATATCTGTAAAATACCATGAATTGTATTACATTAATCTCAACAAACATACCCCTGAATTTCTTCCTAAATAATCTCCTTGATTATTGCAGGATATATTTGTCCCTCAGTCTTCAGACATTACGAAATATGATTGATAATATTGTTAATTACATTCACAATGCAAACAAATGGTCGCCATATTCGGGTCGCTAATATGGCACGAAAATTAACTTACATTTTCCGCAAGTATCGTAAAGTAATTCGTATTGTTTCTTATTCTCATTCGATGGAGTATTGCTGGATAAAATTATAAATTTAAGACAAAATGACACATTTTTTAATCATAATTCTTTCCGCCTTTATGCTACAGCTTTCTCACCTCCACAGAACCGTTTCTCGTCGTTTGAAGAATATGTGTACCAATTTTTTGTTGCAATCTGTCCACGCGTTTAAATATGTATAGAGATTAACGTCAATACATACATACAAATATGCATCCTTTTTTTTTATTATATAGAAGATTTAACATATTCGGCGTTGCTTCGGATATTGTCACATTTTCTGTTAATTTACTGGGTTTTACGCGTGTTCTTTACTGTTATTTCGCCCCCTTCCTTGCGGATTGGCTTCCCTTCCGCCGTCAGTGCAGGTTGCAACTTGTCTCATTATCTCTGAATTCCTTAAGCCGGCCACTCGTTTCTACGGGCACTTGTGCACTCGAACACGACAGAAATGATTCGCCATGAGGAAACAGTTTCACGTCTTCCGTGAGCTTCTATGCTGAAGGTGTAACGTGGCGAGACAATTCTCTCAGTCGAATCAAGTTAAGAGGAACAACCATCAAAAATATCTATTTTTGTTAACTATATTGATCGCCTGAATGCTCTATTGAAACAATAACATTGACCGAAAAAATGATTTTTATTGAAGCCCTGTAAATATTCAGTTACCGATTTCTTTCGTGGCCATATTTAAGTCAGTATTTTTTTCCAAATTTTGGGCTTTAGGCCGGGTTTAGCGGCAAGAACGCCATAACAAAACGCGAAATAAAACCCTAAAATTGGTGGAAAATCCTGTAAATATTGTTGAAGTTGTTTCAGTATTATTACGTAACATCCCCTGTCATTGTGTGTTGATTCCATATTAGTGGTAAAACCAATGCAACTAAATTCTGAAAGAGTTGTTCATCCAATCCCAATGTCTAAAATCATCCTGGACTTACGTGAGTTCTCCGACTTCCCTATGTCTACTCGAACTCTTTTCCAACCATCTCATGACCCACACTTTTCTTTCTCTTATTGAGCGCCATAGCCGCAATCATAATTCACAATCATTCATCGAGAAATCATTACATAAATTGTCCGTCCTTGCAGAAAACAAGATAGTAACCGAAATAATATGACCAATATTATTGATTCGTGTGAGGGTTTCTTCAATTTGCCATCTTCAGTAATATTGACCGTGTAAGGTAATTTTTAACTTAGACGATTAAAATCAGATTTGGATTGTCAAATGAGGCTAGAATTTCAAAAATAGAAATTGGGTAATAAATACATCAGGTTAAATTTTCATCAGAATTCATAACTTTTGCCAGTACGCGTACTTCGGTATTTGAGTTCATTTGAATAAGTTCAGTTGAGAATTTGGGTAAGTTCAGGTTCGTACAGAATGCATAATGCCGTCTTAAATGTTTGTTTATAGTAAATAGCCAGCAAGGACACTCAAATTCAGGCCTGTAAAAGGTGATAAGGAATTAGGAAACCACGTGGAAGAGTCTCAATCTCTTTCAGGACCTGCGACAGGTAACTTAGCGCCTTAGACCGGATTGACGTTCGTTTAAAAGCGTTTAAAGGCATAGAGACTTTTCTTTAAAGCTAGCAATTGCTGTGTCAATAGAAAAACATCTTGTTGTCAATAACGATATATTGTATTTATGAGAGCACAGAAGAAAAATTAATCCCTTATATTGTCTACAATTTACATAAAGGGAGTTCGAACTACTGATGAGATGGCTGCATACACCCAAGTGTAATTTAGAGTTTTAAGTGCCGAATGTTTTCTATATTAACAACTTTAAAAAATGAGTATGACAAATTGGTAGAAACCAGTGTTTGTATGAACATTTAAGAAGCAAATGTTATTATTAGTACACAATATTTTTCTTGATACTACACTAAACTAATGAAAATCACACAAACTTCTTTCAATTCTTTCTTTTTTCATTTCAAAATTAACAGAGATTTCCAATAAAAGTCTGTTCTTCTATTCTTGTCTTTCCATTCTTTCAAACGACAGTCCATCAAACAGAATAATTTCTATATATCAATTAGATAAGTCACTTTATCGTTTATCAATTCCCTCAGTAAATAAATGAAATATCATTTATTTTATTTGTAACAAAAATGCTTATAACATAAAAAAACTACGTTTCTCAAAGACAGTCTGAATCACAACTTAAGTCGCTTGAGGCCTATTTTTCTTAGAGGCTTTCTTTGAAGTAGACCCCAACATTAGCGATACTGTTTGACATACCAGTTGGCACGAGTCAAAGGCAATGTCCACACTTTGCCGCAGTATGCCCACTGGCTTTGCCAATTGGCACACTGCGGCATGGTGTGGAGGGATATACGAGGGTGAGGCAATAAGTAATGCCTCCTATTTTTTCTCTCTTTTATTTGTCAAGACAATTAAATGCAATTTACACAGCATTAACCCACAACATTAATGATTAAATTTTCACTTATCAATACAGTCTCCGTCCTTTTCCACAGTTTTTGTCCACATTTTAACAAGTGTATGTATTCCACCGCGGTTGAATCACTTCAGCTTCCTTACAGCGACGAATCCATCTACGAATAGTGCTGACATCCCCTGTGGCATCACCATACACATTTTTTCAAATTTTCACGAATGCGAATGGGCGTTTCACATTCAAGAATTAAATCTAATACGTACGTCAATGTCAGCCTTTTGCAAGAGGGTGCAGCGCTGTCACCTGTTGACTTAGGAAGTTGTTACTACAGTTTTTCTTTATATTAAAATACAGAAAAAAAAATTAATTCGAAGATTTTACAATTTTTATATCTTGTTTACTTTAACATGTTAACAATTGAAGAAAGTTAGTTACTTCTTTACTGAGTAGTAGAAGAGGAAGTTAAGACTTTTTTCTTATTTTACTGTAGTTTCCAGGCCAATTTGCCGTTTCCTTTTTAACCTTCTGAGGGATTTAAGCGGAGGAGGGTTGTATTCCGTAGTATAGATAATGGGATTAAGTGGTGTAGATTTGTATTACGTTGGATTAAGGCGGTTTTAATTATGATTTTTTGAGTTGAGGGAATATTTAGATCATAGTGGATTCTAGTGTTAGTCACGTACCAATGACAATTAGTTATAAAGCGTAGGATCTTTGTATTTTATTTATGTGGGAGGCAAATAACAGGCATAAAACTAGAGGGATGTGTACAGGAGTTTTTTTGTTGAGACTGTTAAAGGAGATTTCGGGTTCAATTTGTGGAATCGATTGAGTAATATTTTTTTATGGTGGGAGGTGTGAAGGGACCAAGTTAGTTTGGAGTCGAGGGTTAAGCCTAGGTATTTGTGGGGAAATTTAGTACGGATAGTAAAGTTGTTAATAATGGTTTATAGGCCGCAACCTTTTCTTTTTTTAGGGGGAAGGGAACGGTTACGGATTTGGCCCAGATTGAGGTGAAGGATGTTTGAAGGTGAATTGTTTGTGGTTTTGTTAGTCATGTTCGTGAGAAGTGATTGCAATATCGTCTACGAACATTGGGGTGGTAGTAGAGGGTATGACAGGAATATCGTGGGTCTATATGGAGTAAAGGAATGGAGCCAATTACACTCCCTTTGGCGACGCTGAGGGATGTACTGGAGGGAAGTGATTGTCTATTTTAACTCTGTGGGATAGGTTGTAGACGTAATTGGTGAGAAGGTTTATTATACTGCAGTGGATTGGAGAATAATGTTGGAGGAATCGCGCTAAATTCATAATTTTCACAGTACTAACTTATTTAAGGAGGCATTACTGATTGAACCAGCCTCGTGCATATATTATAACTCTTGGATTATCACTGCAGAGAACTGTATGTATAACTTTTTTTTTCCGGTGAGACTTTACGAAGTGGGAACGAGGGAATGGAATTGCCCCGCGCGATTGAGCGATAGTAATAGCAATGTTTTGAATGTGCGTGACGCGTCACTATGGCGCGACGAGGAGTGGGAGGCACGTAACACGGCATCTGTCAGGTGAGCTGTGGAGTTGAGTCTGCCTGCGAGATGTGCTTGAGGTGGTGCCACTTGTTCGCAGCTGTGGACACGGAGCGAGGCGCCGCTTCCATCCTCGTCGTCGACGTCGACACATCGACTGCGATATTGACGCCCAGGTGCGCTATCAGATCGCGATAATTGTGAGTTTCGTGCGTCAGTGCGCGAGCGAGGCCCGTTAGTCGAGGAGGGGATAGTGAGTGAGCCTGTCGGAGGGTAGTGTGCCACTTGGACTCTCGGACACGAATAGATAACGAGACATTCGCAGTCACATGATTTCTGGAACGTCACTACCGCGAGCATGAAGCCCAAAATGTAAGTAAACACGCCGCAGAACGTTGCAGGTCGCCGGATTACAGTGACGATTACTTAAAAGAATTGTTATGTAGTTGGGAGACTATTAATAATCCTGTCAAGCGAAGGTAAACAAGATAAAAACTACGCTCCGGTAATGTCCTCAGTGACGCGCTGCAATAACAAGACATTGCGACGTTTACAAAAAAAAGACTTTAATCAAGTTGCATCATTTAATATATGCGAATAAAGCTATCAACCGTTTTCTTTTGCAAAATAAAAATTGTTGAGGATTGAAATTGGTATTTTGTGTCCGTTAAAATTTTTAGATAATGCAATCGTTCCGTAAGGCTGCCATGTTGCACAATAACTCTTCAACTTACTGCAGTTTGTTCTCGGGGTCCTAAAAAATCACAAAGCGACGGTGGAGGTACTTTCGTGGCTATTTTGAAGACACTTTCCAATTAGGGAACGTTTGTTCGCGATATTTTTTGCAGCCACGTCACGTGTGGTTGAGTTCTAAATAGCTGCATTGACGTATTACCGTGATGGAGCATTCCAGCCGCAAAGATAAACAAGATAAAGCGAGGCCCCAGCGCTGTGCTAAGCTCCTGAAATATTCCTGCACGCCTCACGGGACACCTCAGATATTTACCTTCAAACACGTTAACCCACAACTCGCACAATAACAACTTCAACCTTCCTACGTTTCTCGCAGATTTGATGGGAGATTCCGTGTAAGATTACGATTCGAGAATTTCATTTAAGCATGTTTCTTTTAGATGATTGTAGAATGATAATGACAACCTCTGCCCTCCTGTCTCTATTTGGTTCTTTCTGTAATATTTTTCGGCAGAACGTAAAGTCGCAGTTTATCATTTATTTATTCACTTTAAATTAAATATTACCAAAACAACCAAAGCAATTAATTGTGCCATAAAAATTAGTTTCAGTAGAAGTTATTTATGCAACTCATCTAGCGAAGGTTTTAAGTAAAAGAAAGTATGGCGGTCTACTTCATCTCAGCGCTTACACTACCCGGGAAAAAGAATTTCCGAGCAGAACAAAATTCAATGACACTTTATCGGCTTTAATATAGTTCAGGTAACGACCTGAGCCTGTGCAATGCAATATTAGCAACTATAGTCCCGGGATTTTATTCACAAATAATTGGGCCCCTTCAACGTAGTTCAACCTAAATATTTTTATTTTCTATATTATTAATTGACGATCAAGACTGAATATTCTTCAGGTCAATGTGCTGGCTTAGGAAAAGAGGTGTCATTTTCTTTTTTACTGACGTTGTCAGGAAACTCCAGTGAGAGGTTCTCTGTTGATTTAGGTGGAAACACAAACACAACATCCAAGCCCTCGTCGGGATTCGAACCCGGGACCTCTGTGACGTTAGGCAGTGACGCTGACCACTACACCACAGCAGGTCGGCCACAACCAAAATATGGGTGAAAAATATTCATTTTATAAATATCTTAATTGTGCAATGAAAATGGGAAAAATTGACCTTGCGTTATTATCCGTCTCTGCCTTTACAGTTCGGTGAGAGTGATGAATTGCGTGTACCTAATCCCAGCGGGTTGTTAAAAACCTTTAATTAGTGTGGTGGCATGCGCTCTGTAGATTACGTGGTAATGTTTTGTCTTACTTTATATTAACAATGTGTCCGTTACAATAATATAATAAACGCATTTTCTATATATCCTTATGGGAAGCAGAGCTTCAAGGACGTGGAGTCGTGTATTTGACATTGTTGTGGACCTCTATCTACTTAATTAATAGATTAATTAAAAAAATCAAATTTACACGTTATCAAATCAAGTATCAGGGTGGGAAAATGTCGACCGGACCAGGAATCGAACCCGAGACTTCACGCTTACTAGGAGGCCGTTATGCAAAACTGAGCTATCCCTGTCGACTCTAGATCTGGTGTGAAATTCCGCCACCCAGTAGTCCAAATGCAGGCTCACCTACAATTTTTTACAAATCACAATTCTTGCATATGAAGAACGTATTTTATATTTAAATTGATCAAGGGTTTATAATTTTCAATTCAAGAACATAGATTGTGAAATTTTCTCTATATTTTTTAATTATAAAATTAACTTAATTACTATTTGCACTCTAAAATATTTCAATAATGAATTACTACTAATATGTCATGTTAACTATTTACACCCAAGTACAAAAAATCCAAGTTTATTAATAAATATAATTATTTTCCAAAACCTCATTTAGAACGTGGTTGAGTTAAACATTTTTAAGGTCCCCTTTTAATGCTACTGGAGTGCTTCTTAATTCTTTAATGTTATCAGGATGTTAGTTATGTTCCTCCCCCTTTTTGTGCAGTCGACAGACATAACTGTTAAGTAAATTATTTTAATTTCTTTTAATAAATGAATGCATATCCCAGTTGGTACTAAATTTATCATAAGTTTTTATTACAAATACCACGAATGAGTAAATTAATTGATCAGAAAGAGTAAGTATACGTACCAGAGACTAAGGAACACACTACGTCATTCCAGTTCTAAAAGTACACAATACAGTTCGCCATTGTACGTTAATCCGAGTGTGAAATAAAAATTGCATAAATTCTCAAACTATTTGTTGTTGTTGTTGTTGAAATAACTATTTTCTGCCAAAATGTACCACTTATCAGGGCGTTTGTAGATGAGATTGCCAAATATGGGACCGGCAAATCGAGTCATGGAAGCCATTAACACCCGCCTAATTTTCAGTCTTGCACAAAAATCGATACTCGCACCGCGTAACATATACTACTCGAAACACCAGTCATACATTTTTATTTATATAAATCGTAATTGCATAATGTAATTCCAAAGAAATTTCGTAGAAGTTGAAAACGGCAATACTTGAAAGGCAGATTACTTTTTCTAACGTCTAAATAGTTCTGTGCAATAAGACACCTAAGCGTATAATGATATAACGAAATACGGATTTTGTTGAAGTAAATATCAACTTTTCCAAAAGTGAACTATCTCCTTTAATTCTGAAATCTATTTTTATTTTTGTTTCCTTTAGTCTCGATTGTATTTACGTTTCGATATTATTTCGTCCTCAAAATTAAGAAGACAGGACAGTTTTACTTTTATTTGACTAATTCATGAAAAAAGTGCGCGAGAGATTAAATCTTAACATTAAATATTTTCTTCGAGGTTGAAGCCGAGTTTAATGTTCAATAAAACTGACAATAGTGCTGTTTATAAAAACTTAATGTATAGTAGTCTGTCCCTCAGCCGAATAGGTACATTATATATATATATATATATATATATATATATATATATATATATATATATAGAAAGGTTCCCACATGCCGAGGCACCTCGGTCTGTTTTGAGAGGTGTATGTTCCGGGGTCGCAGACCTTGGGCATACGGCAAGAGTTGTCCGCTATTCCTATTGGAATAGTCGGCCAGCTGCCTCCTAAACAGGCCAAGGCATGGCGAGGGGTAAGCTGCGTCCCCACAGCAAATTCCTCTCCCGCTATCGGAAGGGCGTGGGACAAGTACCCAATGCCCGACCTACCCGATGCAGGTTTTTCTAGGGTTTTCCCTGCATTTCTTTAGGCGAATGCCGGGTAGGATCCTTAAACCATAGCCCGGGGGCCCTAGTTAACCCTTGGCTACCTTCCTCTACCCTTCCGCATCCCCCCTTTCTAATCCCTTCCTATGCTATTAAAGGGGAGTTGCCCAATGTGGATCACCCTCATGTAGCCTGTTGCCCAAAAAAAAAAAAAAATATATATATATATGCGCCGATAGTTCCAATGAGATCTGGTTTGTATGTTTAAAGACTTACGAATGTAGTAATATAATTTTGAGCAATGTTACAAACGTGACTGTTTAATAACATGGTCCCCGCCATAGAGATTGATTTACTGGTGCCGTCGTTGACAGAAGTGTCCACCGTTTTTTTTTAAGGCAACAGGCTACATGAGGGTAATCCACGTTGAGCAACTCCCCTTTAATAGCATAGGAAGGGATTTGAAAGGGGGGATGCGGAAGGGTAGAGGAAGGTAGCCAAGGGTTACTAGGGCCCCCGGGCTATATTTTAAGGATCCTACCCGGCATTCGCCTAATAAATGCAGGGAAAACCCCAGAAAAACCTGCACCATGTAGGTCGGGCATTGGGTATTTGTCTCACGCCCTTCCGATAGCTGGAGAAGAGTTTGCTGTGGGGACGCAGCATTCCCTTCTCCGTACCTCGGCCAGTTTGGGAGGCAGCTGGCCGACTGTTCCAATGGGAATAGCGAACAACTCTTACCGTATGCCCAAGGTCTGTGACCCCAGAACACACACACCTCAAAACAGGTCGAGGTGCCTCGGCTTGTGGGAAACCTTAGTTCAAAAACGGAGAGGAAAAGGCATCCCCAAAGGTAGCCCCGTCGTATCTCTCCTGCACGGTTCTACCTGCCTGCGAGAGAATAACCCTCGCAGACCTTAGAGAAACATATTTCATCCCTTGGAATTTTATTGATGCAAGTACTGTATTTAGATGCAGGAATGATTGAAATGTCTGAGCAAACGAATCGTTTAATTTTTATTAAAGCCCGCGATAATGCCTATAGTTGTAACGAGATCTGGTGTGTATGTTGAAAGAGTTACAAATGAAGTAATATAATTTTGAGCAAAGTTGCCAACGTGACTGTTTAATAACATGGTCACCGCCTTAGAGATTTACTGGTGCCGTTGTTGACACAAGTGTTCACCTCCGTAAAGCACTACTTTTACTCCCGACTACGTTTTGTAGTGCAGTGACCGCTGTATTGCCGTTGAGATTTCTCTTTTAGACATTAATCGATTCATCTATTTAGATTTGAGTTTTCCGCGAGTATAAGCCGACATATTTTCAACATCTACTTAATGCTCTTTCACGAGATCAATAAAAAAATTAATGGTTTTTATCAATTGAATACAATCTGAATTATGAATTGAGACCATAATTAGCATTGCAGTGTCACGAATCCAGATGTAATACTGTGCGAAAGTTTCCAGGTGCGGCGAAACAATCACAAAATGGCAGCGTGCCCCACTCGTTAAATCCGGCTGTCGGTAAACTGAAGTCATTGCCAAACCTCCACTGAAATATACACTCTACGTCAGAAAAAGTGAATGTAGCACTCGAATCACCTTTGGATCAATGTTAATTCCAGTCTGATTGGTTTTAAAAGGAAATAGCGTCGTAGTCCTGCACCTGTAGCAGTTTCTCGATTCGATTAATATTATTTAGGATATTGTTCCATATAAAAAACGGCGATTTACGACTCTCCGACTACTCAGCTAAAGTCAACTAAAATTCTAGGCTGTTCGTAGACAGTAAAGTGATCGCAGGTTTAATGTTTACCACGGAACTACTTCTTTACTTCAGCTGAAAAATACGAAGAAAAAATAAATAAATTTGTAACATGGGCACTATTAAAGGGAAGTACTGTTTGTCTATGTCAAAACACAAATAAGTAGCTTTTTTCCCATTTATGAAAATGAAACAGTAAATTATTTGAATTATTAAGAGAAATTTCGACTAACACGCACTGTGCATTAAAAGTTCATTAACCCTTTTAAGAGGCAAATGTGCGCTTGGCTTTTAAATCGATTCTCGGATAATAATCGTAAAAAAAAATCATTCCAGGCTTCGACGCATACTTTCAGGCAAATTTTTTATACGGAAAGAAGATAGATACGAATCTGAATAATGTCAGAGCAAAGTGTAGAAACGTCGTGTAGCACAATACTGTCACCTGGCTGGACATTTAAGAATCTTTTAGAATATACAGCACCAATATTTCTAGTAAAGCAACAAGTAATTATCCCCGCAAAAATATATTTCTAATTGATTTTTTAATACGCTATATTCATTCCACAGAAAATTCACCATTCAATAATGAAGTAGTAAACTATTTTCGTAAATACTGTAAATGAAATTTGTTTGTGAGATGTTGGGCTAAGCAGACAGTTTCAAATGATTTTCTGAATGTAACTAGAGCAAGGTCGTAGTTCGCGCCTCCGGCAACTCGCCTGATCCATCCGGTATCGTATCTAATCTCTGCGCTACAGATAATGCCTGGGACAAGAGCGCGATTAATAAGATACTTCTATATTAACACCCTATCGAAGCGCTGCTCAAATAGTGCCAAAGTCAAACTTAATACTGATGCATTTTGGATTGTCTGTTAAAAGAAACTGAATCATTTCTGTTAAAAATACATGTTTCAACAACTAAGTTTACTTGTCACAATATTTGTGCATTGTTATTCAAATGTAAAAACCCGGGTGCATTGAAATATGATTGAAAGTAATGTTAAAATTTCCGTCTGTATCTGCATGTTTTTTTCCCAATCTATCCCTCCATACATTCTCTCACCATATATATATATATTGTGGTAATAATTCAAAACAATCAAAAGAAAATTTACTGCACGTTGGAGTGCCAATTTGTAATAATTTACTTTTTAAACAATTACAATGCAAAATCGGGCGTCCAATAAAATAATTACCAAAACAATTAAAATTTTACTAAGAAAAACCACACGTTGACGACGTTAAATTTTGTAGTAAAACAATTAAAATGATGTTTGAATAAAAACCAAGATTTTAAATATACATACTAATTAATTTATTAAAGAAAATTGTTTAAATCACATTACATATTAATTCTTTACAATAATACCACGGCTATTTCTCAGGGCCGATCACCGGGCCTTCAATAAAGAATACTTATTAAACAATCAAAAATTCACAAAGCTATCGAGGCATTCATTCAAACCATCAATAGAAAATTACAATACTAAATATGAGATAAAATTTAAAATTTGAATTCGGAAATCTGACGACAATGTCACTTACTTGCGGTTTTACTGATAGTAAATTTTGCAATTTTACTTTAATGTTTCTTTGGTACTAAGGAAATTGGCACGTTCACACACACTCAATATTAACACATTATAGACAGGCCATTTATACACTGAATTTAATACTCAACACTTTCTGCTTGCTTTGCTGTTCCTTCTAACAAAATCTTAATAACACACTCCAAAGTTTGTTATCTGCTGGATGCAATAACCTTGGGTTCCCGATAATTGAAGAAATATGTCTATCTCATTAAAGTAAACTAGACTCCGAACTATGTTAGTCGGCGTTGTATCGTCGTAATTATTTACTCACCGACTGGAACCTGTAGACCGTTTTTTAGCTGTTAAATTACATACAGCCAGACACTTTCTGAATTTCTGTCCTTTCTCGACCGTCTCCTACCACACACTCTCGAGCACTCTGTAGCACTGCCCCCCACAAACTGATCTCTGCGCGTCTCGTAAAAATGAATTTCGACAATCCCGGCAAGCATTTATTATTGACACATATTCTTGTATATAACTTGTGTGTTTTTGCGCCGCCAACAATACAAGTCCAAATTTTGTTCATTAATTAATTATTCCCTTTTAATTACCACAATATATATACCTCACAAGAATAAAAAGAAGTACAACGTTTCTTCCACACACATACATACATACATACATACATACATATATATATAATTATATTACGATAATGAACAATATGGCCAAAAATCAGACATCACAATAATAAAATCATGACTTTTTTTTGTACTTGAGAAGGTCCACAAATCTGTCGAAGAAACAAACGTTGTACTCGTTTTTATTCTTGTGAGGTATACACCACTGTGAACAAAAAGTAAGGTGAATTTATTTATAAAATATAAATTCTTTATTCATTCTTCCAAATCAATTTCATCCCCTTCAAAGTAATCCCCGTCCGATAAAAGCGACACTTTTTTTTCCAAAAAATTGAGCGGTTTTGGCACCAATCGAGATTTGACGCTTTTGAGACACAAAAAACATTCTTCAAAATGGTTTGGGCTGAGCCAAATGATATTCCAATACTATCAGCGAGATCTCTAATTGTCCATCGACGATTTTCAAGAACCAAATCTTTGATTTTTTTGGACGTGGCCCTCGTCGGTAGACGTTGATGGTCGTCCAGAGCGCGGTTCGTCATCAACGCGTTCTCGGCCCTCTTTGAACTCGTTGTACCACTTATAAACGTCTTTTTGTGCCATAGTTTGATCACCAAAGGCCTTCCACAACATTTTCAACGTGTCTGTACAAGAATATTCGTTCCGCAAACAAAATTTGATGCAAGTTCTTTGCTCAAGAAAATCACCCATTCCAAAAATCGAAAAATTCACTTTTGGTTGGTTACCAAAACACGTGTAACTCGGAGATAATTAAACCTTTTAACAAACAGACGCTTGGAAAATATTATAGACAGTCCTACCAACCTAGGAAAAAAATTCCTAATACCCGGGAGTTTTAAATGGCAATTTCACATTACTTTTTGATCACAGTGGTATATTGTGGTAATTAAAAGGGAATAATTAATTAATGAACAAAATTTGGACTTGTATTGTTGGCGGCGTAAAAACACACAAGTTATATACAAGAATATGTGGCAACATGCTTGCTGGGATTGTCGAAATTATTTTTTTTTGGACCATATTTTTCATAATCATGAAATATGGTGAACATAGAATTTCTTTTCCGCAACTAGACGACATGATTCCACTCAAATTATGCCGACATTTTCTGAAAATGGGATACAGGTGGCTGGAGCCTACAATGATCAAATCTAAATGATGCCTGATCATCATCATCTCTCTCTACATATATATTTGGTGAAAGAATGTATGGAGAGAGATCGGAAAACAAAAACATACAGACTATAAAAATACGCACGCTACTTTGCGTTCAATACAGTACGAAAATATGAAGTGAAAATTTAGAAGATAATTGGGGAATTGCAGGACCGGGAGTTGATAGCGACATTTAATATGGTAAAATTTTCTATTTTGGGAGTCGGACGGAAAACCGTGTACAGCAGCTATGGCACTAGCTTCAATAATTTTATATTATACGTCTTCCAAAAAAGGGTAGTACGATAAAAATTTGTTCTTATGGTTACTAATTTGTATTTTGTTATTATCGTCCTTGATCTCATTTTGATATATTTGTAAATAAATTATTACGAGCAAAAATTTAAAAGAAGGATATTAACAATTTTGTCAAGGTTATCTTTATGATACCAAGGATAGATAATTTGAGTGCCTTATCTTCTAGATTATAACCCGTTGCTTTTTGTGTGGAAAAGGGTGATTTGACATTAAATTAAGGAGCCTTCCTGAATATGTCAATTTTCGATACCAATTAGGAAATATATTATTATTCGAAACTATGAATAAGACATAAAAAAATCAATACAATGATCCTTCTCAATGTCAAAAGTGAATTTCGTTTTAGGATGGTAATTAGTTAAAGTAATGAGTAAATTGTTCATCTTAATTTTGGGGATGATGCAGAATATGTGATATAGCTTAATGTTTTAAAATCTAATAAGGAAGTACGTAAGGATTCCAAATCTCTCATTACAATTTCAGTAAAAAAGAATATAAAGGATTGACCATAGAGAAACGACTAATTTAATGATAATACAGATTTTTGAAAGCGAAATTCGTATAGTTCAAAATTACATTGATTAAGATAAGGATTTAAGTTAACGAAATTTTTGTGAATTTAGATAATTCTCTCAAATTGTAATTGTACACCTGAAGAGGTCCCAATCGGGGAAGAAACGTTGTGTTCATTTCGTAAGTTCATACTTGTGCCTTTCTTTCATACATCACCAATTAGATACTTTACAGGCTCCCATAAACGTTGCGAGCTTCAGCTCGGCTAGTTTTTTTCTTACATCCGTCATGAAGCCTCCTCGGCTTCGATCAAACTGGTTTCCTTTTAAGTTGAATTCTTCAATCCGTCAAGTCATGTTCTTGTCTCTTGTTACCTATTAGCACCAGCTCAGTGTCAACCTAATAAAAATCAAGTAACATCATCCACGTGATCCGTCTACAAGTAAATCTTGATGGTGGCAAGCTGAGGTTGTTTAGTGTGAAGACATCGGACAAAGACGTCTCAGAATTCAGAGCAAAAAAATAAAGAAAGTGCACAACAATATCGTACTATTTTATTTAAAAACAAATATGTTTGTTGACGTGATCGCATTAAACGATAACACTAAATAAATCTGGATTGGCATCATTTGGATAATTATCGGTATGGGCTGAATATTGCATATTGTTCTTCATTTCTTCTTAGCTTCTTCTAAATTCTTCTCTGATACAAGTGTTACCTGATGCGTAACAGGGATATGCCTAGGTTTCTTCAGACTATATGGATCTTTTTAGATACTTCAAAAATTTGAATCGTCTTAATTACAAACACGTCAGTCTATGCAATGTCAGGTTTTAATATAAATTATAAGCCTGATGATACTCTTAACGTACGCTCGTAATAGCAATGAATCGATTTAGAGATATTATTATAATCATTTTGTACTGTAAACCAAATTCTTTAATAAGAATTCAATAGTTCCACATATCGTGTGCTGGTGAGTGTTTCATTTCATTGGAACATTTTCTCCGATTTTAGTTACATTTATTAAACTATGCGTTATTGGAAGTTTTGAATCTGAAGTTCAGTAGTTTGTGAAACTCTCGGACTTTTCGGGTTCAGAGACCAAATAAACATCCTGACCAGTCTGCTTATGAATAAAGCCGATTCCCAAATAGTTAAATTTCCCTACTTTACCGGTATCGTGGTTAGACGAAATTTTTATCTCGTCACTTGACAACTGAAACGTTTAACCACAGTGTGTTCATTTTACGTACAACATATTACATTACTTCCCCATAAATTCAAGGTTTTTTTCGTATACTATTCCTTTTTGTTACTGGAGTAGAAGAATCGGGGTCTTCTTTAGACTCTTCAACGTTGGTAACTTTTCAATACTTGAAATGATTCTCTAATATTCTTCTTTTGGATACAATAACCTGCCCATTTCGCACTGTGCTTCCCCTCCCTAGAAACGGGGTTTTCAGAGGGCCTATTTGCTTAACGACACATGAAGAACTGGGACCCAGGTAAACGAGTGCTTTCCGAGTTTGCTACGGCCGCACTGTTGGAAATTTGAAGTAATGTGGGTCTAGTATCACGGCCGAAAGAGGAAATGCTGAAACCAATGATGGTGAAGGATTAAACAAGCATACATGCTCAGATAAGTTTACTTATGTTGACGGAATGGGACGATTTTATTTATATTGCGTAGTGAAGGGACCTACAATTATTGAGAATTTATGTCAGGCGTTAAGTAATTTGGGAGAATTGTCCAAGTTGTAGAAAAATGAATGAAGAATAAGATATGTAAAGAAGTAACTGTATTGAGAGGGAAAACAGCTGTCGGCACAGGTCATCTTCGTTCAGTCCTACTTTTCAGGCGGAGTAACACGCAACTCTATCTTCACCTCATTGGTGTGCGAATCAGACTTTGCTCAAGGATGTTTCAGTGAGAAAGAAACAGGGGCAACAGTTCACTCTTCAAGAATTATATTTTTATCCAGAAAATATCCCATATTGACTTAGTTTTTTAAGCATGCTCATATTGGTATGACATCAGTTAATACATTTTATTGAGCTTAAAGTTCATCGACTATGAGACTATGAAATAAACTAGAAGGAGAACTAGAGGAGAAATTAGTTCTAAGATATTTAAGCGCGCACACACATTTTGACTTACAGTGAATGTTTCTATCCAAAGACGAATTATTTACTCTGACCAGCATTGGTTTCAAATTTCTGTCCTCCCTAATCATTTATTCTATGCTGAAAGCAAAACGCCAAACTTTATAGCTCATTTTCAATGAAACAGGAAAATGTAAAAATAAATATTATTATTATTAAATAAAAATTGAACTGCATTTTTGAATTTTACAAGCTTTAAACATAATGTTGATTACATTAAACCCAACATGCTTCGTTCCAATATTTAAAACTCAATTCAGATGTACTGAAAATTTTTCATTACAAACATATTGTTATAAATAAAAATATATTCTTTTAAAGTATTAATGTATTAAGGTACGAAGAAGTTCATAATTTTCCGAATTTCAGAGTTTTATATTATATATTTCCCTTCACGAATTTGTGACTGGTTTTATATTGACTGCAGGTTTTTCAATTTTTATATGCAACATTTCTAAAATCAACCGGTATTTATTACTGCTTTCTTTGTCAATAATTACAAAATTGGAACAATCGAAATTATGACTTGTCAAAAATATATTTAATGACATTTGTTTTTTCATGGTGGAGGATTAATTTTGTTAAAATATTGTTTTATTGTAGTTGTTAATGAACATTGCGATTGTCCCTTGTAAATACTTAAATCATTGTATATATATTAAAATTCTGGCTATTGAGACAACTTATAAATAAACAAAAGCCAATTTGAAGGCAGAAAAAATATATTTACATATAGTTAATTAAACTACGTTTCGTCGCTAACTTTGCGACCTCTTCAGGTTGAAGTTTGACAAAATTTTCATAGTCAGGTCATTAACTGACAACCTGAAAAGGTCGCAAATTTAGCGACAAAAAGTAGTTTAATATTCCATAAATAAATATATTTTTTATGCCTTCAAATTGGTTGTTTTTTTATTTATAAATTAAATCCTGGTTAAACGTTACATACTTTAAAAATCGAAAGACAGATGCATTGAGGACAATATATTATTCATACCACAAATATTTTTTTTCTAGCGTGTTTCTAATGGGAGCAGTTTTGGCAGTCAGCGAATGACAGCAAAGAATTAGGCGGATGTTGTGACTAATTTGATTTGTCGACACAAGGAAGAGCTTCAAGGTCAAATCGGCTCCCATATATTCTACAAACAATGTTTCAATCAATCATATTTTCAGAAAACTGTAAAATATTTCTTTCTTTTCTAATTTTTTTATTATTTATAATCAAGTAATTTTGAAACGCCCAAAACTGTTGCAACGTAGTAAAGAAAAATTTTGTATTTAATGAAATTTCTAGAAAATCTACAAATGATTCTTATTTGATCCAACTGTAGACTACAGTATTTACACGTTTCTCGGGCCTTATATAAGATTAAAAATATGAATTATAGGTTGGTAAGGGAAAGTAAGATTGTGCCATTGAAGTAACAGCAACAGAGCCGGAAGAAGTGATGCAATGGCAACTGCTGTTGGAATGCAAAACAGGTCCCCCAAAATTGTTTGAGTGCGAGATGAAAGCAAGAGCAGATTTGAAATTGGTTGGCTTGGAAAGTTTTGTTTGTTTTTTGGGGTTTTTTTTGGAGGGGGGGGCTCCAATTGTCGGAGCCACATAGATGTGGCACAGATAAATATATGCCAATTTAAGTGTTGGGTTGTACAATATCGTTATTTTATTTCGCAATGATCCAGCCCGAAAGCTATTTTTAAATTTTAATTCTTCTCTTAGTTTAAGGGGGAAATGTGACTGATCAAAAAATACGAGGGATGAAGAAATTACTACAAATTACAATTTTAAAAAAAATTAAAAAATACACTCGTATATAATCGAGGTCAAATCATTTTCATTGTGACCTTGGACTAATGTCACAAAACCTTGCCAAGTGACACCTCATATAAAAGCCTACTCCAAGACCTTTAAAGCAAAATCTCTAGCTTTTATAAGTACTGCAAAAAAATATTTTTTTAAGAACGCCTATTTGCAATTTTTCAGTTTTTTTACAACATCCTGTACAAAACTGTATGACCAACGACTGAATTTTTTTGTTTTACTTCAGGGGTACTTTACATTGATTATTTGAATTACTTAGCATATCTGATAACTGCATTTATTATCTTTAATTTTGCCCGGAAAGTCCCGAAGCGAAAGTGAAACAAATATAAGAAATTGAAATATCAGAGAAATAATAAACCATAGAGAACGACATAAACATCAAACAATTGATGGCCTTCTGTCACAATGTTACTGCAGCTGTCTTCTGTTCTCCATTCTGAAACGAAAAGCCGAACAGCTGTCTCTCTAGACTCCCGTGCTGTATCTCCGATTTCCTGTTCGAATCTTTGGATCTTTCATCGTTCATTTTCTACAATCCATCGTTCCCTTCGCCGTTTGTCTCAATTATGATCTGTCCTATTTATTACTGTTATTTCTTCGATCTTTCAACAATCCACCTCTCTCTCTATGCTTTTTCTCACCTTCGCTTCACGTCTGCGCATGGTGTATGTTGGTGGTTTTCTTTATTGGCTTCTTCTTTATCTCGCAGATAGTATAAATTGGAAGTTAAATTGCCTTCCGCCGTAATCCAAACCTTTTTTTCTTCATTTTAATTGAACTTTCTTAAATAAGGTTCCAACCACAACAATTACTGAGGTCGGGCATTCGACGTGCATACGAAGGTGGTTTGATAAGTGTGGTAAAAATGTAACAATAATATTTTTTAAAAAAACGAACTTTATTTCTCAACATAGTCTCCTTCCTTGGCTTCACACTTGGCCCAGCGAGTTTCCAATTTTTCAACCCATCACAAAAATAGGTTTTGTCAAACTCTTCAAAAAATCCGTCACGGCCTCGATAACTTCTTCATTTGATGAAAATTTCATCCCATCAAGCCAAATTTTCAAGTTCGGGTGCAAGAAGAAGTCACGTGGTTTTAGGTCTGGTGAATGTGATGGTTGAGAAACCAATTCGAATCCCAACTCGTACACTTCCGCCATTGTGCGCTGGCGCATTGTCCTGGTGAAACAACACTTTCTTGAGCGTCAGTCTTGGTCTTTCTCAACAGCACCCGTTTCAAACGATCCAATAGAGCAGCATAATAGATCCCAGTTATGGTTGTGCCCTTTTCCAAGAAATCTATGAATATTACACCCTTATAATTTCAAAAGACTGGCCGTCACCTTTCCAGCTGACAAAACGGTCTTCACCTTTTTCAGTGCACTTTCACCGGCATTTTGTCCATTGTTTCGTGGTCTCTGGAGTGTTGTTATTGATGTAAGTTTAATCGACGGTTAGGAATCTGCGCAAAAAGTCTAGTGGATTACACCTAAACATTGCTAGATTCTGCGTTGAAACGTTTTTCCGTATCCGTTTTTGCCCCAATGTTAACAGTCGCGGCACCCATCGCGCTCAAAGCTTTTTCATGGAGAATGGAATGCACTGGTTCAGTTGAGAAGCCTACGGCCCCAGCTACCTCACACACTTTTAGTCTGTGATCTTCCATTACGGTATTATGAACTTTATCCTGCTTTCCGCAATTATACGGCCGGAGATAGTTCATCTTCTGTGCTTCTGCGACCTCGTTTAAACTCATTAATCCAGAAGTAAATGATCTTCAATGCTTATGCAGAGTCCGTATGAACTTCATCCAATTCAGTTTTGATTTGTGCAGCTGTGCAACCCTTCAAATGAAAGTTTTTAATGGCAGCGCGAAATTAGTTTTTTTTCATTGTCTGCGCCTTGACCACACATCTAAGACTACAGAAGGTTACTGGCATATGTTTAAAAAAACTTTTAGGAATATCTTTGAAAGGATCATGCTTACCAACAATGTCGCGAAATTGAAATTTTTCCCGAACTTTCGTAAATATTTACCAGACTTATCGAACAACCCTCGTAGTTACGCCTAAATTGAAATTTGTAGGATCAAGAACATTCATCGGGTATCTAGCTGTACATAATATTATTTTTTAAATTCCAAGTGTATGAAAGTAAACTTCAACGTTAATAGTTATTTACGAATTCTCGTTACCCATAATTGTTGATAGAAGACTGCAGTAATGTGAAACGTGCCAGCGTATTTAAAAGTGAGATTCGATGTACAAGTATGCCAGGTTGACATGTGTTGACGTCACAAGTGGTCGTGTGACACACTCTGCAAGATGAGATGGACATATGGCACTCTTCTCTATCGCATCTCTTGCCTCGTGCACAAAGCCGAAACGAATCTAAATACTCGAACAGCAAAATGCTTTACTGCTTAACAATTTACTTGTGCAGCTGCATTTGCATATTCCTTTGCTGTATTTTGTACAGAATATAAAAATTTAGTAGTAATAAAACTACATAAATGATTACGGAAGTGACACAGCTGATGTGATGTTCGATCCTTGCACAGTGACACAGTGAGGGTTCCGTTCGTCTCTTAAGGGCAGAATGTGGCGTTGATTTCTTTTTTTAGGGTAACAGGCTACATGAGGGTAATCCACAAGGTGGCAACTCCCCTTTAATAGCATAGGAAGGGAACGGTAGAAAAAGGTAGCCAAGGGTTAACTAGGACCCCCGGGCTATATTTTAAGGATCCTACCCGGAATTCGTTTAAAAATAATGCAGGGAAAACCCTAGAAAAACCTGTATCAGTTAGGTCGGGCATTGGGTACTTGTCCTTTTTTTTTAGGGCAACAGGCTACATGAGGGTGATCCACATCGGGCAACTCCCCTTCAATAGCATAGGAAGGGATTTGAAAGGGAGGATGCGGAAGGGTAGAGGAAGGTAGCCAAGGGTTAACTAGGGCCCCCGGGCTATATTTTAAGGATCCTGCCTGGCATTCGCCTAAAGAAATGCAGGGAAAACCCTAGAAAAACCTGCATCAGGTAGGTCGGGCATTGGGTACTTGTCCCACGCCCTTCCGATAGCGGGAGAGGAGTTTCTCCTTTCTGCAACTTTGTAATTTCCGTCTACAGACGTACATGAGGGAGATAATCGCAGTTAATCCAGTTCAAAGGTACGATGGATACAAACTGTTGACGTTTCGGTTGCTTATCGTAGATGTATATATATAAAAAAGGAAACTGATTTAAAATGAAAACTGTTACTTTTTATTTTTTGTTCATATCACAGTTAATCGCTTATACGAGATCAATTGAAAATAAATACGTTCCAATTAAAGTATGGTGGTAACTTTTCACAATACAGAATTTTTTAAAATATATATATATATATATATATATATATATTTGTGTAACATGCATAAAAATGCAAATCATACTGAAACTTTGAACACAACGTTCAAATAAGAAATTTTTGGTCGCTTTGACGGGATATCCCGTATGTCTTAACGAGACTAAAAACAGTAAATCACTAAGCTTAAAATGTTATAGGCCTGTGATTCTACCACGGAACAGGGATCATTAACATTTCTATTAATTTTTGTATGCCCAAAATTGTTCACCATAAAATAAACGTAATGCTAAAAAAAAAGTTTAATAGAACAGCAGACGTTGTTGTTGCATTTCCTTTCGGCAGCTAAAGAAATTGTATAGAAATTAATTTTAATTATGACTAATTTTATCTAATTCTATGATTGCATTAAGTTTTTAGTACACGTATTTTTCAACCCAAAATTCTAATTAGTACTTAAGTCTAAATGAAATTTCCGAATCTAGTCGTATTGTAACCAATTACAATTCTCTTCGTGAATTAGAAAAGAGCTACGAGTTTTAGATTTTGTTATTTTACCAGTACAATATTTATTTTTAAGGTAGCCTTTTTTCCCCCTACTTCAAAACGCATAACGGCTAAAACTTCAAAATTTACATTTCCCATCTCTGTGACATTAATTTGAAACATGTTTCCGTCACCGAGATGACGTCGAAGTATTTCAAGACTATTGGTGAAATCCTAGATCTTCTTAAAGGTATGTGATTTTGCAACGTCGATGCATTGCTACGAAAAGTTCCAAAAGAATTTGGTCGATTATCATTTCCCGCAAAATAGACTTGCAAATTATTTCGAGTGGAGTTGCTGATTTTCTCAACTTAAAATATATTGCGTCAGTTCACGCTACTAACTGATCAAGTACTTGATCATCTGCTTAATGTATTTAAAAATGAACTCAAGTCATATAAAATACAGATTGAAAATGACGATTGTCGAAAACTGTTTGTAGGTTGGTGAATGGGTTTTTAAATGTCAACAATTAAAATTAATATAATAGCCCAATTACATTCAAATAAATGTATATTTGTAAAATCGGCTTTCTAAAGCTGATTATAGGATTATCACAAAACATTTTAATCATTGAAATGCATAAATCGTTGCCAAATTGCCTGTTAAAATACTATATTCTTTTTGAGATTCCAATTAATGATTACTTTGGCGTGGGATTCTCTCCCACATTATTTTTTAGGTGAGATAGTGTGTGATCGGCGACTAACAAATTCCAGTTGGCTATTCATGTTTTGTAATTTTCCTAATTAATGAATCAGCACTGATGGTCCGTATAATCCGACGTGACGTTAGACCGTGGCCCTAATACTTCTCCAGAGTGGAATATTCCTTCCTCCGTAAGCTGATGTTCTGAGGCTTCGGTGTTCCGAGAATGCAGCGAAGTAGATTTAGTCTATGATTATGCTTGAACACTGTCGGACTTACTATCGATGTTATTCATACAGTAGCAAGGATTCGCTTCGAGCGACACAAGAGTTCAACTCCATTTTCCAGTTCACTTACCTTGTTATCTCGTGTTGCGGTGCTCTGTAATGCTGTAGAAATAATTTGATTTCCACGTAATAGAATTTAGGCCTTTATTAACCAATCGATTCCAGGAGCTTTCGTCCGTTCATGGACGTAATCATCTGTAAGAAAAATGTTAGTAATACTGTTACTGTTCACAATTCTAGTATTAATATTATTATAACAGTAGCTTAATATGAACATTGTTTAGAATACGGATAGTTGTTAGTCTATAAATGAGAGTAATCTATTTTTACATGTTAACGCGGCACAGTTAACCATGTTTACAACTTTATTTATTACAGAAGTATTTTATGTGACTAATGCCGGAGTCGTTATAGGGCTCTGTTTACAACTAACTTTACACGTATTTTATGTAAGAAACGAGCCTTATAGAAACCAAAGTCTTACACATCACATCCACCTATGAAATGATATATACAGTAAATATTATGGAATGGTATATATGGTGCACATGTGCTCTTGTGCACATAAATTAAATTATTAAGAATTTCTTAATTTTAAGAACCTTCATAATTGTTTATCAGTGGTAATTCCTGCGTCGATATCGAAGGTTTTAAACTGCCCGCCCTGTGGCGCACTCGCTCCCGCTAATGCAATCAGCTGGCCAGGTTTTGCGATACTCACTCATGTAGAAAAACATTTCTGTCTGTAATAAGAAATGGGCAAGCGCAGTATTCCGTTTCGCTCCCCCCCCCCCCTGCACTACCCGTAAAGCTCAACAAATTGTCTCTTGTTGGTGCTACGGCTCAGACAGCACAGGGCCGTGCAGTGACACAGAGGCGACCACATCAGGCGCCAGAAGCAACGAAATCAAAATGAATTTGAATTCAGGAATTAACAAATTTATTTTAAAGTTCTTAGTTGTTTCAAAACAACTTCGTATTTAAAAAATACAACCAAAATTTATTTCAACCCTTTGGTCTACAACCATGTGTGAGGCTCGTGGTCAAGTTTTCGAGCTAAAACTGATTATTAAGGGCCTGGCCCGTGGTACGTTGGCCGGGCCAAAAGTAAACGCCTCGTGTCACGCCCGTGGTTTGTCGATGTCTCCTACTCCAAATATCACATTTCAAGCTAATGAACTAAATTGCGTGTTGTTCTACGTTCGCACATTAAAATATATTTTATTAAATATATTAGAAAAATATCAATGTCTTCAATTATAAAATTTCGTCCCGCCGAGGGCATGGATGTTTGTGTACGTGTGAGAAACTCTCCTCAAATCATTTCCCCGACAAGAAAAAGTGAGTTCCTATACTGAGTCGCTAATACCCAAATCTGTTGATGCGACTGTAAATAAATCAATATTAATTTTTCTTAAAAAAAAACATGATAAAGACCGTGACTGTGTGCTGATGCCATTGAAAGATTTGTTAGAAACTTCGGTTAGTGGTAATGATGGTAGTTACATTGTACGTCCTGTACGAATACGTTGGAAGCCATTAGTTATATTGGATCAACTACCAGAGCATTGGATTTGGAAAGAAGTGAAAAAGAATCCAAAAATCTGGGTTTTTACTCACTCCTGGCATAAAAGCGACAACCTTATGTCAGCAAACAAAAATGAATTAAACATATTTAAAATAATATCTTATCAGTTCTGTAAATATTGTAACAGAGACTAATCGATACGCGGAACAAATAAAAGCCAATCCAAACAAAATATGAACAATCTACAAGAATTTGTTTCCTCTGTGTTATAATGAAATCAAAATATATTTTTCATTATTCATAATAATGTGTCATTGAGTACAACAAAGGAATTATTAGAATTGATCGGCAAGACCAGGTGCTACCGTGCTTTACGATCATGAGAAAATATCTGAAATTTTATTTTATGTGTTTGATATTGCACTTTTTAACCCTTCATGTTGTCCAACAAAATAAATAACGGGAAAAAAAATGAAGTTACGCAAAGTACAGGATTGAAATTGCCGAATTCTTATTAAGAATGTACCAAAACCAGACTATAAAGAAAGAGGACGATTATCGTACGGAGATATTGACCCAACACCATCGATGTCAAGACCATGAAGGCTCTGTAAAGTTTGTACGAAATATAAAAAAAAAAGTAGTGAAACAACGTGGGAGTGCAAAAGATGCAATTTTAAATGTACCAGCTTCGAAAAATATCACAGTTTGAATATTATTAATTTGTTATTAATTTTTGTAAAAACTCTAATTGTCCAGCAATTGGACTTAAATACTTTTGATTTATTCTTTATAATAAACCTTCTGTGATGTATTTACTTCCATTATTAACCTTTATTGTTTGTTGTTTAATTTATCATTTAGTTTGAATCATATGTTTTTTAATTTTTCACTTGTATTTATGTAATTTATTAAGTGAGTCTTTCCCCAATTAAATTTTCTAATAGGTACGACACCCCACGTAAGTCGTGTACGATTGGTACGTACAACTTTAGGCAGATTTTCCTAGGCGTGGAAAAGCTCGAAGGCTCTGTATACGTCTTGGGACCATGCAGTTAAATATTAAATCGTAGGCCAAAGGGTTAAAAATAAACATTAAAGGGGCATCATAACGCAAAAATCTGTCACACGACCCTGCATACAATATTGATATCATGTTCAAAAAATTAACTTTATTTAACATATGTACGAAGGAAAAATACTTTAGTGTTAGAAACGCGAGTCAATTTGGTTCTCAATTATTACACTCTTAAAAATTATACACAATTGTATACTATGTAGACGGATTTAAATATGTAGCATATTACGGATGGGATCAGAGTATTGGTAACACTATCGTTATTGTATTATTAGTATTTTACATAACTATGGTCTTTAAAAAGTGGTTGGTCGTGGTTATGTAGCACATCACTTAAAAAAAATTATCGAACCGTCACTGCATACATTATATTAAAATTCTATACTAAAAACATTTTATACTAATTAGATTAAGTAGCCAATAAATATAAAATTTATATTGTAAACAGTTTTTAGTGTATTAGGCCAATACAAACTGTTTCTGGTATCAGGATAATGGAATTTTCCATTAGTCGAAGGCAGATTTTCATTAATTTTGATCAAATTTAAGATTTCAGAAATGTATGCATTAGGTACAGTTAGATTTCAAAGTTTTCTAAGCTACGAGGAGCAGCGAACCGATGCTCAACACACGGTGGAGTGAAGACAAGCAATATAAACCATCTTGGCAGTGATTGTGTCCACACGTTGAGAAATCTTTTGTGACTAATGGTGTTTATTTTCGTTTCGCAGCATCCTGTGCATCCAAGAGGAGCTGGCGCAGCAAGCGGCGCCTCCGCCTCCCCTGGAAGCGAGTCCAGACAGCGGGGACAAACGAGAAGCCCTCGACTCCTCGGCGCAGCGCGCAGGCTGGATTGACGGACTTCTGGGCTGTCTACGCCCCGTGTGGACCATCATCGGAAAAGCAGCGGCCCACGAGATCAAGGCCCGCCAAGGTACGACAGGCTTCTGTGAGTGTCTCAGTTTTTTTTTCTTTATTTTTTCTCGTTATTTGTGTTGATTGTTCTGTCCTACTCCAAAATGTTCATTTCATAAATAATATATGTCGCGTGCTCTGTCAAAATTGCTGAAGAAGTAAGCGGTAACTGAGCTGACGGTTTAACAGTCGATATTAAGTGACATAAGTAAGCGAAATGAAATGAACTGATGTTTCAAATAAAATAAAATAAAACCTTGTTATCTTCAGGGAGGATAAACATTATTGTCAAACATAAACGTGAAAGTATAAACCCTCCTGCAGACACATCTACTTACTTCAATACTAGACATCTATCTTTACTTTCTGTATCATTGTTTCTCTTATATATATTCTGAACTTGCATGCATATAACAGACCTACCATTTTTAATGTCATTCTATCAGTCTTTCTGCATAATTTTTTTCACTTCATCTCAGTTTTCATTTTGTACCCCTGTACCTGTCACCTAATTCTTGAAATGAAAGAACAATTTTTTCTCTGAATTAAACCCATCATTGTCATTAAGTTTTAAATAATTTAATTTACAGCACTTAAGGTTACAGCTTGGTGCAACTTACAAAATGCTGTGTCATAATCATGATTGAATCAACAAAATAATTAAGCAGAATTAAGACAATAATAATGCAATTTGAAATATATTACCCTCAGTTGGGTAAACAAAAGGAAACACTAAGCAGAACTATTAAAAGGTCATTTATCCTAATTAGACTTGTCATTCAGCATTACTGATGATGAATTCTTCTGCACATAATTTACTCCATTTTGCAATAATCTACATAAAATGACTGTTTCTTAACATCTGTTCAATACTCAGGCCGGGTTTGCACGGGCAATGTTCAGACCACACCAATCCCCGTCAACACTGGCCAGACACTGCCACTTCATACGACCACTTTTTGTCAACACTTGCCGCATTTCTCAGTTTTCTTAAAACCACCATGAAAGATATACCTAATGTTTTTTAATATTTGAAAAAATATTAATTTTTTTTGTTCATACTTAGTTAAAAATAGCATTTATTATTTAATAAATTTATAATTTAATAATTATAAATAAATAATAATTCTAAAAATAAAAATGTTAATTAATAAAAAGCTACTTACTAATTTCTTTCTTTTTCATATCTGACTAATCATCAAAAATTGGATTTGCTCACTGCAATCCACAAATTATTATTTTATTTTATTTGAATATTCCAAATACATGGATGATTTTCAATTTCACTAATAAATCTTTCAGTATCCATTTTGAGCAAGTGTTTTATTGAGAGATACAAGTGTTGAAAGCAACAAATGAGAAACGTGTGTGAACTGCACAATGCACCTGCCTCTACTTGATGTTGATGACTGTGGAACAACAGTGGCTGTCTGTTTCCCTAGCCTAGTATTGCCAAGTAGTGGCTGGAAGTGGTTGGAGAGTGGGGTAACAGGAGACACAAGTCTGAACTCTCCTATTGCAAACGATGGACCTACCATGGAGTGGTGTGGTGTAGCCACGTGTTGATCATGTGAACAAGGCCTAAAGGCATTTCATTACTTATTATATCCCACATCTGCATTCTTTGATTCCTGTCTTCTTCGTGCATTCCAATTCTAAGGATGTCACATGAGCGTGATTTCATGAATGAGGAACTTAATGGATGTGGTGGAGGCATGGGAATGCAATTGACCTTGTTGCATGTATGTTCATAAAAATTGCCTCCACTATGTCTGTTCACATCCCAGTACAAGAAATCAAACTCATGACATTAGCCTTAGCTCTAACTTCTATAATAATCTTAATTCACTCTGTTTTTCAGTACATCATCAATTATTTTGTCTTAGAATGTCACGAAAACTGGTAACACCAATATTTTCTCATTTTCTCATTTATTACGCTTGCTCTTTATACTACGACAACAAGGACCAAATCTTTTCTTTTCAGACTTTCAAGTAGGCCTGATTAAGACAGGATTTGTAATGATTCTCTCTTATTATTCCACATCTTGCATCATTAAATTTAATAAATTCAACAGTTGTAGAAAAGAGATTAAACATGAAAAAAAATAGTCATATTCATAGAAAATGTGAACATGGAATATTATGACTCTAGAAAGAGTATATCAGTACATGTATTTATGATAATCAGTGTATGGAACTTTATTTCTCTTACCAGATATCAATCACAAAATGTTGGATTTCTACGTCTGATCATGAGATGTTTGATTAAATATCCAATGTGAATTTAAAACCTAAAATAGGATATTAAATAAAAATAAAAACTTTGAAAATTGTACTGTTACAATGATTTTAGAATATTATACTGGACACCTTAATCACTCATGTATGCATACATTCTAATAAACATAATTAATTAACTTCAGAGTAAGATAAATTAATGTCACTGATTCTTCAAAATTATCTTATGCAGTTATATGTATGATTTAAAGAATTGAAAGCCTAACCAACCACAGTTTAACTTAGAATATAATGAAGTAGGTAAGGATGAGGAGAAGTTTAGTTGGAGATGGAATTTTATTGCTTGATGTAATGCCTGATTAGTACTCTTGATTTCTACTTTACTTTTATTTTTGGTGATCATGTGTACCTTTATAAGAAATGAAAAACTCCTTATGATTCCAAGCACTTCCTTACTCACACAATTATTTTAGAACTATTGCTATTTTTCACAATGTATACCACATGAACTCCTGTACCCAGATTTGTATTTCCTTTACAGGTTTTTTCTTTATATAAATTTTTCTCTCCCGTTTTAATATGTTATACACTGCCACACATTACTGAAGTGTTAAGAAAACCTTTTATACAGCATTAAAAATTAAAGTTAAAATAATGTAAGTGGTGTGTAAACTGATATTTAAAATAATGATTTGAGCATTTTTGATAATTTGTTCAAATATTCTATGCTTTCAATTACTCTTTTGAAGATATGACATGATAATTAAATAATAGCTTACAATATCAGGATTCTTTTAACAGATTTCTTTCAATTATATTTTTTTATATTTGATGATAAGAATATTTTTAATAATGAGGAAAAAAATAGTGTTATAGTTAGATTAAAATAAGGCAATTAACAGCCAAACATTAACACTATGCAAGTTTTTTGTGTAATTTATTTTGGTTGTAATCTTTATATTTTATGGCAATGGCACTTAACAAATGGCTGTGTTCTGATGAATAGACTTTCATTTATTATCTTGATTAAAAATGTTTTGTATTCAATAAATAAAACTTTTTTCTCTGCAGATGACTGGGAGATACCATTCGAAGATATAAGTGACCTGCAGTGGCTGGGATCTGGAGCTCAAGGTGCAGTTTTCAGCGGAAAGTTGGGAAAAGAGCTAGTAGCTGTGAAGAAAGTTCGAGATCAAAAAGAAACTGATATTAGACATCTAAGAAAACTGAATCATCCTAACATAGTTCAATTCAGGTAAATCTATATATTTAAAAATGGAAAATTATGCCTGTTTTGAAAAGTTAATAATAAGATAATATAGCCAATACAGACAAAATAACATGTTTGATTTTGTTCTCCCAATAGTTTTTTACTTTTATGTTACTAACAAAATTTTACCACATTAATTTTTTTGCATACAATTGAGGGTTGCTTTCATTTAATAGTATTGATTTTATGTATGGATTCCTAAGGGTGTGGTGTTTGTATATATACACATTTTAATATTATATGACAGTATTCTGGGTATGGAAAAAATAACCAGTTCTAAAATGCATTACTTGCTCATATCATACTATTTTGATAATATATTACATGAAGAAAACACTAAAAAAGATCTGGTAAGTTTCACACCACCATGTATGTCAGTGCTGAATTGAGAACTAATTTACCTCATTTGTCACATCCACACACAGTGTGAATATTCTTCATAATATTTTTTGGTCATCAGTATATATTAAATTTTTACATCCATTAATATTCTGATTTTATGAAACAATGCATATAAAGTATGTCCAACTTCTGTCATAATTTCTGGAGCAGAATTGCATGTCAATATAATTTCATAAATCTTACCTAATTTAATTCAAGTATTAATATGCATTAACCCTAATTACATGCATCAACTGATATATTAATATTTATTAATCTGTATGTTGCTTTTATATTTAATTTTTCACCTTACTTTGATTTGTTAAATATTTTTAGGGGTGTCTGTACACAAGCTCCATCCTGTTACTGCATTGTAATGGAGTATTGTCCTTTTGGACCACTATATAATCTTTTGAAGGATGGGCAGGAAGTACCACCAATGAGACTTGTTGCTTGGTCAAAGCAAATTGCCTCTGGAATGCATTATTTGCACGCTCATAAAATTATTCATAGGGATCTCAAAAGTCCTAAGTAAGTGATGTGTGTGGAGAGAAAAATAATTTCATGATTTAACATTTACTGTAGCAGAAATAAAATTTATATATTGAAGTACAGCTTAAATTTGATAAACTATAATATGAGATGTGAACCTTTGTTCAGTAAAATCACACATGGTGAATGTTGATTGAAATGGTTTGTTGACTGTTCTGAATGACATACAGAGTTAATTCGTAGTTATATTTTTCTCATTACTGATAATAAATATATTTTTGTCTTTATAATTGCCAAAAGTGCCTAATAAGTTGGCAGAAAATTATTCAGAATTGACTATATTTATAAAATGTCCTGTTCTTAGTGTACTCATTGGAAGAGGGGAAATTGTGAAGATCAGTGACTTTGGAACAAGCAGAGAATGGAATGAAATCAGTACTAAAATGACATTTGCAGGAACAGTAGCTTGGATGGCTCCTGAAATTATTCGCAATGAGCCCTGCTCTGAGAAAGTTGATATATGGTGAGTTCTATAGTTCTAATTATTTTCCCCACTTCAATATGCTAGACTGGCAAAACTGTTTCTAATGTTGGATTTTTATTCATTTTTCTATAATTTCCTTTACTAAACATACGAAGTATAATATTCAATGTAAAATTGTTATTTCTTATATGGTTTACAGGTCCTATGGAGTAGTTTTATGGGAGTTGCTTACATGTGAAATACCATATAAAGATGTAGATTCATCAGCCATTATGTTTGGTGTTGGTAATCACACACTACAGCTCCCAATTCCAAGCACTTGCCCTGATGGATTTCGCCTCTTAATTAAGCAATGTTGGAGTGAAAAACCACGTAACAGGCCATCTTTCAAACATATATTGATGCATCTTGATATTGCTGCTGTTGAAGTACTTTGCACAACACCAGAGAAATATCTGAAAACACAGGTATCTATTCAATTTGATGATCTGAAAAAATGTCGGTGACCTGTCTGGATTTGAATTTTGACAATTTACTTTATCTGAATTCATTATAGCACCCACAATTTTCATAATCATTAACAAACCTGAATTTTGTACATTTTATTTTGTTATTCCTGCTGTGGCAGCTGTTCAAAAAAGAAAAACTATTTATGTAGTAGATTAGGGATGCACTTTATCTCACCATTATGATCCTCTGTTAGGTAATTGCTGTCAGAGGATGTGTTGTGGATGAATTTCAGAATAAATTTTTCACAAGCATATCTCCAGCTCATCTACATTTTTTGTATCAACATCAATGCCTATCTGTTACAACTAAATTTTTTAAGAAATTTTGACTTAATCTGTTCAGACCTCAAAATTCTCTTCAGAATCCTTTTCATTATTAAAATAGATTTAAGGTACAACTCCTCTGAGATAGCTTAAAAAATCATGTTCAGGCATTGTACTTTTTTTAACCTTCTACCTTGAAAATCATCTGTTGGGAGTTCGGCCTGCACTTACCAAACAGAAAAAATGTTTATACTCTCCACAGTTCATAGATCATTTAAAATATAACTAATGTTCATTAACATTATAAAAATAGACGTGCCTCTAGATTTGCAGTCAGTTTGTCATAAATGGAAAAGAAAAGTTAAAGTTATAACTACTTATTTTAATAGTATTATAGTGTTTTTGAAAAAAATTATCACCTTCAAACCATGCATTTGTCTAATTTAAAATGATTCATATTAGTTTGGCATCTGAAAATGAAGTATTTCATGTAACATAAAAATCCTGTCCATAAATCATGAGGAATGAGATATATTGATTAAAAAAAATGATAAGAGAATTCTGGAACATATCTATTTTACTGATGGTAGGCTAGAACTTCGTTCCATATAACAAATCATTAACTGTAATAATATTTATCAAGATACAACATATGCATAAATATATAAATATTCTAGGCTACCTGGAAAGAAGAAGTGCAAAGCAAAATGCTTCAAATACAGTCCTGTGGAACACAACTACCACGATGTGAGGAAGACCTTATAAAAAGGCGAAATGAAGAATTGCGACATGCTCAGGATATTAGGGAACATTATGAACAGAAACTGGACAAAGTAAATGATATCTACATGGAAATGCATGCCCATTTCTTGCAGGTTGCTGAACAAAAGAAACTGCTGAAGACTAGAGTCAGGCAACTAGAGCAATGGGAACAACAATTGCGCAAGTAAGCATATACTCCTTAAAATAACATACATATAAGTATACATAATCTAATATTCTATTAAAACATTAATAATATTTTTAATAAAAGATTCTCTGGTTTTCACCTGCATCATCTCTGTAAACAGTAACTTTTTCAATGGCTAGCACTAGGCTGCCTAGAAGAAGATTGTAATGCTAGTCTTTGAAATGACACTGTTTACAGATGAATCAAGTGGCATCCCAATAAGTATTTATTAGTTGCATTCAGCAATAAAACCTTCAATTTTCATTAATAATATAATTTATATAAGTTCTTCTTGATTTTATTGAATACAAGTATAATACTACCTCATTACTTTTATTAATAAATTACAGACGTGAAAAGCATGTAAACATCCTGCAGGCATCTCTCAAAACCCAGAAGCAAAGCCTGAAAAAGCGAAATCCCTTATGCAGCATATCAACCAGTCCTTCAACTCCAGAACATCAAACCACAAGCCCTGAATCTCCATGTAACTGGGCACAAGGGGTAAGATGACATCACATTTCAATACAGATATGATGTATGATGAATATATTTCAAAATTCTCACCATTCATTTTCACAATATGTATTCCTTCACAAAAATCATTAATCAAATTTAGAAGAAGAATGAATTTTACACAAACTAATATCATCCAATTCAATATGAAATATCTTTTCTCAGTTTTCCAGTTTTTATTGAAATTATAAGGTATTACATTATAAGTATTAAATTATAAGGTATTACATTGTATAAAGTGTTTCATTTCATATGCTCTCATGATTGGCACCATTAATTTGGGTTATTATTTATACATAGAGAGATTAATTGGGATTTTAAAGTTTGTTGACAATGGTATTGAAATTATCGTCTATAGTAGAAAAATATGAGAAGGTGGAATAAGGAGGAAAGATTGATCCTATGTTTTGAACAGTATAACTTGTTCATCTTCTGGGAAAGGGTTAAGAATCAGAGTTAAATTGAAGAGTTCGATCACTCCTTAATGAAATAAGCCTACTAGATACAGCTTATTCAAGATAGTCAACTATCAAGGCTTTTGTGTCCAACCGTGTAAGGGTCAGAACTCTTCATTAAGACAGTAAGACTGAATGTCATGCCAGCTGTCCCAACAGTGTCAAATTGGAGCACCAGCCAATATTAGATGGCAACAATTGACACCCAACAAAGCCAACAATTCTTCCTCTCTCTAGGAAAAATATATACCCTTCGTACATACTAACATGCATATTACATATACACACAAAGTAGAGGTGGAAGGTACTAAGTATATATAAACACAATGTTTAAAATCATTCATAGGTAACAAATTAGGTTTTTGTGCAACTTTTTGTTATAATTCTAATATACAATACTGAACAGAATATGAGACTGTCTATTGTAGATTCATCAGTTTTCTGTCAATTTTCATAGCTCAAACAGCTTCCAATTATGCAAAATTTTTATTGGAGCTGCATTTGTTTTTAAGATAGAAATTTTAATGGTGAAAAACAGTTTTCTTTAAAGTGATTATTTCCTTAGGAATTTAATTTTATCTCATTTAAGTACCAAATAGTCAAATAATAGACAAAAGTACGAGCTAAATAAATAGCACACAATGTTTCTTCCATCGGGTGATTCATATGCACCATACAAACCAGGTAACAAATTAAAATGTTTCTGCAATCCTTGTTTCTTTTATCAGGTGATACAAAAATGCAAGGGCTGTCACCTGTGTTCTTACAGCTCTTACATTTTAAAGTCACCAGATGAAAGCAATTAGGACTGCTGAAACATCATGTGGTATTTATTTAGTGCTTATTTTTGTCTGTTATTTGTCTATTTACTTTACCTAACTAGTACACTTTTAATAAAGATGTATAATAATTAAATTTCAAAATTTTATCTGCTTTTTTCCCCCTAACTACAAAGAATCCAGTAATGGCTACTCTTGTGGTAAAAGATATATCTCAAGCAAAGTCAATTGTAACGTGTACCAGTCCAGGAGACAAACAACTACGACAGCGAAGAAACAGGCATCGCCGAGTTGGTTCTGGAGGTGGTTCTGGACTTAAAACTAGTCCTGGGCAAGAAAGAAAGGTTAGATATAGAACAAATTTCAATTTTGTTTCTCTTGAAAAAATTGCTTTGCCCGCAGTTATTATTCCCTTTGGAGAGACTGGTAGCATGTCTTTTCATTCCATGAGTTACAGTAAAAGAAAAAATTGTTATGATGAATGAGATTTGAGATTAGTTTTAATACCTTTCTTTGTCATCAATTACCTTTTAAATTGAAAGTTTTGAGTGAAAAAGAACAAAATGACGTTCTCAAATATAAACCAATAATGACCATTTCTTTAATATGAATATTCTCATATACATAGAATTAAATATTAAAAAAACTAGACAAAATGAACTTGTTTCTATATTTCCAAAAGCATTCTTTTCATCTGCTACAACTGAAAATCAAAATATAATTATGTCTATTCAAATCTATTAATAATTGATTTGATTAATCTACTATCCTGATGAAGAGGTGTTCAGGCAATCAAAATTTTTATTTCTGTACAACAGACCCACTTAACCAACTGTTGATTTCTGGTAAATCTGCTACACTGTCTCTATTTCCTATCCAAATGCATTACTTAATTGACCTTGATAGGAAATTTGGACAGAGAGCAGCTGAATTACCTTAAATCGAAAGTTGGCGTCATCAGGCTGGGAAGTAATAAAGTCAAATTTTTGAGGGACTGAGTTCCCTTTTTCAGTACGGAAAGACTTTATATTAAATTTTCTTTCCAGATAAGTTGTGAAGCTGTCCACAGACTTGTTGACACTGAAACTCAGACTGAAGTGCTCATGGATGTCAGTGAACCAGAACCAAGTCCTAGTGCCTACTTAGCAGGCCGAAAACTAGATATAAGCATTCCTCCACTTTGTACCAAAAAGGACAGATGTGTTTCTCCAGGAGCAGAAAGTTTAAATGGTAATACCTGTATCCAACCTTGCACTAGTCCAGGGGGCAACTGCAACTTGAGGTTGCCCACATGTAGTGATGATGATCACCTTGATACCCTCAATCGCAAAGTCAGTGAAATTATTAACCGCAACTGTTCCCCATCACCTACTAATGGCAATACTGATGTGTTAGTTGGAAGACAATACAGTTCAGAAACATTAGACTCTCAAGATCAAAGCTGGTCAGAAGAAGATGGGGATATTCTAGAGACATATAATTACAGCCTTCGAAGGAGGAGGTAAGTAGCACTGAATATTAAATTTTCAAGCCATATTTTTTTTCAAATAATGTTATTATATACAGTGCATTATTTTTATACTCTTTTATATATGTTGTTATTTGCTTTTACTTTTGAATAAAATTATTACTGTGGATATATCATTGACAATTATAAAATACTTTAATATCTAGTTTGTGTGTTGGCAAATAGAACAAAATTTCAATTTAAGAAACATTTAAATTAAAACTTGACAGCTATAAGGATGTTCAAAGCATTACTCGTGAGTTAAAAATTAAACAATTTCCTACCTTGTACACAATTATTTCTATGGATTAGAAAAGTACTTAAAAAGTACCTTCAATTCTTATCTAAAATCAGAATTCCTTTAGTCTTAATAAAAATAGATGATGTAATTAATATTGTACTTTAATTTTCACAAATATATACAACTTTACAATAGCCATTTGCTGTGTACTTACATATCTTATAATTTCACAGCAATTACTTTCTTAATTAGCTTTTTATTAAATTCCTTTTTGTTTACCATTCTCTCAATATGACATTGTTGCCATGGCTATGAAAATCAAACATGCTTAAAAAAATTACTAATTCTCCATTGCTTTTGAGAGACATACAATGATTATTCAACAGAACAGAAATGTTTAAATGAAATAATTATATTTATTCTCATACAATTGTATGTGTCTACTTGCAGCCTTACTCGTAGGCCAATAGCTCCAAGTGGACGTTCTCGAAGACTTAAGCAGGCAACTTTGAAGGCAACATTAAGTAACTTGTCAGATGAGGAAAATACATCTGAATACAGCCATCCTCCATCCAGCCAATGTTCAACCCTTGAAAGTAACCCAGATCTTCTCCTGAGCATGAATAGTCTGAATTGCAAACGGCCTCTTAGCGACTCCCAAGATGTGAGTAATAAATACAATCAAAAAATAGATTTTTGTAGGCCAGAAGTTAAAAATTTTCATATTTATTTTATTTATCCAACATTATAAAAGACTATATGACTTGTTTTCATGTCTTTAACTGACATTTGCAGACAATCCATTTTCATTTTTATAATATGAATTCTAAAGTTATTCTATAATTCTAGCTTGTTTATATACTCAATATCGCTCCTTATTGCAACTAATATTAAAAATTTATTTGTTTTGTTTCTAAAGGGTGCAACTTCTGCTGCAAGCTCAGATTCAGATTCTGAAGACATGAGTGATATGACTATAGGAACACAACTAGCAAACTCCCCAAAAATAGAGACTTGTGTTTGATGGCAAGAAAACTTCATGTGTACTTTTCCATTGAATATCATTCCATTTATTATAAAATTAAGGTTATTTTTAATGATGTATGATATTTTAACAGTTATTGATAATGTACAATCAGTAGCAATGGAATGTGATGATGTATGAATTTGAAAGAGTGGTCTAAGTTTGTACAATATTTTTAATTTTGGATTTAATTTAAAGTTCAAATTATTGATGCAATACTTTTACTTACAATATGTCTTGAATTATCATGACAACTCATAAAAATTTACTTTGTCAGTTTCAATCAAGTCTGAATTTCAAAATTTTATCATTGTATAATGTATGTTTGCCTGTCTGCTTGCTCATGTGTGTCTGTGTGCGAGTTTTGTGTGTGGTTTGCATGAGAGAGAGATCCTTCAGGTTGTGAACTGTGACATTCCCTTTGTTTGGTTGAATATATAGTACAACAGGTGTAACTCAAGTTCTAAATCTTGAAAATCAATCATATAAAAAACAGATTTTCTTTTGAATGTATTTGTTAGAATAAGTTGTTATTGAATTATCCCCAAAGAATGAAATGTTTATCAGAGTATTTTAATCTGATGAGGCATTGTTGTTAAGACTGAATCTCAGGGAAAGGACATTGTTTGGGGAACAAGTTACTTTTCACTTAAAAACTAAACTCACTGGTCTTGAGTGTGTGTTTACTTAAAGACATACAAACTTCTAAAATCCTGTTGGAGCTATACCCTATATGAAGCAGATTAAGGCTGCTTCATGAAAATACTTGAAAACTGAAATTGAGATTCCTCAATCACCTACTCATTTACTGCCATGACATACAAAGCATGGAAATGCAATGCAGATATTCTTAATTGATATTTATTATGTTGATTAGTATACTTTTGTAAGGAAAAGTAAATTATTTTATCTTTTTATAGGTTTATTTATTTTATATTATGGACAATGAATCTTGAAAATTCAACCTTATTGAATGGTTTCACTGTGTGTTAGTGAATCTGATGTAGGCTCGTACTCCATGTGGTAAAACTTGTATTAAAAAATTAGAAATTGGAGTAAATGACAAAATGATTTAGATACAATTCAGCACATTCACTTACAAATAATTGCTGTATTCCACAAAGTACAACTTACTGTAAGATTCCTCAATTTGAAGAAAATTGTGTGTAAATAACTGTACCTTGTAATAAAGACAAAATAGTTTTACCATGTTATTTTTAATACTTTATTATGTTTTGGAATCTAATTTAAAGAGTCTAAAATAGCAATAGAAATAATATTCACTCTTCTTACAAATAAGTTTTATATATATATATATATATATATATATATATATATATATATATATATATATATATATTATATATATATATATATATATATATATTGGTATGGAAAGGATAGAGAGATAGGTTGTGGCTTACCTGAAAGTGAAGTGCGGTGTCGCCATGAGGAACTGAAGGTTGTTCTTCAAATTTTCGGAGGCTCTCAGCCTCCTCCTTCAGGAAGGAGTGTTACACCATACTGTGCACCGGCCGGCTGCAGTCCGCAGCCGGCCGGTGCACGGAATGGTGTAACACTCCTTCCTGAAGAAGGAGGCTGAGAGCCTCCGAAAATTTGAAGAACAACCTTCAGTTCCTCATGGCGACACCGCACTTCACTTTCAGGTAAGCCACAACCTATCTCTCTATCCTTTCCATACCAATATTTTTGACAATGTCACATTCTCACTATTACAATATATATATATATATATATATATATATATATATATATATATATATATATCCCAATAATTGAAAGTTTATTCTGAGAAATATTTTTTATTTCCTCCAGGTCTTAATGCATAGAAACATTCATTTAATTATTAAAAATGAGGCAATTACTTAAAATATATCTATGAACTATAAAGCCCAATCAAGATGTACCAATTTCCAACTCACTACATGTAATGTTATTGAAATTTCTTTTATTAATCAGGAAATTGACTGAAAAATTTTTAATGTTGTTACTTTGCAAAGGATTTCAACTAATCACTATAATAAGAAGTAATTTAATGTAAAAATGAAATTATTTCATATTGGTTAATCACTAAATGTGAGCATATTCATTTGTAACTGGCTTATTCATTTCTACAAGAGGCTCCTCCAAATATTGTTCACGGTACTGATTTTCATACACAAGAGCCATTCAATACTGTAGCAGAAGGTTTCATTCCCATATTGAATGGCAATTTGAGATATAAAAATGAAAGATTGATAACTTGCACAGGATTCAAACTGTTCGTCTTTGTTTAAAACATAAGCACGAGAGCCAGAAGGCCTTTGATGACTGACTATGCTGTTAAACATGACACAGAGGGCTATTTCAGAGTCCTGTATCTGAATTATAAGGATATTACTATTAAAGGCATTTCAACAATTGCTGCTATCATTATATGTTGGAGGAAGGAATTCATAAGTTTGTAGTGTTAATTAATACTTAAAAGAAGGAAGCAGAAATAGATAATATTCCATTTTGGTCTTCTATAAAATATGTTTCACAAGTAGTCAAAATAGTCTACACAGTAAGGTTATTCTGCCATATCTGCTTGACAAGTGATTCTAGGTAGCAAACAAAATGCACAGATAATTTATAATTTTTTCTCTCCTCAATTTATGTGATTTTGGTGTTATTTTATGCTGATTGAGACTTTCCTGCATGTCTTTTCCACATACGAGAGCCAGCACTCGAGGAAATGGAAAAAAAATTCATGATATTTGTCTGATTTATTAGTAGGAGGCGAGTTTGCTAATTTTGCAGCAGAGAATATATATTTAATTTTATTTACTTACAATTGCTCAATTTGGAATATTTAGTAAATTGGATCCTTGAAGTGATTTGAGGGCAGAAGTGGTCCAATGACTGCACTCCAAATTAAATTATTTTATACATGAATGCAATATATTTCACAATATAATTAAGTTTGTAGATCTTCAATCAGCAATATACTGACATTCGCTAGATGGCTGACCCCATTAGTGTGTCCTAGGATATTTTGAAGAAAATTGGTGGATTTCTTCTTCAACTGTATGTATAGCTAGGTCACCAAGGATTGTTTTATTGCTCACAAATCATGGTGCATTTAAGGTCTTGCAGAGAATTTGAGTTTGAAGGCTTGTATAATTTTTTAATTATGCAGTCCCCATAGTTGAATCCAGGGCTTTGGAACATAGCAGGAGCAGCTGATTTTTACTCTGAGCCAAGCACGGAAATTTGTACTGCTCCAATATGTTTTTTATATTACACACAATCAAAGATTAAAATCACTATGGATAGTAATACTTTCCCTGGGGTACTTGTGATGGTTTGTATGAGTATGACACCACTCTAGTGAGTGTCATATGTTCACATTAAATAACAAAGGACTGCTAGAGAAATAGCTCAGAAGATTGATATAGCAACAAGGCAGGATGCTGTTCATCATTTAGTAATAAGCACAGAAGAGTCTGCTCGCTTGAATCTAAGACAAACTTTAAATGAACAATTATGCTATTTAAAGCTACATTCTGAAATCTGCAGGAATAGAAATTTACTTAGTCAATGTACAATTTTGCAAGGAGAGAAACATTGTACTGAGCAGAATATGTGTTTTCAAACCCTGCCTGGGTCAAATATTTTCAGTCTTTTTTCTTCTTCCATCCTTCTCCCTGCTTTGAACATATGCTTTTCTATATATACATATATATATATATATATATATATATATATATATATATATATATATATATATTTACAGGTACTAATTGATTTTGCAAAAGAGCCAGCAAATTTTTAACTCTCACAGCCAACCAATAATAATATAAATATAGATTTCGAAGATTATTTGAAAAAACATTGGTTTTACTTTATAATTTCAGCAAAGTAACAAAAGTTTATTTTTAATTAAATTTCTTTTGGATGTTTGATGTAGTTTCCAAGTACAGTTAGAATCCAGTAGTAGACCTAAGTATTTAACTTCATTGGTGATAGATAAAAGTGTATTATTTATTGTGACATTTGGACGGTCAATTCTGATTTCGTGGGATTTACTTTTATATGCCAAGAATTGAGTCGGTCTTCAAGGCAGTCAAAGGTTTTATAAAATAGCAGGATCTTTATCAGTAAACAAAATAGCAGTATCGTCTGCGTAGGTCACAATAATTGTGGTATGCAATTTATGAATGTAAGGCATAGAAGTGGTTCTAGGACACTACCCTGTGATACTTCAGAGACAATTGGGTGACTTATAGAGACATATTTAGTTTGGTAGAAAGAATCACTAAGATAGGGCTTTATGATGAGGTGATAATTGATGGGAAGAGTAAGTTTTAATTTGTATAATAAGCAAAGGGGCCAAACATGGTCAAATATTGTGCAATGTCTAAGAAAGCTGCAAAACTTTTTTTTCTTCCAAGATACTTAATATTTCATTCACAATTCTGAGACACTGATATATTGTGGACAGACGTTCGAAAACTCACAAAAAAAGTATCCTGTTTTTTAAGTAGTCCTTTTTCAAATATTTTGGATAAGTGTGTAGTCTTATGGGGCAATAGGATGAAGTATAGTTTGGTGGTTTTCCATGTTTAGTTATCAGGATTATTTGTGAGAAATTCCAAGATATTGTAAAATAGGTTGTTCTTAAAATACTGTTATACAGAGTGGTTAAAAATATTATTTATTTCCAAGGTAACTGTTTCAGAATTTGTCTTGTAATAAGGTCAAATGCAGGACCTTTATGGATATTGCAGCAATTAATTTATTGTTGAACATTTGATGATGATAATGGCTTGAAGTGTCATTGGGCAAGATGCATTCAGAAATGTGTGTGTAGTCATATTAACTCTAGAGATATGCAAAGGCATTTACCCTTCTCCTCACTGATCCATGTCCTATTCTTTATCCATTTCCCTATTCTTTCCTTAATGGTGGTATGTGACTTGTAGGTTTTATAAAATTCTTGGTAGCTTTTTACACAGAGTGATCATCTGTTGAAAGAGTGCTGAAATATGTTTCAAATGTTGAATTCTGTAAATCTTGTAGCGTAGATTTAATCTGTTATATATGAGAGGTGAAAATGGTTTTAATTTTGAATTTGTAAGCATCCCTACAAATTTTATCTGATAGTTTTGGAACATAGAACTTTAAATGAGACCAAGTCTTTGTTAATCAAAGCCTAATGATCGATTTTCTACAGACCTTCTGCATTTACCCATTGCAATTTAAATCAAATTCGTCTCAGGATTTGTACATATAGACTTAATGGAAGTTCAACATTTGGCTTTGTACTTGCTGTCCATATGATTTTGCAGTATCTCTTGTCAGTCCCATTGCTGAGTATAGTATTTCACACTATAGTATATTTACACTTGGTCGCCATTGTTGGTACAGAAATACACAAGAAAACTGTGGAATCATGTCAGTCTTTTTTTTTAGAGATAACATGTTACATGTGGGTAATCCATGTGTTGGCATTTCTCCTTTAATAGAACAGGAAAAAGGGGGATGCGGAAGGATAGAGAAAGGTAGCCAAGTGTTAACTAGGACACCCAGGCTGTAGTTTAGGGATCCTAACCGGCAATTCGCCTAAAAGTGATGCAGAGAAGACCATAGAAATACATACATCAGGTAGGTGTGTTTCATTTCTTTTTCTTTCACTTGAATTAATTTTGTAAGTAACATAAATGCATATATTGACATAACTACAAATATTTACAGAAAAAATATTAAACATTAAAAATGTGAAATATAACATTTCCTTTTCAACCTTAATAAACCTTTTTTTATCAAATAATTAAACCATTCCATCATCTTGGTTTAAAATTTTTTGTTAGGAACTGGATTGTGTAACTGATTAAATGTTTGAAACAGATATAAACTGATGTCGAAACTTCATATTATAGTTTGGAATTTATGTTTAATTTCTTTGGCTGAAAAGATTGGTCATTATATGTCATATGTAAATATAAATACAGACATTATATTTCACACTGATATAAATGAAGTTCTTTGATGTCTATTGTCGATAGTCGTTGGTGTGACAACGTAATCGAGATTTATTTACATTGTTTTTTACGAATTTTGGGTCTCGAATCTCGAGGGATTCACGTAGTCGGTTTATAATTTTTGTGTTTTAACTCTATGTATTTAAAATGGCTGCCGATGAAAGAAACTTTAGATCATCTTATTACGAAAAAGTTGGTTTTAGAAGTGTAGAAGAGAAGAAATCTTTGGAGATTTTACTGAAAGACAAACCACTGGATAAAACGAAACTACGCCAGTTTTGCCTACGTTTTACAGTGCCAGGTATTTACAGAAATTTTGTGTGGCGGGTACTTCTCGATGTTGTTCCTATTCATACAGATAGTCATGAATTTGTTATGCAACAACGCGAAGAGGAATACAAAGATTTGTGTAATGCCTTGAAATTGTTAAGATATATTGATGACGACACTCCCAAACCACATTTGTACTTATTAATGTGGGTTTTGCAATCTGGTAAAATGGAAATAGATCCATTTACTTTGCTAGATAATCCCGTGTACCGAAGTCTGTCACGAATATCAGATACACTCTGCAAGGTTTTTGAGAATGATGTTGACATTTATTGGATATCTAAAGGCTTCTTTGAATTTGTTGTTAATTTTTATAATGATGTGTGTCTAATGAAAAAGTATACGAAAAGTGTTTTGGAAAAAGAAGACCAAGAACTTTGTGGACATTTACAAAGCATTGGTGCTCTTGATACACTACCCTTTCACGATTGGTTTTGTTCATGTTTTGCAAATATTATAATTGATACTTCTGTGGTTAAGATATGGGATAAGGTTGCTGGTGGTTCAAGCAAAATACTTATATTTGTAGCTGTAGTAGTTCTTATCACCTTAAGACGGACATTATTAAAATGTTCTACAACAGAATCTGTTACTATGTGCTTGAGTAATATTTCTGAAGAGGCGTCAGAAGCTATAGTTAATCAAGCTGTAGACATGTGGCAGCAACATGGAAGTTCTCTTAGTGTGGTGTCCTGTACTGATACAACTAAAGTATTACCTTTGCCAATTAGACTTTCTCTTCCAAAGTAAATAAATAAGTTATTAATTAATAGAAATTTGTTCTAAAAAGTGTTAAATATGTAGTTTTTATTTATTTATTTAATAAAAGAAATTTACTTTCAAAGCATTGAAACTTTCATTTTTCAATGGAGAGATATATGCTTCAAGTGCAGATTACATTATTTTGAATTGTATATGAATCTGAAATGTATATACATTTGAATTGAATCAGAGCATAAACATTGAAATATTATGTGGAAAAAAACTTCTTCTATTGATGGATTCATTTCTATTGTCATTTTACATTAAGTTTATTTACCATATGAAAACATTTAAGTTCCAATAATTATATAAATAATAATTACTTTAAATGTTAATAAATATTACCATTTACTTGATGAATTTTCAGGAAGAATTTAATATAAATATATATACTACAGGAAATTTTAAAATTAAGTCATTTAATAATATGAACCATATCACAACCACTTTAAATATGACATAAATTTAGGTTTTCTAATATTACATTATTTTTCAATAAATTAACTGAACATTGCAAGTCTCTTCTCCAATGTAACCTTTAAAAAATTTAATCTGTTTACTAGATACACTCATAAACCATGAATTGACAATATATATTTTTCACCATTTATTTATGTTGTTTTGTTTAAATCTGCATTGACATCTTTAACAAATTTGCCAAGTTTGATTTTAGTTCTATTTTCAAAGTCTTCTATCTTATACAATGTCTGTAAATGTAAGAAAATATGTTCTTTAACTATTGCTCTAATAAATTCAACATATAAAGTCATACACAATATATTATTATAATTTGGCTCGTCTTTACTGAACAAAATTCGCAGTCCAAAAGTCTTTCAAAAGGGGTCTTAGAATTTCGTCTAGTATCCAGAAAACACGCGAAATTTTTTTTTTCGAAGTTCCGGACAGTAAAGATTAGCCAACATTAGATAGTAACTCCAGTTGTCTTATGATTTTTATACCCGTGTCCCAGTCAGATATTCAGAATGAAATTATATCTGATTTGGTAAAAATAGTTACTTAAAAACATTTAGTGAGGATCTTTGATGGTGATGACAATATAGGCACTTAGTGTTTTACAATAAACTAATTTGTTATTGAGTGAATAATGTCTAACTATATTAGTATAAAGATTTCAATGTATCATATTTCCTCAGTCAAGGACTAATGGATTTAATAAAATCAATCAAATCAAATGATATAATGCAGGAAGAACAGAAGACGTTTCAATCAAAGTTTAGCCAAATAGACCATGAATTAACTATCAGATCTAATGTGAAAAAACGTTATATAAACTTACTGTAAAAAATAAAGTGTACTTTATAAACCTTGAAACTTATCTTAAAAATGTAAGAATATACTGAAACATTTTTTAGTCAAGTGAAAGAAAAAGTTTTTTCCAAGAAACGAAAGTGCAAACATATACACATATATAGTAATGGTGTGATAGTTTCAAATTAATTTAAAATAATAAGAATGGATAAGGAAGACAGAAAGGTGGTGGTTTATTTGAAAGCTTTGTGTTGCCATTCAGTATTTCATTTCCATGTTAATTGTTTTAATTATTTGACAATGTCTCATCCCTACTCATATATATAAAGAGGGATAGATAGCAACTGGCGTACCATAAATTGAAAGTTGGAGTCAAAAGGCTGGGAACCAGGGACAAGTCAGTTTTGAGGGCTCAAAGTCCCTGTCTTTGGGCCATTAGCTCTGAATGTTCTGACCTACTGCCTTGAACAGCTGGCACAACATTCAGACCTGTCCTGAAGAAGGAAACTGAAGCCCTTGATAATTCAAATCACGGGTTCAATTTAATAAGTCTGCCGCTCTCTATCCTTCTTTCATATCTAATTGAATTAATTTGACAATGCTACATTTAATTTACTTGCTTATTTACATATGCAATATAATATATCAATATTCTTACAGCCTTAGTAATCATCTTTTCTTTTTTCAAAGCATTTTTTATTATTGGTTCATAATCTTCCTTTGGCAATTTAAGATTTTTATTTAGTTTAGGTATCATTGGCCATGTTTTCAGTTCATTTGTAGTTGACATATTGAGTATTTTTTAAGTGAATACCACCTGTAATTAAATTATATTTCATGAAATAGAACTCTGGAAATTTATTCTTACCAATCTCCAAGAATTGATCCATCTTGAACTGTCTGTTTCCTACTTACCTGCACTATATAAATGTAAATCAGACTTATTATTTGTACACATATAACTATATACATAAAGCAAGTAAGGATAATGTGGCATTGTCAAACTAATTGACTCATTGGGATAGGCAATAGGGACAAAGAGAAGTTGCTGTAGCTAGGATGTGAAGAAATATGTAAAAAATTTGAGTCAGAAAACTTTTCTTCAGGACAGTAGGTCTGAGCAACACAACATTCAGGCCTACTATCCTGATGAAGGGGGCTGAGGTCCTAGAACATCTGGGTTTTTATTTCAGCACAGCCTGACTGGACCAACTGTTGATTTAAGGTACGTCAGCTGCATTGACTATTCAAATGAGTTATGAGTATGTGTCTATATATATATATATATATATATACACACACACACACAGGATGATTCGACAGTCATGTAACAAAATTGGACAGGAGGTACAGCTTACTAGAACATACATATTTTGTATAGGAATTATAGTGGGAAGTGACATTGTGATACAAACACAAAAATGAGGCATTAAAAGAAAAACATTGTTCATTTGTCATCGCAAAGTGCTTCTTTCTATCAATTAGGTTCTCAATTGAGTCAACTGGACTCGTGCAAACAATGGCCTTCAGATGTCCCCATAAGAAGTGATCAATAAATCTGGCGATCAGGGTTTACGTTTGTTTGTGGTCACAATTTTGAACATTTATTGTAAACATTGCTGGAAAGCAGCTAAACATGATACTCTTTTTATTTAATGGGAAAAATCCTTACCTGAGAATGAACTTTGAAGAGATTGATTAAGTTTAAACTTGAAAAATTCTATAATTTCATTGAAATATTGTTATTTTTTGTTAGAATCATTAAGGAGGTATTCAGGAAAATGTCACTTCTTAGAATGAAATAGTCAACAATAATGAAATGCATATTTTCTCTGATTTTTTCCAAATCATAGATAATTTTATCTAAGCATTGTGATTAGAGTTCATTGACAATTGTAATTTTAACAATATAATTAATAACTCTTTAATTCGTTATTCTGAGAATAAATTATTTAATAAATTTTAAGAACAGATAGTTGATATCCATAATTCACATTTTGTTAACAGTTTATAGCTTCTATTTTGACTTATAGAGTAATAGAAATTCACCTGTGTAGTTACAATTTGGTCGAGTAAGGAAAATTTTTAATTTAAAATTAACAAATATATTTCATGTATTATATACTGTAACATGTATATAAACAGTACCTTAATTTTTGTATAATGCCTTAGTTCCTTTAATGATATACTCTTTATTTGAAAAAAAAAAATATTATGTTCAGTAATGTATATAATTCAAAAATTTATTTCGACTATGGGTAATGTAACTGGTGTGAAGAAATGTCAAGTTTGAAGCACTCCTTACCTGCTATTGAGGAATAAAGTTTTTTAATGTATACAGGGTTAGGATTTTCTGACGAAAATGTGCAATTATGAAATATGTTGGTTGTGTGATGTTATATAAGATCTTCACATTGAAAACAATGCTGAATGATCCAAGTAGAAATTTAGAAACATGTTCCGTGTCCTCCGATTCTGAAGCAGCTAAGAAATCTTATATCTTGTGTTCACAAACAAGATATATTTTAACATCTTTGTATTTGCTCTTAAAGAGGGATTAAATTAAAAGTAAGAATATGCCAATTGAATTTAAACATGCGATCTAAAACTGCAATGCAATGGTGGTGGCTAGTATGTGGAAAATGAGCTTTTAATTTTTTTTTCATTCTTCAAAAGTTTCCTGGTTTTAAGAGATATAAATACTGGGATAAAATTATTGAGCAATGAAAAATCATTAAATATTTAATGAAAGTAAATTATACATGATCTCATAATTAATTAAATTAATCTAATTTAGAGAGATTGTAAAGAATATATTTGAAAATTTAATCACATTACAAATACAACTTGTTTGCTTTTTGTTATACTGCTAATAGATATTAGTGTTGAAGAACATGAAATATTCCAGCAGCTAAATATTTAATTGTTGATACATTCTTCCAGGATGATACGAATGCTGAAAAATTAACAAAATTAGTAATCAAACTATAAATGAAAATGTAATTATTTGAGGTACAACATTCTATTGAAATACAGACATTATTTCAATAGTGAGCAATACATTACTTAAATTAAATGTGTCTGTTCTTTTGTACTATGATAAGCCACATGTATCTTTATTATATTAAAATGGCATTTTGGCCACTTGCTTTCTGAAAATATTTTAGAGTAAAGAGGAGGGTCACCTTTTACAGCTATTAGACATATTCATAAATCAATGTGTATATAAATAGGATGTTGATTAGTCTTGTAATTGAATGTATTGTAAAAATTATACTGATACCTAGAAGATTTACAATTTCATATGATAAATTATAATTTATTAATAGGAGCTACTCACCTATCTCAAAGTTATCCGATTTAAAAAAAAGGAACAGACAAATTTTTCATAATTTATTCTTTCTTCGGATGTTTGTATACTATAGCAGCTATCATTATTGAGCTGCTGAGAAAAACTGATATACTAAAGTTGGCAAGTAGTGTTACGTCTGCTGAATCCATGTAGATTGTGTATACTCGAGCTAAAAATTAATGTGATTAATACAGATCGTTTACTACTATTCAAGAAAATGTTGTTCAAAATTGACTTGTTACTCTGAGAACAAAGGAACAATGTAATTGACATTGAGTTAAGGATTGTTAAATATAAAAAATAGTTAAGATTCTTATAAAATTATTTTGATATTTGAATCCCAAGTTTGTTTCTTGTTATAATTGACTCTTTATTTTTCAACCTTACCTGTACACTCATTTTTTGTTTATATTGCAATACTTTTTTCCCCCAAAACTGTACCTTTCAGCATATCAAGATGTCATATTAAGCTGCTGTCAATATGAATATAAATTATATGAATTGCATCTTAATAGAAGTTAGTATTTCCATACTATGCAACCTCATTAATTTTACTTTACTTAAATATATTAATTTTTATGTAATTTAAATTATTAACATAATAATTATTTAGTTAAGATGGCATATAAAGGTCGGTATAACCTTAAGTCATCATGGTCTGATGAACTCAAAGCATATTAACATTATAAAGATTAATAAATTTTATTTAGAGACAGACTTTCTGATACATAAAATATGAGATAAATATAACAACTTATCAATTGTAACAAGACATTTACATAACAGATACTTAAGTCATAAGTAAAAATATTCATAAGACGGTCAAAAAGTAGTTATTGCCATAACACACAAAATTTAATTATTCAGGTGTATGTAATATTTACTACAGTCATTGTGAACTAATAGTTTCAAATAACACTATAATTGTAATAATTTTAAAGCATTAAACTTTAAATTATGTAAAAATTAATAAAGTAAAATAAAATTATTATGTTTGTATGGCAATGGCAGATAAATAAAACTAAATTGTACTATGATATAATTAGTAAAATTATTTATGATAACTTCAGATGAATATGACAGCTTGATACATGAAAAGTTACTGTTTTTTAAATAAAATATTGTAATGTAAACCAGAAAGGACTTTCCATGGAAGACTGAATAATAATGATTCAATGTTTTAACAAATTATCAATGGTGTTAGTTTGTTACCTTAATAGATTGTGACAAAGTATATTTTCAGATCAAAAATACTTACTTAAGTTAGTAAATGCAGACAGAAACCATGTTAGAATACTAACAGAGGAAGCGTTTTTAGTTTTTAATATTTCCATTAGTTGCACTATCTTGCTAGAAGCTGAAACTGGTGTGCATAACGGCTGTAAGAGAAAAATTAATTATTTTTCATAGTTAGAATAACAGTGAACACTCATAAGATTTATTTATCAACATTACGATTTGATTGGTCTCTAATAACTCATTGAGAATTGAATAAATATACGAGATATGTGTAAAACAATAAGATATGTTGAAATGAATAGTCATTATTGTTAATAAGATATGTTACTATAACATATAGTGTCATCACAAAATTTATATGATAAGCTCAAAAATAGGAAAATATTTTAGAGTAAATTGTTTAATATATATTAAGAACTTAAATGCATTTAATACTTTGTATTAATGATGTTCAAATATGAATTTCCTTCCTTCATTTGTATACTTTGTAGAATTAATTTAGGTTCGTATTGGTGGCCATAAGTATAATGATATTCTTGTTAACATTTAATGAAAAGTATTTTGAAAATGTTTTTTGTTTTAATTTCAAACACTTCACTATAATCCTCTTTACATATCTTACATAATGCATCTATTTATATTTAATAAATTCTACTTGTTAAAACAAATATAGGGAATATTCACTGGGAAAATGTTTACTTGGAATATAGTGGATGAAAAGAAATTGAAATACAATGAATATACTTTAATAAGAAATAGTTAACCAATATTTTAATGGTATTACTATATATAATAAACTGCTAGACAATATTAAACAGTTAAAATATAATAAAATCTGATTAAAAAAAATTTTATATAAGAACCACTACACAATTAGCGTTAACAGAATTAAATTTATATTAAAACAAGGCATTATTATTGCAAAATAAAGAAATTTTAATTTACAGGTTATTACTGTAATTTCTGCACAAAATTACATTTTACACCTTGAATCCCAGCTTTTTGATGTATGGAATATGACCTAATACAAAGACCAACATCCATTATGTGATGTTGCCCTTTTCAATGAGATACAGCATACCTTTTGGTACATTTTTAGCAGAGGAAGATGTTCACACAACAGTTTTACAAAGAAAAAACAAATTAACAAAACTCAAATCTACATACATTTTTTGTATTGATACTCAATGATTATAAACAAGGAAATGCTATACCTAGTTAAAATTAAAGTAATTATCAATTTCCTGGTTTCAAATTGATTCAGTATGTATTTTATAGTTATTTTCATTTAGTTATATGTACACAAACCCATTACGCCAAGAAAAACTGCTGCAATGTTATGATGAACACTGCTTTATAAAATATCAGGCACAATGAAAATATTAAATTATTATTTCAAGCAACAATACTTACTGTTTATGCAAACTATCATTTATTTATTAATACTCACAGCTAAAAAGGACAGTATAGTTTTTGGAATAACACCAAGGGTAAATGATGTCATGACTCCCAGATAGACTCCAAACAGTATGAAGCTATTTGAATTAAGCATACTTTTGAACTTCAATACTAGGTAAATTAAAATAACTTCTTGAACTAAAATGATAGGGTATTCCATGTAGGAAAGAAGAGAGTATCCATTACAGTAATTGTAGCATGTCATAACAGAGTAACTGGAAAATGAACCATTAAATATAAGTACTGTTTCTATAGAATACATTTCTTTAAGAAAGTAATCGGCTAGTTACCTTGTTAGTTCTAGAAGTAATCCATAAATGTTGATACCAATTGCACTTTTTGCTTGATATATATTAACAATTTGAGGTATCTTCAATATGAAGCATAATCCAATCGTTATAATGCTTAATGTGTCAGATATTATTTGTGCAATACTCATTTTGATTGGGATATTGGTTTGGTTATTGGTACTAAGTCATCTAAAATGCGAAGCAGAGTTGCTTCCACAGACGACGCAGATTAACATTGAATAAACCTTTATTGACGGAAATTAGATGACCTCGTACATTTGGAAAGGTGTCAAGGTGAGCTTCTTAAAATTCCTTTTGTGAGATTTCATTATCTTTCTTTTTTTAGTTTCGACAATGGGTTTGGCTTACACAGCCAACCTATTTCGTTCAATGTGCTGTGACCACCGCCGCCTAGACTATTTTACACTCAAACGTACAGAACTTTTGTTTCGTTACGTCACATAGACTAATCTAGTAATTGTAACAATACACCGAAATTTAAGATATTGTCATCTGAAATCGGGACAAGAATATTTGCTTAATATCGAGAATATATCTTTACTGAAGCTATATGTTTTTGTCACCCAATGATCATTAATGCAGACATTCACGGAAAAAAAGCTAAAGAACCTGGTGCTTGGCAAATTAGCAATCATTATTTAAAATGGATGTATGTTTTAAAATAACTCTTACAAATAATGTTTTAACGCGGTAGTTATATGTGTTTGTTGAAGGGTTTATTTTCACAATCATTACTGCTGCGAAAGATCCCATCGCTTTAATGCTTCGAGTTTCCATTTTATTATTTTCCACATAAGAGTTATCGGAATTATTTGACTGGTGTCTCGAATATGATAATGGGGGGACATTTCACAGACAGGAAAGTCAATATAAAGAATTATTCAGCTTTTGTTTAGATATTAGTACAATATCTACTTGAGTTTCAGCTTCTAGCAAGATAGTGCAACTAAGCATTACTGGTAAAACCTACACCTCCACAATTGGAAATCACACTTTTATGATCCTGCAAAAGCCTCTGAGAACCGAAGGACCCGACATTATTCAACTTTATATATAGTATATATTCATAGGTTTTTTTTCAATGCAAGATTGGCGTAGCGATGTAATATCATATAGAACTGCCCTTGTTAGCTCAAATAAATACACTGATTAACGTTGTAAATTACTAAAGAAACAGGATTTTCAATATATATCTCATAGAGTATGAGTAAACAGCTCGATTAATTCGTCAAAAGTGAACCCTAATTTTGTAACAGCAATATCGGTGTATACATTATGTTTGTATAAATGGATTTGACTGCGCGGGTTTAATTCTCATTGAAGTGTGTGCAGGATAGTCGAGAACATAATGAGATCCAAATAAAGCTTTATTCTTGGTAGACCATAAAGTTTATGGTTCAGATGTCAGATAATAGCAATAATATCCAGCAAAAAAATTAGTTACTGTAAAGTTATGTAACATACTTTATAAATACAGCTATAAATATTATATATATACATATATTGTGGTAACCATAAATATTTATTTCAGTTTATCAATTTAACTTTAACAACTCTTTAATTTATGGATAGTTTTGCTTAAGCAAATGATTATTCACGTATTTGTCAATGTGAAGTAATGAAATTTATTACAAATTAAACTTAAGGTTTTTTGAATAAGAAAGATAACCAATTCAGACCAAAAGGTAATATAAATACCATACTACGTTTCTGGGATCCTTGTTCCTTTCGTCAGGTGTTAAGAAGAGCCTAGAGAAACAACTGCACTGGTCAGCTGGCAACACTCAAAAGCACCTGGCTAAAGGGACAAGGATCCCAGAAACGTTGTGTGGTATTTACTGTAACGCGTGTATTTTGGTTTAGTTTTGCTTTGTCTCGGAAGTGTTGTTTGCTGTGGTTTGGAGAATTCGAAATCGTGCACGTGCGTGACGGTGGAGGAGATAAATATTTCCATCCAAGTAATTTTCGTGTCCTGTCTCGATTGTTGGCCTCAACGTGACAGAATAGTTGGCCATTGTTCACTACGGAACTGCAGCTGCGTGCTATAACTCTTGTAACAATGGAAGAATCAGTGAAACTGACATTTCGACGAAGTTTTCTAATAATGAAAAAAGTAAAAGAATGGGAGGCTATAATGGAGGGAACGGAGATAAGCTTCTGAAACTGGGGCAGTTGTTCCTGCGCTCACCGCAGCTGGTGGATGTGATTATGAGTGGCTCCGTATTGCGTTACATGTATACGTGTCCGAGGCAGAATCGTCGTGAGAAAGGGGCCACAATTTGTTAGTGAAGAGTTCATCGAAGCCACACAATTTAGTACGACGGCTTGCCAGCAATCAATCCCGGAGGCCGACGCCTTAGCCAGTGGTCAACCACTGAGTCGACGCCTGCAATGGTCCTGACTAAAGTCATCACTGCACTTAACCCGTTCTGCCGGCTGTGAGATACGGAGACGCCAGTACGTTGGTACGAGAGCTACAGCAAGCAACACAGAATAGAAGTACGTATTTGGTACGGGCAGCAGATCTCTTCTATGTAAAAACCACCGGTGCCTGAGATAAGAGTTTTTCATGCTTAACTGTAATAAACTTATATAAAAATTTCTTTAATGGTCAATATTTTTTTTTATTTAACGTAAAAATCCAGCCCACAAAAATAATTCTTTACATTACATTACCTTTTTGTCTGAATTGGCTATCTTTCTTATTTATTATTTTCAATCAGGCGTACTTTTTTTCATCTTAAGATTTTTTATTTAAATTTTTTATATTTTTTTGCCACTGCCTATTTATTTGAGAGACCATTGATATCTCTAGGGTCGCTTTATCGGTCCTCAAAACAATTACAGGTGCCCGCAATGAATAGTCAATTTATAGAAAAATAAACTAACAGAATTGGTTGCACACACATTTCCAACGTCACACACCGGCGCGCCATCCATGACACCGACAACAATGCCGACTGTAAACACTCCAATCTCCACATTCTTATGCAATGCTGACTGATACTTACAATAGCATGGCCTCAATATTACGCTACTAATACAATAATTTAGAAATTTATTTAATTGGATACATTGATGATCATTACAAGATATATCACTGTTTCCCAAACTATGGTCGCTGATCTATTACAGGGGCACCATGAAAATATTAAATTAGACAAATTCACCCTTAGGCAGGCCGCACACTAGAAGCGACGAAACTGTCGGCGACGTTTTGCCTCGAGTCAAAACGTCGCAAGCTGTCTGAAGCAAAATGACTCGAGTCAAAACGTCGGAAGCAAAATGACTCGAGGCAAAATCGTCGCCGACAAAATGTTTCAAGCTGTCTGAGACGGTTTCAGGCTGTTTCGAGCTGTATCTAGCAAACAAACTCATTTGATATCAGTGAAGATGGAGCGTGACGACGAAATAGCTGTTATTATTTATTGTTATATGTTGTTGGAAGAAGGCAAAAGTTCTCGAGATTTACACCCAATTAATACTAAAAGAAATATAAACGGTTTTCTTATATTATTACATACATTGTTATTTTAACTTATTATATTGCGGGAATACTACGAGTTCTGCCTCTTCCTCGTCTGCAAGATTATTAACTAATTCTAATAATTTTACTTTAAAAGTTCTTTGCCGTCTTATTGAGAATTTTTCAATGTCCTGCAGCAGCCCTTTAAAAAAATGCATCATAGGTGAATCGGGTTCAGTGCACCTAGATTCTAGGAACTTTTGCATTGGCACTGCCAACATTTCTGCTGCAGTTTTTTTTTCCTTCTTTAGTTGGGGGTCTGGAATCAAGAGAACTTGATGATTGTGTGTTATCTACTAATAGCTAGAGCTGCAGGCACGTCTTCTTCCTCGACTATATTGCCGACACTTTGGTGTTGGGATGCTAACACAGAAATTCCGGGCTCTCGAAAATGCGATGCTAGTAAATCCAGAAAAAGCAAAAATAATCATTCTTGCCTGTTGCGTTCTTCACAACATGATTAGAGAAAAATAGGGAAGCCTGTCAAAAATTCACAGAGAACTGTTTGCGCTTGAGGAAGATGACATTGATCCTTCTCAAACAGTTTTCAGAGGATCCAATCCTGCCTGTGGTATTCGAAACAGATACATGGATTTATTTAATTCCAAATATGGCAGCATAGTTTCATTTAGTCTATTAGAGGTTTGTGAAGAAAATATTATATTTATTGTAAAAACAGTGTAACAATGACTGGTCATTACAACAAAATATTATTTAAATAAATAATGTAGGTACAGAATAATAATAATAATAATAATATAAACTGTCTCTTTCTTTCACATATTCGCTCAATTTAATTTATCAACAAGACGCGTGCTTCGTTCATTACAAAATATTATCTATAGCAGCAAATGAATTCAACTCAATACACACACTCTCATATATATATATATATATATATATATATATATATATATATATATATCCATTTTCGCCTTCCTTTGTCGAGTAAACACCAATACAGAAATGAATATTTGGGGGCAAATACAAGGTTAGGTTATGTGCTGTGCGCATGCGCAGTGCTGTTTGACTCGCCAGGCAATGCGACGAGTCATAATTCCATCTGTCAGCGTCCGACACGACGAAACATGACTCGAGGTGTCTGGCTGTCACGAGGTGACGGTCGCGGACTGTCTCAAACCGTCGCGCCGTGTCGCACGCGACAGTTTCGCCCGATGTGCGCCCCTTCATAAGGAGCCCATGTATTTTCTTCCTCGAGTCGTCGTCCGACAAAATGACTCGTCGCGTCGCTTGCAGTGTGCGGCCGGCCTTAGTAAACGGTTTCACAGGATAATTAAAATTCCTTCGAATTATGTTCGCGATCGGTTGAGATACAAAAATAGGCTATATACTATATAGTACATACAATGTATATATTTAGTTTATTCAAATTGTTTCCCCTTGTTGCACCAACTTGTAATCTCCAATTAAATAATTTGTGTTGCAATATAAAGTGTTTTTTTTAAGATAACCTGTCACGAATTATTAAATCGTTCAAAAACTAATTTAACGCAGATAATATGGAAAAATTCGCAATGATTCAAGACCAACTGAATTTACATCTTTAGAAGAAAAAGTTGGGTTGTCGTGCGCCAATTCATTGAAAACAAAATTTGACAGCATGGAACTCGCTGATTTTTGGGTATTACTAAAAGCTGAATATTCGCTGTTGAGTGGTACAGCTCAAAGAACATTAATTAATATGTAACTTCCTGTCTATGCGGAGCTGGGTTTTCGATGCTCGCTGTAACGAAAAGTATCGTGCGAAAATTATCGTGGAACGGGAGATTTGAGAAATTGTGTAGTGAGCGAAAATTAATGATGCCTCTTCAATAAATGGTTTGAGAGTTTAAAATACGTGTTTTTTTTAATTATTTAGATGTTTTAACTAATATAACCGCGTTACTAGCGGACTTCAAATGCATTCAATAGGCTAATGTTTTGACTTGGGGTGTTGCGGAAAAATTGTGATATATTAATGGGATCTGGGAACCACTAATGTATGTGATTAATCTAAACTATATTATTAAAGTGTTTTTGGAAAGTTTTTAACTGGAAAATAATTGAGGAATCATCCGGATTTAATTTAACTGCACTTCACAATTTTTTGCTATCTTTAGAAATTATTTATCATCAATCACTTTATCACTTATTTACGCTGACTAGAAACAAAATTAATAAAACAAAATAATGTAAAACACTCAAATGTTCACTATAGTTTTCTTAAACTACGTCTGAACTGATCAGCGCTATTTGGAAAAGTCAGTATTTCTCCAGTCAAGGAAGGAATTCCAGTCGCGATTTGATCTATTTACACATGAACATTTTCCAACGTCTAATCCCCAGATGATCGTTAATGTTGAAAGGGTGATCATTTTTAGAGATATAAAAGGGTCCAATAATTTATTTATTTCCAGGGCTGTTCATCCGTAGCCATATAAACTTTGTTTATTGGGCAAAGCTTCGCGTGTTTACTTAGCGGTTCTAGATGCTCATGAGGATCGTTGGCGAATCGACCACAAAACATATTTTCAGCCCGCTTTTGTACCTAGTCCAACGCTAGCCTGTGTTCATATCTATATGGATCCCAATACGTTATCCCATGGTGCCTCCTGCGTTTGTTCTCATCTCTAGCACAATTAAGGCTCGTAAATACCAAATTTTCTTTGGTCTACATAATGAAATAATTGGTTACTGAATCTTAATTAAATTATATATTGGAGCTCCATGTAAAGTTAAAACCATATTTATGGTTGCTAATTAAACTTTTAATAGTAGTTCAATTAAATATTTGTGTTATATTAGGAAGAAACAGTTGTTCTTGTAAATGAATTATGATAGGTGAGCTATGAAAAATGTGAATACAACCCTTATAGTATATCCTTCAGTTACGTGTAACTCTGTGTTTTATGTTAAATGATAATAATTATAGAATCATTTTGAAAGATTGCTTTAACCAAAGGATTTATAGATGTGTGTGTTGGCATGCGTGCAACACTGGTAAATTCCCGGAAGGGTCAAATTAAGCAAGTAATTGAGATTACTATATTCTGTTACATCTATTAACTAACCAATTATTAATAAATAAAGTAGGAGAAGAATTGTGTGGCATTTTAAGTCTCATCAATCATAACTTAAAATATGATTACCATACGTCGAGTTTTTTTTAAAAAAAAATTCAACTTTTTCATAAGATTTTCTGTCAGAAATACACTACTGTGAATTACTTCTATTAATTTAATTGGATAATTGACAGTTGTATGCCTACAGCACTTACTGCATAGTGAATCCCCGACATAATTTGCTTGGAATAGGGCGTGTCGCCGTAGCTCTACTTGCCTGTATGCGAGATTAGTTCTTACCTGCATTATAATGAGGCGAGTATATATTATGCATGTAATATATATAACATACATTATTATGTATGTAATATATTACATTAATCTTAATTAAATCGCTAACTTAATAAACTCTTAAACTACTCTCGGTACCTTAAAGGTGTATAGAATTAACTAAATGGAGACCAAAATATAGCTGGTACTCTGAGAAAATAAAAAAAACTATCCAGTAACTGAGGAGGTCAAAACTACTCCGGGTAACCTTTTGTCAGCTGCATCCACCCCCTTGAAGAGGAACATGAAATTTCATTAACCACCATGGTTAAACTCTGTGACTCCTATAACCCGGGATTGGCACTGATGTAGGTATTTTTTTCATTATTTGTACTTATGTAAAACCATACAGTAAGGGTGCTTCCCTCCCATGCTTTTTGGAAAATTCTGAATGACACTATCAAATTAAGTGACCGTGGAAACATTTTATTTGATGCTAATAATAGCTGTTTAGGAATGTTAATAAATTCCGCTCCCACTCCTAGGGGCTGTATCATTACTTAACCAGTATGGTAAATGTCAGAATTACATTACTTCCATATCCCCAGATTCAATACCAGTCTGCGTTGTTTACTCATTAATTTTATGTAATGGTCATTCACCCACATCATCCCACACCTAGGGGTTGAACTACAGCTTAACTGGCATAGTGAATGTCAATTAAACTCATTGATTTCTATTACCCTGGATTTTACACCAATATAAGTTGTTTCACGTTATTTTATGTAACACCCATTCAGACCAGGCTAGTCCCATACTCAACATCCTCTAACAACTGTTTAATCTACTTTTCATCTTCTACCTCTATATACAAAAGTTTTTGAGTGTATGTGTGTGCATGTACACATATATACCTTTATGCAGAATATTTATATGTATACCATGTTGTTAAGCTTAAAACCACTGTTGGTCGTAGCTGGCGTTAGTGATCGTATTAAGCTACTATGGGTACGTCATTCTTTCTTTTTAGTTTGTTATCTGTCAACAATAGTCTGCATAATTAGAAATTTCATACATCCATATACATTTTTACTTTGATAATTATGCCTACCTTTTCTCCAGAAAAAGAGCATATGCCGGAAGGTCTGCTTTTCTACTTCAATTTTAAGAGTAAATCAAATGCTAGTGAAGACCTATAGTGACAGTTCTTTATTGGAAACAATGCTCAGAGATTGGTTTTGTCAGTTCAAAGTTGGCAATTTTGTCATGAGCGACAAGAAATGTGAAAATCGGATCAAGACAGTTGAGGACCAATTGTGTGTTACTCAAACAGATATTTCCATGTGCCTACATGCCATGGGAAATGATCAAAGGTCGGGAAATAGGTTGCTGTGGGAATTGCATGATAAGCAGGTGGAGCGATGCTGGAACACATGAAATCTTGCTCGCGAGACAAAAAAGAAAGTCATTCCTGCATTGGATTGTGACGTAATTAAAAGTGGATATATTTCAAGAATCCTAAACACAAGAAATCGAGGGTTGATCCCAGCCAACCATCAACATTGAAGGAAAATGTGACACACAGTACAGTTCAGACCTTTTATCCTGACAAATGGAAATTTGAAATATGGTTTTCTGCTCAACCTATATGTATATATATATATATATATATATATATATATATATATATATATATATATATATATACATACAAAATTATGTAGTTGATTTTTTTATATATACATATAATCATCTACAAGATTATCTTTATTTATTTAAAGTTTCTATTGAGAAGTAAGTTTCAGTGTTAATTGACTAATTTATCAGGAATTTTTATTTTAATTATCAGAAAAGATCATAAATACACTTAATGATTGATTTCAGTGAACCCATGAAATTATTTAGGAATTGAATCAGAATATGACAGTACTAGAGATATTACTGCTTAAACAGCCATCATGCGTGATCCATTAATTTGTTTAGATCATTTTTCATTCAATAAAAAGACATCATTTTCTAAGATTATTTATAAACAACCCATATAAGTATTCTTAGATTTAATATTTGTAAATGTTACAATAGATTTGCAGTTTTATCAATTAATTTAAGGTATATGTGTGTCGGTAAAGTGAAAAGTTACATCATAATTCATTAATGTATAATCATCCTCAATTTTAATCTTATTTATTACTCTAGGCTCTTCTTTGCACCTGGCAAAAGGTACAAGAATCCCAGAAACATTGTGTGGTATTTATATTATCACTTTTTCATCTGAATTGGCTATCTTTCTTATTAACTAAATTATGATCAGTGTCTACATCTGTCTTAGTGTTATAATTGAGTCTTTCTCACTCAATTACATATTCTACTTATACAAGTTAAGTAGTCCAACTACTGACTTGCCTCAATCTAACTCACTTACTTTACTTTTTATCTTTCACGTCTATTTTGTGTGTGTTATGGATGTAATATGTTTATTTATTTGGATGTATTTTTCCTCTGTCGTTACTTTTCCTTGACATAGAGTTGTTGCCTTTGTTGGGTGTCAATTGTTGCTGTCCAATGGCTGGTACACCAGTGTTTGAATTTGACACTGTGCAGATGGCTAGCAAGATGTTAAAGTCATTCTTTCCTTAAGAAGGGGATCAGTCTCTTAAAAATTTGACTTAAATTTTCTTCCCAGTCTGGCCTCACCAACTGTCTTTTTAAGATAAGTCGGGTGCTCTTTGCCCCTCTTTCCTATCCTAATGTGTTATATATATATATTACAAATTCTATGGGCCTGAGCCCCCTTTGTCAGGAGTGGTCTGAACTGTGTACCGGTCGGGCACTAAGTGTAAAAAGAATTTGTCTATCTTCACTTCTCAATCCAACTTGACAAACTGTTTATTTCAGGTAAGTTGGCTTCACTCTCTCTGTTTCCTAGCCAAATGTTTATATATATATATATATATGGGTCAAATATTTTCAGTCTTTCCTTCTTCTTCCATCCTTCTCTCTGCTTTGAGCATATGCTTTTCTATGTGCGTAATTCTTCGCCCGAGCATATGAATTCAAATAAAGCGCAATCCTCCTATTTCTCCTATTTATTTCTATCCTTCCTCACTATCCAAGTTTGAATGTGAATTAGTTCCTTAATGGATTCTCCTAATATTGTGTATATATATATATATATATATATATATATATATATATATATATATAAACCCACTAATTGGTAGGGAAATAAAAGAGAGAAAGCGTGAAACTGACGAAGTTCTTCCATTTCTTGGAGGTGTTGTTATCCTTTTTCAGAAGGGTCATCCAATATGTCAGATAGTTCCACACTACATGGAAGTTAATTCCTGTATGGCAAAAACAAATCTTAATTTCAGATAATCAACTGCTGTTTTCTGTTGCCTTTCCATACCAATTACTTTAATCATATATACATAATGAATATCAGGAATATTATGTAGTTTCATATTTGAAGCATGTCACTCAGTTTTAATTATTTTTAACTTTTGCATTTAATTGAAGATTTAATTAATGGTATTTTTTTTATGTTATGTTTAGGGTTTCGAAGCTGATAAAAAAGAATTTGCCTGGTTATTGGTCATCTCTAAATGAAGTTGAAGAACAAGAAGAAAAATTGCATTTAATCAAAGAAATTTATTATACAATGTCTGTGGAAAGTGTTGTCAGAGTTGTAAATCCATATCTCTGGCAGTTCTACCAGCTGACAAAGCAACAGTACATTGTGAAATTAGGATCAGTAAAAGAATTACGTTTGTACCATGCGACAAGTGTAGACAATGTTGACTCCATTCTGATGGACAATCTTGACTGGCGCTGCACTGTTCGTAGCAAGTTTGGAGTTGGAGTGAGCTTTTCCCCAGACCATACATATGCGAACAAATACTGCAACAGAAATTGTGGTTATGATAGAGCCTTGATTGTCTGCAAGGTCCTTGTTGGAAATAAAATATGTAGGCGTGGTAATATACCACCAAAGGGCTATGACACTACTACTGGCAATGGTAAGAAAGTTTATGTCAAGTACTGTGACAATGAATTCTATCCAGAATATGTTATATATTACACATACTGAGCACATACTACTTTCATCAGTTGACAACATTTCATTTGTAATATGTAAAATATGCAATACTGATGTTTAAAAGCAGAATAAATTTTATATAATAACATATATTTGACTCATTATTATTTGTGTAGGTAGATGACTCTCTAAAAAAAAAAGATATACTGTGTGATCCTGAAGACTTGAAGAGGTCAGAAATAGAATATGTAATTGAGTGAGAAAGACTCGATTATAAGACTAATACATATGTAGACACTGATCATAATTTACTTATGATGTGTGGTGAGATAAAGTTCAAGGAATTAAATGTAAATGAAATACTGGGATGTTAGTAAACCAGCTGAAGAATCGGTTAAAAATTAATAGGGAGAAATGGCAATATTTATAGAAGTATAGGGTCATTCCATGCCAAGTGACCAAATTTACAAATAAAGTTTTTAGTCACCATCTCCAATATTGCTGAAATGTTGTGTAGGGACAGATATGTGTCTGAGACAATGCTGTGTGAAATTTCACCTTCATAAGTAGTATAGCTTGGGTCTCCAGCATAAAAGTCACTCATGCGTCACTGATGCACGTTCTAACAAATTGGCAACTTTCAAGTACTACTGCTGTGGAATTGTAGCAGCTAGCTTCCTGAAAAATGGCAACTACAGACAACTTTTTATGCTCTACATGATGGTTGCAGTCCCAAGGTTTTATTACTGTTATCTCACAAAGTTTGTCAAAAAAACTGTCACGTCAATTTAAGGCAGATTTTTCATGCTAATAACTTTGAAACAAGACGTTCTACAAACTTATGCTTTGGTAAGGTAACTAAACCCATTACTGATTTTAAGGTGCCAAAGTATCAGCTTTCAAGCTCACTTTGTTGTCAAGATATATGTTAGTTAATATGATGTTCAAATTTTGTGAATTTTCAAACCAAAATAGCAAAAAACCATTTGCTACAATCAAGTTCTTAACTTTTTATGCTCTACACGAAGGTTGCAGTTCCAAGATTCAAAAAGTTTTATTTTTATTGCCGTTATTGCTCAAAGTAGCTCAAATAATGTCACATCAATTTGGAGCATAATTTTAATTGCTTACAACTTTGCAACAAAACCTTCCAGAAACGGATAGTGTCAATGTGAGTGTAGAGGGAGTGAATGTAGGTAGAAAACTATCAGCTCGTCTTTGGAGGTTGGAGAATGGTTAGCGATCACAACAAGGGCGAAGGACCAACATTATTGAATTTATTCAAAAGTAAAGTTGTTTTGGAGTTATTGAGAAAGTAAAGAAATAAAATTATTAATCTACTTGTCATTAAATAAGAAAATATCTATAGGGCGAGGTTGTCAACAGAGTTGTAATAGGTATCATTGAGTTTGATAAAATATTCGGAATTTTGGAACTATATAGTGATTAGAGATGAACTATCCTGTGATATACCTACAGTTTGACCACTATTATACTGACCAGTTCCAATTGTAAAACATCTTGTGTGTTGGAGTATAAGATGTTGAAATGACTTGGAGCTATGAGCATGATTCTGTAGTCTGGAGAGTGAAAAGAATTCATTTGTGTGTTCAGTGAAAATGAATTGCAATAAAATGGCCTATTTTCCAATTTAAGAGTTTTTCATGAGTTTAAAAGATTTGGTATTGTAAATGCTGAGTAAGTGAAATTAAAGATTAATAAAAAGCTCATTTTAAATTTGGTAATTTTCTTGTAAACGTTGAATAATTATTTGTATCATCAAATTTCATTTCATTTTGTTTGTATTTTGGGTATATTTTTAAGATCATATTTTGGAATTGTATATAAATAACTTTTATTGTAAATGTGATATTTGATTATTGATTCTATAACTGTTCTGAAGGTGTGATGAAAAGCCCTAAGAAAATATAAAAGAGTCTCATAAATAAATAGCCATGAAAGAATTGAATGTAAATGTTGTAGCAAAATATAGTTTTGTATCTTTTAATAAATTCTTCATATTTTATTTTTAATTATATTTTAGTCTCATTATTTCTAAATTGTCATTAAATACTAAGAATTGCTATAAAATTCTATTTAAAATGTAAAATTAAGTTAATAATTTAATCCTAAACACAAGAAATCTAGGGTTGATCCCAGCCAACCATCAACATTGTCCGCATGACCAAATCGTATCCAGGCGGAAGATGATGCTGTGTGTTTGTTGAGTATCGTCTACAATGAACTGTTGAAACCTAGTGAAAAGGTGAATTCCCACCACTATCATCAACAACTGATCAAATTGCACCGTGCTCTGCGTTAAAAAAGCCGGCCCATCAGCAAAACTTGAGTTAATTTTCATCTACTACAACACAACATCGCACACGTCAACAATGGTCCGAAACAACTTGGAGGTGCTGCACCATGACACTTATTCATCAGACTTGGGGCCCCTTCCGCCTGCCACCTATTTTCGTCAACCTGAGCAACACTTTGATTTTTACAAAGATGGCCGAAAATGAGGGGATGCTTCAATAGAGAATGAATATTTTTGGAATCGTGTCCACAAATTTCTTGAGAGATGGGAAAAAAGTGTAGCTGGTGAGGGCCGGTACTTTGAATAATTTTTTTTGCTTTCTATGACAAAAAAAACATGTTTTCTAACTAAAAAAAGCAGTGTATTTAAGCTTATACACCTGGAATAATTAATATATTACTATATTAAGGAAGGAAAATGTGACACACAGTACAGTTCAGACCTTTTATCCTGACAAATGGAAATTTGAAATATGGTTTTCTGCTCAACCTATATATATATACAAAATTATGTAGTTGATTTTTTTATATATACATATAATCATCTACAAGATTATCTTTATTTATTTAAAGTTTCTATTGAGAAGTAAGTTTCAGTGTTAATTGACTAATTTATCAGGAATTTTTATTTTAATTATCAGAAAAGATCATAAATACACTTAATGATTGATTTCAGTGAACCCATGAAATTATTTAGGAATTGAATCAGAATATGACAGTACTAGAGATATTACTGCTTAAACAGCCATCATGCGTGATCCATTAATTTGTTTAGATCATTTTTCATTCAATAAAAAGACATCATTTTCTAAGATTATTTATAAACAACCCATATAAGTATTCTTAGATTTAATATTTGTAAATGTTACAATAGATTTGCAGTTTTATCAATTAATTTAAGGTATATGTGTGTCGATAAAGTGAAAAGTTACATCATAATTCATTAATGTATAATCATCCTCAATTTTAATCTTATTTATTACTCTAGGCTCTTCTTTGCACCTGGCAAAAGGTACAAGAATCCCAGAAACATTGTGTGGTATTTATATTATCACTTTTTCATCTGAATTGGCTATCTTTCTTATTAACTAAATTATGATCAGTGTCTACATCTGTCTTAGTGTTATAATTGAGTCTTTCTTACTCAATTACATATTCTACTTATACAAGTTAAGTAGTCCAACTACTGACTTGCCTCAATCTAACTCACTTACTTTACTTTTTATCTTTCACGTCTATTTTGTGTGTGTTATGGATGTAATAGGTTTATTTATTTGGATGTATTTTTCCTCTGTCGTTACTTTTCCTTGACATAGAGTTGTTGCCTTTGTTGGGTGTCAATTGTTGCTGTCCAATGGCTGGTGCACCAGTGTTTGAACTTGACTCTGTGCAGATGGCTAGCAAGATGTTAAGTCATTCTGTCCTTAAGAAGGGGATCAGTCTCTTAAAAATTTGACTTAAATTTTCTTCCCAGTCTGGCCTCACCAACTGTCTTTTTAAGATAAGTCAGTTGCTCTTTGCCCCTCTTTCCTATCCTAATGTGTTATATATATATATATATATATATATATATATATATATATATATATTACAAATTCAAAGGGCCTGAGCCCCCTTTGTCAGGAGAGGTCTGAACTGTGTACCGGTCGGGCACTAAGTGTAAATTAAATTAAATAATTTAATGGTGACCCTTGGGAATACCACGATATATGTATATATATATTGATGTATTAATAAATGTTAAGAAATTTTACAACAAAATTTGAAAATCACAATAATTCACCATTGAAATGTTAATTATAAGACAATTCTACAAGGTTCTAACTCAGTTGGTAGAATTTAAGACACTTATATACAGGAAGTTAAGTGGGAAGCTGTCACTATTTCCAGATATTGGAGACTGAACTATACTGTAATAAAAGCATGATGATTTAACCTCACATTAGATATAAATATATCGGCACATCTTAGTGTTGCTGTTCTCAAAACATTTATGGCAAACAGGTCAAATCTACCCTACTGTTCAGAACTACGGCAGGAACTATGCAGGGTCTACAAAACTCATTGGGACTTGTGCCATCTCCCACAGACAACAACTGCCAGGATTGGGTCTGTCGAGCTTCACTCCCCATTCCACAGTCAGAATCCTCACTCCCACTCCACAGACTGTCGCTTCCTTTATTACTAACATGTGCTTCCTGTTACAGTTATTAAGACATAGAATCAATTAATACCTAAAACTCATTCAAATTCACTTCATTACAATATATACATATAAAGTGGTATTCCCAAGGGTCGCTTTTAAATGATTATATATATATTCATGGCTCAGGAACTCTCATATCTAGAATCTTGTATGGGATGGGAGCAATGAAGCATTCACAAAAGTTCATTTAGAAGGTTAGGTTCAATGGGACAAGAGGTTCTTGACTCAATATTTGCTTCTCATTTCACAATTTTCCAATATACATTGGAGTTACAGCCAGAGTTTTGTAAGGTAACACTATTATGTTCTATTTCCTTTTGTCTACACAGTTTTCTGCATGTAGTCCCCAATCTTCTAACTAGTTGAATATTGTCCCCATTAAAGTTGAAATCTCTACAAGTAGTGGCAAACTGTTATTGATTTTGCAACAATCTGAGCTCCTCATTCACCATGTGTTATGGGAAGGGTTTTTCTGTGACTTGTGAAACTCTTGGTTGGACAAGAACATTTATGTGCTTCAGAAACTCATTCCACTCATTATGTATACTTGGTAGGGCCATACCTAACTTTTCCTTCAGTAGATTCAAGGAAGACTCATTAGTTTTTCTTCTAATGTATGTTGCCTTTGGATGCTTCACTATGTTTGGCAGAGTAGATGTAACCATAGAATGGTCAGAGAAGGCAGAGGATCTAATAGCAATATGAGTGCCCTAGATGTTTCTTATGATGATATCCAAGCATCCTTGACTTGTAGGTTATTTCACAAGAGAGAAAATCTTGGGTGAGCAAAGAAACTCAACTCACATTGCAACAGTCTAATCACACATCGCAGCAGTAGTTGTCAACACGCACGCAATGTGATCATCAGTTTGGGCCATTACGCACGTGAGTAGTTGTGTGAGTCCGTGTGATCGTGCGCACTGTATCATTTTTGCAACAAAAGTAGAATAGCGGAAGTGTCAGAAGAAACGTTAAGTTATTCGTAAGCCTGATTGCAAACGTTTTGAATGAGTGTGTAGCGAATGCATTTGGAAATGGACAGGCCTCGGGAAGTAACCGAGAGCACTTGTATTTTCTTTTACAATAAAGATCTGCAGATGGTGCATCTGTTGAGGACTATTTCAGGAGGTTTGATCTAGGCAAGATACCCGAAGATTTGCATGCCAACTATGCTCGCGTGCATATGGGCTCGTAACTAAATTCGGCTCAAAAATTTCTTCTTAGTCTAGAAGAACCTGAAACAGTTCAGTGCATCAATTTGAAGCAGATACCTGTTAATCATTTTGATCGAGCAACAAATAAATTTGTGGAGAGTATTAAATTTTGAAAAATTGTACAGCAAGAAGGTGAACCTGTTGCTAATTTTGCTCTCCGTCTGAAACAAGGATCTGCAAAATGCGAGTATGGTGAGTTCCTAAACAGAATGTTTATTAAGCAGTTATTGAATGGATTGGAATGTCGTGACATCTGTGACGAGATAATATCTAAATATCCGTAAACTTTTTCAAAGGCGTGGGGGCTACACGAAGTTCGTCGAATAACTCGAGGACTGCAAACGGATCTGCAACATTGGAAGAAATAAACAAATTGGGATACGCACCACCAAAGTTAGAAATTTTATGAAGCCAAATCAGCGAAATTGATCGTCATCTCGTGGTCCTACATGGAAGAAGGGCCCTAAAAATCCAGGTCAGGCCGATAAGCCTCATGAAACCGGCCAACAAATGTGCAACGTGTGCGGGGGTCCACATTCCTGAGCCAAATGTAAGTTTAGAGATGCCATTTGCCACTCTTGTAACAATAAAGGGCATATCGCTAAGGTATGCAGAAACAAGTCTACTCTAACCACTGACCAGGTAACTGAAACACCTCAACCAGCCAGCCAGATAGACATTTTGCCAAATTCAATAAGGTTAATGAGGCATGTGATACATCTAAGGAAATGATCGATGTGAGTATAGATGGCAACAACATGCAAATGGAACTGGATACAGGAGCACCATGATAAGTAAGCAGTGTCAAAAGGAAATTAATCCTAATTATTCTTTAAGAAAATCCGATCGGAAATAAACTAGTTACATGGGACATCGGATAAACTGTATCGGACGAACATCCGTTTTCGCAAATGTGGGAAAAACTTCAAAAACCTTGGATATCTACGTAGTGGACAAAGACGTCAACTTCCAATTCTGTCGAGAATGGATATTGGCTTCATAAACGAAATCGATTTCATTCAGCTATTCTCTCCGCATGATCATCTTCATGCTATCAACACAGCAACAGCAAGAAAGACAAAATTAAATACAAATGCTGACTATTGATCTCGTTTACCATTGCCAACGGTTTCTGAAGCAACACAGAGAGTAACATCAAAAGATCACGAAGAGGGAGAAGAAGATGAGTTTGACCTGTTCACTTTCAATCAAATTAGACAATTACCTGTTCCTGCAAAGCACATAGATAGTGAGACCCGAAAGGATGTTCACATGGGAAAAATAGTGAAACTGCTGGAAACTGGTAAGGATCTTGATCACTGCAACTACAAGACCTCTGAAAAAAATTACACCCTGATCGAGCACCGAGTTGTCATCCTGTCGATTCTTCGTCAATCCAGCTTAAAGAATTTGCATGTAGCACATGTAGAAATTATGAAGATGAAAGGTATGGCTCGATCATTTGTTTTCCAGCCAGTGATCAGTGGAGATATTGAGATTGATGTCAAATCCTATGCCGAGTGTGCTAGAAATGCCTACCTTCCTCCAAAATTTCGTGATCATCATTGGTAATATCCCAAGGGACCATATGAAGTGTAATACTGATTATGCATGCCCTGTATCAGGTACGATGTCACTGATTGTCGTCGATGCATACAACAAGTGGTTTGAAGTAAAAGTAACAGAATCGATGATAGCTGCAGCAAAAACCAAAATTCTTCATGAATTGTTGCAGCATAAGAAGCACCAATCACAGTCGTCTCAGATAACGGGTCTCAATTTGTATCGCAGGAGTTTCAGGATTTCCTACAGATGAATGTAGTGAAGTACCATAAACTGACTGCCCACTATCATCCATCACCAAAAAAAGCCTGCGAGGGATTTTCTCTCGCAGGCAGAACCTTTTAGGAGAGATACGAAGGGGTACCTTTTATGTATGCCTTTTCCTCTCCGTTTTTGAACTAAGGTTCCCACAAGCCGAGGCACCTCGGCCTGTTTTGAGAGGTGTATGTTCCGGGGTCGCAGACCTTGGGCATACGGTAAGAGTTGTTGGCTATTCCCATTGGAATAGTCGGCCAGCTGCCTCCTAAACTGGTCGATGCACGGAGAAGGGAATGCTGCGTCCTCACAGCACACTCCTCTCCCGCTATCGGAAGGGCGTGGGACAAGTACCCAATGCCCGACCTACCTGATGCAGGTTTTTCTAGGGTTTTCCCTGCATTTCTTTAGCCGAATTCCAGGTAGGATCCTTAAAATATAGCCTGGGGGCCCTAGTTAACCCTTGGCTACCTTCCTCTACCCTTCCGCATCCCCCCTTTCAAATCCCTTCCTATGCTATTAAAGGGGAGTTGCCCAAAGTTGATTACCCTCATGTAGCCTGTTGCCCTAAAAAAAAAAAAAAAAAAAAACATCCATCACCAAATATTAATTAAATTATATCGTGAAATGTCATGTAAAGTTAAATTCATTTTTATTATTGTTAAGTAACTGTTTAATTATTTATAATTGTTCAATTAAATATTTGTGTTATATTAGGAAGAAACAGTTGTTCTCATAAATTAATTATGATCTAAGAAAAATACTATTTCAACACTTAGTCCTATTCTTCAGCTACGTGTAACTTTGTGTTTTATGCTCAAAAAGTGCATTGTATAATAATTTTGAAAGTTTATATATAGATGTGTGTGTTGGCATGCCTGCAACACTGGTAATTTCCCGTCCAAAAAAGCAAATATGAATGGCAAGTAATTGAGTTTAATATATTCTGTTCCATCTAATAACTAACCATTTATCAATAAATATAGTAGAGAGAAAACTGAGTGGAATTTCAGGTCTCGTCAGTCATAGCTTAGAAAGTGATTAATACGTATGTATCAACGACCTAGAATTTTTTTATTTAAAAAAATTCAACTTAGGACTATGCGTAAAATGTTTTGTCATTAAATACTTCTACTTACTTTGTTAAATAATCTATCCATGTACAACATGGAATCCCCGCTGTAATTCGATTGTTTATGGGAACGACGCCGTAGCTTTCGTAGATCGTGGGTGTGACTGGAAGCTGTCATCTTCTTACTAACAATGAGGTCAGTTTTATAATAATAAAAGTTTATTTCCCCATTGCTTGAAAATCTGGATCGGGCATCGTCAATACAGAGGAAGTGTACAATTTAATGTTTAGTTATAAACAGTAATTACAGAAAGGCCGGCTCACATTGGATGCGAATTTGTATCGTACAAATTGAGTGCGACCCCTGAATATGTTTTTCTCCGGCGATAGCATTCGTGAAGTTTTCATTAAAGTGCAATGAATAATCTGTATCGTCGTTATAATTTTTACCTAACTCGGAGACGACGACGGCGCCGTTCCTATCGTAGAACCGAATGAGTGCGTAAAATATATTTATAGAGAGATGCCTTTTGCACTCTGAGTAGGAAAGTGATTGAAAGGGGTATGGGGAAGGTAGAGCAAGATAGCCAAGGGTTAACTAGGGCCCCCGGGCTGTAGTTTAAGGATACTAGGCGGCAAAAATTTCCGTCGGAGATATTGAATAAAAATTCAATTGGCCTATTTTAATTTTAAAGACTTCTAATATATTACTTAATTACTTTTAACACAACACGCTTCATTTCGATATTTGAAACTTATTATCATTATTTGAAAGAAGAAGAAGAAGATACGTAGGGTTGAGTAGGGCCCGTGTGCTAGAGCTTTAGGATCATACCTGGCAATTCGCATAAAAGTGATGCAACCCTAGAAAAACCTGCATAAGGTATGTCGGGCTTTTGGTACTTATCCCAGCTCTTCCATAGGCCGGAGAGAGGTTTGCTGTGGGGTCGCAGCTTTCGCTTCTCCGTGCTTTGACCAGTTTAGGAGGTAGCCTGGCCAACTATTCCAATAGGAATAGCGACCCCGGAACATACACCTCTCAAACCTGACCGAGGCGCCTCGGCTTGTGGGAATCTTGGTTCAAAATCCAGAGAGAGAGGAAACATCACCACCACTAAATGAAAACAGATTTATGACTGCAGGAGAGAATAGAAGCGCAACGAGAGCTCACAATACCTGGGAATAACTATTTTTCTCGACATAAAAATTACACATATGATCTTTCAGTTTGTCATACATCAGGCGTAATAATTTTATTATCGGATATTTACATTTCTTCGTATATTTCTCGCCACGCCCTGCGATGAAGGTCACGAAGTGATCACTCTCATCACAGTTAATACCTTGTTCTACATCCATTTTTTCGACGCACGAAATTTATAAAATCCTACGTATATGTACGAACAACTGCACCCAGTCTTCGCGCTCTCTTAGAATTTGGAAGTCTGGATCGTTCGTGCATGTTTGCACGAGTCAAATTCGTACGAAAACGCACCCAAAGTGCGGCCCGCCTAATTCAGATTTAAAAAATTCATTGAAAAAGTAAGACCTACTGCTTCCCACGGTTGTATTTAAAAGTTCAAGGACCGACGAAATTATAGTCAAACCATATAGGGTGTATACACACACACACACACACACACACACATATATATATATATATATATATATAATCATCTGGACAGGAAAGAGGGATAGAGAGCTTGGCTGATAGTTGTGTTGTCATGCTAGGTAACATAGAAAAAATTTTGAGGTACTACGCCCTTTTCATTAAGACAAAACAGTGCTGAAAATTACCAAAAAAAATTCTTTCAAACCACGTGTGCAATAAAAAAAATAATGATATCCTGATATCCCCTCTTGATACATGAAAAAGTTTTATCCACCCAAAAAATGTAATCATGTAGTCATGTTGCCCCACCTATAGGATAAGATTAACAATAAATCAAGGGCTAAAAATTTATTAAAAATATCTTTTTATGAAAGAGCTGAAACAGTTAAATTATAATACAAGATTATGTAACTTGAAGAATTTGGTAAAAAAATTAGAGAAACGTTAATCAAATTCATAAGCAAAAATCACAATTTTGGGGTCTGTCTTTCTCTTTGTTACCACCCCAGCTGGAGTATGCAGCATTTATCCAAGATTTGCACACCAGGTACCATAATGTTACCTGCAATTTACAATATGATTCAATATAATAGCCATCATCCATATAAGGATCCTCTTCATGATACGAGTAATCCAATTGGTGCCTTACAGTTTTCTTTCTTTTTCTGGTTGTTTTTAACACTTTAGAAAAATTAATTCTTTCCTTATTGTTTTCTTGCTGGCCATCATAAGTGGAGGAAGAGATGAGCAAATGTGGGACTGTTTCTTTGCTGCAGCATTTACACTTGAGATTTTATTCCTTACTTCAGCAAGTACTGCATTCCTTGTTTTCTTATCTGACATTCCTCTGTCACTTTTTCTGGTCTAATTTTGTGTCATATTGTTATAAAAATCTTAAATATCCATAACTTATGGTATATAATAAAAGAAAAATAGTATGGAGAACTTATAAGAAGCTTCATTACCCATCACGAGGAGTCTCAGAAAGTACCTAGGCAATGCTGCTATCTATAACTACATAGGAAATATACCGAGCTTGTCATCCTATCACACCTTCTGCTAAACTTTGTTCTTTTAAACATGATTCCTCTCACTTCTCTACTTTTCTGTACTAAACATCCCCCCTTCTATACCACTTCCTGGCTCCTCGGTCTCCAAAAAATAAACCCAACTTCTGAATTCCTGTAATCATTGAAACGTGAATCAATGGTCTTGGCTAAATTACAATCCGAAGTTGCGTCCCTCAACCACTATTTGGAAATAAACTGTAAAAAATTTGCTGTCTGGCAGTTACCCTTGTATTAATTCCAAACTACATGTACATGCACAAGATAGATATGTGATTATTATTTAATTTTAATATGAGTGTCTAGCAGTTGATAAAACTTTGGAACGAGTGAATAACATTTTTAACACTAACAGTGAATCCTCTTCTGCAAAACTAAAAGTTGTAAGTAGAGTTAGTGGATGAAATTGGCCTGTTATCAAGTGCAGTGGGTGTAAGGCGAGCATGCCAAAGTTCCTTTATTACAAGAGACAGTAAGATAATATTTCATAGCATTTATATTTGTAAACATATAAGTAAAGGTATTATCGTCAGATTTGAGATATCGAAATTGGTTAGAATTTAAAGTTTGTATTGTATGTGTTTTTTTTCTTTATTGCACTGTAAAATATTGTTTAACTAATAGTTGTTTTATTAAAGGCCCAGTAAACAACCCTGAGAAACAAAAGTTTTATTGTAAAACATTAATTAATAACTGTTGTAAAAATCTCGATTCTTACTAGAACACCCAATCATTTTAATATTTGTATTTATTGCAAAATTGATGCTCCAAAGTGGGGTTTAACAGAGAATTTATATTTATTTATCACAAATTGGCACCCAAACATATACATATAAAAATAGTAGTTTTATAATTGATTTACTACAATATATATAGAACATGTACTTGGATGTTTAAAGCATTTTAATTTTTTTCTCTAATTTACATTTAATTAAAGTTTTAATTAGTGGTATTTTCTTTGATGCTATGTTTAGTGTGTCAATGCTGTTACAAAACGACTTGCCTGGTTACTGGTCATCTCGAAATGAAGTTGAAGAACAAGAAGAAAGTGTGCATTTATTCGGTGAAATTTATGATAAGATGTCTGTGAAAAGAGTTGTCAGAGTTGTAAATCCATATCTCTGGCAGTTCTACCAGCTCACAAAGAAGCAGTACATTGTAAAATTAGGATCAGTAAAAGAATTACGTTTGTACCATGCGACAAGTGCAGACAGAGTTAGCTCCATTCTGAAAGAAAACTTTGACTGGCACCGCACTGTTCGTAGCAAGTTTGGGGTTGGAGTGAGCTTTTCCCCAGACTATAAATATGCGAACAAATATTGCAACAGTAGTTGTGGTCGTGATAGAGCTTTGATTGTCTGCAAGGTCCTTGTTGGATCAAAAATAACTAGCTCCAGATTTACAACACACAATATTCCACCACATGGCTATGACACTACTACTGGCAATTGTGATCAAGTTCAAGTCAAGTACCGTGACAATGAATTCTATCCAGAATATGTTATATATTACACAAACTGAGCACATACTTGCTAATTTCATCAGTTGACATAATTTAATTTGAAATGTGTAAATGATGCAATAATAGTAATTAAAAGGAAAATATTAGTGAATGTAGATTTTCCCAGAGAATTTGATAAATGTGGAATTCTCAGGTTTCAACCCAGGTTATATCTGGTGTCAAACACAATGTCTACAAACACAGGTTGTTACCTGATGACAATTCCAGAGCTAGCTATTGAAACACGTGTCACACAAGATATAACCTTGTTTGAAACCTGAGAAATTACTTTCAAAAGCAAAATAAATTTTATTCAATAAAATATTTGAAGTTATTATTAATTGTCATTAAAGATGGAATACTCTCTGTAGAACCCACAAAAAAATACTATGTACTGTATCCACTGTCCAAGAATCCAAACCCATGCTTTACAATGAAATGTAGTCCACTACTTACTGCCACTTACTTTTCTAAACTACACCTACTCCGTTCTCTGATATGCCTACACAGGACTGTAACCTATCATCATCATTTGTGTTCACATGGTATCACACCATTTTCTCCTCTCTTTTGCCATCCTCTTTACAGTCATATATTTTCTGCTTCATTTGATGTTGTCTATTTCCTTTTGTCTTCTCCTTCCTCTCAATCTCTTCCCTTATACTAGTCATTCTGTAGCTATCATTGATAAGCAGTACCATCACAGGATGTGCCCTACCCAATACTTCTTCCTTTCTCTTATAATTTGCAGTAGTCTTCTCCTCTCACCAACCCTTGTCAATACTTATTCATTTGTCACCCTTTCCTTCCTCCTCCACATCCACATCTCAAAAGCTTCCAGCCTTATTTCATCCAGTCTCCTCAATGTCCACTTCTCTGCTCCATATAGTGTCACACTCCAGACAAAGCACTTGCCTAATCTTTTTCTCTGTCCTTTTTCTGGTTTCCCACATAACTTCCTCTTCATATTAAATTATTCCTTTGGTATGTGCATTTTTATCTCCCGATGACATCTCAAGTCTTCAGTGACAATACTTCCCAGATATTTAAATGAACTTCCTTGCTGATATTTACTTGCTCTATCTTAATCATTGTCTGTTTTCTTCCTTTACTAATCACCATGCCCTTTGATTTTATATGAATGTTTAGTCTTCTCTCCTTCCAACCTATCACTTTAACCTAAAAATGTCAATCAATTTTTTCCAATGCCCTCTGTTAATACCTTTTGCTAAATCAATAAAAACAGCTTATATTTCTCTATTTTTCTCATTATATCTCTCCCCTGCAGTAATTAACAAGTCAATAACATCTCGTGTACCTTTTCCTTTCCTGAATCTAAACTGTTCTTCTCCAATCTCTATCCAGTTTGCCATTTAGCCTTCTATTCAGCACTTTCAGTAGTATTTTGGCTTCAGGAAGAAAATCTTCTGGCCATTCTCCTTTGTCATATATCTCATTATAGTGCTGTACTATGTCTCTCCCTCATCTGATTCCTAAACTCTTTAGCACTTCTGCAGGTGATTATCAATTCATGCTTTCCTATATTTTTCTTTTTTGTCATTGCCTTTTCTATTTCTTCTATCAAGATACCATATCCTTTTTCATCCTCTTATACTTCTTCCTCTTTCTTCATGCTTTTGCTTGGTATTTGATCTTCATACCAACATTCTACATATTCTTGCCACATGTTCAACACCACTTGTGGTTCCTCTGCTGTTGCAATATCCATTATTTCTATTTATATGCTATTTTTCCTTCTTTTGCTCTCAAAAACTATCTCCTTAGCTGACTTGTACATCATTTCATACTCCCCCCCCCCCCTTTTTTTTTTTTCATTTTCTCAATTTTGACACATTTATATTTAATCCATGTTTCACTTGTGTGGTCAGTTTCCCTTATTAATTCATTATTCATATGAGTGCCTATCTACATTTTAAAATATTTTAAATTTTCAGACATGGAGGTTAATAGTTTATGTTTTGAGCAAGACTTTGACTAATGTATATCTGTAATGGAGCTATAACACACCAAATTAATTGTACTTACTGTATACAGATCTCCAACGGGAAACTTTCCCATTTCTTACAACAAATTTAGTTGTAATAGCGTAAGTAATTTTAAACTGAGGTTGAACCAACGTTTGTATAGCAGAACCTGAGATCCACACTGTCCAAGGATTTCCTGCTGCCCTTTGGAAAGCATTTGGTCAGCAGTCACGTGTTGCACAGGGACTATACTCAGGATGGCAAGTTAGTAAACCTTTTTTTTCCTTCAGATACCCTTAATTGTCAATAGACTGTAATTGAGAATAAATTCTTTACTATTCAGGCATTGAGGAACCCCTTAATCAATATATACAGTGGTTAACTTAAGGGTTAAACTATCTGAAAAATCTTCACTGTCCCATCATTTTTCCTGTTGATACAAGCCCTTTCAAATTTCCTGTCTCAGCTGTCCAAGCTATGTGGCAGGTGTTACAGAGTTATTATTAGAAGATGTTTTTATATGACAGCATCAGTGTGCCTACAATTAAAACTAGACTTTTAAGATAAACAGTTAATTTTCTTAAACCATATAACTTAACAATTAGAGTAAATCCAATGTTGGCTTCTAGATTTTTCTGGTCTGTGTACACTTTATTCACACACTGGTACTCTGCTTTTATACACTGCACAAGATCAGTTGGTTTTCTTTTCAATCTTCTGGTCCTGTGTTGATTTTACAGAAGTTGTTGGACCACTGGGTTTATGTGGAAGTGAAGCCAGCTACATGGTTTCCCAACATACTGTTTTATTTCCTCTTTTATGGTTGAAATTCAGATATCCCTACGGAGATATGTATTTTGGATATAGGTGGGAACATTCACTTGGTTTCTTAACACTTTGTTCTGAATAGTTTGGATGCACTTAATGTTTTATGTGACAGCACAAATTTACAGCCACATTGGTTTTAATATTTGATTGTAAATCAGTATTTTGTTGAAAATGAAAGTTTCGAGTTTCTTCCAATTAATATTGTGTATATTTTATGAATAATTCAAATTTATTTACCATGCTTTATGTTTGCTGTCTGGAGTCATACCTAGGAACTGGGTGTTCTCATAGGGCACAATAGTTCCATTTATATTTAGTGATGGTGGGTGTTTTGATCGTTTATTCAAGAATACAAAATATTTACTCATTTAGTTTATCCTCTATTGAATAGTGCAATCTGCTATTGATTTACTGGATTCTTGTCGTCTTCTAGTTGACAGCTGCAAGTAACACAGAGTCATCTACATATGTAGCTACCCAAGTTCCTTCCAATTTTGAGATATCGCTTGCATATAATAAGTAGGGGATAGGACCCAGTAAGCTATCTTGGGGCACTCTTTCAGATCAGAATATTCATCTTGTTTGATTCTGAATAGTCTGTGGTGTATGTTGTCAATATCTACATATTGCTTTGGGAGCTTTTAGTTTAGTTTCTGTATGATGCCTTCGTGCCATACTTTGTTGTAACACTCTTCCATCAGAACCCGATTGAAAATAATGAATAAGAAAGATAGCTAATTCAGGCAAAAAAGTGATAATATAAATACCACCCAATGTGTCCGGGATTCTTGTCCCTTTTGCCAGGTGCACAGAAGAGCCTAGAGTAATAAATAAGATTAAAATTGAGGATGATTATACATTAATGAATTATGATGTAATTTTTCACTTTACCGACACATCTATACCTTAAATTAATTGATAAAACTGCAAATATATTGTAACATTTACAAATATCAAATCTAAGTCTACTTATATGGGTTGTTTAGGACTAATCTTAGAAAATTATGGCTTTTTATTGAATGAAAAATGATCTAAACAAATTAATGGATCACACATGATTGTTTAAGCAGTAATATCTCTATATTCTGATTCAATTCCTAAATAATATTATGGGTTCACTGAAATCATTCATTAAGTGTATTTATAATCTTTTCTGATAATTAAAATAAAAATTCCTGATCAATTAGACAATTATTGCTAATACTTACTTCTCAATAGAAACTTTAAATAAATAAAGATAATCTTACAGATGATTGTATGTACCTAAAAAAAATCAACTACATAATTTTGTATATGAATCCAATTGCTACAAGTATTGTAGTAACCTTATAATGGTCTCTGTTATATAAAATAGTTTTTTTTATATGGCCATATTTATATTTATATACAACAATCTATGTAATAATATAAATTCCAAAATTGTTTGATTATATAGGTTGTTGCAAAAGATTATGGCTAAGATATTGGAGAGGTGTCTTTAACAACAAATAAGCTGTAAAAACATAAAAAATAAAGCTTTACCAGATGCTTTTGTCATACCAACAGTGGTACTGATACGTATAATAGAATGCTTTATGTCCTGTGTGAATGTATATTGTATTTAATTCTCATCACCAGATAGTGTCATAGTGAGTGGAGAGGGAGTGAAAGTAGGTAGAAAACTATCAGTTCGTCTTTGGAGGTTGGAGAATGGTTGGCTATCAACAAGGGTGAGGGTCCGGGGTTGGACCAGTATTATTGAATTTATTCAAAAGTAAAGTTTTATTGGAGTTATTGAAAAAGTAAAGAATTAAAATTATAAATCAACTTGTCGTCGTTAAAGAAGCAAATACCCATAGGGCGAGATTGTCGACAGAGCTATACTAGGAATCGTTGAAGTTTGAGAAAATATTCGGAATTTTGGAACTATATAGTGATTAGAGATGAACTATACTATGATCTATGTACAGTTTGATCACTATTATACTGACTGGTTCCCATTGTAAAACATCTTGTGTGTTGGAGTATATTGACTTTCAGCTACGAGCATGATTCTGTAGTCTGGAGAGCTAAAATAACTCATTTGTGTGTTCAGTGCAAATGAATTGCAATAAAATGGCCTATTTTCCAAATTAAGAGTTTCATGAGTTTAAAAGATTTGGTATTGTAAATGCTGAGTAAGTGGTTGGAGGAGGGCGGGGCTACAAACTTTGAACATGGTAAACGGCCGTTTTTTGCTTCGTATCAAATTTCACTACAGGTTCTCTATATAATATTCACCTTTTTCATGCTTGGGAGTGGTTCACCCTTAAGAGTTGGGGGTGAAGTGGCATCTCACAAAAATAAAACAAACATACGAGTTTGGAGTCGAATCATGGGTTATGCATGTCACCAATTTTAATTTTGACATTCAAATTTGCGTTTAACCCCCATTGGTGGGGATGATCGGGGGTGGAAATTACTCAAACATGTTAATCGGCCGATGTTTGCGCTTAATATTTTTCGCAGTCAATTCAATTCAGAATATTATGTTGTTTGTGTAAAATTTCAACCACTTTCGGGCTTAGGGGTGATAGTTGGTGGTGCGTTACAGCAAAATAATGCCCATACAACCGAGACTGGAATAAAATCCAGGGATATGGAATTCGCTGAGTTTATTTAAGACAATCTGGTCAATGCGCGTGGGTAAGTGGCGGTGGGAGGGGGTTGGGTGATGGTGGGTGGTGTTTGGTAGGGGTAAAAATTTGCTAACGGTCAATTTTTGCGTCTAATAAATATATTTATGGATCAATGAGCCTTATAATATCTTTCTACATGTTCTTGTAAAATTTCTGTGGTATTACTAAACATTATGCAAAACAATTGAGATTCGAGCTGAATCCAAGGTTTTTTATGTCACTGAGTTTAATTATTACATTCAACTTGTCGTTTAACTCCAAGCGTGGGTGGTATTTTTCAAACATGTTAATCGGCTGATATTAGCGTCGCAATAACAATTTTTGGGGTCAATTAAATTCATAATATTTCCGCAGATGCTCTCTAAGTATAATTTCAATCTATGCCGACATGGAGGGTAGTAAACTTAGGGGTGGGGTTTTGGTGGGGCGTTACTTGAAAATAACGCTAATACGATTGGAATCAAATCCGGGGGTATCAATATCTCTGAATTTAAGTATGACATCCGACTTTTTGTTTAAACCAAAGTACAGTGGGTACGTGGGTGGAAATTTTGTAAAATGTTTAAACGGACGATATGATTTATTAAAGAAACTTTTTCGGAGTCAATGAGTTCAACCCCTTTAGGCATGTGAGGTGAGCACATGTAGGGATAAGGGGCGATGTGCATAACATAAAAATAACGCAAAAGCAATCGAAATTGGAGTCAAATAGGTGGTTATGGATATACGCCATTCCGGGCAACGCCGAGCACCCGGCTAATATACATAAAAAGAAGCCGACTGTGTAACAATACCGATACACCTGGTTGTCGGCGCAACTTGCCAGCATTCTACGAACATGGAATAAGTTATTTGTTTGTACAGAGGTTTTAAAAAAAATGAAAGAAAGGATGAAATGGTTTCATCCAATGAAATTACCTAAGTTGAGATAATATGAACATACGTTTTTTAATGATCTTATACAATGATCGAAAAATCCATTCAACGCGACAACACATTCAGGGATCGTATCCAGCCTTTTCAAATGTTAGAAATCGTAATCACAAAAAAGAACAAGTGATATTTATCTGACATTTATTTTTACGATACCGGTAGTATTCTGTCTCTCTTAAGGTACGGACTTATTTTTGAAAGTCGAGGAAGTATTTTTGACTATCAGGAAACTGGATATTTTAGAATCATCTTACCGGCAGTATATTTGTCTCTTAAGGTACCGGTATGTGATATATGATCGTAGACTTTTTACAAGTTACTGTGCTTATTTAAATTACCAGTAGATTTCTAGAACTCGATTAAGGTACAGCGCATACTGGTTATAATGTAAACATATCATTGGAATATGAAGGGTAGGAGACGCAAAGGGTAAATCTTCAAAAAAGTGACGCTCTCGATGCCGCTTTAATGACATACTGGCATAGATAAATTCAATACAAATTCAATTTCCGGGCTACCAGATATATTTGTTTTTCTTGACTTTCCATAAAACGCATTTCCAGAAATAGCTCATTCCTGTGGGTATGGGGATTTGAGTATCGCGTCGTACATTATTTAACGCCGCCAGTGTTGTTGAAGATGTTCAGTCCCGCCTCAGTATAGTATTTCAAATCATCATATAGATCGGGGGGAGAGATGACTTAATTATTTGGCAAATGAATCTCTTTTAGGAAAGGCTGGGGTAGTGTCTGTTCAGAGGATTTTGTTTGCATAGACTGATTGAAAAGAAAAGTCAATATTTGCATGATAAAAAACAATTGTTGATACCTTCCTAAGTTGAACCTTTCACGAATTAAATTTCTACTTTATGATTAATATGTCAATTGATTTTTTCATTAAATGTCCCGAAGATCGATATTTACTACTTTTAAAATATATGGATATAGTTTTGCAATTCTAGTTCACAGCGTTAGACAAAAAAACTCAGCTAAAGTAATCGAAATGAATACAAGCACATGTAATGGTAATTTTTAAAGGAAACCACTGCGATTGTACGTTGCGAATTTTTTTTTCGGAATAGAAGTCGTTCAGCGACGGATTTCGAGAATCTGTGTATCTTCCGTTGGTACGCTTTGGCGACGGCATAGGTTAAAGTCATATTACACGTCAAAATATGTAATAAAAGCAATGGAAAGGAACTTGAAATAAGTACTTAATTCCAGCCACACGAAATGCATTTGACATCCCTAATTTATTGCTATAGAAATAATTGATCGAAATATTTAACGAAATATGGCCAGTCCAAGAACCCGTCGAGTATTATCTGATATAAAGTTGGCTAATGAAAATTCCGTAAGTAATTTCTCGTCTGTATATTATTGCAAATTTTTTCATGAGTATTTTATGTCTGATCTGGAACCTATACTTGATTCTTTCAGAAATGTTTTGAATGTGGTACTCATAACCCTCAATGGGCTTCTGTAACATACGGAATATGGATATGTTTAGAATGTTCTGGGAAACACAGGGGCCTGGGTGTGCACCTTTCGTTTGTCAGATCTATCAGTATGGATAAATGGAAGGACCTTGAACTAGAAAAAATGAAGGTCAATTTTTTTAATTTTAGTAGTATCACAAACTTTTATATGGTTTAAAAAATATATTATAATAAGATAAAATAGCCAAATGATGTGATGGTATAACTACCACACAATGTTTCTGAAAACTGTACCTTTCTTTAGGTGATTAAACAACAAAAGATCCATAAGAAAACACAAGTTGTCAATCCTATTGTGTGGTTGTGTCACTCATGGCTTTTGTGGTTTTTAATCATCTAAATAAAGGAAAAAGTTTCCAGAAACAAAAGTTTGTTAACTGTGTTATGCATTTTTGTCACTACTGGTTCTTGTGTTTTTTAAACTCTTGAAGAAAGGCACAAAGTTTCAAAAAGGTGTGTTATTTATATTACTTCACTTTGTATGTCTTTTGACTATTTTATCTTATTATTTTAATATAGTTACAAAGCATTTATCTGTAATCTAACATGTGTTTAGTAGATGACAATCAGGGAAATATTTTTTATCTGACATATTTAAAAATCTTAAAAAAGTTTATGAATATAAATTTTGGAAATTGTTGAAGTATGATTAATGAATGTTGAAGTATGTTTTCTGACTATTGAGACAGCATATTTAGCCCAATTTCAATTAAGTAAATGTTTACCTGTTGGTTTTATGGCTATATGTTTTCAGGTTGGAGGAAACAGAAACGCACGAGAATTTTTTGAATCCCAACCTGATTGGGATCGAAGTATGCCACTTCAGAAACGTTATAATACAAAAGCAGCTGCATTGTACAGAGATAAGGTATAATCTTTGTTAATTTTAAATTTTTCTAATTGTATTCTTGTGTTGTAACAAATAATTCATTTGTTGACTAATTATTTTTTTAATGAGTGCATGATTTCATACTGATTTTAATGCCCTAAGCCAACCTTTTATATGACCCACTTTTGTATCTCTGTTAGTTGTAAAATTTCTAACTGCATACCGGTTGCACAGTACTGGTGATTTATGAAGTACGGAAGTAACTTTACTTTATAAATTTTATAAAGTAAAGTTATACCAAGTTAAATCATATAATAATAATAATTACTTACTGAATACTTCATGTTGGACTTTTGTTAACTTGGACTTATAAAACTTATAAAACAACTTACTTTAGTTAAATCTATCTTCTTATTTATACTTTGCATACATAGAAGCATGTAGTATGATGAAATTATATTTAATTAATTCAATTATTAATTAGATCCCTGAGGCTGATGCTGCAAAACTAAATACTGGATATCATCCAATTTAAGTTCATTGAGATGCTACTGAATCTGCCAATATCTTCTGGTGTTACATCATCTTTTATAGATGATAATTCACTCTTCAGTAGATTATAAATGCTTTAGTTCAAATTTGTCAATAAATAATGACACAATAGTTTTCTAATGACACAATACTTTGGCAACTTATAAGAGTTTTATTAGCACCTTGAAGCTGCAAATTGGTATCATTAAATATCTTGAAAATGTCTGCCAAATAACATGCATCATTCTTTACTGCTTTTTAACTGTTGACACTGACTGGTATCATTACTGTAAAAAAAGTGTTTGACATATAATGTTACAAAATGAACCACAGAACTTTTATGTGCAAAAGTAATATAATAAATCTTCATTATTGTTCTGGAAAAGCTGTTGAAACATTCTATCATTGTTTGCATAGGATTTTATCTTATTTATGGCCCTAATTATTATAGTTAATGATGAATGGAGACTTGTACTTAGATATTTTCATACAAGCTTATGTCTGTGCACCACACAATGAATACATAAAACATTTGGAATTTCATCCTTCAAATAAGCAACTAATCTAAATAGCATAAATATGTATCCATAGTGTTCTATAAGTATCATGTACAACAATATTGCTAAAAATTTTGTAAAGCATGATTTCATGGTATTAAAGATAGATAATCCTTTGTATATGTAATTAGTTTTATTGCGACTAGCATTTCTTCTCGTAGTGTATTGTTTTCATTAAAATAATGTTCATGTGTCATCAATAAAGTGTTATCTGCAATAATAGATTGCTCAAATTGTATGTAAAATAAAGAGTTTTGGAGAATACTTAATAAGCTTTTTTCAACATTAACTGTCATTTCTTCAGTTAATCACTTTACTGTGATATCGCATAAGGGCAATATTTTTAAACTGTAAGGTACATCCTGATGAATTACTGTAGAATTAATCCAACTGCATGTTGTTTTTTAAATTTTTCATTGAATATAAAAAGCTTTTGAAATTTTTTGTATATTTTCTGAAAATATTCCATTGTTCTTATCATTTAGTTGCTTTGTGTAAAGATGTTTTCACATTTGACTTTGCTTCATATGCCTCATTAGATAAAGTTTGATGACACAATAAACGTATTGAACATTATTTATTTCCAACAGATTTTTTGAAACAGTATCTTCAGATACTCTGGTAAATAGCCACAGTGTGTTTACTTTTTTGAGAGATGAGTTCATATCTAGTTATGTTGTATGTTTGGATGAGATTATGGCTTTGGATGTTTAGTACTTACCTCGTTACAATGCTAATTACTGCCATCCCTTTGAGCTTTGTTATTAGCATTCCTCTGTGATGAGACCAAACTCCTTTTTGAAGTCCTCAAATATGTCATGTAATTTGTGTTTATAATGTCTTAGAGCTTTACCAATGTCATTTTAGAGGCCCTTCATTGTATTTATTGTGAGAAGTGTGCTCTTGAAGACTGCATATTCCATAGCTGTCTTAAAACTAATTAACAGTTTATTTTAAATTAAATAAATGTTTTTATCATTCATACACTTGGTTAATGGATTATTACAGGTTTTTTTTTTAAAATGATCTTACACTGTTAGATATATTATATTTTAATAAATTAAACAAAATATAAGTTCCAATCATATTTGAATTTGGATTAGAATTTTTTTTCCACCTTTGAAATCAAATAATTCATTTATTTATATTAATATACTGCGTAGAATGGTTTGAGGATCATATGGTTGAAAATATAAATTCTTTCAATTTTTAATACAATTTTCAAAATTTGTTAAACAAAAAAGAAAAAAATGGACACCAACAATTATTTCTCTAAAACTGAAAGTGAAACAGAAACTAAACAAGATTGAATTGTAATACATTTAAAATCATGTTGATTTAATGTTGCAAAATAACATGTAGTTTTATTGTAAATTATACTTTGTATCTACTTCGAGTATTACCATACACACATTACTTGGGTTCATTGATCTGTCGTGTGACACACTTTTCTTGTCACACAAAATCTCACTCCTAACAATTTAGGATTATATATAAGCTTTAAAATTATATTTAATCCCACATATTCACATCTACCAGAGTATTTCTATTGATGATATTTGTATTATGTCACAGTATCTAAATAACATACCACTAGAGTATATTATTTAATGCATTGTTTGGAATGGCAGCTGATATAATTACATTCTATTCAGAAGAACATGACTAAATTTTATGACCTGACTGCTCATTATCATTAGTTAATTTAACTTTATCGTACAATTGTCAATAGTCAATAGTTGTAATAAAATTAGTAAATAAGTAGTTGTATAGGTACAAAATGTGAGAGCGTAGTGTGTTGTATTAAGAATTTTTTTTGTGCTGTTTAATTCTATAGGTGATCTATGAGTTAATTGTTGAAATAATCCTATGATTCATGCACTTATTAAATTCAAAAATAAATTTTGGTTATAAATTGTATGTCCTTAAGATATGTTGTATTCAATGTGTTTCTACATAAGAAAAAACAGGAACAATAACAATTAGTTAAAAGTGTATATTATTCTCGCATATTAAGAATTTTGTAAAATCGTTCTGTATTGTTTTAATATCTTGATACTTTTATGGAATACTATTGTTTAGTTTCATTTAATAAGAAAACATTACATTACAATTTATTTACCACTATTACTCTAACATTTGGTTTTAGTACTTGTGTATCTGTTGTAGGTATACTCATAAATAGCTTGATTTCTTTTTACTAGATATCAACTCTTGCACAAGGAAAATCATGGGACATTGGAATTTCTCCAGCACAGAAACAATCTCCAACCTATGCCAGTGATGTATATGATACTTTTAGTAGTTACCAAAGTATGAATGAACATAATGTGATTAATGACCACAAAGAAGCTTTTTTTGCTCGTAAACAGACCGAAAATTCACAGAGACCAGAGTAAGTAATATGCTGTTTTAAGTGTTTCCTGAACCTTTTCATTGTCTACTATTTAGAAACAATTTACTTTCAAATTATATATAATAAAATATTGTAATAGTTATAATATTAATTTTTCATAATAGTCAGTGTTGTGTTAATCATAATTCCAGTTTCTGTGGTAAATGAAATCTAAGTACCACAATTGTGCCATATCACTTTTTGGGTTGACCACAAAATTTAACTCAATATTTACATTTTGCATCCCAGCACATCTGGATCTTTGTGTTTAATGTGTTCAAGAAAACTGGGTTTAATACTGAAGGAGAATCAGGTTCCTGAGCACATGCCATCCTAAAAATCCAGAACGTTTCATGTAAGGCTACAGTCTGGCAGTCATCTCTGTAGGCCAAGACTCTGCCAATCCAGTAAATTATTATTATTCATTTAGACTGTACACTTTATATTGAGCAACTTTCAATCTAGTGGATGTGATCTTTTGATTTATACATCAAGAGTCTTGTTTCTGTAGCATTTCTATAATACAAAATATTTTTGTTGTAGTCTTTGATTTTATAATAGTTCCCAGAATTGCCCAGGAATCTATTTATATCAGACCAGAAAAGAAATAAACACCAAATGACTTAACTGGTCCTTGGAGCATCACTGTTCACCTCAACATCTCCAGAAACTATGGACCATTTTGGATCATTTACCTTTTCTCACCCCAACATCTACCAATAAGATGGATATTGAAGTTCATCTTAATCTTCCCAATGAATGTCACTATCCAAATAGATGAACACTTAAAATCCAAATTTGACACAATTCTCTGACCATTTTGACTTTTTATAATTAACACCTTCCCACCCACACCTCATGTTGAATATACACACATGCATACAAATGTCCATTTTAATTTATCAGATTTTTACTGTTTATAATTGTATGTGTATTAGTTTGTTTTACACTTTATTTTTGTGTATATAAACTGACTATGAAATTCCAAACTTTCTTCAATGTGTTACTATTTCAAAATGTGTGTTTGATAAATGAACCTTTACTTATTAATCTTGAATTAATTATGCTTTCTTCCTTCTGCTACTAATAATTATATTAATTTTTTTTTTAAATTCCTATACATATAATTCCATTTATTTTGTTGTCATTTTGATTTGCAAATAATTTTTTAAAACAGCATTACTAACTTATTGCAGGGGACTTCCTCCAAGTCAGGGTGGCAAATATTCTGGATTTGGGTACTCTATGGATCCACCACCAAGAAGTAGTTCCCAAGAGTTTTTTGATAGTGCAGTTTCATCCCTAGCAAGCGTATGTATATAATGTCATAATCTGTTTAATACTTGTAATGTTTTTGTTTACAATTAATACCATAATAATATAAAAAAAATTGAATTAGTATTGTTCATATTTTTATTATGATGATAAATAATACTTACTAAACGTTTCCTCCAGAAACTGAAACCAACTAATTCAATAATGCATTCATAAATAGAAAATACTCTATAGACCACCTCCATAAACAAATATCCACTTTCCACCTACCCAAACCCAACATTAACAAATATAAAGACACCATAACTACATCCTTGGTTGTGAAAATTTGAGTATTTTGTCCGTGGCAACTTCATCACCAAGTGATTTATGGTATGTCAACTGCCCTCTGTCTCTCTTTACTATGTGACATTTCCTTATTTTATATACATATATATTTATATATATATAATTGCAATATTGGTATGGAAAGGAAAGAGTGATAGGTTGTGGCTTACCTGAAAGTGAAGTGCGGTGTCGCCAAAAGGAACTGAAGGTTGTTCTTCAAATTTTCAGAGGCTCTCAGCCTCCTCCTTCAGGAAGGAGTGTTATACCATTCCGTGCACCGGCCGGTTGCGAACTGCGGAGTTTTGACTGCTGCATGGCTGGTAGCCTATAAACAATTAATACCCCACCAGGCCATTAACCTTCTCTCTCAAGGTTAGGTTTGGATAGTGGTCATTCATACAAAGCATCCTATGTATAGATATATGTTTAAACATACAAATACACATAAACATGCACAGACTTACACACACACACACACACACACACACACACACACACACACACACACACATGTATCCATACACATAAATACATGAGCGTGCTCATACATACTCACATGGTCTCGTGAAAGTGGGGATGGTACGTAGGAAGGGCACTATTTACAGGATGTTGAGTCCAGGGCTTTGCAAGGCACGTTGAAAAGAGAGTTCCCACAGATGGAGTTCTGCCTCTGATGAATCGGGGGGTAGAGCTTTAAGGATGATGAGTGTGAAGCATTGGTCAAAATTGTTTAAATTGTGGTTTTGGGCGTGAGTAGCTACTGGGAATTGAATTTGAGATAGTTTGACAGTGCTGCAGTGGTTGGCTATTCGTTCATGGTGGGGTGTTTTGGTTTGGCCTATATAGAATGCAAGACAGAGTCTGCAGTTAGTTTGGTAGATGGTGTGCGAGGAGAGGCAGGTGATATTTTCTTTGATTTTGAATGTTTTTGTGTGATTCTGAAAGGTTGTGGTGGGCTGTAAGAAAGGGCAGACATGGCATCTGTTACTACCACAAGGTTTGCAACCCAGCAAAGGTGGGTGGGTGGGGGTGTGGGTTTTCATGGTTGGACAAGTAAATTTCAGAGGTTGGGTGGGTGTATGATGGCAACCCAAGGGGCTTTAATATATTATGTGTCTGCTGCCTCTATACACTTGCTTGGATATGGTAACAGGAACTTTGAATCAGGTTCGCTTTCCTGGTTCAAGCAACTCTCAATTACATCCTCCTCAAAACATAACCTTTTGCCTTCATGGTCCAAGCAACTCTCCAATTATCTCTGACAAAAACACGTGTCAGCCTCCCAAAACACACTGACTTTCCACGCATCTAACCATACCTTCTTGACAAGGCAACTTTAGCAAGAAAGCATTATAGGCTCCATATTCTCGTACACAATTCTTATATTTACACTGCCGACAATGAAAATCGTAAAATTTTGTTTATTAAATAATTACATGTCTTTAATTACCTAACAACCTATCTTTCTTTCCTTTCCATACCAATATTGCAATTATATATATATATATATATATATATATATATATATATATATATATATATTGTAATACCAATTAAAGAGGCCATTAATTGTTTTAATATAATTGGATTGTTAGCGGTACATTTCTTGAAAGCAACAATCACGGCTCTTTGTCGGCGATAGTTGAAAAACCGCACGCCTGTATTGAAGGTCAGTCCGGCGAATGTTACGGGAAAATGAGGATGCTGATCTAAAAGTATGAAGAATGAAGAAGTCCAACTGCGAGATCTATTAGTTTACATAAAACGTGAGTAAACAGTTTTGACGGAGACACTCAAATAATAATCGCAAAGTTGGAAGCAAAAGGTTTTGCTTCACACAGACTGAACTAAATTTCGCATAGAGGCATCAAGGAGACCTATGTCTAAGGGCTGACTGAAGGGCGGCTGATCCAAAGTTCCAGATGGCAGAGAACGAGAACATCGACTGTGTGTATTAAAAATTTAATGTGTAGAATCAGTGAATAATGGCCTTTTTAGTGAGTATTGTCCTCAAGCTCCAAGAATCAGATCTGATACCAGAAAGACATTCCTGAATACAAAACAATTATTAAAATCTGTAAACGAGGATTGAAGGTAGAAGTCAGATTTTGTTCGTTTTTCTTTTCATTTAGTTTTATTCATTTAGTTTTATTCATTTAGTTTATTTTCATACTGTATTAAGTTAGCTTCAATGAGTTTGAATTGTTAATGTTAGTTTATTAAATTGGATTGTTCTTACTATCAAACCCAGTAATGACCCTGAGATAAAGAGAATTTTCATGTATTTGATTGTAAAATATAAAGTTGTATTTTTCTTAGAACGCCACGATTTGCAAAAATAAATAAAATATTTATTTGTTAACTTGATGAAATTCGGCGTATAAGGTAGGGATTACAATTTGTACTTTTAAAGAATAAATTTTTAAATCTTAATAATTTTGTTAATTAATTCTTTTAATTAAGACCCCCTTTTAATTATTACAATATATATATATATATATATATATATATATATATATATATATATATATACACACGCACACAGGTAAGAGAGACAGTGAAGTTGACTTTACCCTGAAATCAAATAGTTGGCCCAGTTGGGCTGAGGAGATTTGGGTTCCCTATGGAAGTAGTTCTCAAGAGTTTTTTGATAGTGCAGTTTCACAGAATATATTCTCTCTCCTTGATCCGACAGGACCAACTATTGATTTCAGGTAAGTCTACAACACTGTCTCTTTTTCCTATCCAAATGTGTTATTTAATTTGACCTGGTCAAATTTTCCTTAAGTGCTTTATATACATATAAATTTCTATGCCTTCAGTTTAAGGTTCCAAGGAGTAAATGTATTTTATCTCGATTACAGGGCTGGTCAGTGTTTTCTGTATCTGCAACCAAATTAGCGAGTAAAGCAACGGAGAGTGCCATCAAAATAGGAGGAATTGCTTCTCAGAAGGTAGCTGATATAAGTGTTTCTGTGGGTGAAAAGGTAAGAGTTGTGTAGAGCTTGCATTTGTTTTTTTGCCAGTAATAAAATCCTCACCCAGTACTGTGAAATCAAAAGTTTATGACTTATTGAGGAGTATACAACTTATGTAATTAGTTTAGTTCACTAAATCCGTACAACCAGCCACCAATGGTAAGGTTTTTGTATATACCTAATGTTTCATTTACTTCTTGAGATTATTGAAACATTATAAATTATACACAATTAATGTATTCATTCAATATATCATGTTGATAAAAATTCATTACTACATTTTTGATGAAACGTAGCATTTACATTTGCCTTATGGTAAAAGTTTTTATTTAGTCTAATACATTACTTTCTACTTATAAATTGTAGGTATTTAATACCAGTATTTTGTGTTTATTTCATGGACATAATTATTTATTTATATCAATTTACAGTCTGAAATGAGGCTTCATGTCAGTAAAATATGAATAGTAGTAGTAGTAGCAGCAAACATTTGTGAATTGAAAGCACAAAAACATTCCAATAATTTCACATCAAAATTTGCTTTCACTCAAGACATGGAGAAATAAATTCTTGTGTTAGAGGTTTTATCAAAATATGTGAAATGAAAGGCCCACTATTTATATTTATAATATAATGTCACCTTTGTAGTGACCATCATTTTTACTGTTACTCTCAAATTCCCCTGATGTTATTACGGATTTATATTATCTTTCCCATTCACAATTAGTGTTTCTTTTATCCATTATTTGATTATATTATCAACTGTTAATGATACTGATTTCATAGGATTAAATGATAAACTTTCTATAATATTAATTGTGGTAGCCAAATGTAAAAGTATTTATTTGTTTTTACTTTTAATATAATGGATCCAATCATCCTGAAGCTAATAGGTAAGTCAATTGATGTGAGATTATGCAAAATCTTTAGTAAATTGTTTTTGAAATCACTTGAGTTGCATGTCTGGAAAGCTTGTTGCTATATACACTATTTTGAAAATGCTTTAAACAGCTGCCAAGTGTGTAATTTTTATTTCCAAATTCCTTTTGTGTTCAAACATGTTTTTTGTCAACTTAATAATACAGTTAAAATTAACTTATTTAAGAAATGGTATGTACTTTATTGATACTAGTATACTTAATCTTGTATGTGTTTAGAATGATGCGTATAACAGATGTTGAAGCGTGAAGGTACGGGTTGCGTTCCTCCACTAAGGAGATAAACTAGAAGCTTGTCAGTTGAAACAGATTTATTCACAAACACACAGATTGTCAATTTAAGGCGACAAGGAGATGGGAAAAGAGTTGAAACGATGGGGGAATCTGCACTGCCTAGTAGCCTAGACGCGTGAGATTCGAAGGAAGGCGACCTAGCACTCTAGATGCGTCCTTTCGGGAGACAGACGACCTAGCACCCTAGATGCGTCCGGGAGATAGAGGGTTAGACGACCTAGCACTCTAGATGCGTCTCGGGAAGGTGGTTCTGTACGTAAGCGGATCGAGAAGTCCTAGCGGCCTAGAAGCTTTCCCGATAGCTGAGCAGAGAACACTCCTATTCGGATTCTGGAGGGCCTTATATAGCCCTCCGAAGGGTTGGAGTGGGGAGGGGTACCCGGGTGAGGCTTGACGGGGGTAGATGGGGTGAGGTTAGGCGGGGGGTGGTATCCACTTCGGGCGCTGCAGGCGCCTATTTTGGGAACTATTCCATCTTGCTGCGATGTGATGTTACAATGTATATTAACTTTATTTAAAAATATTACTTGTTTTCAATGAACCAGGTATGTGTTTGCCCAAGTTACCAAATTAATATAATTGTGAAATTTTTTGTTTTTAATTGTAAAACTTTATTAATTTTAATAGCATGCATAACTATGTTTATATTTTTGAATATTTTGATAGGCAATAAAGTTAATTCATGATATAGCAACAAGCACCTTTATATGTATATTTTATATATTGTTTTTACAATTTATTGCACTTATAAACACATTAAGAAAATTTTAATTTAGTCGAAACCTCCTCTAATTGCTTTTTATATTTTTGATTATCATTTTTAAGTTATTTAAATAATTTATGTTTCTGGCACTCTTTGTTTGTTTTATGAAACCAATATAATTTGCTTAGCATAGTAATCTTTATTTTGCATGAATTTGCCCGTCTGTGTCAGGTGAAGGAGGGGAAACTGCTTGATGAAGTGAGTTCTCAAGTTACAACTTTGGCAACAAAGGTATGCAACATTGAATTTAATGAAATCCTATAAAAATTTTAAAGAATTTTATTGGTAAGATTATATTTTTAGGTTGGCGATATAGGTAGGCGAGGATGGCGTGATATTTCAGGTACTAATACACCAATGCAACAGAATGAAACACTCAGAGAGCCATCCACCGAAAAATCATCTCTTTTAATTGATGGTTCTAATGCTAACAGGTATTAACTTCATGCTGTAAAATATTTTCTACACAAATGGAACGTTGAAATGTATTTCTTTAACAAAAGTAAAGAAGTTGCATATTAATATTATTTTCTTTCAAATAGAAATCCATCAAGGAGCAATATTGATTCATCTTTGCTTTTGGAACAAGAAAGAAGTTCGCCAGATAATGCAGAAAGTGAGGATTGGGGATGGAATTCCAATAAAAGACAACTATCAAAGTAAGACATTTATTATTTTAAAATTTCTTGTTTTTTGTTGCATTGCACATGTCTCATTTTATTTATTAAATAAGAAAATGAATTTTAACAGGTTTTAATATAAACATAAAAATTTCATGAATATCATTGATGAAGTGATGACATATATTTTGTTATTTAATGTTTACAATTATGCTTGCCCTTCAATTTTATTATTTTTCTGCTTTACAATATTAATTATTTAGGGTTTATGATGTGCCACTATTGAGCATGCTGATGGCTATATAGGATGACTACAGACACACACACACACACACACACAGAGAGAGAGAGACAGACAGACATATATAACAAATTTAGATAGGAAAGAGAGACAGCGAAGTTTGACTTACCCTGAAATCAATAGTTGGTCCAATCCGGCTGAGGAAAGAGAGTATCCCTCAGCCCGACCGGACCAACTACTGATAAGTCAACTTCGCTCTCTCTATCTCCTATCTAAATCTAATTAATTTACTTCATCACATTTTCCTTTTATATATGTGTATATATATATAATGTCAAATTAAACAACATATTTAGATAGGAATGAGAAACAGCGAAGTTGACTCTTACCGTGAAAGCGGCAGTTAGCCGAGCAGTAAAAATATTTCTAATTTTTGAGGTCTTTAGTCCCCTTTGCCAGGAAAGGTGGTCTGAACTGCTGGTCAGGCATGAACTGTGGTGCACCGGCTGCTAGACAGCAACAACTGACACCCAACAAAGCTAACAGCTCTCTCCCTACCTCTCAAGGAAAAGTCACAACAATGGAAAAAATACATACACATATGCATACATACATACAAACATACACATTATAGTAGAAGGTAAAGAGGAAAGGAAGTTAAAAAGTAAATGAATAATAATGGGGAAAGAATTAGACATCATTATATGATTATTATATTGTTAAAAGATTTCAACATAATATAATAAGTACTTCAACAATGACTATTATAATAATATTGGAGGATGTTGAGTTCAGGATTTTGCCTAGACTGTAAGGTCTGCTGAAAGGAGAGTTCTCAAAGGTGGGGTTCAGCAGTGCTGAGTTGAGGGGAAAGGCTTTAAGGTTGGTCAGTGTGAAGCATTCGTTGAGATTTTGGAGTTGTGACTCTCGGCATGAGCAGCTATTTGAAATTGGTTTTTGGATAGTTTTATAGTGCTCAGGTTGATAGAAATGCATTCAGGAAGAGGCTGTTTGGTTTGGCTGATATAGAAAGTAGAACAGAGTTTGCAATTAATTTGGTAGATGATGTGGGAGGGAGGTATCCAATAGATTCAAATAAAACATTACTTTTTTACAAGCATGCTGCCTGATATTTTTCTGCCACATGGATGGTTTTTTAATACAGTCATCTTCACATACTTTGAATGTAATGGATATCCTCACATTTTGTTGTTGTAGAACATTAATATGCTCACAACATTAGCCATTTTGTGACAGCTGTTCCTTTTAACCCTCTAAATGGATGGGGAGACAGCTGTTCATGGAAGTATACACAAAATAAACATACCACATGGAAATATGAACAAAAGTCTAATTTCTTTATTCACGAAGTCTTATTGTTAATGTATTTTTAATCTTAATTCACTTTAATGAAATTCTATTAATCTTCCCAAATTCCTTCCTGTAACCCTTTGGTTTTACTGTTTTCAGGCTTACAATCTCCATTGTTCCTGTATTCTTCAATAAATCAAACACATCTAATTTGAGTTAATTTTGAATCAAACTACTTTACGGACAAGATTCTAATATCCTCATATTTTGAAACTATCTAGTGAAATTTTTTATGTTTGTTTTAATTCTCAAACTGTAACCTTTTTAAAACTCTTGTTATTCCTGGCACAACTTTGCACTTTCTATCGCTGTGGTCGATAATGTGTTTATCATTTCAGTCAGTTTCAGTATTCATATCAAATTATCTAGTTGATATAGTTAATCAGGAAAAAATCATATTTTTCTTTTAAAATAATTTACTGTTTCTGGTAAAACTTTTTCATTTTTTAAATTGTTTTCCACAGTACTTTAAAGCAATTTCCTGATTAAATATTATTGCTTAATAAATATTTTATGTTCACTACAATTCTTTCTAATAACAATTTGAGTATACATAATAAATAGTCAAATTAAAAACCCATGAAAATTGATTTGTTGTAGAAGCCCCACTGGAACGAAGTCTCCTAATGATTGGGGTAGCTGGAGTCCAACAAAAGAAGGTGATTCTCCATCTGCTTCTGGAAAATCATCAACTCGGAAAACTAAGAAGAAATCTGGAACAAAAGAAGGTTTGCTAATCGATTTGGCAGAAGAGAAGCAATCTGGTGATTGGAACAGCAAGTGGGATGATGAAGCTTGGGATATGCTTAACAAGAAAGATTAGGTTTCTAATATATTTTTTATTAATCATGTTATTTCTTTGTATTTCATGGGTAAAAAACATGATTAATAAGATGACAAAATGTGACAGCCAGTTTTTAGGTCTACCAATACAGTCTGGAACACATTTGACAATACGGAAATGCACAAAGCCATTCCTTAAATGTCTTCTAAATTTCTTCCTATGTGTTGATTCATGTTAAAATGTTATTAGATGCTATATAATTTTATTTTGAATTATAGTTTTAAGTAGCATTCCATTGCTTTTATATAAAATATAATTTATGAAATACAGTGATCTGCAGATAATAAGAATACTCTAAATAAATTATTTTAATATGTTTTACTGTCCTTTATTCCTAAATTATGTATGGGAAGATTTTATATGTAGATTTATTATTGTCATTTTCTCTTTATTATCAGTGGGGTGGCTGAACATGCAGTGGGCCATCATGGCAAGTATAATCCCTTAAAACATGGAAAATATGACAATAACAATGCCCTCATTTCCTGAAGGTTTGATTGGTTATATTAATATATGGTTCAGAATACACTTAATATAGAGTGCACACTATTAGGTATGGGTGAGTGTGGCATCTGTTAAGTGTTAAGTAAGGTAGAACTGAAAGTAACTTTTGGAAACATTATAGACCTTTGCAAATGGGAAAGAACAGAATATGACCTTATAAATAAATCTGAAATCAGGTCTTTGTGTATTACAAAGGGATAAGAGGTGTAGTATTAATAATAAAAAGCTACTTAAAGAGAATGTAACGATTGAACAGCATTTTTGTGACAAAGTACTAAAATGAAAATCATTAAGGCATTTGACTGGTGGAAAGTTGTATGAAGAATTGTGCATACAGCTGAATACAATTGTATGTCATTGCAAATAAATCAAAAGGGAATTCCTTGCAAAGGCAGGACAAAATAAAAGTAAAGTTTCTAAAGAACAAGGCAAAAGGAGGGTGTTTCAGGTTGCAGATAATGAACATGTACATCAAAAAATAGTTTAAGAATAAACGGACAAAAGTCTAGACAGTGGAACGAAGAATTAATTTGTTGCATCTTGAGTAGTAGGAAACTATGCAATGACTGATAAGGAGGCAATAAATACTCCGACAGAGCACACAGTGCTAAGAGTGCAATTGTCACTCACGAACTAGTGGACTTATCAAATTTAGGGCCAAAATAAATCAGACAGTAAACGAGTAATAGGATTCTAAAAAACATGGCAAACACTAGGAAGTTATGCAATGCAAGCAGTATAATTTACTAACTATGTTTGGTGCAGAGATAACTTTTTTTGATGTAGTACTTGTAAAAACTTTAAATGCAATTATAATATATTTTATCAAACTTCTAGTGTCTCGTATCGTAGTAAGTCTGCAAATTTTATCTAAATCAAAATATTTTTTCTTTCTTTTCACTATATCTTCCAACCTGCCAATTCAATTTATGGTTCCATCCTCAAACACAATAAATTTGTTCTGTGGCATCTACAGTAACAGTTTGATAAAATGTGTGGCACTAATGTATACAACGTAATCAAAGAATTCACAGAGTTTTTATTCTGGGGTTTGCTTAAGTATGTATAACCAGCCTTCTACATCTTCAGGCTTTAGAAAAGCTAGTGTGATACACATTTAGATGTTCAGTCTAACTTCTTAGTTGGTTTTATACAATATTGTCGTACTGACATCCTGAAACTTTCTTGAAATGCATTGCATTAAATGAAAATAACATCCACATGCCCTGAGCAAAGGAAATACCTAATTTAATGCCTCAAAATTGGAGTTAACAGTCTCAGGACCCCATTTGGGTATCTTCCACAGCTGGAATTGAAATAAGTTGCCTTCTTATTTGGAAAAATACATGGATAACACTATACATAACCTGTCTACTTACACTTCTTCATCTGGAAGAAGCATCAAGGAGCTGTTATCAGGTATCCTTCCTGGAAAGATGGAGGGGGAAGCCTTCTTCTCTCTCTGGTTTTTGAACCAAGGTTCCCATATTCTGAAGCACCTTGGTCAGTTTTTAGTAGTGTTTGTTCCGGTGTCACAGACCTTGGGCATTCAGTACGAGTTGACCGCTATTCCTATTGGAATAGTCAGCCAGTTGTCTTGAATCCACACAGCAAACACCTCGCCTGCCATTGGGAGTGGGACGAGTACCAAGAGTCCGACCTGCCCGAGTCATGTTTTTATAGGGTTTCCCCTCTATTACTACTTTTAGCCAAATTGCCAGGTAGGATCCTTTAAACTACAGCCCGCCATGGCTACCTTGCTCTACTTTTCTGCATCCCCCATTTCACTCCCTTTCCTATGCTATAAGAGGGGAGTGGTCACGAAGTGGATTACCCTATACATAGCCTGTACAAACAGACACTTCTGGAAGAAAGCACATTTTGTGCTTCCTAAATCTGAATGGATAGTATATATTAGTGCAATTTGTTTGCTGCTGCTTTTAAAAGGCATTTTTGTTTCTTAGTACGAACGAAAATTAATAGTATATCGGGCACGCCATCATTAACGAGAAGAACACTGCTCCCCCGAGACATTTTCAATAATTCCTTGCTGATAACCACATCGTCGGCTTAGTTGACTGTTTCTGCGACCCATGAACTACTGTTTCTCAACGCTGGGGCGGTCTAGTGTTCAGTTCATACCCACGGTCAGTAAATTATAGATTATTTTGTATCATTTTTCCCATGAGTAGATATTCTAAATAAAATAAATCGAAGTTTAATAGACCACTAGGTAAGTACGTAATGTGGCGTAAATACATCCTTTCCCAACCCTGTGGTCCAGGCGGTAGGGAGTCTATCCTCTATTTTAACTGCATATGAGACTGACCGTAAATGAAACACAACAATAATGAGAGTATTTCCAGGCGTGAATATATTTTGAAATTGTTGGCAATCGAACGGATTTTTTTCAGATGGCTCGTATTGGTAATGTTTTAGTATAAAAAGACTTGTGACTTTTTTTAGGACTTCATGGATCATAATTTGCTCGAAAATCGTTTAACTTGTAACTGTCCCTTCTTTAATCTTTGGTTTGAAAGAGGATCAAACCATTAACATACTGCCCGTCGCTTTGCTTTTGCGCGTAACAAAAGACCGACCTCACAATTAAATGGTTTCGACGAAATCCATAATAGAGGCAGCGATTTTTATAGATCTTGGAAGCAAGCCTGTAAGACCGAACGTCCACATGTTGCCAAGGTAAAATAATTTTTCACCACCACAGTGCACCCGCTGACAAGCCATCAGTGGTTGCTGCTCAGCTTCACAAGTTGCACTTGGAATTGCTTCCACATTCAGAATATTCGCCATATTTTAGCTCCAGGTAATTATTTACAGTTCGAAAATCTCCAGTAATGGCTTGCAGAACTGAGATTCTCTTCGAATGATCGAGTCACAGCTGAGACGAACGCGAGTTTTGAGCCTGAGTAATCGTTTTTCAAAGATGAAGAGTATTGATTTACAGGAGGCTACGTGAATAAAAAAAGACAGTTGTAAGAACCTTTTTCTTCTCTCCTCAGGTCGACCGTTCTCTCTGAACCAAGCTCGCACTGTATTATATTAGCTGAGTGATAATGTTGGCGACTGTTTTCGCCGAGCGGCGCGGCGCGAACATTCCTGGGCGGATTATCCTCTGCAGCGCCCCTGGCGGATGCTGGAGCTGGAGCAGCAGTTGGCACAGTGCAGCGGCGATGCTGGGGTCGGTAGCACGCGTGGTGTTGCTGCTCGCGTGCCTGGAGCGCGCGGCGGCCGTCATCCTCACGCCGCCCTACTTCAACCTCGCCGAGGGACGGCGCGTCACCGCCACGGCCACCTGCGGGGAGGACATCGTGGGGCCTGAGCTCTACTGCAAGCTCGTGGGGGCTAACGCAGACCGCGACGTCAACATCAACCTCATCCAGGGACAGGTGCGGAAAATATATCCATCTTTTCGCGATACGTCCGTAAATTTGAAATACCTTTAAACAAAACCCCTGTGTTTTGAGGAGAGCTAAGGCCGTATCAGATCTGAATCCTTTAGAGATTTTTTTCTAATTGCGCTCAATTCACTTCCTGTTATAAGCGCATAATCTTATTTAAGAAACGAAAACTGAGAAATAGAATTCGGAGACCACGCCTCACCGCTGTCATCAGACAAATTCATGAATGTACTTAAGAAAAAAAATATACACTTATTTTTGGATTCATTGCTGCAAATCCTCCATTTATCTTCAGACAAAGTTCACGACGACGGATCATTGATTCCCTAACCCAGTCGATGATCCCGGCCCGTTGTTTATAGCCTTGCAAAAATAATATTGATGGTCATCAACAACATTTTCGCACTGGTTTTAACGGTACTGACAACCGCTGATGGCGGTGGTGGCAGGAGGCTCGCGTATCGAATTATATTTCTCAGTTTCGTTTTCTCAAATTTTGTAGTATGAAAGTCTCTCTGACGAAAATGCCAAGAGGGAATTTTTTTTAATGACCTTTAAGTTTGACAATTACTTCTGTTACACCCTGTATATATCGTTCTGCGTATTATTTCGTAATCAACTCGACTCCTGCATTACTCTTACATTACTTGAAACTTTCAGAGAATTTTTTTAATTGCTTAAACTTTGCCACCTATTTCCGATAAATTTCTTGGAGTTACCGTCCTTTTTGTACCCTAATGTTTCATAAAATCAGATTATTAACCTCAGTGGGATTTTTCTTTCTTCATTTTATTTCATTGAACAGTTCTACATTGATAAGGAGACGATGTCGATATCCCTGTTAGTAAACAATCATAAAGATGCTCATGGGTGAGTCAAGATCTGAGTTTTGATTTGATTAAATACGCACTGAAGCCTCTTATGGGGGGTCGGCGGGGGGGGGGGGGGGTTCGGATAGCTCGTTTCTGTCATCAATACAGTAACACATTCATAAAACGCGTGTAGGGGACAATTAATGTAGTTTTTTAATCAGTATTTCTGAAGAAGAATTGTAGACAGGATACATATAGGGTAATCCATATAGTGGACACTTACCTCTTATAGCATAAGAAAGGGGACGAGGAAAGGCGGAGCAATGTAGCCAAGGGTTAACTAGGGCCCCGGACTGCATTTTTAAGGTACCTACCCGGCTATTCGCATAAAAGTGATGCAGGGAAAACCCAAGAAAAATTTGCATCATGTAGGTCGGGTATTTGCTGCGTGTCCTACGCCCTTCCGATGGCGGAAGAGGGTTTTGCTGTGGGGACGCAGAATTCCCTTAGTGGGAACTTTAGTTTTTAAAAAAATAGGGAGAAGAGAAGGCATCACACACTTCCTTTGTTGCTAGGGGTTTGCTGGTTGCGGTTCAGATATGGAGGGCGCTCTCAAATTGGTCTGTGGGCGTCATGGTAGGGTACCCTAGTTCTATCTCATATTTTCCGACGGACTTTAGTTTCAGAAACATTTCTCCGACTGCTGCTGACAACTGTTTAGGTCGTATCCAGTCTAAATCTGACGCCTACAGCGATCTTGAATCCATGTGTCTGTCTCCCTTCCATCAGTGTTACTGTTGTTACTTACACGATCAACATAATTGGTGAGAATGTTACTGAATCTGTGACTTCATTTCCTGTATTCAAGATCCATATTGTTAAAAAATTTCCATCAGAACTCATCTGGTCACATATTGATGAGCACGGCCCCTCATCGGATGTAGGACGGGTCGAAAAATCGTGATATGGTTTTGCTGCGTTGAAGTGATGATTGTGAAATATGTTTTCGTATGGGTGGAAGTACCTTTACCAAGTACAACAATGGTCGAACCGTTCCTGTCCGTACACAAACACGTGAAGCTGCTTTTGAGCGAGAGAAACTTTGACAATTGCAAAAAGAGATTTAGATTTTGGAGGATCACGTTTTCAGCAGTGATGCCATGGGATTAAGTAAGAAAACCTGTCGTTGAAACTTTTGAATTATTTTTTATTATTACATTTTCATTGCAATTCAACCTATTATTAAATTGAATATTATGATCTTGAGAGAGTAAAAAACCCCTAAAATTTCTTAAAATTGCGATCAAAGAAGAATCTCGGTTTATGAGTTAGCTGATTGAGACTACATAAGTCTGTTATATTTGAATAGTTGTTACTTAGTTTCCTCCAGATTTATGCATTAGTTAACATTTCTACCCTTGCATTCTACCATACTCAGACATAGATTTGCCAACCAAATTTCTGAGTGTTGGATATTGATTAATCATACAATATTCTTATATCAGACTTTTTTATTTCCGTTCTCTGAGCCGGAGTTCCTGAAGAAGAAAATTGTCGAAACAAAAACATTTAAAGTAATTGTATAAAAGTATCAGGATAGTAAAATCGTGACCGGTCTGGAAATCGAACCCGGTTCGCGGATGCTTTATCAACTAAGCTATCCGAGTCGACTCCAGGCCCGGTACGAAATTTTCCCATCCATTTCAAAGGCAGGGCCCGGCTTCATCCTGAAACAGACATTTGTCGAAAACAATAAAATTTTAAAGTGTTTGTAAGATCGAGACTGTTCATCGTGGAAACGTCGTTCACATATAATTTTAAAGCGCATGCAAATTATGAATATTATTTCCGTTTCATTTTCAAGATACAGTCACTTTGAGAAATATGCATTGGCATCTAATATAAATACAAAGCCGAGGTAAGCACACAATATTAAGCCAAACGCGCTGCGTGTCGTATTGCATTTGTCTCGTGGGAAAGCGCAACATCATCATTATCACGGTGGTTGATCTCTGCAGGTGTAAAAAAATTAAAAAAGATAAGCTATCAAAATTTTGTAATTTCATTAATTTAGGTAATTGATTCCCGGACCTCTATGATGCTTTTCCTTAATGATATGTTTCCTATTTCCTTGATCGGAATTTTGTAAACGTTACTTTCTCCTACTCTACTTGTGCTCAACCGTATCTTACATCACGTAGTTGAATAAACTATGACGTATCACCTTGGCCCATCTCCAGTGTGTTCCACTATCGCTTGTCTGTTCTAAAACTTTCCCTGTATCAGTCCATTTGTTCGTCATTCTTCAGTAGCGCCATATTTCAAAAGCTCCCGGTGGTAGTTCATTGTGCCATTCTCAGTGTCGGCTACAGAAAATAAATTAATTTAGTAAGAATTAATTTTTCTCAATTTTAGAACCTTCATAATAACAGTGTTTTAACTCAATTAGAATCTATGCTTCGATATCAAAGAATTTAAACTCCCCGCTCCTTAAGCAGCCAGATGGTCATCTGAGTGCTATTCCATCGATAGCACCGATGACAACTGCGCATGCGCTGTATACTTTTACCTCCCCCTGCGCCCCCCTTAAAGCTAAACAATCTGCTTGCTTTGTGTGCTGCGATGCCAACAGCACTAGGAAACACGGTCCCCCGTGTTATGGCACAGAGAGGCGGCCGCATCAGGCGACATAACCAAAGAAATCGAAATAAATTTGAAATATTCACTAATTATAAATATTATTTTATAATAGTTCATATTTTAAAATATTCGTACATTTTTTGTAAAATCAAAAAAAATTTCAATCCAAGGTTATTTTCAAGAAAACAACATTTAAGAGGCATCATAGTGCGAAAATATACCGCTCAATGGCTCGTTCCGAAAATTAACTTTATTTAAAATATTTACTGAGGAAAAATACTTTCGGGTCACAAATGCTACATTATTCCGCGTTTTAAAAAAAGGAACTGTTGGAAACTATGTTGACAGAATTAGAAACGTAGGATATTACGTGTCGGGTCAGAGTATTGGTAACGCTATCACTCATGGTAGTATTATTATTTTACATAGTTACCCTCGAAAAAAATGGTTGCCTTGGGCTGTGTAGCATATACCTGAAAAAAACTAAAGAGTCGCCAGTGGCTATTCTGATTTGAATTTCTCAAGATAATGAAACAAACGCTGAAGTGGAGACCCATTTTAAGATCACTCTATAATAGTCATACTCCTTCCTCATTTAATTTTAAGGGGGAATTTTCAATGATGCTGACGTGCTTTTGTATTCCAGTTGAAGTTCATTGGATGCTTTCCTTCACACTTCTCTTCATTACACATTCTCTCAATCAACAAACACAGACACACAGGTCGGGCATTGCATAATATTATCTGCATTATTTTAATTCGTTTTTTACAAAGTTTTTCTACGTGTTTTGCCTGGGAAAATCACGCGGATGATTTTTTCCGTCAGCAAATCGAACATGTCGACCGATTTTCAATCTAAATGAAGTCGATAAATTGCCTCTTTAAATTCATGCCACTATTGCCTGGGAGATACTGAACGATCCAACCCAAACAAGTGAAAGAAACACTTTGAAAGTGCAACTGCAGTAACTTGACGCTTCTCTTGTGTTTAGTGTCTGAAATGGCGCGCGTAGCGGCAGTTCGCTTCAATTAATTAAACCACTTGTGAAAGGAACGGGGCCAGACTGGTCATCCAGTAAGCGGACTTCATCACTGCGCAAAATGATTAAAAAGTAACGTTTACAGATCACAAAAACCTTAACTTATCATTTCCTGTCGCGTTGGCAGGATGCGCAATCTCTAATTCGCGCATGCGATTGCAGCGATTCGGGCAAATAAAGTTTTCCTTGAAAGCGGTCGCATTTAATCGTAAATTTTCTTGCTGTGTTGCCAGTGAAATCCGAGAATACTTTTGACCGAGAAACACCTCACCTTCAAAATGTACGTTAGTTGCCTTCTCAATTATTATTTTTATATTGATTTATTTACAGTCGCGTCAACAGCTCTAGTTATTAGCGACTCAGTACGAGAACTCATTTTTCATTTGACGAGTTTTCCTTCACACACACAAACATCCATGCCCTCACCGGGGTTCGAATCCGGGACCTCTGTGATGTGAGGCAATCACGCTGGCCCCTACGTAAAGGTAATGTTGAAGAGTAAATGAGTCATTCGAATAAATTATTATCCAAAAAGAAAACATATCATAGGAAACGGGTCCGGGCATTATCGATAGAAACGTTTATCTCAGGGAACGTAAAAGTGCATCAGCATGGCAGAAAATATAAATAAATAGATAGGTTTAGGAACGAGTATGGCCCGATTTGTCTCACACTCTATATACCAAACAATCTTTTTGCGATCGTTACCATGCTTTTGGGTCTAGTCAGGAGAACATATATATTGTAATAAACATTTATATAATTATTAATTTATTTCTGCTTAATGCAATTTGCCCCACGTTGGGCGCCATTTAAATGTAATAAACACTTATATAATTATTAATTATTTTCTGCTTAATGCAATTTGCCCCACGTGGTAGCAATTAAATGGAATAACTCAAATAATAACCACTCAAATTTTAAACAAACATATATAATTTATTACCACACTTTTACAATTAATACAAATTTAATGAAATTTTATAAAATCAGAAAAACAATTTTATTTCTCATGAAATACATTTAAATAATCGGACTCGGTACCCGCGAAGTCTTTACTGGATTGATAAGGAAAACAACATAAATTTACAATTAAACAGATACAGTTACATTCAAATGAAAAATGAAATGAAACGAAATTAACTAAATAAACGAAACAAACGAATGTAACGAAATAAGACTTTATACCCTTTAATTACAATTCACAATTACAAATTCAGAAAATAGACTTACACGTTCTTGGGTCCACACACTCACTTCTTATATGCTTAAAAGTCCCCCAGGCTGCACTCACACTGGTTACGGCGTCACCCTCACGACAAATTCGAACTCCTTGGATGGCAGTCAAACCTCCACGATGACAACTGTTGACGGCCGATGTTCAGCTGATTACTCTCGGCCCTGCGTCCGTTTCCAGTCCGCACAAAATGATAATGTTAAAATCTCTCTCTCTCGACGGTCTCCTGCTCCTGACTCTGACTTGACTTCCTCTATAACTTGAATGTAACTCGACCAATATTAACACTCCAACACTCCCGACTACGACATCCCCTATCTCTTCTCCACAATTCCACCAACACTAACTTGCGTCCGTCCCTACGGACGCTCTCTCTCCCCCCGACCAACACTAACTTGCTCCGCCTTTATCTCTCTCTTATTTATATATCCCGGCTCCCGGAATATTCCTTTGTTTTTCACAGTTTTTTGCATTACAAGTTCAACAACAACAACATCTGTTACCGTTAATTCGCTGTGCGAGCCCCTCAACCAATTATATTAAACGTCTCCTTTTAATCTAATTGCGTCGTCCATCTGTTACGATGTTTTTCTTAGGGTTCCGTCGGTCACACAATTATTTTTAAAAGCTGCCAAAATTGCACTAATTATCTGTCCTTCCATCCGCTAACAGGTCACTTACCCATAATTTTATCATTGTCTTTAATGTACACACCACTCAAAGGTCCCTAGTTTCAGTTTGTCAACAAATCTGACAAACATTAAGGACAGACTTCCTGTTCTTCTGAGCAGGTTATTACAATATATATATATATATATATATATATATATATATGTATATGTATATGTATGTATGTAACTATTATGATGCGTGAAACACGCTGAAATACTATGTTTTTTAAATTCAACCCGTGAAGGGGAACATAAAGTGGAAGGGCCATTTCAACAACAAAAATTATCCATAATCAGATTATTGTAAGCATCTTGATGTACTGTAGAATAGTAAAAATGCTCCTAATGAAGGCCGAAATCCATGATGACGCGAAGAAAAATGCACCGTTTTCGAGAAAAATCATTCTTTACGTTTCTAAATGGCGCCGAGTGTCCTTTCCGCCACGTGTGTGATGCCATAGTCTACCTCGTAAATATATCGTATCTTAGTTATCATAAACACACTTCTGAACGTCTTGTTAATATTTACGATCTCATTTTTTTTTTGATATTTATGGTCGGTAATTATTTATTGTGTCTTTTTGATGTTTTATTACTGATTAATGTAATTTAGAGCCAATAAAAACTTTACAGTATTTTAAACTACCTGGGCTGCGGCCGTTGCCTGGGTTGTTATAATTAAACTAAGCGACATGCATAACCCCGGATTTGACTCCAATCTCGGTTGTTTATTTTGCGTTTCTTTTATGTAACGCCCCTCCGATCCCTAAAGACGCTCCCTACCTATGCCGATAGAGGTTAGAATTATAAACAAAAATATGGGAAGAGAAGCTACCTATTTCATTGACCCCGAAAAGTTTTCTTTCGGCGAAAATATCGGACGTTTTAACATATATGAAAATATTCACCCTCGTTCAGTCCCACCCCTGGGGTTCAATGACAAGTTGAATATCATAATTAAATTCTGCGACATCCAAAACTCTGGATTCGACCCCAATCTTAGTTTTCGCGTTATTTTTAACACCCCTCCACCCCCACCCCTAAGGGTGATTCCCCCTAATATAGAAATGGGTAGAAATTATACACAAAAAACATGGAGAGAAACACAATCAAATTCATTGACCTCGTAAAAATTTATTCGACGCAATTGTCGGCAATTTTAGCATGTCTGAAAATTGCCCCCTCTTCCAGTCCCCCCTTTTGGGGGTCGTAGTCGTATCCCTCAGTGTTTATCAATCTCAGTGATCCCTAAAATTATTAAATCCGACGTAAACATCGACACTTTTAGTATGTCTGAATATTGCCCCTCCCATTCCATCCCCGCCCCTCGGAGAGGTAGTTGTGTCTTACCCCCACAGTGTTTGTTTTCGGTTCGCAAGGAACACGTGTACGAAATTTTGTCAAATTTACTCCGCGGGTGTGGATTTATATGCGAAAGGTACACACACACAAACACAGGTAGTCTATTTTATTTATTAGAAGAAGATTAAAGGATGTTGCAGTATGTATCTTTCATGATTTTTTTAAACGGATGTGTATTGTCCTTCATAACTATTGAGGTACCCGAATTAAATGAAAATGACAATACTCACCCGTTTGGTAATGATTTATAGAGTGTAGTGACAGTAAGTTTTGATATTGCAGGTGTGCGACTACTGTGATCCGACGAGGCCGGAGAAAGCACATCCAGCCAGTTACTCCGTGGACGGGGCTGAGAGCTGGTGGCAGAGTCCTCCTCTGTCTCGAGGCATGAAGTACAACGAAGTAAACCTCACCATCGACCTCGGACAGGTACGTCTCCAGTTCTGCCCGCCGTTGCAAATTTTTATTAGGCGTTATTTTTTACTCGTTAGTCACCTCTGACAATATCTCCTCGTTTGTCTCATTCAGTCATCAGTGCTCCTGCGTATGACCAACGGAGAGCACTGGCTCCGAATGTGTCCGTTTACTTGACAAGGGTGTCAGATGCTTGTTGAAGATTCAGCAAACAAACTGGCTTGTTCAATATATTGTTCTCGGAGTTCAACCGGGTTTTGCATAATTATATTATAACTTCGCCTAGAAGATGACGACAGAGCTTTTAGTCGTCGAAACGTTGCGTCATAATATAATTATGCAAAACCCGGTTGAACTCCGATAACAATATATTGAACAACTACACCGGGAAAGGCTTCAATCTTTAAACTGGCTTGTGTTAAAGAGAGCAAATTTTTCTTCAGATATTTTAAATTTAACTATGACTGATTGTATATTTATACCATAACCTCAATTGTCTCAATCGGTTGCCAATATGTAAATAATTTATTTTATTCATTTTCCAAAATTATTTAATTTTGTATTTAGTCTGGAGGATTGTCATAGTCACCTTCAATTCGTTAACAAATATTTGTTCCTTCATATTATCATTTAACTAAGCTCATCGGTTTTGAGTAGTATCGTCTCTGTCTTACTTTATTCCAGTAGCACAATGAGTCGTATCTACGATCCAAACACACACATCAAACTTCATCCAATTTCACGTCGGAGGTAATTTTTTACAGTGAAAAGAACTCCAAGCGACACGCATAATTATTTAATTGCGTTATTATTTCGAAAAAATGGTACGACGTAAATTATAGCGGTATTTTTGATGAAAGTACGTATTTTCCACACCTATGGAAATAAATCAGGATGCAAAGTACGGGCGCCGTATTTTGAGTGGCCATGCCATGAGAGGACAACCCCCCCCCCCCGGCCCAATCTTCATTCCTGAACGCTGAGCGAGCAAGTATAAAGTTTCGGAAGAGCAACTTTATTGGTTAAAGAATCAGTCTTTGTTTTAACATTAAGTGAATGTAATACAAGTTTAATGTATAACATTTCTGAAACTTATCTGGATTTATAATTTCTATCTCCATCTATTATGTGGAAAATTTTCCAATTAGTCGTGATTCTTTAATAAATATGCTTTAATATTATCTATTAAGATACAAATCTTTTAACAGTTATACTTATAAATTTATGATTAATTAAAATTTTTAAACGTTACAATAGAAAAACATTCTCATTAATTACTTGTATTATAAATTATCATTTTGTAAATCTTGCTTCGTTTTTAGAAACACGGATTATGAAATTAGATCATTTAATTGACTTTATAACAACTGAATAGGTCCTAATAAATTAGGGATGAAACTGAAAATGTTTTTTCTATTATAACGTTTAAATATTTTAATTAATAATAAATTTTTAACTAAACAGTTGATGTTTTCATTTGTTTAAAGACGTCAGATAAATGTAATTGTTAAAAGATTTGTATCTTAATTGATCATTTCAAAGCATATTTATTAAACGAATCATTACCAATTGGAACAGTTTCCATATCATAGATAGGGATAGAAATTATACATCTAGATAAGTTTCAGAAATGTTATACATTAAACTTGTATTACATTCACTTAATGTTAAAAGCCAAGACTGATTCTTTAAGTAATAAAGTTGCTCTTCCGAAACTTTATACCTGCTCGCTCAGCGATCAGGATTGGGGACGAGGAGAAGGTTGTCCGCTCATGGTACGGCCGGACATTGCACGACACCAAAGTACGTATAGCGTTGATCTCTCGAGGGGTTGCTGGCGTAATCAGCGAAGATCCAGGTATTGAGTCCGTATGTGTTTATTCGGCAGCGAACTGTTTAGACTTTCTATCTACCCTTCTTCTCTCTACCTCTTTCTTCTTATCTGCTCTCTGGAGGATAAAATACAATGATGAGCTATACAAACTGTATAAAAAAAACCTAACATTTTTCAAACTTTAAAAACATGTAAGCTTAAATGGATAGGGAACGTAAAAACAATGGAAGATATTAAACAAAGTAAGAAATCAACCTTCTCACAACCAGAAGGCAGTAGAAGGAAAGTAAGATGACTAGATAGAGTTTCGAAGGATCTAGAAACACTGAAATTAAAGCATGATGGATGGAGGCTCAAGATTGGAATAAATGGAAGGCTCTCACTAATGAGACTAAGTCTCACAAAGGACTGTAACGCCGGTTAAGAAGCCATTTTGGCGACTTACTCTGTCTGCTCTGTGTGTGTTTGTCACTGTCATATTGTTTGCCCAAAAAAACTCCGAAGTCATCTACAACGTGTGCCAAAATTATTGTACATTTTTCAAACATTTATTTAGGCCCGCTGATGGATGGAATCTTTTATGTATATTTTTTCCAACCATACAACGATTTAATATAGGCGCCCATCGTGTCAAACCTTGTTGCACTACTTCAAATAAAATTAATGAATCGCTATCCTCGTACTTATAATAACATCTTCATTGGTAAAACATTAAAACCTTTGTATCTCGCCGTTACAACGTCCCTACTGAAGTTGACAAAGTCTAACTGTATTTGAACCGTTCAGAAACACAAAATCTTGCTAACTGTTCGTAGGCCACCCAAGATAAACATACCCTCTCTCTCTTAAGCGAGCAAAGTTCATCTGGGAGACTGATACACAAATAGGTCGCTGCGGAGATGAACAATAGATGCATATTAAAATAGGAAATAACAGTTATCAGAGTCAGTGACAAAGCATTCGATGGTAAATAAAATCAGAATTGTGTGTTGGTAATATTTCGGTTCGTGACAGCTGAAGAGCAATTGTTTATAATATTCAAAAGGAAAGAAGCATAACATATAAATATGATAAAAAGACCATCCTACTAACTCTAAAAGATTCTTCCAGTAAACTAACTACACATAAACAGGTTATTTTACAAAATTATTTAGGAGCTTATGCATAAAGAATCCACTATTGGCAAAGAACTTTCTAATCTACAGATCACCTACTACTTTTCTGATTTCTCCTGAGTTATTCATATTATCGATATTTCGGAGCACAACATTGTTATGTCCAAATTTACTGTTTTTGGCTGTTGCACATATTTTGTCGAAGATGCCTTATCTAGTCAGGAATATTTTTAATTAATGATTTTTAATTTTTTTAAAGCTCAATCTATCGACGTTCAGCTGCAAACATTTTTAAATAATAATAAGAAAGGTAGCCAAATAGTGAGAAAATAAGTGATAATATAAATAACACACAACGTTTCTGGGATCCTTGTTCCTTTCTTCAGGTGTTAAGGAGAGCATAGAGCGACACAACTGCACTCGTCACTTGACAAGGATCCCAGAAACGTTGTGCGGTATTTATATTATCACTTATTTTGTCTGTATTTGGCTATATTTTTTATTATTTCATTTAGACATAAATTTTTTCATTTTAAATAATAATTCAGAATTAATTATTTTGTAATTTAATTAATTATAATAAATGTATGGACATACCACTTTTGAGCGAGAGCTCAAAATTTCTTTGCCCAGTCCATTACAGGTCAAACGTGCTGTCTCTTTTCAATTTATTTAACAATATATTATAATTAATATTTCATTTAGAACGAAATTATTTGACATTTATAAAAGAGGCTTACCTATTCTCTGCCTCGATATTACTGATACACAGGTATTAGATATAGCTAAAAAAACAGCACTTTGCAAATGTGAATAAAATTAATTATTAATATTAAAAACCGTTTTATTAGGCGCGTCAAAAATTAAGGTAACTTCTTAAAGAAAAACTAGACTAAATATAGTAAAATATGTGTATAATGTTTAAAAATCAGAAATAATGAAATATGAAAAAGGAAAGTTATTATTAATTATTTTAATCTTGGATTATAAAACAACTGCCTGTGTAAGTTACATTCAATTATAATTTATTATAAGAAAATTTAGGCTGACAAATTTCTAACGTTCATTAAGTTTTCATTAAATTTTTCTTATAATAATAAATTACCTGTTACAGACACTTTATTATTTTATTTATAGCGTTACGGCGTTTCGATGTGTGTTCATTCTTCTTAAAGGTATTATCTAAATTAGTATAACAAACTAGCATTCGAAACAATTAATAAATTCACAAAGTTTTTGAAAATTGGTCCGAGGCACAAAATTCAAATTATAACTGAATGTAACTACACATCTGAAGATGTTCCTATCAGGGACGAAACGTTGTGTTTGATAGATATTATGTTTTAAATAGAATAATAATTTTTTTCTGACTAATAAATATGCTGTTTTTATTATTTAATTTCAAAATGAAGTCAGATTATTATAATTATTTTCATCTTAGTATAAAATGTCTTTCTAATCTTCTTCGTTTTCTCCGTCATTCATCCAGTCGTCTGCATCTTTGACCTTTCCTGCCGATGGTAATTGTTGAAAAAAAATGCTTTATACTCAGTTTGTATCACCCCAGGTCAAAAAGATCCTTCTATTTTCGTAAGGACATTTGTAACTTATTATTGTCCTATGGTTTTATTCAACCCTTTCCCGGCAAATATTTTTCGAGTTTTCGGAAAGGTGTGCACATTGTACTTCAATTTTACGGTTGAAGCACACATTTTATTTTCACCAAATCCTCATTTTGTCTTTTAGAATCATCCGACCAGTTCTTTATTATTTCTTTTGATTACTGTGATTAATTGAAAAAGGAATCGAAGTTACGTACTTTTCCCTACGTACGGTTTTTTCGTTAATTTTGACGTAGCTTATATTCATTAAGACAAATTATGTTCACGCTCTACATTGACAACACAGCATTTTACAAACCACGATGATGCCCTGCCCGGACGTAGCATCATTGTTCGTAAGTGAGGGCCGGACATTGTCGGCTTATCACTTGTGAGCTCGTAAAAAATACATTGTACTGGGTAAACCGGATGTTTTTTTTCTCTGTTCTCGTGCTTATTTGGTAAGACATGGACATATCGCTATTATGCATATGATAGGGCTTCTGAAGACGAATCCAATGGTATCAAATTTGCAAAATCGTCAAAATTTGACTTCGAAACATTGTGTGTCTGAGGTATCGTTACGTTTTATATAAAGAACGCAGATTCACCCATTGTTACACCTTGACACCCAGGTGTCCAAGTTTCAGGATAGTCTCCAGGAGAAAATTTAATTTAATTTCACTGATCAAATAAACGAACCACAGCTATTTTTCTGAGCAATTATTGTTCCAAAATTATCATCAAATGGAATTCGAGAAATGTGATATATCAGCACACGAAGCTAGTATATTTACTTAGTCTCTGTAAAGTTAATAAATCCTTATCAGTTACACAGAAATTAGTTTACTATACGGTCATAACAGTTTAGCAAGTTTCTAGAAGAAGGGGTATCAAAAATTTCTAAACGTTTTTTTCTTATGAGTCCTCTTCGTTATGTTAAAGAATGTGTGAAAAGCCGTTGAAAGATATAACTGAGGTAGTTGCAAAATGATTCATATAAGTTGCAGTGCTGAGGATAACCTGAATTATTACATTCTACTAATGTAAATCGGCCTGGACAAGTTATTAATGAAACGTGTATAAGAAAAGCAAAATACAGGCAAAAGAAATGATGATATAAATACCACTCAACGTTTCTGGAAGCATTGTTCCTTTCTTCAGGTGCAGAAAAAAGCGTTTTTGAGTTTTGTCAACTGACTTGAAATTGTGTCTCTTTAGGCTCTTGCGTTTTTTCTGCAACCGAAGAAAGGGAAAAGTCTTCCAGAAACGTTATGTGGTATTTATATTATCACTTCTTTTGTCTGTATTTGGCTATCTTTCTCATAATTAATTTTCAAACAGACGTAAATTTTTAATTTTGAAAGGTGATTAATTTATTTAATTCCAGGTTGTCTTTATCGTGGAAATCGTTGTAAACAAGACGCAAGTTACTATAATTTGTTATGTTGTTATATAACCAATTCTTGTAAACTCTCAATTATTCAATTGTTACCGATGTAACCCTTGAGCGGTTCGGTCGCTAATGACCTCACTGTTGATGCCACCTTAAATAAAGCCATTAAAAAAAACACAAGTAGGAATTGTCATGATCTTTTCACTGAATATTTGGCGGTCAGAAAAAATCGATTCCTAACAGTATATTTGAGTTAATTTGTTTTATGCATATTGCTCAACGGAACTACTATGGTTATTCTCCAAACTATCAGGTATGGTGTTGGTTGCAATGTCGCAATAAGACGATAGGTTCCTTTCGTACTACAAAGCGGTAGCTTGGTTCTGCAGATGTGTCGTATCCGTTGTTTACTTCGGGATCAGTAAGGGCAAAAACAACGGCAGTGGGTCTGAGTGTGCACCAGATGTGTTCCCACGCCGTTATCCCATGGCTGCCAACGCCAACGATTGCAGACGAAGACACAAGAGCAACACCCCATAATCTTTGTGAAGTTTCATTCATATATATAATGCCGAAGACATTTATCACAAAAAAGTGTTTTCGTAACCATCTGAGATAGGCTAGAATTCAACTACATACCTTCAATGTGACAAACACAAAATATTTAAATGGTTTTTACTAATATAAAGAAACAACAGCTATCTGAAGTTAGAAAAATATATTTATTGAAAATAATTCTACGTTTCATCACCAATTTACGATTTCTTCAGTTGTAACGTTTTACAAAATTTAGATAGTCAGGGTCGTTCGTTTACTTTCCTTGTCTATTACTTCGACCACAAGTTAGCAGAGAACGAATTTTTATAGTCAGGGTAGTTCGTTTACTTTCCTTGTCTATTATTTCGACCACGACGGTCAGTAGAGAACGAATTTTGATAGGCGGGGTCGTTTGTTTACTTTCCTTGTCTATTACTTCGACCACAAGTAAGCAGAGAACGAATATTGATAGTCAGGGTGGTTCGTTTACTTTCCTTGTCAATTACTTCGACCACAACGGTCAGCAGAGAACGAATTTTGATAGTCAGGGTCGTTCATTTACATTCCTTGTCTATTACTTCGACCACAAGTCAGCGGAGAACGAATTTTTATAGTCAGGGTAGTTCGTTTACTTTCCTTGTCTATTACTTCGACCACGACGGTCAGTAGAGAACGAATTTTAATAGGCGGGGTCGTTTGTTTACTTTCCTTGTCTATTACTTCGACCACAACGGTCAGCAGAGAACGAATTTTGATAGTCAGGGTCGTTCATTTACATTCCTTGTCTATTACTTCGACCACAAGTCAGCGGAGAACGAATTTTTATAGTCAGGGTAGTTAGTTTACATTCCTTGTCTATTACTTCGACCACAAGTCAGCGGAGAACGAATTTTTATAGTCAGGGTAGTTCGTTTACTTTCCTTGTCTATTACTTCGACCACGACGGTCAGTAGAGAACGAATATTGATAGACGGGGTCGTTCGTTTACTTTCCTTGTCTATTACTTCGACCACAAGTAAGCAGAGAACGAATATTGAGAGTCAGGGTGGTTCGTTTACTTTCTTTGTATATTACTTCGACCACAAGTCAGCGGAGAACGACCTTGACTATAAAAATTTTGTAAAATGTCACACCTGAAGTGATCGCAAATAAGCAACGAAACGTAGTGTAATTTTCAATAAATCCATATTTTTTGACTTCTAATGGCTGTTGTTTATTAATAATTTATCTTAAACAGTTAGAACATACTGTATATATCAAATTTATAAATATAATTTGGTAGAATTTAAAATATAATCTATTTCTGCCGTTGCTTTCGAAATCAATTAGATGTCGATTCTCATCAATACATCCTAGATTATACCCGATGCTCTGAAGCAGGGAAATATTGATCACTATATTGACCGGCTGCGGAGTGGATTGATTTACATATTTAAGTAGTTGAGGAATTTTGAAGAAGATTTAAATTTTTAGATTTATATTGATAAATATTGGGGAGAGACTTAAATATTGATGAATATATTGACTGAATGCGTTCGTGATTCCATATTTTCATCATTATTCAGTTTAGACGTGTGGTTGTACACTTTGTGACGTCATTACAAATTAGGAAACAAGTTAAGCTTACCCTATGGCCACGCCATTCCCCGCCTAATTCTTTCTTCCTACAATGAAGGAAAATTCTTTGCTGAAGTACAAGTCATTGAATGATTATATCTAAAAATAATGAGATATATTCAATATAGAGATGAATATATATTAATTTTTTTTTCTAAATGAAGTACATCAGTAGAAAGTGACAAAGAATGCAATGTGGGGTGGAAGATGGAGTATATGGACATATGATGGAGTCTCCAGGGAAATGAATTTTATTACTTTTATATTCAAATATCTGTGAAGTAAAAATAACATGTTAAGTCAATAATTAAATACACTTTATTTATGAACCTAACTAAGCAAACCACTAGTACTTAACTCAAAAAAGAAGTGATTTACTACCCTACCCCTTGTATAAATAATAATTAAAAAACCATAAAACTAAATAATTCAAAAAGGTTGTTAAATGCGTCCTGTGTTTAAATTACCCCAGACTCCAGATATGATGAACATAAAAAAAACCGTGTCGTGTATTGATAATATTCTGTAGAAGTTAGGATTGTGTAATATCTGAAAAGATATAGACTAATTATATTAACTAATGTATTTAAAAAATAATGTGAAAAAGTAAGAGAATGCAATGTTCCACGTGGAGGTATGAACAATTGTTTACGATCTATGAACCACAGAAATTGTTTAATGATTAAATTTCAATACGTGTTTGCAAATATTCTGTCTCTTATGACAATAATTTGAATATTTTAATTTGGTTCTGTTAGTATTATTGATTTTTTATGGTTGTGTATATAATTTTCAATTTTCATTGTTGTTGGCTGAGATCGGTTATTTTTTTTTCCATCCGTATTTCTGTATTCTGAACATTATGGCCAAAATCAGACCTGACAAGAATAAAAACAGGTACAACGTTTCTTCCACAGATTTGTGGATCTTCTCAAGTACACGAACACGAAACCGCGAAATTTCTGTGTGCTGGTATATATAGCTGTCCAAAGATGATAGGAGTCGAGTGGATAGCAATCGATCATAGATTTTGCTCAAAGAGTCAGAAGTTTCGCGGTTTCTTGAACCTGTACTTCAGAAGATCCACAAATCTGTGGAAGAATCGTTGTACCTGTTTTTATTCTTCTCAGGTCTGTTTTTGACCATAATGTTCAGAATCGTAATATATATACACAGAGATAAATTTTAACACTATTATTTTTATTCAATCAAAATGAATACTATAAAACATTACAATTCATTTTTTTATGTTGATCCTCTCTTGATTTGATTTGTGTGGGTTAAATGACAACTAAATTCACACATTACCAGATCAATTTCTTCATATAAAATGATAGATACATTATTAAATACAAAACAGCATTTATTTTTAGCGGCTAGAAATTTATGAAAGCTAAATTCAGTTTCAATGTCGTTTACTTTCCTTGTCTAAAGTCATAGTAGACGGTGAGTGACTTATACGGTGCTTCATAACAATATAATGCTGGAGATATTTCCATCAGTCTCAGAAGAGATTTTGTAATGCACTTAATGAGTTTCCTACGATTTGTTCGAGGATGTATGCAACCAGATATGTACTCGTGTGGGTCGTAGATGCTGACGTGAGATATTGCATTCAGCCTTCGTCAACACTTCCCAGGGATCTGTTTCGTTTCAAACTAAGCTCGTGTGCTGGAATAAGTAGAGAGCAAAACGGAGACTTTTCTAACGTCATCATTCTGTAAAATATCACTTTTACGTTCGTCCTCTTGACTAACGACTTTTTGAGAAAGTAACGTTCAGGAAACGTGTAAAATATGGCTTGCATTGGGGGTTATAACAAAGTTGGTAAATCATCGAATTTCAAGCCTTCTTAGAAACACAGATAGTGGGAAAAACAAAGCGCCGATTTGTATTCTTTTTAAATGTTTCCCTGGTTTGTCAAGGTACCGACAAGCTCAAGCTGTAATCCACGCACTGCACGTGTCATTCAACAATGAATATGGACCGTTGTAATGTAAAACAAACCGTTTCTGTAAACAGGGCCCAAAATCCCCGTCCGAGCAGTTAAAAATCAGGTTTTGAAACGTTCGCCATGTCGGGAGTCAGGTTTGTATTGTTTAAAATTTTAATCTGCATCAATATATAAAAGATTTTTCCATCGAAATCGGAAAACCGTTTTCTTGTTTTAAACAAACTAAAAACATCAGGTAGTCCACAATTTTGTCTGAAGAAAGCGGACTCTTCTATACAACATTATAATGTGTCACGGAAGTCGGGAAATTGGAACGTCCGTCATTTTAAAGATGGCGGATGGTAGTTTTAAATTGGTAATAATCTTTTCACGGATCTTCCAACCGACGTAGTAAAGTTTCATATAAATCACTTCCCCGTTTTCTTGTGAAGTGATTAACGGGCATTCAGAAAGATAACATTAGTGTTTCTGTGCAATGCAAAGACGAAAGCACTATTTTATTTCCATGAAGATTTGTTGAATGTCTATTGTACATTGCTGGCACACTTCCCGTGCGTCCTGGTTCAGTATAGGTCGTCTCCGCGCCCATTACGAAGACTTTATTTTAAAGATAATTGTTTTCGTGTTCTTTTGAGAGTTGTCAACTGCTTTGTGTTCACTGCCTATAAATTGTATGAGTTTCCAAATGTATTCCACTCACTGTTAAGTGTTTGTCCAGATTTAATTGAAGTTGAAACTAACTGAATATAAATAAACTTAAGTTTTTATTGCGAACGGTTTAATGAGTGTGAGTATTGTGTGGCATCTTGCAACGCAGCACTTCGGACCACGTGAAGTCTGGATAAACACGCCATAGACGGTCGCTCCATGTTTCAAGTCACAAGTTTCGAACACTGTCTCGTGTAAAAATTTGAGATGACGTTTCTTAAACTATTAAAGTGAAAGCCGTCAGTTGTATGCAGTCGGTTCCACGCATGTATGTTAGTTTAAAATTCGAAATGATGGGGAAAAAAAGTTTCCGAAACATTTCTCGCATCAGTATTGGCAGTGGCCTAGAAGTGTTTCCAAAACAACTATTCATCTAGGTTCTTTGAACTTCTAAATCACGCTTTAGACTGGATACTTATAGATCTGAAATAAAATACCTTCATATATATATATATATATATATATATATATATTGTAATAAACAAAACGGAAGTCCAAATAAAAGATTAATATTTATAAACAACAATTTTTATTTATCAGAATCTACAATTGTACAATTTAATAAAAAAAACCATATATATCCTTCTCTCATGGGTCTTTACTGGGTTTGATAACGGACAGAACACTTAAATAATCAAAGAACCCAACATTTATCTTTAAATTACACAGAAATATTTAATCGTCTAGACATCGACGAAACTTATTGACGAACTTAGAATTACCAGATTGATTCTAAATTTAAAAGAGTTTATTTTATTAACACAAAAGAAAAGAATGATATCTGACTGTATCTTTTAATTCCGTTTACACATATTAATACCATGAAATTTCAACTTACGATTACTCAGGAACATTTGGCTCGTTCATTACACACACACTTTATGGACTGGACGTTTACACACTGACTCTAACACATATTATTGGTTCGACGATAGCTGATTCTCGGTGAAGGACATCCCACTTGCTCGTGGTGAAACTACTCGACGGTGGATGAAGTGTCCTGGTCTCCTACCATCGAAGACAGTGGTCAAATTTTGACATTACAACAGATTGAACTTCTGCATACAAAAATGTTTATCGTTGAATAATTTTGCTATTTCTCTCGCAGGCTGCTAAATTTCTCCATACTCGGTGCTCGCCGTACGCCTCCACAACTCTCACTCCCCTCTTGACTCCAAGACTCAACTAACTCCACCTCCTAGCTCCAAAACTCAACTAACTCTGCAAAAATCTTATCTTCCCTTTATATATTCCAGTCCCTTCTCTTTTCCTTTGTTCCAAAACTACGTCGCAACTGCTCGTTGACAGTTTCTCCATTATCCCGAGATTTACATTCGGCAGATGCTGTTCCTTAGCTAGCAAAATATCTAGCCGCTCTGTCTTGTCCCGACGCCGCCAATCGAGACAGGTCTAATTTGTCTTTGAACTTGTCTTCTTACCCCCGCACTCACACGTGCGCGTTTCTAAATTCTTCAGACCGCCCAAACTGCCCCTCGATCCCAAGTCAACAAGTGACCTGTCCAGGCCATTAATCAGAAACAATGCCTTTTCTTAACAGATTTATCTTGCGACAGGCCACCCTGTATGTGCCTTGCTTCCGACGGCCCAGCCCATCAATCGGCAACCATGCCTTTCCTTCAAGGCATTACAATATATATATATATATACATATATATAGTGGTAATTAAGAGGAAATAATTAATTAATAAGCAAAAATTTGGACTCGCATTGTTAGCGGCATAAAACACACAAGTCGTACACAAGAATGTGGCAAGAATGCAATGTTTGTGGGTGTTGTAGAGGTTGGTTCGCTAGACGCGCAGAGCAGAGTCTGTGGGGAGGCGAGCTCCAGTAAAGTCGTCTTGGAAATATAGCAGTGGACAGACGAAAAGTATAAAATCCAGAAAGTGCCTGGATACATGTAACAACAGTTAGAAAATTTTTACAAGTTGCGGTCTGTGAGATAACTACGTAATATTCAACGCTAAATATTCAAAGTACTGAGTGTAAATCATTATATTCTCGATTTAGACCTTTTTCGTCAATTTTGGGAGTCCAGGTAACTGCATCCAGCAGTTAACAATCTTCGGAACGAGCTAATAGGATTTATTAAACGAACAGTGGACCAAATTTTTGCAAAACTAAAAGTGTTGATTAGAGTCAGTGGATAAAATGGCCTGTCTATAAAGTGCAATAAATGTGTGTGTACGAACGAGACAATTTCCTTGAGTACCAGAGACAGTAAGGTAAAATTCCACAGAATTACTATCTGTAAACTTAGTAAAGATATTATCGCCAGATTTCGAATTTCGTTCATAATTTAAAGTTCGTATTTTATGTTTTTGCATTGTAATAAACTATTGATGAATTAAGTCCATGATAGCTTCATAAAATTTCATTGTTAACAAGTATTTTCGTTATTAAAGGCCCAGTAAAAACACAGAGATATAGTCATTTAATTGTAAAAGATTAATTGATAATGTAAATAGAAATTTATTTGCTAATAACTTGTGTAAATTATAATTGTTAGCAGTTAATAAATGTTAATTGTTTGTTTTAATTGCTTTTGCATTATTTATTGGACGTAAAATACTACAAATAGACGCCTTAACGTGAGGCATTGCTTTTAATTTAATTGTCTTTCATTTGTGAACACCAGAATATATATATATATATATATATATATATATATATATATATATATATATATATATATCGTAGTCATTCAATATTAACAAGGTATGATAAATACTTCGTACGACCTTTCGTTCTATCTGATTAAGATAGCTGCACCAGCCTGTTCAGTCGATAGAGCATTTATTATAGGTTTGAAAGAATGTACCATCAAATTTCAATTTAAAGTATTTATTTTTAACAATTTAATGCATTCACAAAAAACACATTAAAAAATAACATCTCAGTAATGAAATTTAACTCTGTTTGAGCGCTACCAAAAAACCTATAATCGGTTTTAGAAATAAGTTGTGCGGCATACGCTGATGCCAACCGCACTCATCAACACTATTAAACAGTTGAAAAAAATATAGAATATTAGTGGTTTTTATTTACTATGTTGGCAATATGAAAATAATTTTTTAGAAGAAATGGATGGCAAATTTCAATACGTCATTTGTTTCATTCTCCAAAGATAAACCTGCCGCTAATTTATTAGTAAAAAGATTTAGAATTGATTTCGCTTATTTAAATAAATAAAATAAAATAAATTACTTAATATATAATTTGTTTCATCTATATAATAAAAAAAGGATGTATATTTGTATGTATGTATTTACGTTGTTTTTTATACAAATTTTATCGCGTGGACAGAATGCAACAAAAATTGGTACACATATTCTTCAAAATACGAGAAAAGGTACTGTGAGGGTGAGAAACGCCTAGCATACATGTGGAAAGAATTATAATTAAAAACCGTGATCATAAAATATTAAATTACTGCGCGCCAAGAGACAATGACGTCACGCGAGAGAAAGACGTTACTACGCAACAGACAAAGGAAATATTTCCTTTATTAGGAATGAAATAAAGCAGAAATATTTTCTTTAAATAAAAAGTATAATTTTCTTCAGCAATACTCCATCGAATGGTAATAAAGAAGAATACGAATTACTTTACCATCCTTGCGGAAAATGTAACTTAATTTTCGCGCTATATTAGTTGTGAGTCTAGCTAACAATTTCATCAATGTAATATTTCGTAATGTATGAAGACTGAGTGACAATTGACAATTATATCCTGAAATACTCAGGGAATATATTTAAGTATTCAATTAAATACTTTTTCGAGTTTATATAAATAAGTACACGAGCAACGCCGGGCACCCAGCTAGTGCTTGAATAAAGGTCAAAAATTTATTTTCTGTTTTATTGTTTGAGAAGCGTTGAGAACTCTATGTGCAACAATGTCACGTCACGTATTGTTGAACCAAAATTAGAGAATAAACGCTGGCATCTTTAGAGAAAACTATGAAACGTTCGCAAAATCGGATTATAATCCAGATTATGGGAACATTGATTGTATTTAACTTAATTAGTATATAAATACAAAAATTAATCATAGAGTTTCGAACGTTGATGACGCCATTGTTGTCTGCGATAGTACTAGCCCCAGTATATTAATAATAATTATATATTTTTTATTAGACTAGATTTTATTATTTCCATTAGTCCTCTGCTGAGGAAATATTTACTTACAAATGTATGAATGAGATATACATAAATACTCTAGATGTTTAAGACTATACATTAATAGTCATATGAATATTTTAAAGTGTTCATATTTGAAATTACATTAAATAGGTTCATGGAGTATGAAAGGAATACTACATACGTAAATAAGGGAGAATAAGTTAGGATTACAGAACAAGTAAGAAATCTTAAATATACAGTAAGGAATAAAAAGTAATTGTAAGCTGAACTTCACTTCACTAATAGCACTAAAAAGTTTTCCAAAAATTACACTGCGCTGCTGAAATTACACTCCCGTTTGTATATCATCTTCTTGTACTGATGAGCCTTCAAAGTGTTGTAGCCTCGGAAAGAATTTATCTGGCAGCTCTTGTCAGAGGCTGGAAATCTCGTGCGGATGACATGAAATAAACAATTGTGAAGTATCACTTGGACATACAGACAATAAAGATTTATATTAGTGATACATAAATTAACCAGTATTTTCCAGAGAACTAATGTGATTTTGGTTCAGGCCGATTTACAAATTCGTTAACAGATTACGCGTCGTTAATCAACAGAGTTTTGCATTTCTTAATAAATACGCTGTAACTGCTGACGCTTTTTATGCTAAGAGGAAGACAATTAAATAGCTTTATTCCTGAATAATGTACACTTTTTTCAGAAAGTGATTGGTGATGTTTGCCTGTCCGTAATGTCGCGCGGTTTCTCGTACTATATTCATGGAATTCCCCGTTAGTAACAAACAGATCTACAACTCTCTATGCAATTTTTGCCACATAATAATCGGATCGCACGTTTCTGTAGTTTAAATATTTCCACAGAGCGAGAAGAAAGTTCCCATTCCACAGCACATGTTTGAATGGAAATATGCATAATATCCCGTTTTTGCAGTTAAAATTATCTACTTGTTGCATTAATAATAGAAGAGAATAACAGACGAAACTAAGTTTACTTGAGAGTACCTTAATGTGTTTATTCCATCGTAACTTCCCGTCCACTTTAACACCGAGAAATGTTCCATGATCAGTCGCTAATTCAGTGGTGTTGTTACAGAACGAAAACTGGACAAGTTTAGTTTTATGTAAGTTGAGAACCAATTTGTTTGCACGTAACCAGACATTTAGTGACTTCAGCGCACTTTCGATTTTTGTTTTTCAAGTGTTTTGTAGTCGCTTCCAGTTATTATTAAGTTTGTGTCATCGGCATAAAGGACTGATTTTATAGGTTTGAAGCAATCTGGAGTAAAAGCACACACACACAATAACAACCTAACGAGGTCAAGCTCTAGGCGCTTAATGAAACTAATTTTCGGGTGTGTCACATGCAACGAAGTACACTAAACTGTACAGTAAACTGAAGTTCACGTCATCTTATTCTGTCGTGTTCCTTTATTTGTTGTAAATTTATTATAATTTATCCAACAGAGCTATAACATAAATATTGCCGTCATTGTTTTCTATGGCAACTTTTTGCTTTCGATTAGTAAGGCAGGATTTGAAAAGTAAGGAAACATTTCCCCTAATTCCGTAAAACTCCAGTTTATCTAGTAAAGTTTTGTGATCAATCACATGTCGAATGCTTTGGAGACGTCTGCAAATATCCCTGTTACTTTTAATTTGCCTTCCAGAGAATCCTGGATCGATTGGACGAAATCGTTCATGGCGCTTTTAGTGGATTTATTTTTGAGGAAGCCATGTTGTTCTGGTGAGATGATTTTATGTTTTTCTAAGAAATTTACAACTCGCAAATGTAACGCTTTTTCTAGTATTTTATAGAAAATTGGAAGGAAGGAAACGGGTCGGTAATTCGAGATATCAGTACGCGTACCCTTTTTAAAGAGTGCAATTACTTTAGCTACTTTTAAAGAATCCGGAAATTTTCCTTTCAGGAACGACGAATTAATTATGTATTGAATTGGTTCTAGAATTTAAGCTCATTATATTTAATACGTCACCCCTAGTTAATGGTAATAAAAATATTGAATAATCAGCCCTTTTCTTCGCGTTGTGAAGAAGTTCGGGAACGGAATTGTCTTTCGGTCTCGTAACGTTATCCAGATGTTGTTTATGTACATTAAAATAGTAATGGTTAAATGCTGAAGCTGCTTCCGCGTTTGAAATGATTTTATCATATTAAAGAATACAGATGTTCTTTGTATCAAATCTTTGTTTCCCAGAAACATTATGAATTACATTCCATGTGGCTTTTATTTTATTATCTGAATTGATTATACCTGGATTGGTTATAGCTCAGTTGGGTAAATTATAATAAATTTACAACAAATAAAGGAACAAAACAGAATAAGATGACGTGAACTTCAGTTTACTGTACAGTTTAGTGTACTTCGTTGCATGTGACACACCCACAAATTAGATTCATTAAGCGCCTAGATCTTGACCTCGTTACGTCGTTATTGTGTGTGTGTGTGTGATTTTACTCCGCGCGCATCGTTGCAACGCCGGATTTGCCTCTCCTTCCTCAAATTAAGCCACCCACCATCGTTCGTGACCTCTGCTATGGTAGAAAATTACCAAAAGTCAGCGTATTTATTTGGGAAAGTTAAATGTTAGATAAAATACATCACTTAAAATTCAATGTAACGTTTTTCCTCTTCAGACGTTATCTAAAATTATTTCAGAAATATAAAACAATAAAAAGATTGAATCACAAATAAATAAATTAAGTATAATAAACAAATTATATGTTCTAAATGTTAAAATTTGAATAAATGTAGAACTCGCCTATCAATTTCCATGACCGAAATTACAGTAAAAAATGTCAATGTATAAACTTCATAGACTTTATGATGATGTAAATGAAGTGTATTGAAATTTTATATTAATTAAAATGGAAAATAATCAGAATCAGAAATATCTTATTTTTATTTTAGAATGTTATTTTGTAATCGCATTTAATTCGCACGATGACAATACAAAATCATTATATGAGTAATAAGAAAGAGACATTAATTTTCGTAGGTTTTCCCTGTGAATATGTATCTAGAAGATGTCGATGGTGTTCGTCAACGAAACGTCGGGCTTAGAAAATGCCACCCCGTTGGAAACCCGAGAATAATTCCAGCGTGATAAATGTCTTGTAAGAGGCAACAGTTACGCCTCGCTGTTTCCACAGATATGCTTTGTTCGTCAGAGCTCTGAACCCAGGACAAGGAGCGAACAGCGAGCTCTGTTTAGTGCCGGAAGTGACGACCCCCGTTTTTGTGATAGGGAGACACAGGAACAGCCTGTTCTCTGGCCTCTTCTGCAGAGAGATGGCCCGTTCTAAACACAGTGTGTACGGTATTCACCCAAAATATATGTGAAATAAGTATTCTTAAATATCCTGAGGTATTGCTTACTCCATACAATAATATTTAGAAGGGAAAAGCAAACACCTTTAATGAAATTTCTACTATCACAGGATTACCTCGATTTCAGTTTTGCAGCCCATTGATATCTATTAAGTTAATAATTAGGCATACGTAGAGTAGTTACAAGTTTATCTTATACCATATTATCGGAAATATTTGAAATGCACTAAACTTCAAAAGTTGAGGATATTAACGTCGCCTGATGTAGAAATGAACGTGCAAGTGGATGATAGAGAGAAAAAAAAGAGTTCAGTATCTCTTTCGTATTCTGTTGAACAGAAACAAATACTTGCTGATGTCGGTTTTAGATAAATGCGAAAAAAATGTTAGTACAGAACAGAAGAGGATAATGGTAGCATGCTTCTTGGCAGGTAAACAAAAACGGCGTTTTAAGGACCAGTGTAAGAGTAAGATTAAATTGGCTTTATTGAATTTTCCACCTTAGTATTTATTAATCTGTAGATTGTTTGTACATTATCAAATGAGATGAGAATTGGCATTTTTCTCTGCTTAAGTGTGTATCACGGTTCAGTATAAATTTCATTTGGGTCTTAATAACAATAAATAATCAACAAACCTCAACAATATCCTCATAACTACAACGTTAAAATTTTTTTTAGGATTTCATTTTATGAAATTATATAAAAACCACTGTGATAAAAAAATAAGGTGAAATTGCCATTTACAACTCCCGGGTATTAGGAAGGCAGGTAATTTTTTTTCCATAGGTTGGTAGGACTGTCTATAATATTTGCCAAGCGTCTGTTTGTTAAAAGGTTTAATTGTCTCCGAGTTACACGTGTTTTTGTAAACAGCCAAAAGTGAATTTTTCGATTTTTTCAATGGGAGAATTTTTTGAGCAAAGAACTTGCATCAAATTTTGTTTGCGGAACGAATATTCTTGTGCGGACACGTTGAAAATGTTGCGGAAGGCCTTTGGTGATCAAACTATGGCACAAAAAGACGTTTATAAGTGGAACAAGTTCAAAGAGGGCCGAGAACGCGTTGAAGACGAACCGCGCTCTGGACGACCATCAACGTCTACCACGTCCAAAGAATCAAAGATTTGGTGCTTGAAAATCGTCGATTGCAATTAGAGATCTCACTGATAGTGTTTGAATATCATTTGGCTCAGCTAAAACTATTTTGAAGAATGTTTTGTGTCTCAAACGAGTCAAGTCTCGATTGGTGCCAAAATCGCTCAATTTTTGCGTTGATGTTGATGTGTGTGAAACTTTGCTGGCTGACTATCAGGACCACTTGAAATGCATCATTACTGGAGACGAGACTCGGATTTACGCATACGTCCCTGAAACCACTGACCAATCCAGCGAATATCGTGCAAAAGGTGAAGCAAGACCGAAAAAGACCACGACAAATTCTATCGAAAATCAAGGTCATGTTGACAGTTTTATTTGATCATCGTGGTGTGGTGCACTATGAATTCCTTCCGCCGGGCCAAACTGTCAACAAAGAATATTATTTGAGCGTTATGCGTCGTTTGCGTGAAGCTATTCGTCTGAAACGGCCGGAATTATGGGCGAACAACTCTTGGTTCCTTCATCACGATAATGCACCATGTCATACTGCATTGGTTCTTCGCGACTTTTTTTGCCAAAAACTCGACTCATATCGTTAGCAAACCACCGTATTCGCCTGATTTGGCTCCGTGCGACTTCTGGCTATTCAGCAAACTCAAAAGGCCAATGCGGGGACGCCGTTTTGACGCGATTGAGGAGATAAAAACCGAATCGAAGAAGGTCTTGAAGGCTATACCGGAAATAGATTATTCCGACTGTTTGGAGGACTGGAAAAAGCGTTGGAAAAAGTGCGTTTTATCGGACGAGGATAACTTTGAAGGGGATGAAATTGATTTGGAAGAATAAATAAATAATTTTTTTTTTATAAATAAATTCACCTTACTTTTTGTTCACAGTGGTATATATATATATATATATATATATATATTTATATTTATATATATATGTATGTGTGTGTGTGTGTATGTGTATAATGTGCATATACGCCAATAGAGATCACTCAAAGCATTCAACTCGTTAATAGCTGTATTTCGGAACCTCCACTCTTCTAGCATCTTTTGTCCATGTATTCTCGTTCTCTCTTCATTCCAAGTTTTTTGTCCCTTTGGAACTTCTGTCTCGTAACATCACATTCTACTTTTGGATCTTGTTTCTGTATGTTTCTATCTTCAATTCGATCTATTTGTGCGTTCTGTAAGTCAATTTTGACTTTGCAAGCCAGCATTCTCGTGATGAGCCTTGTTGATGGTTGTCTGCTGATGTCTGCTGCTAGGTTGCATACCTTCTCTGTGGGTTTCTAGAGTTCAATCCATACCTCTTCTGTTTCTTTTGGTCCGAGAATTTTTATAATAATTTTGCATTCTTCTTTCAACATGTTTTCAATGCCACTTTTCGAATGGAGTGTTAAGAGTGTTTCGCTTCATTCACCGCCTCTGTCACTATCACTATTTTTTAAATTTATTTTTATAACCTTTGTCCTAATATTTTCAGTTGTTTCACTTTTTTGAGTGGACATGTATCTTGTGTTGAAGATGTTGTGTAATTTGCCACATGATCTATTCTTTTTCTGTAGTCTCTCTTCCTGTGTGTTCGAGGATTTCTCCTAAGTATTTGAAGTGTGTGTGGCTTTCTTTATCTTTCCGTATAGTGTGTTTAGTTTTTGGATCTGTAATTTTGAGCAGAATAATTCAATCGCCTGGAAGGAGATTTGTAGACCAACTTTTTTTTTCGCATTCTTTGAGGACTTCTATTTGTTTGTTTTTTCGTTATTTGCGAGAATATGTATAGTTATAACCTTTAATATTTTTAATTTCATTTTTATCAAATTTAGTTTTAACAACTCTTTAAAAGGAAACTTTAATGTATGGATAGTTTTGGTAAAGTAAATTATTATTCACGAATTCGTCAATTTGCAATTCTGAAATTTATTACAATTTAAATTTATATTTTTTATACACAATTTTTATATAATTTTTGTATACATTCATGCCACGGCTTATTTATGAGACTTAATATGTGTAGGGTCGCTTTATCGGACCTCAAATCAGTTATAGGCACTTGTAACGAGTTATAAATTTATAGAAAAATACAAAGATATTGAAACTACTGATTTATTAATTAAAAAACAGACGTTAAATAAAAATTTTCAAATATTGAAATGAATTTACAAGTTTTACTTAACTTTTCCTTAAATAATTTAAATAACAAAATGAAATCTGACGATATGTAAATTATACAAATGTTGACAAAATATTTTATCGACTTAATTATTTAACATACCAAATGTGGGAAAATTGAAGTTAAAAATTTTCGAAACACTTATAAGACCTGTTGTGAAACGTGGACCCTTAATAATAATGATAAGCACTTACTCAGAATATTTGAACGCAAGATACTGAGAAGGATATACGGGCCTGTATGTACGAATGGAGAATTAGAAGAAACAGAGAACTAGAGCAACTCATGAATAACGAGGACATTGTTAGGTTTATCAAGAGCAGAAGGTTGGCCTGGATGGGACACGTAGTTAGGATGGATGAAAGCAGAACACCTAGACGGATTATGGACTGGAGGCCAATTGGGAGGAGGAAAAGGGGGAGACCCCGGACAAGATGGGTAGATGACATCGAGAAGGATATACAAACCATGAAAGTAAGAGGATGGCGGTGACACACGGGAGAGGGCGGAATGGAAAAAAATTGTTAATAAGGCCAAAAATCACATTGAGTTATAGTGCCAATAAAAGAAGAAGAAGAATGTGGGGAAAGTCCTCGTATCCTCTCCAATTCTTTCACTTCACTAAATTTAAATATTTTCTTTTTAACTCAACCACAAAAGTGCTAAAATTACTTTTGCTTTTAAAATCGCGATAATGTGTATTAAGTTGCACACTCATTTTATACACCACACTTCACTCAGCATATACAATTCACTCTTTCGTGCACCACGGACGATCAGATTTTTGTGGTTTATCCACAACTACCTCAGAATTGTTTCTTTTTTTTAAATCTGGAACGCTTCACGAATTTGTAGATCATCCTTGCGCAGAATCTTTAGCAGTTGATCTTTACTTGTTGACCTCCATCATATATCTGATATACGGTTTTCAGTTATCAATTAATTCTAATTTTACTTTGACCTACAGTTGGAAGCAATTTAATTTAGTATGCAATTTGGACGTATCAATAATTTTATAGAACACCCAAATTTTAAAGTCATTAAATTTTTCAATAGAATAAGTGTTCTTAATATTTAGTGACAGGTTTGAAAATGAAAAAATTGAAATTTATCTAATACAAGATTTGCTTAATTTATTTAATAAAAATATATAAATTTGCCACGGCTACATTTACAAATCTTAATCTAAGAGTGCTTTATCGGTCATCAAAATAAGTATGGAATGCAATTTACTTTCCTTTATTAAAATGTTTTGAATTTGTCACATTAAAACAGGTAAATTAAGAGAAAATTTAAAGTTGATTATATCAAAATATTAAAGGTTTCCCTAATTTAATATTACACAATCTGAAATTTTACGGTAGAAAAACTATGCTACATTTACAATGTATTTTATTATTAAATATTAATATAAACTCAACATACCAGTTTCTGATTGTTCGTAAATTTTAGTACAAAATATTTTAGAAAATCTTATAAATTTTAAAAGCAGGCCATATTGTGCATACAATTGTACCTACTTTCACGAACTTAAAAAACGCCTCCGATTTAAATCCGTTACAAGCTCCAGACAATTGGGGATCCAGCCTACGAACCCCAAGATATTTCGGCCCTGGAGACTAGTCAACATTAGAGCAATCAAAAATCATTAATGGACCTCAACATATTTCGCCCAAAGACACCCGTGAAGTATAAATTGTTTCGATTACAGCAACCAATATTAATGCCAGAGTCTAACGATTGACTGTTTTTTTCCAACTTTACTTGCCGAACTCTAAACCATCTTCCCCGGGTCTATTTAGGATTCAACTAACTTTTACTGGAGAAATTATAACCCCCCACTTCATTCAATTCTATTTACTGGTGAGATTTTTTTTTTAGGGTAACAGGTTACTGAGGGTAATCCACATAGTGGCAACTCCCCTTTAATAGCATAGGAAGGGATTTGAAAGGGGGCATGCGGAATGGTAGAGAAGGTAGCCAAGGGTTAACTAAGGCCCCCGAGCTATAGTTTAAGGATCCTGCCCGGAATTCGCCTAAAAGTTATGCAGGACAAACCCTAGAAAACCTGCATCAGGTAGGTCGGGCATTGGATACTTGTCGCACGCCCTTCCGATAGCGGGAGAGGAGTTTGTTGTGGGGACGCAGCATTCCCTCCTCCGTACCTCGACCAGTTTAGGAGGCAGCTGGCCGACTGTTCCAATGGGATCTTTCAAAAGTAACAAATTATGTCTGAGACATTGTAACTCCTAAGTTGTTGACGCCACACTTGGCTTGTTCAAACGTTCCGCAAACCACATGGACTTTTATCTTACGAAGCAAATTTTATAGTTATGTAATTTTGAAACAATTGAAATACCAACTATTGTGTATATAACAATATATATTTACCAAATGAAGAAATGGTGGAATGGTGCACTTGAAAGTATAGAATAAAATTACTCATTTTTAATTCTGCGATAATTTTTCATGCTTACTATGTCCATCTCCGTCAAGACATTTCGTATATATGCAATGCTTGTTTCACATTTTCTCTGCTTAAATAATTCTATTTATTTTTTATGCGTTTGGCGGATAATGACACAGTAAGTGAAACTGTAATGATGAAGCAGTGTTCTGAGAGAGTGAGCAAATATTGTAGCTTGCTGTTTTTTGCGGTCGTAAGGCGTCCCAGAATGATCATGAATGGCGGAGGAATTCTCAAAGCGGATGTGATGTCATTGCTGATAGAGGCGAGGCAGACCGAGAATCCTACCAACGCAAATTAGGGACGTTAGATACTAATATGAAGCGTACACTAAACGAGCACCCTGCAGCTCAAATTTTGAAGTTTATTTTATACTGCCCGAGGCGCTCATTTTCTGTGAATGGATAATTGAGCTTGGAAGAACAAGTTAGGGGAGAACAGATCGGCAGGACACGCAGTATAATATTCGTATAATTGAGTGGAAAGAAACTTCAGGATCACGGCTTATTGTACAAAATTCCATGGTTCGTTCTGTTTCGCGGAAAAATATTTGTTTTCCCAGACCACTTATGTCGACATAAAAGTTAATTAGTTCTTCTAACCGTCTTTTAAATGGTATTTTAGTTTTTCTTGGTGTATGAACAGCCACAAATGTTTCACACGACTTCAAGGTTGCCAACTACAGTAGCTTAGCTTAATTGTGGAATCGGCGGATCCAGTACTACACATTCTTGCAGTAGAATCCTCTTGTCCATTACTCATCTCAGAAAACATCATTTTTGCCAAGATAAAGGTGGACACCTCACACAGTGTAACAGTTCTAAAAAAACACGAACAGCTTTCAATGCAGAATCCGTTCAGATTCATTACTGTTACTCTTTAATAATGAAACATAGGTAATATTTTTTCTGTATCGTAAAATGTGCGGAATTGTTGTACACCGACGTAGAGGGAGCATCAATATAAAAAACGGATAAAGGTTCTTTATGAAGAAATAGATTAAATATTAAAGCGAATTAATTGTTTTTAAGTGAAGCGTGTTCCACCTTTTACTGAAGAATTGACTCTATTTCAGTTCGTTTGACTTTCATATTATTTTGAGACTAGTACTGTGAGGTGCTAGTATATATTTTCGAACCAGTCATGACCAGAGAAAATTTGAAAATAATTATTTCTACATTACTTGCAAGCGTTAGAATTGCCACTTGCTTTCCTGACGTCTGCTTTATTATGTATGTTTTGTGTTCAATTTCTCAGCTGCTGTGTAATTGGATGAATAATTTATATGGAAACAGTCTATCAATCTAGACTCTCTTATGTGTCGTACCAACTCAACAGATTCATACCTTTCAGTCAACATTAATGTCCATTGTAATTAGAATTATAGTGCTGAACTCTCTTTCGCTAAAGAAGACTATCAGAGATTATCACTGTTCTAAACATGGATCTTCTCATTATCTTTGGGTCTACAACTCATTTGGGGCATCGGCCTACTGGGACTGGGACTATCATCTTCCACAGTCTATCAATCTAGACTCTCTTATGTATCGTACCAACTCAACAGATTCATACCTTTCAGTCCACATTAATGTCCATTGTAATTAGAATTATAGTGCTGAACTCTCTTTCGCTAAAGAATACTATCAGAGATTATCACTGTTCTAAACGTGGATCTTCTCATTATCTTTGGGTCTACAGCTCATTTGGGGCATCGGCCTACTGGGACTGGGACTATCATCTTCCATGACGAGCTCAAACATCGCATGCCGGGATTCGAACCCGGGGCCTCTTCAATACGAAGCGCTGACGATCACTTCTACAACTCAGCAAGTTCACTCACTTTTATCGCTTCTTTATTGAATCTATATCATTTATTTTATTCTACTACCGCCGAAACAATTTCCAGGCATTAATTTATCGCCCGACTAAGCGCCGGAGCTTGAACCCACGATTATGAGATAATCGAGCACTCATTCTGGTGCTCAGGCTGACGATTGAATATATAGATTTTGCCAATATGTTCTGCCTGTTTGGGTTCTTCCTTTATTGACTCAGTTTCAATGGCAACCCCTTAACACCAGTTTTGACGCTTTTAAAGCGTAGACGATTGACAAGCTGAGGGGTCTGTCTGGTGCCCTAGAAGAGTCACGTCTATCTGCGACAGGAAGTACGTAATTGGTCTACCAGATTGCGGGGGAGGAATATTTATCAGCTAGCATCCGCTTCTGGTCTTGCAACAGATAAGACGTCCCACGCAAATAGACACAAGAATTACCGCCCTTGAAGTCACAATGGCCTCTTACTCACATCGTAACACTCCACTCAAATATGAAACTGTAATTCTTCGTAGATAGGAATGATCGATAAGTATCAGGGTGTTTTCTTTTAAAAATGTCTTATATCTCCAGAATAATCTATACCACTATAATCAAACCTTATCTAGCAGTTCATTTGACTCTTCGGTATACTATTTTCAGTCCTGTCTCTCTGACGTTTAAGAGAAATGACCTATAATTACTTTGCGCATTACGACCTTAGGTTTTTGTCAGAAGTCATTGGAATGGTAGCAAGTAATGCTTTACTAGCAATCAGTTTAGTTTGTCGAACCTCAGTTTTCTTGTACACAGGGTTCATAGCTATTTACAGACGAGACGTTTCGCGTCGGAGGTATAGTGGAAGGGCAAGACTGTCATTCAGACCGATCGATCCATTGAATTTCTCTGAATGACCTGCTCTTCGTTCAAGGGTACACATTGTCCTCTTCAACACAAAAGAAATTTCTAGCGGCTGAAGGACCCCTGCCCTATCTTTCAAATACTCTGAAAATAAAAGTCCCACAACGCAATTTGCATACGTGAAAAGCAAAGGATTTTTCCCAGTATTAAGTCACTTTTCTTGAGAGCTTATCCCATCCAGATATTTCGAATGCGTTATTAAACAAACGTTTCGAACTCACGAAGAGTATTGTCAAAGCTACCATCACCGACTACAACCGCTATTCCTGAATCATTGTGGATCAGTCACGATTACATTTACACCACTAATTATTTAGAATTGATGAAACCATTTATGTGATGTTAAAATCTAACTTAACTTAGAACATTGAAACTTAATTTACAGTCATGCGTCGTCAAATAACGAATACTAAATATGGAATTTCTTCAAAATTGAAAATTGTTAATATCTCGGACATTTATAATTGAGTTCTTCCACTTTTTATATTTTATTTTTAAAGTCGAGCGTTTCAATTGCATACTGGACGCAGTATTTGAGGAGCGGTCGCTTTACGTTTTAATTTATCTAATATATGGCTCCCTCAACGGAAATTACAGCATAAATAAAACGGGAACTTATACATAACTCATCTGTAAATGTTGAATGCTTGAGGACACAGGGCTCTTTGATTTACCTAGCTGACCGACTGGTCCAATAATCCGATTCTGTCTTTATATCACTAAAACCGGAACATATATATATATATATATATATATATATATATATTGTTTTAATAAATAAAGTTTAGTCCAAATCGGTATAGGAAATCTTCACTTTATTTCCTGTAACGTTTTATTTACAATACACTTTAACAATGCGATGTGAACATTTGATGTTCTCTTCGTACTGTTGAGTGGCACATTGATGCTAATACGTTCCGTTAGGTTTGTGCCAACTTCGCATTGTTCTTGAGTAGGCCAGAAGATACTATTTCGGGGTATTACCAAAAGATGAATTTACATTATCTTAAACAAGCTGACACTTTAATTTATTTGTGAGAAATCTGAAATAAAAGGAATGTTAACTGTAAGCCGTTTTGTGACAACACTTTTTACATTCGCGTTAGAAAATATGATTTATACGATGTTTGTTCTAAAGAATGTTTCATGTTATCGATACAGACTGGTAATTTGCCTGGGATAATTATTTATAACTATTTTTACGAGAAAAGTTGTGCTGCTGTAAAGCAGAAGAGTAATGCAAAAGGGGAGAGTCAATATTTATTGACATTTTTGGTCGATTGAACTTCAATTTGTGAAATAATTTGGCGATATCCAACATCTTAAGTTTAACCCAACATAGATACGAAACACAGACTTAAAACAAGCATAGTTTTAATAAATAGGAAGGAAACAATTTTTCCTTCAGGTCGGCATATGTGTATTAGCAACACCAAATTTATACCTTATCTGCCGCATTTATATTTTCATTATTTTATTCCATACCAATTTTAGATAACTGTTCATTAAATAGTGCTATATTGTGCAGTGTAATATAAATTTTTCCCAAAATTTTTAGATGTTCCATTTCTTTAGACATCTTTATCTTATAGTAATTATTTACAACTTTTCTCTCAGTATTTTGTGATTGGATATCAGTTATATTTATACTTCAATAATGACTGCACAAATTTTGAAATATTTGAATGTTGTAATATAAAATTGAGAATTTTTGTACTGTTTGTTACATTTACAAACATGACATTGAAAAATTCAAAATTTATTAAACTTGAAAGTCTTAGTGTCTAAGCTTAACTACTTTTTGATACACCTTGAAATATAAATTTTTTATTAAAATGACAATGTACTTTCCCCAGTACAAACTTAACTGTAGAATCAATGTTATTTTTTCTGACTAATCTCATAATGACACAAGATGCAAATTTTAAACATATATTTCCATACTTTTACTTCTTAGGAGTTCCATGTGGCATATGTGTTTATCAAAATGGCAAATTCACCACGCCCAGCTGTGTGGGTGTTGGAGAGATCGATTGACAATGGAGAAACATATGAACCTTGGCAATATTTTGCAGATACTCTAAGGTAGGCTTATGATATAAAATTTTAATAAATAGGAATTCTGAATATTATTATAAACAAGTTCCTCTGTTTCAGTGATTGTGAAAATTATTTTGGAAAGGAGAGTCTTCAGCAAATTAGTAGGGATGATTCAGTAACTTGTGAAACACAGTATTCAAAAGTTGTGCCTCTGGAAGGAGGCGAGGTAAATAAGTACATTTGTGCTCCTACTGATCAAGTTTCAATGCTTCTGTTACAGCTTGATACTTCTTTAAATTCAAGCAGAATCATTTAGTAAAGTATTCCTCATTATATATGATTAACTTGCATGTTATCATTTGTTGCCAAGTGATTATTTTCAATCTTTTTATAAAATATTATTACAATTTTAATTATTATTTCTCCAATATCAAAATCTGTTTTGTTTTGATCATCATGTCAGTCTTCAATATTTGAATGCCAGCTATGGTTTATTTTTGATTTATAATTGGACATTGTGATTGTCAGTATCTCATTCTGTTCTCCTTGACAACCACCCTCCTTCACACATGCCACCCTCATCCTGATGCTTAGTCTGCCTTCCTCTCCCTCTCTTAAACAGGTAAATTATTTGAATCTTGAATGTTTACATCACTTGTTATTCTTCAATTTTCTGCCAATTTTTATTTAGGTTGAGAATAATTATGAGCAAATTGAAAAAACAAACACAATATGTAATTAAAAATTATACATATATAGATACATACATGTATAATGTATTCTAATTATCAATAAAATATTACATTTTAAAAAAAATTAATTAATTAATATCTGAAAAGGGAATTTTAAATTAAATAAAATTTAATTTGTCGAACCAAACATATAACGACAAATGATAAGAATTGTTTCATGTTGTTGCCAAATGTTATTAACATTTGGCCGGAATTTAAATTAAACAAATTATTAAAGTTTTAAACAAAACAAATTTATTCACTCAAAATACAATTCAAAAATCCCTACTTTTATTTTTCCACATTTAGGTCATTTTTTCCAAACAATTAAATTTACATTTATAATTATGTGGCATTCAAGAAAACATACCTTTACATTTTACAATATATCAAACTCTAAATCTCAGGGTCTCTCCTGGGCTTGATAGAAAGAACCATAAAATCAAATTACAATTTAATGAATTTACAATTTAAATTAATTGCAATTTACAGAATATAGAAATACCATTAACGAAATTATAAGAAACGAAATCTGGCCTTTACCTTTAATTTACTGTTTACAAAATTATTGATTATTAAATCGCTACTTACAATTTTTATACCTTTGGTTCAGGAACACACTTCACTCTAAAATGGCCATTCTATACATCAATTTCACAGACACTTTACTGACACACACTTCACAACACATACACCTTATCCTTTAGGTATCCAGACTCCAGACTCTTTTTACGGACTAAAGATGTTTCGCCCGCGGCCACCAGTCAATTTTGCCAGTATTATTGCCAACTCCAAGATGTTCAGTCTATTTAAATGTTCCAGATTTCAATAACGTTTCTTTCCAGGCTTTCTCTCTCTCTCCAACGATTACAATTCACTACTTCCATAAATTCTGCAGACCAACAGATAATTAAAACTTTAGCATTTCTTGTCCAACTTAGGCCTATGTCGCTCATCCTCACTAGGCACGATAACCAATCTCTTTTTCCATCCGCAACCGTCTTCCTCAAGCTCTGCCTTCTAACTTCTCACGCTCCGATTTCCAACTGCACGTCTACCTCCGCCCAGCTCCGACTGTTAACTAACATTTTCTGTCCAAATTCTCTCCAGAATATTCTCCTTTCCCACGATCCTGCGTTCCCACACACAGATCACATCCGGCTTTCCCACGCCAGGAGATTGACATGCTGTTACTCAAAATATTGTTAAATAAGCAATCCATGGTCTTCTAATTGAATGTCAACAAAGCCGCTGTTCGTCGTTCCTTTAGAGACCTATACCGATGCCAGTCAGATATTATATCAAAAGCCACCAAAGATCTCCAATTATTGTTCTCCCTCTGTGACCATTTGTCTGCCGTCAATCAGATTTTTTTATAAGAGCTGCCTAAATCTCCAGTCTGAGTCATTAAACAGATTTTAATAATAGCTGGCATCCACCTCTAGTCTGTGCCGTGAATCAAATATTATAAAAATTTAAACAAAATAATGGCCTTCTTAATTGGTACTACAATATATATATATATATTGTAATAGTGAGAATGTGACATTGTCAAAAATATTGGTATGGAAAGGATAGAGAGATAGGTTGTGGCTTACCTGAAAGTGAAGTGCGGTGTCGCCATGAGGAACTGAAGGTTGTTCTTCAAATTTTCGGAGGCTCTCAGCCTCCTTCTTCAGGAAGGAGTTTTATATATAATAAACAGTATGGAATGAAAAAAGGAAAATGGCTTACCTGAAATTAAAGTCTGGCAGCTCATGGGATGTGTTCTTTTTGAAGAAGGAGGCTAATGCCTCTGAAATTTGAAGAACTTCCTCTTGTCTTGAATGCAATGCCAACTTCAATTTCAGGTAAGATATGTAAGATAAATAGCACAGTATATATTGATTATATTTTCAGATTGTTATCTCATTGCTGAAAAAACGACCTTCAGCTAATGACTTTTTCAACTCAACGGTTCTTCAGGAATGGACAAGAGCAACCAATGTTCGCTTAAGATTCCTACGCACCAAAACATTATTAGGACATCTAATGTCAGTAGCAAGACAGGATCCTACTGTAACTCGAAGGGTAAATAAATCTGTTGATAATGTTGACCTTTATTTCTCTAAAGACAATAATAGACATTTGTTATTTATTCTATGACCTTTATGTATTTATGTCTTATTAATTTCCCTTGTATGTTATCATTTTTGTCATTTTACCATGATTAATTAATTTTGTTAAATGGTAAATGGAAATATTTTTTTACTATTTGAAATTATTAACTTGTGACTTATTCTTTATTTATTAGTACTTCTACTCTATAAAAGACATCAGCATAGGAGGTCGATGTGTGTGTAATGGACATGCAGATACTTGTGACATCACAGATCCAAAAGATCCTTATAAACTTTTGTGTCGTTGTCAACATAATACTTGTGGAGACAATTGTGATACATGTTGTAAAGGTTTTGAACAAAAGGCTTGGCGTCAGTCAAAAAGTTACAAGCCATTTATTTGTGAATGTAAGTTTTAAGTTACTTTTGCTGTTACTAATAACTCACAATTCATTGAAATTAACAGCATTATATCTTTTGTGCAATTCACAGTCTATACATAGTTAATAATTATTTTTGACATTCACGTTGAAGATTTATTACTTATTTCTGTTTGAGTATTTAGACATTAGATAATTTTGGAAATTATTTTTTTAAAATATGAAATTGCCTGAAGAATACACTCCAGAATTATTACTTTAATGAATACCCAATTTTATGTTTTTATTTTTTATTTGTAGCATGTAATTGCTTTGGACACACAGAAGAATGTGAATACAGTAAAGAGGTAGATGAACAAAGACTTTCTTTGGATATACATGGCAATTATGAAGGTGGTGGTGTTTGTAAGAATTGCCGTGACAATACTGAAGGAATTAATTGTGACAGGTGTAAACCAGGGTTCTTTCGACCATATGAAAAACATGTCAATGATACTGATGTATGCCAATGTAAGTTTTTATTGGATTTTATACCTGTAAATTGAAAAAGAATGCAATCAAATGAAATATTTTTTGATATTATAATTCCAAAGTAACTGATACACAATTACTACTCACATTTTAAGCTCTCTTTTATTTGACTAGAATAATCAGTCATTGTTGTAAAGTTAGTAAATTTGTATCTGTGCTCACATTATAAGCTACTGTTTCTGTTGATTTAAATGTATGTTTAATCATTCAGATGCTCATGAAAACCAAAGGTGAAATAAAACATTTAAATCATTACTTGATATATATATATATATATATATATATATATATATATATATATAATGATTATTTAAATATTTTTATTATAGCTTGCAATTGCAATTACTTCTATTCCACTGGTAATTGTGAAGAGGGCTCAGGACAGTGTGAATGTAGAAAAGAGTTTACACCCCCAAACTGTGATGACTGCAGTGTTGGCTATTATGGATATCCAAATTGTCGACCATGTGAATGTTACATTAATGGTACACGTGGATCTCTTTGTGAACCTTCTGGAGGATCTTGCCCTTGTAAGCACAACTATAGAGGAAAGTTTTGCAAGGAATGTGAAGAAGGATATTACAATTTCCCAGAATGTTTGGGTATGTATCATATAAATGAATTACAGGAGGATCATTAATTAAATTGTTTTAATTTATTATTGTTCACAATAAATATATTTTTGAGTTCAGCATGTGAATGCAATCCTGAAGGATCCTCTTCTGAGAAATGTGATGCAGAAAGTGGCCAATGCTCATGCAAAAACAACTATGGAGGCCGAACTTGTGATGAGTGCCAGGATGGATATTCCAACTATCCAGAATGTCGTTGTATGTATTATCCTGAAATTTAATATATACATTTCTTTGCTTAGGAGTTAGTTTATTCAGTTAGTATATTTGTAATTTAATACAACATATAATAATTTAATTTAGAATTTTGTGCCTTTTTTATATGACGCAGTTGAGAATGGGAAGTCTTTTTGTTTAGAAGTTTATTTATTCTGTTTTCCACTGTTCAAAATGTAATACAACCAATTAAATAAATCAAATAGCTAAATTTTCTGTTGCACAACTTAATTTATATTCATGTTAGTCTGATAAATCAGAAAATTAAGTGTAATCTATATTACAAACACAATGTTTCATTGCATCTTAGAGACTTCATCAGGTGGTTAATTAATCAAATTAAAAAATATATTCTTGATGCCAAATTTGGATTATTTATATTATAATTAGATTACTATTCTGTACTTTGAGAAACATATTAAAATATTTGTTTGTTGCCTTAGCTACAGATTGATAGTGTAGCGCGATAGTTTTATTATTGGTATATATATATATTATTTTAATTTAATTAGATATTAGCAAGGGTTGAGAGCTTGACAAGTTGGAATTTGACCAGGCGCCGTTGTGATGGAGAGATAATCCCTAAGGTCTGGTATTAGGCACCTAGGATGTTGACCCTCGGAAGTTACCTGGACTGTTGCACTGTGGGAAACGTCTCTCCAATAATCCCAGAAATTAAATTAACATGTGACTGCCTGAACCAATCACATTTCTTGGTTCAGGAAAGATTGATCCAAAATTGGTTGAGAACATAGATTTTTTCACATCCGGCGAAGGGGCTGTAAAGCAAGTGTAGAGAGACTCTTTGACAAACCGTCGCCAGGATGTACAACCCCAAACTTGCACCCAGAGGACTCAGAGAGATCGAGGGTGTCACATGATCACAGCCAGAGATCAACGTGAGGTAACTGCCAAGTGTCTCAATCCTTGACGCGCCTGAGGATTATCACTACAATAGTATTTCAAAGAGTATGCCAACCAGCATCTGAAACCTATTGAAACCATCTCCCATTATTATAATGTCAGGCATACAGTCAAATAAATCCAATCTAGAGAGAAACCTACATGTGATATTGGTTACAATTGCAATATCAACACGTTTCCTTGCTCTGTAATAAAATAAATAGAATTAAATGAATATTTAAGATATCTTTTACAGAAAACCTAACAGTTTTAATGCCAAAAGAAAAATCATTATTTATATTTGATTGTTTCTCCTTCATATCATTTGATTTCCTCAATCTAAATCCACAAAGCACAAAGAGTTAGTTAGTGTCAAATAGTAATGAAGTGGAAACTTATGAGTAAATGTTACACTTCCAATTATCAACTGCAATCCACCTACTTAATGTAATGAGGTAAAAAACGGTAATCTATTTATCGTCATGTTATTGTACTAAGATCTTGTGTGTTAGGTGTTTGAATTTTCATGTTAATGTTATTCTGTGAAGTTCAAATTGCAAATTATTACATGTATTACAAGTTAATATTTATATGATGTTTACATGTGCACAGAATACATGGTATTCTTTGATTTTTAACTGACAGCTTGCATATGATTATATAATCCAATCAGTGCTGTTATTCAGCTCGTCCCAGTAAATTAATTATCTCCAGGAAAAACTAACTTCTCAATGGTACAGTATTATTTTCTGCAAATGTGTTGCAGCCGTTAAAATATCTTAGTTTATCGACTTCTACCATAATTTTCTCTATTATACCATGAGAGGAAATTAAATTTTTATTACATACTGTTTTGTTTGAATTGTTATATTTGGCACCTTAATTATCATCAGTTTTATTGTGATATTTTAAACAGATTGTAATTGTGATGTGCGTGGAACAAGACCTGGTATATGTGATAAACAATCGGGACAATGCTTGTGTAGAGAAGGTTATGCTGGAGAAAGATGTGATAGATGTGAACCAGGCTATTATGGTTACCCTGATTGTAGACCTTGTGGTTGTAGTGAAGTTGGAAGTTCATCCACTGTATGTGATGCATCAGGCAGGTGCACCTGTTTGTCAAGCTTTTCGGGTAGAACTTGCAGTCAATGCAGTCCAGGTCATTACCAGTATCCTGATTGTTTATGTAAGTATAAAAAATGATAATGGATTGACATGAATTAAAAACATTTAAAATTTTTAATGTTTGTCAAATTTATAATTATTTGGAGAGTTAGTTGATATTTGTACTATTAAAAAAGAGAAACAATTTTAAGATTTCTTTCCAATAAAGCACAATATTTAAGAAATCATTAATAATAAATAAATAAGGGTAGTATTAAATCTGTTGCTGTATTATAAATTCAGAAGTGTTTTGTCTGGAGTTCTTAGAGCATGAAGTGTGTTCATCTACAACTTTACAACTTTGAAACTCTGTAACTTATTTTGTTCCAAGAAATATAATATAGAGTAAAGTTAGAGTTTTGAAGGTGTTATAACAGTTTTTGGGCTTCTGAGCAAGTAGATTATATTATACTCAATGTTTCAATAGCTTTTTGTTATTATTTTCTGGTCAAAGTGTGATTTCGGTTAAAGACAAGTATGCAGAAAATAGTCTGTTTCACTTAATTTCTCAGTATCAGAGAAAATAATCATATGAAAAATTAACTATTGATAGTTTCCTAACTATTTAAAAGCATTATTTACAATTTGTTGCATATTATAAAACAATTTTATAGATGCTAAACATCATTGGATTTTTTTTGTAGCTTGCAATTGTGACACCAATGGAGCGATTGGTGTGTCTTGTGACAATGATGGAAAGTGCCAGTGCAAGAATAATTTTGATGGATATCGTTGTGAGCAGTGCAAAGAAGGATTTTATAATTTCCCAATTTGTGAAGGTTGAAACCTTATATTATACTCAATAAATGCTTCTCTTCAAATTAATTTCCAGTGTAAAATATAGAAATTTTTTAATTTTTTCAAATGACTTTTAGAATGCAATTGTGATCCTGCCGGAGTTGTTGACACATTTAAAGGCTGTGGCTCATTGCCACCTGGTGAACTCTGTCAATGCAAAGAGAGAGTTCAAGGAAGAATATGCAATCAATGCCGTCCATTATTTTGGAATTTGCAAGCTTCAAACAAAGACGCTTGTGAAGGTATTGTCGGGATTATAAGACAATTTGTGTAATTAAGTTCGGACAAAATTCTGTAAAATATATAAAATCTTGCTTTTAATTTGTAGAATGTGAATGTTTTGTCCCTGGTGTAATGGGAGGCTTGGAAGTATGTGATACAAAATCAGGACAGTGTGTCTGTAAACCTTCTGTAACTTCTCGCAAATGTGATGAGTGCAAAGATGGTACATATAATCTTGTAACCGAGAATTTGTTTGGTTGCAATGGTGAGTATGTCAGTATATTAATTAATGTAAAGTACAAATAAAACAAAAAAATTCTGAAGCATTAATTATATGATCATATTCTTTATTATAATCAATGTTTGTATATAGATGATTATTTAATAATTTATTCTTTATGGATTATAAATTTAAAAGAATTTTATATTTATCTTCACAGATTGTGGTTGTGATATTGGTGGTTCTTTGCATAATACATGTGACAAACAGAGTGGTCAATGTCCATGTCGACCTCGAATAGATGGCAGAACCTGTAAGGAACCTTTGCAGACCCATTACTTCCCTACACTTCATGACAATCAATATGAAGCTGAGGATGGACACACACCTTCCAATACTCCACTTCGTTATGGTTATGATGAAATTAAGTTTCCTAATTTTTCATGGAGAGGATACGCTGTGTTTTCTAATTTGCAGGTAATACAATTTTCAACAATGTAGAATAATATTGGTTCTCTGTAAATAACATTTTTATATCATCTATGAATGAGTATTTTATAGCATATAATTGTTTGAAGTATAAAGCATTCTACAATTATTACTTATTCTTAATTTCCAACTCCCTTGTGCAATATGTAAAAGTATATGTAAAAATGATGATGAAGAAGAATATCTAACATTCACTATAATATGAATAAACAAATACAGAACCTTATGACAGAAAAGTTTATTTGTTTATTAACAAAATATTAAATTGTTATTCTGTCCTTTTTAGGACCTCTTGAGGTTTAATTTTGTATATAAATCACGCAATCATTTTGATTGCAACATGCAAGGCACCTTGGCTCTAAATTGTTTTGCATTATTTATGTACAAATTTATAAAACCTGATGAGGTCCTAAAATAAGGAGGAAACATTGTTGATTTAATATTTAATATAATTTTCTGATATAAGGCTGTTGTAAAATCTTCAGATTAAAATTTTAAGAATAAATAAAAAAAACAAGGCTGTGTATTTGTTTATTTATATTATGTGACAAAATGTAATTTTAAACCATATAATGGCCAATAATTTTTTATTTGCAGGATGAAATAATTCATAATGTTTGGATTTCAAAACCCTCACTTTATCGAATGGTTCTTCGTTACATAAATAATAATGATGATTCAATAATAGGACACATTGCAATTACTCCAGACAACCCTAATGATGTAGAGCAGTCGTTTCAAGTTCTCTTTCGACCAACTGGCCGTACCCCTAGTTTTGTAACTGTATCTGGCCCATCAGGTAGCATTCCATCACCTCTTGTAATGAATCCTGGGGGCTGGAGTATTAGTATTAAAAATGAGAAGAGTTTGCTTTTGGTAAGTATCTTAAAATTAGTGCATCTGTGTATTTTATTTCTCTGAAAACTATATAATGTGCTGATTATTCAAATGATCTGATTATAAGTATACATATTTGCAAACTTGGTGTACTTCATTGACATAATTTTAAAATGTGAATGCTCTTTCCCTCTTTCCTGTCCAGATGAGTTAATTAATTCGGCAATGTCACACAATCCTTACTTACCTTGTAACATTTTCCTTAAGTGATTTATATATATAAAACACATTTGGATAGGAAAGAGAGACAGCATAGTCAACTTACCTGAATTCAACAGTTGGTCCAGTCAGGCTGAGTGGGAAAAAAAATTGAACATTTTAGAGAACCTGAGCCCTCTTTTTTCATGAAAAAAGGTCTGAACTACATTCCAGCTGGGCATCAGTTCAGACCTTCTTTTCTGAAGAAGAGGTCCTTGGTAATTTGATTCTTATATGTATAGTTAGACACACATATACTATGCATGAAATTTTACCATATTTGAACTTATCCATATTATTACAATTTCTCTTACATTCATTAATTTTTTATTCTGATGCTCATGAAATAACATTTAATTAATAATTTTTCTAGGATTACTTTGTATTGCTGCCTGCAGCTTATTATGAGGCTACAGTGTTAGTTGATAATGTAGTAAAACCTTGTGAAGTCGGTGAAAAGAGTCTTTGCAGGCATTATCGTTATCCTAATATTTCAAGTTTTGATACTGTGTATGGTGAAGGAGGATTCCTTTCAGTAGGTGGAAGCAGGGAAGGACTTCAAGAATATTATAGAAATAATGAGGTAAGTAATGCTAATGAAAATAAAATTATTATATTCCAAGCAATATAATATAATTAATTAAAATGATTAAGTGAAAGGTTGCTACAACTTTTGATGTTCCAACTTGATTGATAATCTGATGAATGCTAAGAATACCAGAGAATTTTTAAGTCCATAGGTTTTCACAGGCCAAGAAGCATGTTATAAATGTAGGTTCTAAAAAAATTAGTTCAATATCAGTTGATCATTAATAAATTTAAAATGTCAGTCATCTGATTTGTTGGTTATTTGAAAAATACTTGGTTTTGAAGAGGTCTTTCAGTTTGTACTATGTAAAATGCAAAGGGTAGGTAAATAATATTTTATTTCAATCAGACCAGGAATTTAGTTGTGCCACATTTATGGTATATTTTAATTGATATTGTACATAAATGTCTGTGAAGGGTTGTTGAAGTTAAAGGTTTTTTGAAGAACTGGTCACATGGAAGACTAACAGTTGTTTTTTTATGGGCAATGGGGGAACATATGGGCTACCTGTATAAGTAAATAAAGTCTAATCTGGAGTTGATGGGAAATATATTTGAGAATGTATTTTTCGTTTCAGAGTTTGCCTATAGCCATGTGCAGATCATGTTAATAATACAAACAATTGCATAAAATTATGTGATGTTAAATTATATAATTTTGCAAGGAATTAAAAATTGAAACTCTTTGTGAGTAGTTAAAATCAAAAGTTTCAGTCTTACACAATTATTATTTAAAAAATAATAATACATGATTGAATTAGTCTAATACTTTATTTGTTTTACAGTTCATTAATTTTAATTCATATAAATCTCATATATATCCATAGTATTTTGTAATAAATAATTTACAAATTAGTTCAGTGTTGGTAAAAATGTAAAAGCATTATTAAAATAAAAAAATATTATTTTACAGCAACTTCGTGAATTACATAAAGAACAGCTGCCTCTTATAAATAGGAATCAACAAGAAATACACCTTGAGATGACTGTATCAAAACCGGGACCCCATGTCCTTCTTATTAACTACCTCACTCCTGCTAATGACAGTCATACATCAACACTTTCTATAGATAGTAGATCAAGAAATGGGCATCAGAATGGGGAAGTGACAATGTATTCATGTACTTACACATCAATGTGCCGGCAAGCTGTTCAAGATAGGCAAGGACGACTAGCTATATTTAACTTTGACTCTAATTTCATCAGTCTTGTACTTAAGGCAAGTTACATGATATATAATATTTATTTCAGATTACCTGATGAGGTTTACTTACATCCATGAGGCATTATCTAAATTATATCCATTTAACAGTGTAGGACAGAATTTAACCGTTTTGTCAAATGCTTTTCTTTCTGAAATAACAGTTTAGTCTTGGAATATGTTTCGCATGAAGAATGAGTGCTTTACATATTTGAATAAAATGATGTATATATTCTTCATAAGAAAATAATGTAATGTCATTGATTATGATCACATATTTAGTTTTATTGCATCATTTAGAAATTACTTTATTTAGAAAATTTTGGTCTATTTTAATCAATATCCTTATGTGTGATTCATATATGCAATGAAATATTTTGTTTACCTAATTTATTTATCTGAACCTTTGAAAAACAAATGGCTTAAAATGTATTAATTAAATAAAAAGTTACAAAAGGCCAAAGGTTCAATGTTTATCAGTGATGATGTCTCTGTCAGATTAAGTGAACTGAATTTATACCATTTCTAGATTTATAATAAACAATAGACACTAACTTGACATGTATTAAATTAGTGTAGTGGTAGTGGCATTATCCTATCTTACTAATTGAAAAAATTCTGCAGGGTGTTGAAGATACTAATATTGCTTTGGACTCTGTTGTTGCCATCCCATATGATGAATGGTCAGTTGACTTTCAACAACCCAAACCTGCTTGTGTAAGAAGAGATGGAAAATGTTTACAAGCACTGTTTCCAAGACCACCTGATTCAAAAAAGGTTAGGATTTTAAATGTGATTCTATCATTTCACATACTTTATTTTTTATTCACTATTATTCATAAAAGAAAGAAGTGGAAAATTATTATAAATATTGTTAATGAATTTCACTTTTATAGAAAAATTATAGTTCTTGTAATCATATGATTTAGAATTCTATTTTGGCAGTGTCTCCTAAGTTTTTGATTTGCCAATGATAAAGTTTTCTAGAATAAAGAGAGTTATTGCCGTATTAGTCTAGAATTTATGAACTGATATAAGAATTTCGTTTTTATGATGGGTCATGTCACAGGTTTTGTCATTTAACACTGTATGATGTGTGTTAAAAAAGTAATTAAACTCCACAAAGCTATACTGGCTTCTCTCAGCAAACAACATAATTCTAGGAAGGGCACAACACAAGAGGGGCGAGATGTGTGGTGACTTGTGATGTCCACAGCCTGTATAATAGCTGGACAGGTAGACAGTCTTTGTCTAACCTTGTTAAAGCTTGTTGCTTTTGAACAAAACATTGGCAGAAAAAATTTTGGAATAATATGTGACCGAATAGCTCGATTTTCTTGTAACTATGAATTTTAATATCTAATATCTGACAGTGTAGTGGTAACCCTACCATTATTTAATTTAAAAGGGTTCATATATATATATATATATATATATATATATATATATATGTATATGACAAATAAAAAAATACTTAATTTGTTTTATAAATTATTCATCTAACATATTTTCAGGATATACAAAATTTCCTCCATGGCTTTAATAATCAGATTCCTTTTCTCATTGGATTTGGGGGCTGGTTTAAAAAATATCAGCTTAATCAGCAAAATGACAATTTAACCTGCGACTGTCCCAGAGGGTTATCAACTTTCAGAATTTGGTTCCTGGTATTAGCGGTAGCGATGGCGGCAGCTTCTCGGCTTCACTGTGACTGAAATTCTCCATTGCGATGACTCCTTGAGAGTAATTGTTGAGATCCCAGAAAAATATTTGTGGCCAAGAGAACACTTGGCTATTTCATACTGAAGCCAACTCTTCCCCAGACTTAGCTTCATGTGTTTCAGCTTAGCCGAGCTAACCAAGAGTGCCTTCTCTTCTAATCTTTTTATCAACCAGGAGTCTTCCTCTGGGGTTTTCCCTCGACCAGACAAGTTGTTTTCTATGTCTGTGCCGCAGGTCTGTACAATTGTTCGAGGATTAGCAGGTCTATGCCATTTCCTCAAATTCCATTGTATTTGACTACCTGCCAACCACCGACAACCAGGTTAATAATCCTAAGCTCGTGGAATTTGAGCATTTCCCCCCATTTTATATGAATTAAAACTGAAGTATTACAACAGTTATAATTTAATAAATAACAAAAGCTTTGATATGACAGAAAAATGTACATTAATTGATAAAACAAAAAATCATTATACTAAAACATTTAGTTCTCAATTTTTGGACTTACTCAGGTAAAATACTTAAATAACAAAAATTATATAATAAATTATAAATGTAAAATGACAAAAACCTAGTTAAATAAATAATCCAAATGTACAGATTTTAATTAATTTGGTTAAATAAAAATTTAAAGACTTACATATAGCATATCTGTAAGTCTGTACAGTTTAAGGCTGTTCCACAAGATCAAGGCACCCATTCCTCAGATGTGCCTTATGCCCATTGTAGAGTTTCTGTGAAACCTATGTTTGCATACATTTTTGTCATGTACAAATCTAGCATTAAAAATTGATAGACATTAAACACAGACATTTAAAAGATTTCATAAGTCACATAGAGATTTTGTCATGCTTAACACACAATTTGACGACACAAAGCTTTTCACACTTTTTCTGGCCATTTTTGTAACACACCTCATAAACACAACTTCACTTTAGAAGCTCTCAAAAATCATGTAGCAAATGCAGCAAGTTGAAACTGGTAAGTGAAGGGGGAGACAACTGCAGTCTGCTTCTGCACGCTGTCAGCCTAATTTTTTCAACACACCTCATATTCAACATGGCATGTTACATAATTTAACTCTTCAATGATTTATTACTCAGATCAAATTAATACTTTTCAGGTAGAGTTTGAGTCTGGAAATGAACAACGTATAGCTAAGGATCTGCCTCCTTTATTTGATAACAGTACAAATCTTGTATTTTTGGACCACAATGATCCAATGATAGATATTATTAAAAAAGTTCCACAACCTGGCCCATATGTGTTTGTTGTACACTATTACCAGCCAGATCATCCAGGTTGGTCATGTTAATCACTATAATTGGTAGTTATAATGTTATAAAATATATAAATGTTCAGCATAATTCTATACCAACTGCATGGCATGTATATGACATAAAATTTATACTATAATTTACAGAATTTGATCTTGATGTTGTTGTCCAAAATGGACAGTATTATGAGGCTAAATTACCTGTTCTGCATTGTCCATCAAACTCTGGGTGCCGTTCTGTAATCAAACAGGCAGATGGAAACACAATCTTCAGCCTTTCTGAGAATTATGTTCTCACTTTAAAGGTAAGTTATACTTTTCTTATATGTTCATTTTCTTTTCTTACGAAAATTGTTTATTACTAATTCAAAGTGTCCATAATAGGTTTAAACTGAATTTAGTTTTACAAATACAACACTTATGACATATATATATATATATGTATATATATATATATATATATATATATATATATATATATATATATACAAGCTCCTAATACTTCATTCCCTCTACTCTATCCATTCCTCCACTAAAACTATTAATTGTCCACAATAAGACTGTCTATATTTGCCTGGTCGGGAACTTGACCCGGTGGCCGAGATGGTTAAGGCGTCTGTGTACTAAGCAGAATACGTGGGTTCAAGTCCCGCCTGGGTCAAATATTTTCAGTCTTTCCTTCTTCTTCCATCCTTCTCTCTGCTTTGAACATATGCTTTTCTATGTGCGTAATTCTTCGCCCGAGCATATGAATTCAAATAAAGCGCAATCCTCCTATTTCTCCTATTTATTTCTATCCTTCCTCCCTATCCAAGTTTGAATATATATATATATATATATATACACTCCTTCCTGAAGAAGGAGGCTGGGAGCCTCCGAAAATTTGAAGAACAACCTTCAGTTCCTCCGACACCACACTTCACTTTCAGGTAAGCCACAACCTATCTCTCTATCCTTTCCATACCAATATTTTTGACAATGTCACATTCTTACTATTACAATATATATATATATATATATATTCAAACTTGGATAGTGAGGAAGGATAGAAATAAATAGGAGAAATAGGAGGATTGCGCTTTATTTGAATTCATATGACCCGGTGGCCGAGATGGTTAAGGCGTCTGTGTACTAAGCAGAATACGTGGGTTCAAGTCCCGCCTGGGTCAAATATTTTCAGTCTTTCCTTCTTCTTCCATCCTTCTTTCTGCTTTGAACATATGCTTTTCTATGTGCGTAATTCTTCGCCCGAGCATATGAATTCAAATAAAGCGCAATCCTCCTATTTCTCCTATTTATTTCTATCCTTCCTCACTATCCAAGTTTGAATGTGAATTAATTCCTTAAATGGATTCTCCTAATATTGTATTTATTCCTTAATGGAAGCTCCTAATACTTCATTCCCTCTACTCTATCCATTCCTCAACTAAAAACTATTAATTGTCCACAATAAGACTGTCTATATTTGCCTGGTCGGGAACTTGACCCGGTGGCCGAGATGGTTAAGGCGTCTGTGTACTAAGCAGAATACGTGGGTTCAAGTCCCGCCTGGGTCAAATATTTTCAGTCTTTCCTTCTTCTTCCATCCTTCTGTCTGCTTTGAACATATGCTTTTCTATGTGCGTAATTCTTCGCCCGAGCATATGAATTCAAATAAAGCGCAATCCTCCTATTTCTCCTATTTATTTCTATCCTTCCTCACTATCCAAGTTTGAATGTGAATTAATTCCTTAAATGGATTCTCCTAATATTGTATTTATTCCTTAATGGAAGCTCCTAATACTTCATTCCCTCTACTCTATCCATTCCTCAACTAAAAACTATTAATTGTCCACAATAAGACTGTCTATATTTGCCTGGTCGGGAACTTGACCCGGTGGCCGAGATGGTTAAGGCGTCTGTGTACTAAGCAGAATACGTGGGTTCAAGTCCCGCCTGGGTCAAATATTTTCAGTCTTTCCTTCTTCTTCCATCCTTCTTTCTGCTTTGAACATATGCTTTTCTATGTGCGTAATTCTTCGCCCGAGCATATGAATTCAAATAAAGCGCAATCCTCCTATTTCTCCTATTTATTTCTATCCTTCCTCACTATCCAAGTTTGAATGTGAATTAATTCCTTAAATGGATTCTCCTAATATTGTATTTATTCCTTAATGGAAGCTCCTAATACTTCATTCCCTCTACTCTATCCATTCCTCAACTAAAAACTATTAATTGTCCACAATAAGACTGTCTATATTTGCCTGGTCGGGAACTTGACCCGGTGGCCGAGATGGTTAAGGCGTCTGTGTACTAAGCAGAATACGTGGGTTCAAGTCCCGCCTGGGTCAAATATTTTCAGTCTTTCCTTCTTCTTCCATCCTTCTTTCTGCTTTGAACATATGCTTTTCTATGTGCGTAATTCTTCGCCCGAGCATATGAATTCAAATAAAGCGCAATCCTCCTATTTCTCCTATTTATTTCTATCCTTCCTCACTATCCAAGTTTGAATGTGAATTAATTCCTTAAATGGATTCTCCTAATATTGTATTTATTCCTTAATGGAAGCTCCTAATACTTCATTCCCTCTACTCTATCCATTCCTCAACTAAAAACTATTAATTGTCCACAATAAGACTGTCTATATTTGCCTGGTCGGGAACTTGACCCGGTGGCCGAGATGGTTAAGGCGTCTGTGTACTAAGCAGAATACGTGGGTTCAAGTCCCGCCTGGGTCAAATATTTTCAGTCTTTCCTTCTTCCATCCTTCTTTCTGCTTTGAACATATGCTTTTCTATGTGCGTAATTCTTCGCCCGAGCATATGAATTCAAATAAAGCGCAATCCTCCTATTTCTCCTATTTATTTCTATCCTTCCTCACTATCCAAGTTTGAATGTGAAGCTTACCTGAAAGTGAAGTACAGTATAGCCACAGAAAACCATGTAGCCATAAGGAACTGAAGGCTGTTCTTCAAATTTTCGGAGGCTCTCGGTCTAGAAGTGTTTTATTTGTAAAAAAAAGGTGGAAGTTAAAATTATCGAGGGCCTGAGCCACCTTTGTCAGGAAGGAAGATCTGAACTGTGTGGTGGCTGGGCATGATTGATTAATTCAAATTAAATTGCACCAGCTGTTTTATATATGAGGAAAGGAAAGGAAAAGAAAGTAAGGATACAACATTATCAAAAATAATTGCAATATTGGTATGGAAAGGAAAGAGAGAAGACTTGTGGCTTACCTGAAAATGAAGTACAGTTTAGCCACAGAAAACCAAAGAATTTCTGCCCTGCATTTTATATAGGCCAAACAAAAAGACCCCTCCCTGAATGAATAGGCAATCACTGAAGCACTGTCAAACTTTCCAAAATTCAATTCCCAGTAGCTGCTCACACCCAAAGCCACACTGCAAACAATTTTAACCAATGCTTCACACTCACCATCCTTAAAGCTCTACCCCCTGTTTCATCAGAGTCAGAACTCCATCTGTGCAAACTCCTCTCCTTTCAAAATGTCTTACAGATCAGTGCTCCAAAAAATCTGATGATGCATTTTACTCTTCAAATTAGAAATGTAATAGATTCATTAAAAAAGCAAAGAAGAAAAAAAATTGCAAGCACTATTCACAAAATCACCCTACTGATAATTGTTGGTTTGGACCAAAAAAGGAGTCTACTTTCAAAGCTGAATATAGTTTAATATCAAAAGATTCTTTTGCAAAAAATAATAACTGGTGGTGCTCTTCACTTAGTTTCCCAAGTTCCAACTACTATAAAAGGAAAAATCTCTATCAGACAACAACTATTTTGATCATTCTCATGGGCTTTTAGCAAAATGACTACCTGAAAGGTACAAAGCATATAGCTCTGACATTTTGCCAAGGAAGCCTGCGAGAGAATTCTCTCATAGGTGAACCTTCCCAGAGAGCTCTGGCTGAGGCTACCTTTGGGGATGCCTTCACATCTCTCTGGTTTTTTGAACCAAGGTTCCCATATGCCGGGCACCTCGGCCTGTTTTGAGAGGTTATGTTCTGGGGTCGCAGACCTTGGGCATACAGTAAGAGTTGTCCGCTATTTCTATTGGAATAGTTGGCCAGCTACCTCCTAAACTGGTCAGGGCACGGCGAGGGGAAAGCTGCGACCCCACATCAAACCCCTCTCCCGCCATAAGAAGGTCGTTGGACAAGTACCAAATGCCCGACCTACCTGGTGCAGGTTTTTCTACGTTTTTCCCTGAATCACTTTTAGGCGAATTGCTGGGAAGGATCCTTAAACCATAGCCTGGGAGCCCTAGTTAACCCTTGGCTACCTTCCTCTACCCTTCCGTATCCCCCCTTTCCTATGCTATTAGAGGGGAGTTTCCACTATGTGGATTACCCTATACATAGCCTGTCTACACCTAAAAAAAAATAGCTCTGACATTTAAAAATACAAGAAAGCAACTTTGTGGTTATGCTGATGGAAATAGGGAAATGACTAAAAAAGAAACAATTGGATATCAAGTTTCCATATCTCTTTGGACAACAAATAATTTATTTTTATTTTATCTTAAAATGTTATTAGTAATTATTATTATTTTCAGGAGCCAGACCATAAAAGTGTGTGGTTGGATTATGTTTTGGTTATACCAGCAGAACAGTACACAAACCATGTATTGGTAGAAGAACCAGTGGATCATACTGGTACTTTTATCAAACAATGTGGGAATAACCATTTCTATATGGACACCAATACTGAGGGTAAAGTAAATTAACCAAATATACTATAGCAATAGTTGATGGATATTTTCCCTGATTTATTTCTTGTAAGTACTGTATTTAATTTTTATAATATGCATGTATAATAAAATTTTCATAATAGCAGTAGTTGAGATTTATTATCAAACAAGGTATTCCACAACTACAGTAGCCCAAGTATTTGTAAACATTTAGCTTACTATTTTTACATATTACTTATTTTGAATTATTGCATAGAAACATTTGTATTATATTGGGAATCATCTGCAATAAAATATATGTTTTTATAAATAGTAAGAATTTAATTGGTTTTCCTTTTACAGGATTTTGTCGAGATGCAGTTTTTTCACTAACAGCAGATTATAATAATGGAGCTCTTCCTTGTTCATGTAATTTCCAAGGGTCTTTAAGTTTTGAATGTGAGAAATTTGGAGGTCAGTGTGAATGTAAGTCCAATGTTATTGGCAGAACCTGTGAGGCATGTAGAACAGGTTACTTTGGATTTCCTGACTGCAGACCTTGTGATTGTCCATCAACAGCTTTATGTGAAACAGATACAGGTCTAATACAACTTTACAGTAATTATAGTATTACTTGTTTTTTATATTTAAAAAATGCTATATTCAATCTCTGATTTTCAGGAGAGTGTATCTGTCCACCACGAGTTACCGGAGAGAAATGCAATCAGTGTGTCCCTTATACTTATGGTTTTGACAATATAATTGGTTGTGAAGAATGTAATTGTGAGCCATTGGGAGTTTTGCATGGAAACTTACAATGTAATTTACAAAATGGAAGTTGTGAGTAAGTAATGGTGACAATTCTTGATACTAAATGCAAATTGGATAGAAACAATATTCATTGTATTATCAAATAATTCCTTTAATATTATTGAATTATTTCTATGAATCTAGACATTGGATAGAAAACATTTATGGAAGGGTTATTTATTTATAAATAAATAATCTTACTCTTGATCTGTAAAAAACCATATTTGGATTCAGATAAATAGAATAATGGATATGGTTTATATACTTACATGAATAATTTGTATGGAAAGAAAGGAAAGTGGGCGATTTTCCTGAAATGCAGAACAGGAAGAAGTTTTTCAAATTTTCAGAGATGGTAGCCTCCTTTTTATGACATCCTGTGTGCCAGCCACAGTGTGTTGACAGCGCTGAACTTCAATTTCGATTAAGCCACCCACTTTCTCTCTTTCATTTCCATACCAATTATTTTCATTATTTCGTCAATGCCACATTCTTACTTGGACATACATGCATACATCTATTTGTACATGTTTATTGTCACATTGCTATTTAATACCTAAAAAAATATTTTGCAGTTTTGACTTTGTGCACCAGGTGGTCTTACAATCTACCTCTATTGTCCAGCCTATGGCTATTATTCCAATGAGGACGATTTGTATGGGGCACTATTTGGTAATGTGCCGTTACCACACTTGGCTGATTTAAGAAGTTGTTTGCAAGCCTTGGATGATTTCCCATTGTATCATAGATCTATTGTGTTTGGTGGCACATTTTTTTTTTATTAGGAGTGACCTTTTGTAAACTAGATTTGTGGTGAATTACCTTACCAGAGTGCGTATGGTGGCAGCATCCACACAATTAGTTTATTAGTAAAACAAGAGTGTGAATGGCAGCGAGGTGAAGAAGATTGGCTAACATCTAAATATCTATTAAAATAATAATTATAATAATTTTGTAAACAAATGGATTTTGTATTTAATGAATGTAAGCTTTCCCAGTGTAAATTATTAATAAATTTTTCGTAGTTGATCATCAGGTTCAACGTCTGAGGACAGTGGTAGAGAATGACTGCAGTTGTCAACATAAAGAAATATGAACCTGGTGCTCAAACATGAAAAATTTATTGAAAGCATTTTGTATTCTTTATAAATTAGGTGCAAATCAAACATTGTTGGACGTACATGTGACCGATGTCGTGCTGGTTATTGGGGTTATCCGATGTGCCATGGATGTGATTGTGACCAGAGAGGAACTACTATTAATATCTGTGACCAAGTAAGATTTTAAGTTCCTACATACTGTAATTGATGTACCATCTTGAATATTTAGTTCCTAACTTTGGTGTTAAATCAAACAAAATAAATTTAGAGCAATTACACAATGTGTTAAAATAAACTATTTTTATTGATTTATAATTTTGTGTTTAGTCAAGACATATTATCTAAAATTGAAAATTTGTGCCTTGTTGAGATTGGCAGTTGTGGAAATGCTCATGGCTGAATTGTACTGTTACAAGCTGTTGATTGTACTATCTTAAGATAGATTTGATTGAGAAACAAAGTCCTACAAATATTGTCAGAAAAATAGTCACATACTGACTGCATATAATGAAAACATAGTGGTTTCATCATCTTGGGCATCAAATTTATCAAAATAGATATTACTGTCAAAATACATTTGTTGCTCCAATTGAAACTCACAATAAAGTTTCTGGTATTTTAATATGGTTTTAGTATTTCTTGAGTCTTGAAAAAAACAATTATAAGATAACAGATTTAGATAGGAAAGAGAGAGAGAGAGAGAGAGAGAGCGCAATCAACATAGCAGGAATCAACAGTTGGTCCAGTCAGTCTGAGGAATGAAAATATTACTGACAAAAGGGGCTGGCTGAGGCCGTACAAAATTTGTAATACTTTCATACCTCAGCCCAACTAGACCAACTGTTGATTTCAGGTAAGGCAACTTCACTGTTTAAAAAAAATTATGTATAAATTTATATATAACTAAAATTAAAATACATTTTTAAGAAATAATTGAAAGTTATAGATTAAAGTTTTTAATTATATAGTCAATGTTTTTAATTACTTTCGTGTAGTTGATCAATCATTACATTTCTTAATTTTTTAAAATAATTATTTCAGAATAGTGCAGAATGCTTCTGTAAGCCCAACGTGTATGGTCAAGCTTGTGATTTGTGCAAAGAAGGTACTTTTAATATTCAGGAAAACAATCCTGATGGATGCACAAAATGCTTTTGTTCTGGAAAAACTAGTAGGTGCTCAAGTTCCAATCTCTATCGAACACAGGTAATAATTTGCATGCTATTTTGTTGGCTTCCAATACTAGTATTTACATTATGGTAATATATTCAAACTATAAAAAACTGATTAACTTCTGCAGGTTTTACTGGTGAACTAGTTGTTGAAAGAGTTCTTGGGTTTTCAACTGGGTGGTGTTGTAGAAACACCCAGTTGAAAACCCAAGAACTCTTTCAATTATAAAAAAACTGATTTTTTTTTATATCTTCTGATATTAAAAGAAGAAGAGAAAGACATTTTGGGTTGTGATAGAATTATATGTACACACACACAGAAAAAAAACTTATTCAACTATTGACTATACTTTATTAACAAATAAGAATAATTTATTTACTGTTTATCCTTTGGATTTCAACAAAGAAAATCAAGCAATAAAGTATCTGAAGAAAATTATTAATTAAATACTTTGATTAAACACAAATTTAAATGTAACTAGACCCATTCTCACAATCTACAATTTCAATAATGAGGAGATGGTGGGCAATTAAATCTGAATTTTCTACTATTAGCTGGATAGGTATTAATGTGTAATTACTTGCTGAAGTATTTTCACTTTTGTTATGTGTACCAACAGTGACACTAAGATTAATTAAAATATCTAGAGGGCTCACATAATTGTGTCTGCAACAGGGAGGCTATGAGGATGTTCATCACCATATCCCTCTGATGTTTCCTTTTTCTTAGTTTCAAATATGAACCAATAGCACAGGCACTATTTTGAACTTCTGAAAATCATTCCAATCTTGAAGGTTGCAAGTTGATTTCACAACCGCCTCCTATAATTGGATAATTAGGGTGTGGTATTTATATTATCACTTCACATATTCTGTTATTTGACTATTTATTTACCTAATTAGTATAGTTTGAATAGAGTGTATTATAATTTCAATTTATACAATAATTGGCTTTGAACCTATTAGCCTGATGATATGTGTCTTGTATATAATTGGACAATTCTTCACACATCTACAGAAGACAAATCAGAAAATCAGTAAATCTCCTTCTATGACATGTTGGATAAGATTTATGAAGACACAAGGACAAAGCAAAGATAGCACAGTATATAACTAAATTAAATGGCACCCTGCAAAACTTAGTAATAAAAAACACATGAATAATATATAGCACCAATTTGGAAAGAAAATATCTGAAATAGCAAATGATGTACTAGACACGAAGAAGGTAGGGGAAAAGATGAACATGGTATGATGAGGAATGTAATATCATCATGCAGCATAAAAACAGACTGTACTGTGCAACGTGACAATGGGGCAGAACTAGAGCACTGGAAGAATAATATTAAAAATTAAGAAGGGAGGGGAAAAGAATACATAGGCAGAAGAAATGGAAACTGTATATTGAGGATCTGAAGTCAATAGAGGAATTAAAAGAGAAAAATAACTCAAGAATGTTCTATAAGAAAATTAATAACATGAGAAGCTCTTTTAAGTCAAGGACAATACTTTGTAAAAGTAAAAATGGAGATATAATTTCAGACAAAACAAGGATACTGGGAAGATGGGCTGAACGTTTTCGTAAATTATTAAACAATACTGATGTAGGATGTGAATCGCAGGATGAGAAGGCATATGAATTGTGAATGGTTGAACATGCTGATATTGAAATGCCTATGGAGAATTAAAAAATGAATATCAAAGTGCCAGGTACTGATAACGTACAAATAGAACTCATTAAAAGTGGTGGGAATAGTATATTTCAATGTCTACATGGGATGATCCAAAAGGTTTGGAATATAGATGAAATCACAGAAGAATGGAAAGAGAGGATTATATGCCTTATCTATAAGAAAGGTGATATGCTTATATGCAGTAATGTGTATGCAAGAAACACTCTCAAATATAATCTATAATAGATTTGTGAAATGTATTAAAAATCAATTAGGAAACAATCAAACCTGCTTCAAATAAACCTCTCTTTCCATTCTTTAGAGTTGTCCGCTATTCCTATTAGAATTGTTGGCCAGCTGCCTCCTAAACTGGTCAAGGCACAGAGAGGGAAATTCTGCGATGTCACAGCAAACCTCTCTCCCGCCCTCGGAAGGGCGTGGGGCAAGTACCTACTCCCCGACCTACCTGATGCAGGTTTTTATAGGGTTTCCCCTGCATCACACATAGACGAATTTTTGGGTAGGATCCTTAAACTACAGCCTGGGGGCCATAGTTAACCCTTGCTACCTTTCCACATTCCCCTTTCAGTCACTTTCCTATGTTATAAGTGGGGAGTTACGACCATGTGGATTACCCCATACGTTGCCCGTCTACACCTTCTTCTTTGACCACCACATGGATTACCCTCATAACCCCCCCCCCCCCCTAAGTTCATTGGTTTTCCCAGCCCCTTTATTAATATTTATTTCTTCTTATTCCATACATTAAGGATCCTACCCGGCATTCACCTAATAGTGATGCAGGTCAAACCCTAGAAAACCTGCATCGGGTAGGTCAGGCATTGGGTACTTGTCCCACACCCTTCCGATGGTGGAAGAGGGTGTTGGTAATACTGTTATAATTAAATAATAATGATAACAATAAGCGGCTAAGCTAGAGGTGTGGAATGTCTTTATCAAAAAGTATGTGTTTGTTAGATGGTGTTAGAGAGAGAAGACTGTATAGTTGAACTGGAGAATAAAGATGTTTGTTATTGTTAATGTGTGCATATGGTTTAGATGCCCTGCAATTCTTATAAACTTTTAATTGAGTTTAAAATAATACATTTGTTTCCTTAGGTTTCTTTAATGAAAAATTGGAGATTGGCAGTGATTGAACTTTCCAAAAGAGTTGATGTAGAAGATCTATCCATTTCACCTGTACACCTTGAAACAGGAATTGGAGCAGACCTGTCACTACAGGAGATACATGGGAGAGTTGTTTACTTTGTAGCTCCTGACTTGTATCTTGGAAATAAGTTAAGATCATATGGAGGAAATCTCAATTACACAGTATTCTACACAACAGGATTGTTTGGTAAAGTATGAATCAGATACATATCATTAGGAAATGTAGTTCTACATATCATTTTAATATTTAATTCAATTTATATTAAGGAATATAATATTGTTTATTAAGTTTTTTATGTAATTGTTAAAAAGAAGATTGCTTTTGGTTTCCTTGTGGATACTAGAGACAGCTCTAATCAAATAATATTTTGTAATGTGAATATTTCATCTCAATTAAATTTAACTAATTATGAAATATTTACTCTTGTCCAGGAAGTCCAGAAAGTGGACCAGATGTCATCCTTCACAGTGGAGACTTATACCTACTACACTATGCCTTGGAAAAGCCAGATCCAACAATTGATTTTCCAGGATCTGTTGAGATTATAGAAAGCCATTTCTTACTTCCAAGTGGATTGACAGCTACACGAGAGCAAATTATGCAAGTCTTATATAATTTGCAAAATGTTTATATTAGAGCCACATATTGGAAAGAAAGTGTCACTACTAGGTATTATTTTTTCTAATTTATTTCTCATGAAACATTTAATTTATATTGATAAAAAGTCCCACAAGAAATTAGCATGTAGTCTAGAGGAGAGATTATTTTATTATGGTGTATCTTATACCTTTTAGATTATCGGACATAACCCTTGATATAGCTGAAACAATTTATAATCCTCAAGGCAGCATTGCATTAGCAGTCGAACAGTGTGTTTGCCCTCCAAATTATCAAGGCTTGTCTTGTGAAGAGTGTGCATCAGGATATTATAGATCACAGACTGGACCATATGGAGGTTTCTGTGTACCTTGCAACTGTAATGGACATTCTAACTCCTGTGATCCGATCACTGGCATTTGCTTTGTAAGTACCTTAATAGATAATTTATTTTTCATTTAAATACATTTTTTTGTCTGAATTGGCTAACTTTCTTATTCATTATTTTCAATTAGATGTAAATTTTTTCATTTTAAATAATATATTCCTTATTTGCAAATGAATATTGATGAAAATTCTTATGAACATATAACAAAATAAAAGAAATCCAGAAATAAATAATTAAACCAGCAACACATTATCAACAGATGATTTTAAGATGATTGCAAAAATTAATGACACATCGATTTGAATATATCCTTGATGTATATCTGATATCTGATTTATTATTTGAAATGTTTTCCATAAAATAAATGGTGATATCTAACGAGTTTAAGTTTTCTTCCATTTAATTAGTTCAGGAAAAAATAATTGAGCCAAAGTAATCTATAAGGATTAAGAAGTATTAAAATATAAAGAGAAGGGATTTTAATTGTATTACACTTCTTTCTTTTCTTTGCTGTTTTTTTTAAAGAATATTGTATGAACATGTTGTTTTTATAGAGAATTTTGACTCTGTAAATTGGATTTAAATATTTGGGAATATGAGTATTATTTTAGACATCAAGTACCTTAATATTAACTTGTGTATAAGGTAATCAATTAAACTTTTTTAAGTTAAAAACCATTTTATATTTGTAAAACTAAAAATGACTAAACTTGGTTTCATTTAGAGACATGTTTAAATTTAAATATATGTATTTTCTGTATCATTTCTGATGTATTTTTTGTGGTAACAGGATTGTAAAAACAACACAGAAGGAGATCATTGTGAAAGGTGTATCATTGGACATTATGGAAATGCAACTCAAGGGACCCAAGTTGACTGCTTAATATGTGCATGTCCCTTGCCGATTACATCTAATAAGTATGTTCAGATTGAAATTTGAACAATAACTTGCAATGTGCATGTGTTTTATGCATATATCACTAAAATGTATACATTTAAGTTGGTTATACTTAACATTATTTTTTGAACCTATTTATCTATTTCATTTTCAAAGTCTGAAATTGACTCTTTATTAAGCAAAAAGTGACTTTTTACATTAATAAATGGTTTGTCATTATCATTTATATTACCTTAAAGGCTTAATTTTTTGATTATGTGCCTGATATATTTTATTTTCAATTTTCCTGTATTATTTTTACCAAATACTGTATTTTTTGTCTGAGTCTTTGCTAATCCTGATAGGCCAAATATAATTCTTAACATCTGTTCTATTTTTATTTTAAGACTACTATATAATGCCTGATTCATGTTCCATTTGAATCATATTACCACATTAGTAGTAATAACTAATTTCTAGTTTATTTTTATCTTCTTATAATGGAAATCTGCTCAGGAAGTTATTTATTTTCTTATTATTAGTTTAATATTAGGTATAATTCAACAATTTTTGAAAGTTATTATTTACATAACATACATAATTAATCATCATTACTGCTTCTCTCAATTTACTACTGATTTTTGTCTTGATCAATTATGGTCTTACTTGATGTCCAAAGAACACCATTGATTTACATTTAACTATTGTATATTTTCATGTTCTATATTTTTTTCCTGAATACAAAACCATATTGTGCGACACTAAATGTCTAGCAGTAAATGGTTAAACAATAGGCATTGGAAGAAAACATTCTTGGGTTAGAGGATGATGACAGTTTAGATGGTCGTTGCAACATTGTGCTATTATCACTGTTTGACCTGGGTGGATACCTGAGAACTTTTTCTTCAACAGATACGCTGGGAAAGGATTCTATCCTCACCATTGGATTTTTTGGCAGGTGCCAGATTTTGGGCTGGAAGAGTTAAACAATGAATGCTTGCAATATTCATGTGCATCTTCTTTCTCCCACTTTAAACCACCAAATTGGTTTAGATTGATTGAAAATATTTTTATGCAATGGACAGATGAACTAGAATGCCTGAATATATTGCTCAATTACCTCAACTGAGTCCCCTGTTACTTTAACTTGGATCTACTCACCAACCAGCATCACTATTTTAATTGTAAACTTAAAGTTTCACATATCTTTATCTTTCATTCATATAAAACCCATGAACCATCTACAGTAACTGCTCTACACTGATTGTGTACCCTTATTTCACATCTTTCTCTGCCCAAAACAATATTTTCAACCTCCTGGAATGTGACAGACAACATTAGCAACATTTAGGCCTACATATGATTTTTGTTTAAAATGGTGTTTATTTTGCCATATTTTTGTTTATTGGGGATTACCCCTATTACAGCATTAACCTGCAGACACTGAACCAGTCTCTATCACTCTTTCCTTTCTCCCTCTACTTTCTCTTTTGAATGTGATTTCATAACACAATTTATTAACAACAATTTTACAAATAATTGAGACAATTTAATATTTATTATTTTATGGTAATATGAAACTATGTGAAGGTGACATTTAAGACAATATAATAATATTAACAATGCTTACGCTTATGTTGCAGTCTTTGAAATAATTGGCAGGCAAAAAATTTGTAAATCTTAACAATTTTGGCATCTTTGGCAGGTTTTATCCTTGTATCTTGTTTCTTTTTCAATGTCAGTTAACACAGTGTAGATTCTTGCCACTGTTACTTTAAAATTAAAATTTTCTTTTATAAAATATATCTAACTAAACATCTTCCTCTCTCTAACAATCTCACACACCATCACATGGCACCTCCCTGTACTTTTCTCCCATAAGCTCACACTTGCACATTCTCATGGCAACTCACTTTGACTTTTCAATCACTGATGTGACTCCTGCACTATAATTCTTCAGTTTACTTTTTTATCACTAAATTGTGACTTTTTACTTGTTTGGCTCAACACTTGCACTATCACATTATAAAACTTTTCGTTCACCAAAATCTCTACAATTGATGTTCAAATTTCTGCCCTACCTCATGAAGATTACCACATACCCTTGAGATGAACACTTCATATAAAACTTTTGTTTGTTGTCCACCTCCTTACATCTTAAGGCCTGAGAAATCCACAACAAAATACCAAAATTTGGCTTCTCTTTGTTCACTACAATGTAGTGGTTATAAAGGCTGATTTAATAATAATAGAGAAATATTCTAAGATGTAAAATAAATGTTTTTAAATATGTTCAATTTCTGTACGCTTCAGTTTTGCTACTGGATGTGAAGTGAGTGCTGATGGAGAAGAGATAAGCTGTGATTGTCTTGAAGGATATTATGGCCCTAGATGTGAAGTATGTGCTGCAGGGTACTTTGGACGTCCTGAATTTCCAGGTTTCATAAGTTCATATATAATTTTACCGATTTTTCAAATTATAGCCTATGGAAATGTGACATTGGACCCAATTAGGAGATCAATATTTAAAGTACATTTGCCCTGAAGTTTTGTAAAATTATTTGATGTCTTAATTAAATTTAATTTTACAATCAAGAATTGTAAATTAGAGTAAATCATATAGAATTCCTCTAATTTGAAAATGCATCATTTGACATTAAGATATATCACACACACAGGTTTTAATTGGTTACTAAATCACTTCATTTGTTTTCTTTTTGTGAAAATGTTTATATTCTGAGGGATAATAGATGGGCTGTTAAGATTCTCAATACATAAAAGTTTTTTTAATTCCATATTGATGCATTGAGGTACATGAAGATTTCTCTACCAAGAAGAGAAACTAGAATGTGGAGAGGGTTGTAAGAATAGACAGTTTTATTTGTTCAAAACAAATCCACTTCTGAGAGTATTTTGTGGAGAGGATCAGCAGGAGGGGAGACTTGGAAGGCCTTTTTATGGTTGAAGTGGAGAGGGGTGTGTGGGTCAGTGATGAATGGTGGGAGAGGGTGCATTCAGCGGTGATGAGGGTTGGTAAAGAGTGCTGGGGGTCTTAATTTGATAGACTTTATGGTGTCCCTTTTGGGAACTAACAGCAACTGAACAATGGTGTTACAATATATATATTTAACAATGTTATTTCTCAATCTTTTTGGACAAGATTACAAACAGACACTTTAAATATAGTGATAGTTTATATAATTCTGTGCTATTATTCCAGGTGAAATATGCCAACCATGCACATGCTCAGGTAATATTAATCCTGATGATCCTGCATCCTGCGATTCTGTGACAGGGGAATGTCTGCGTTGCTTAAATAACACATTTGGAGAAGCATGCAATTTGTGTGCACCAGGCTTTTATGGAGATGCAGTGGAACGAAAAGATTGCCAATGTAAGTGTTTAATTTATATATAAAATATTTAATAGCTATATGACCCATGACTGATTTTATTCTAAGTTATGTAATTAAATAATAAGTACTCTGCACATATAAATATTTTTTACTAGAAAGGAATAAAGATATTTTGTTATAACCCTTCTTTCATGAAATCTTAATAAATTTAATAATATTAAGCAATTTACATTTTTTTGTATTGTCTGTTGTGATTGTTTCACATGTGCATTGTGAAAGAAAGGCAGGAATAATATATGACCATTATCATACATTTTCTCAGATGGTGTTGGATTCAAAGAAATAAGTTTCCACCTGGGTATTAATTGATGTGTTTTTATATGAATGAACATTATTGAAAATGTAGACTGAAGGTAATTTATATTGTCCAAATATACAGCCTGGGGTGTGAGCTCAGTTAATACTGAAATGCTTATTAGGCTATATAATGAATATAAAAACTTGTAACAGTGTATTTTGCATAGGTTATGTTAATGGTACTTATTCAATTCCATCAGATTATGTCATTCTGTAAAATTAAATACAACTTCCAAATATTTTTGATGGTATTAAATCTATAATTGTTTGTGTGAGTGTATATATAAATTAATGATTATTTATGTTTTAGAATTTAAATATATTATTTAATTAATAAAAACTACTGCCCATCAATTTCAAATTTATTAAAAAGTTCATAAAATTTAAAACATCAGTAGCTTTTAACTATTTTACCTACATTAATCTGAAAACTTAATTCAACATGTGTTATCACTTTTATAAATGGGCTATTTTAATATAAATATATAATATATAAAATTGTGATTTCAGCATGTATTTGTGACAAATGTGGTACTAAGGAATGTGACAGTTCTAAGGGTTTATGCCAATGCCATGACAATGTTGTGGGAGACAAGTGTGATCGCTGTGAAATAGAACATTATGGCTTCACAACATGTCAGGTAAGTATTTTCTTTAATGAATTTGTTGTAACATTTTTGTTTTAAATACTTGTTCTGACAGTAAGTTACATATCTGACATTGTAGTAATTATTCAGGTTTGTCCACCAGTTTGGGTGACAAATGTGTCGATAATATGCCAACTTTTTATTATTGTAATTGAGGAATAAGTTTGCTGAGTCTAACATATGTGTATGATTCCTAAGATCCATCAATTCTTGGACACCAGGCTATTTTTATCAGATTAATAACTAAACTTAATTTATTTTAATGGTTTATTCAACAAGACGTGAGACATATTAATTACTCAAGCTGAGGTTTGATCTACATGTGGCATTAACTACAAACTGTGCCGAGCACCAAATATAAACTCACTGCCTCAGCTACAGAATTGGGACTAAATTTCCAAGGCACCAACCAGTACAACAGTGAATATATTAATAAACTTATTCTTTTATTGGACTAAGTTTTGATAATTTCTTCATTCAAAAATGATCAATTAATATAATAATTGACCATAAAGAGGACTGAGCTGATAGCTGAACTGTGAGACTACATTGTTGGAATGTGAATCATAATTTTTATTACATTTTGTCACCACATCATGGGATGTCAGGGTTGTTTTCAACACACTTGGATAGGAAAGAGAGATAGTGATGTTGACTTAACTGAAATCAATAGTTGGTCCAGTCTGGCTGAGGTGAAGGAATATTACAAATTTTCGAGTGCCTGAACCCCCTTCATCTGGCCAGAGGGTCTGAACTGTGTGCCGGCAGTGCACGAATTCAATACAATCAATTTGTCAAGTCTTGCCTGGCTGGAACGCAGTACTGACCCTCTCGCGAGACAAAGGGGGTTTCCTTGAAAATTTGTAATATTCCTTCACCTCAGTCAGACTGGACCAACTATTGATTTCAGATAAGTCTATTTTACTGTCTCTCTTTCCTATCTTAATTTGTTTTATATATATATATTGTAGCCGCTCCGCTACCCTCCTTGCGTTTTTTCGTTGATTATTCATGTTTGGGCGCCAGGTAATTTTTGGGAGAAAATCACCAAAACAACTTTTTAATCTTTCATAATTTTATTTAATCGAACATGAGGCACAAGTTAACTTCAGGGCGTGGTTTATAAAACTTTTGTAATTCGTGGTAGCACATCCATCCTTGGTCGAGTCCAGCTTGGAACTGACCATTACGATTCTCCCTTTGGCCGGCCTAAAATAACATCGCATTTCCGTCATCTGCATAAATACAACCACTGCAGTCACCCCCGCCAAGGGCGCTCGACCGTACCTCGCAACAATCATGTTACAATATATATATATATATATATATAGCTGTGTACTAAGCAGAATACGTGGGTTCAAGTCCTGCCTGGGTCAAATATTTTCAGTCTTTCCTTCTTCCATCCTCTCTGCTTTGAACATATGCTTTTCTATGTGCGTAATTCTTCGCCTGAGCATATGAATTCAAATAAAGCGCAATCCTCCTATTTTCTCCTATTTATTTCTATCCTTCCTCACTATCCAAGTTTGAATGTGAATTAGTTCCTTAATGGATTCTCCTAATATTGTGTATATATATATATATAATTGCAATATTGGTGTGGAAAGGAAAGAGAGATAGGTTGTGGAATTAGTTTGACAATGTCACATCCTTAGCATATACACTTTGAAAAACTGTAGTAATTAATCCTCAATGACTGTAGTTATTATTTTCATTTTTCGTATGACATGCTTTTTTGATACCTGGGCCTCATACCAAGAGACCATGTGCTTTTGAGATCTACATGTCTCAGAAGTGACCTGTTTGCTAAGAAGCCGAAATGCAGACTGATTTTGCAAGTCACCAGCAATGACAATCGCACACCAGCCCCAATTGTTTGGGTTCTAGCTGCCAAAGAAGACCTTAACAATACACCAAAATACTTATCAACATACAAAATTACACATCTATCAACAGATACGCCCATTGATCTGTTACATTATTACCCTTCCCCCTCAAATAAAACAAAATTTGGATTAAAGTTAATGATTGTGATGATTGGTTGTGGTAGAAATGACTATGTGGATTCTTTGATTAGAACTTTTTTTTATTAAATTAGCTTGGAGAGATTTGTGTATAGGACATCTCCTGTAGTTTGCATAATGTGGTCCATTACATTTTACACATTTAGGTGTTTGATTAGTTGTTTTGTCACATTTTTCTGTTGAGTGGAGCCCTGTACATCTTACACACTTCGGCTGGTACTTGCAATAGTTTCTATTGTGTTTATACTGCTGACATTTCTTACATTGTGAGATAGTTCCTTGCAGTTTGGGTGGCTCCACTTTTATCTTTGAATACTATCATGTTTCCAATTTGAAAATTGTGTGGTTAATGGGATTGGGGCAAAATATATGAAAAATAGTGGCAAGAGTTGTTTTGTTATTGGATGCTTGACTGGCAGGATTTGGACTGGTTGATATTCTATTACTATTTGTTGATTAGCTGAGGAATGTATGCCTTTAATAACTATTTGAAACATTTTTCTGTTTTCTTGGTATGTGTGAAATTGAGCATTATGGTTCTGAAAATTTTTTTTAGTTCTCCTGAAATCTTCTATGGTTAGTAAGTTGTCTTATTTTATTGTCAAATGAATTAAATTGAAAATTCTTTTTGTAATTTTTTAAAAAATTCTGTTAATAGTAGTCTTTTGTGTTGGTAATATATATTTGGGGTGGTTTTTGAGTGATTTGATTTGTAAGGGGATGGACTGGGCCATTATCTGAGTTTTCTAGATTTTTAATAATAAGAAAGATAGCCAAATACAGTCAAAATAAGTGATAATATAAAGTAAGAAAGGAACAAGGTTTCCAGAAATGTTGTGTGGTATTTATATTATCACTTCTTTTGTCTGTATTTGGCTATCTTCTTATAAATTTTCAATCATATCTAAATTCTTCATTTTTCTAGACTTTGTAATGCATTGTAATTTTTTTTAGATTTAAAGATTTGGAAATCATGATTTGATGAGTTTTCCTTTGTTAGAGGGAGCACTTTTCATTTCTTTGTGTATTGGTTGTGTAACACTAGTGATGTGGTAATAGTAGAAGCACTGGTGGGTTCACAGAATTGAGCTTTTTTTGATTTATTTTCCCTAATCACATTTTTGCTATTTGACTAAATACACTTGCGGAAAATCTCAAAGTTCTTGTTGTGTGGGTGTGGTTCTGGGTCCTCCTCCATCATGTTGATTTTGGTGTCATGATGACTTGATTGCTGATTGATTTATTGCTGAATTGATTGTAGTCTTAATAATTTATCTACGAGTTGAGTGTTATGATTACTTTAGCAAGGTGTAGTCGAACTGAGCGCAGCAGTTATTTACTTGCATTCCATCAACCACTGTGGCTCACAAGCAAATGATTTGTAAGAGTAATATATATTTTCAGGGGTGTACACCTTGCAGTTGCCAAGATGCCTCTGAGAGCACACAGTGTGACGATATCACGGGAGAGTGCCGATGTATGCCAGGAGTTACTGGACGCACTTGTAATCAATGTAGTTCAGGATATTGGAACTATTCATCATCAGGCTGTATTTGTATGTATTGTAGCTTATAACGTATGTTTCGTCATCAGAAGTAATTTTAATTTGCCATTCTTGTTATATACAATTGAATTGTTAACTTCAATTTCTTATGAGTATCACTATAACCCTTGCAATAAAAATATGAATAACCACTACTAATTTTTTTTATACATTTTAATTCATTTTTGTGAATTTTTGGCTTATTTAAATATTATAATGTACTCAGTTTGTCATATCAATTTTCGTTCTTTCAGCTTGTGGTTGTAATACAGAATACTCATTAGGACTTGGCTGTAATAATGCAACTGGGCAGTGTCAGTGTTTACCAGGTGTGATAGGAGAAAAATGTGATCACTGTCCATATCGCTGGGTTTTAATTGAAAAAGAAGGATGTTTTGAATGTGATAGTTGTACCCATGACCTTCTTGATGTCACTGATATGCTGAGAAATCTGATAGAACCTGTTGCATTTGATTTTGAGGTTTGTCATAAATAATTAGTAAAAATGGTTAATAGATATTATTTTCTTTATTCTACATCTTATGTGAGATTGCATCATAAATGGGCTTCTATTTTCAAGTCTATATAAAACCAATCATAGTTATCTAACCAATAATGCAGAGACTTGTTATTCAATAATCTTAATAATGCTAGTTATTTAATGAATCTGTGATAGTAGTATTTACTGCCTTATGATGATCTTCTTATTAACAATTCAATAACTGAGAAAACTTCTTGATAATCAACTTAATCTTACTAGTGTTACCAGTATGTATAACTATTTCATCTTCAGTTTTACTGTGAGTACCAATTATGGCTTTTATTAAAATGCATGAAATGATATTTAATAAAATGTGAAAACAGTTTGTTTTTAAATGTGTAATTATAGATAAAATAATTACACACACTGTGAAAATTTCCATAAGTTCATTTAATTTCCTATAAGATACTATAAAATCAGTTCATATCATTTATAAAGTTCATATGTTTGAAATTTTATATGCAGGACATAATTCACTCATCAGAAATAGTAAAATAATATTATTATACAAATAAAATGTGTTACTTTTCAACTGATTTTCAAATGTTATAAACTAGCAGTTTGTTTTGATTTTATCTGATAATTTAACTTAACAAATATTGTTTTATCAGTCTGTAGCAGTATCATATTTTACAACGCAGAGACTAGTGTATATAAATAATACTGCTAGCCAATTAGCACCAGATGTAAGCTTATTAGGGCCTGGTATTGTTGATCTTACTCCTCATGCCCATGAAGTGGAAAGCCTGGAACAGGATGCACGAAATATGCACAGAAGGGTAAGCAATACTTTCCATTATCTTTCAAACTGATTGCATTAAATTTGAAATATACTTTTCTTAATTTCTCATTTTCCTTATAATAATTATATTTTATTTTAAATTATGCTGTACAACATAGGAAATAGTCAAAAATATATAACAATAAAGAGAGTATATAATAAAACATAACAGAATATATACATACACTATATAACAATTAATTCAAACTGTACATTAGTAGTCATTCATTTTATAAATTACCCATTTTGCTAAGTATTTTTTCAGAGCATCTATAAATGGTATGCTGTTTTTGTTTTATATATTCAGGTTTATTGAAGAATGTCATACCTTTAAGTATTGGGTCGTTATCAGTTTTCTTTACATTAAAATTAATATGTGACAAGTACACACTTTTAGAATTTGTAAACTCAAAAAAACAGTTTTCCAAATTCTCAAAGAAATTCTGTCTTCTTTCCCCACTTTTGACAATAACTTTGCCACCATTATCCAATAAGCAACTAAATTTCGGTGTGTTTATGCTGTAAGTCATCTGTACAAATTCAATAACCTAGTTTGTCATGCTGTGAGGGTTTGCGTGCAAATTTCTGGCCAAACCTGGTTTCCTCAACCCCCCCCCCCCCAATCTTGTTCAAACCTTTCCTGGCCAATATCTTCAACCTATCAAAACCCACCCCACTGGCACCATTCTCCCACCTAACCATATTCAGCCAAACTTCCAAACAACCTGTCAACAGTATCATTAACCTCTCTTCCATATCCTTATCTGAGACCTGTTGTGGATAAGGTCCTCACTTTCTGCTCCACACCAACATTGAACCCTTTTAGACTTGCCCAAGACACCTTGAAATTCTGTGAAAAAGTCCAGTGAAACCTACATTTTACTAAAAGAACCCAAATTATCACAGAACCATTTAACACCATAGTTATTGTTCAGGTTTTGAACATCCATTAAGGGATAATTATATTGTTGATGATTTATATATTGCTGCTGAAGTCACAGTGGTGACTCTTCACACTCTCTACTCTATACATTCCACCCTCTACATCTGTAATATGTCGGACTATATACGCCAGGGTCGTCTACCGGTAGGGTAGATCAGCCGTAGAGCAGTTTGCTCAGGTTTGATTCTCAGCCTTGACGAATATTTTCAATCTTTGTTTCTTCTTCCTTTCATCTGCACTCTGTGAACATATGCTTTCCTTAGAGTGTATTTCTCCACCCAAGCATATGCTTTCTTTAGAGCAACTTTCTCCCATATTTCTATCTTTCATTTCTATACTATTAACCGATTTGACTTTGTCACCAATATATAAATCCTCATCATTATATATACTGTTGATTTAAGTTAAGTCGGCCAACATGTGTCTATTTCCTATCCAAATGTGTTTATTTATATTGTAATGAGGCAACATTAACTGCCTCAAACATTCTAAATTAAATATAATTTGTTAAGAATTTGGATCGTCATTGATGGGATGAGATCACCGGGGGTTGCTGGGTGACAGTGGCCAGCCTTTTGTTAAAAAAATTTATGACGGTCACTCATACATCTATTTGGCAGACCAGAGGAGAGAGGCACAGTAGCTACTATGCGTCTGTGCTGGAAGTGAGTGAATAGTAAAATATAAAATGTAAAAAGTTATTGGGAGAACTCGATGATGAGGGAATAGAATTAGAAAAATGTCTGAATCATCATTGGTATGAGTAAAGTTAATGCAATGAAAATACATCGAGATAAATCAGAGTTTAGTGAACAAATGTCAAAAGCAGAGTAAAGTGGTTTTTTTTTGTTTATGAAGAAAGAATAAAGTTATCTGTGAGAAGTCTACCAGATGTGAATAAGGTTTAAAAGCATCAAAGTGGTCTTTTCAAGATGTGAATAAGTGGAATGTCGACAGCGATATTTGGACAAAAGAAAATATATTTAAATTAATAAATAAATTTTCATTATATTTCCACAAAGATTTTGCCATTATTTCCCCATGCGAAAATGAACCCTGAAGAGAAAGGTCAATATCCATGTTTGAAATAGTTGTCATATAAATTTCAGAAATTTATATATTTCCCTTTAATTGCTCTGATTTTTAATTAAAATATCTTATATTAATAAAAACTTATTAATCATTTTATATTAATTAAAACCTCAATATAAAATCATTCATTACAATATATTAGCACATTTCGGTAGGAAAGAGATACAGCATAGGAGACTTATCTAAAATGAGACAGGCTGTGCTGAAATAAAAACAATATATATATATATATATATATATATATATATATAAATATATGTATATATATTGTAGCAATAGTTAATTAGGCCATTAATTGTTTGGACATAAAATTCGAATTGTTTGATAAATCCATTATAGCGGTCCGATCGAACAAAGCAACAATGGAAAAGGCGAGCTTGGCTGCTTTGTCGAAATGTCAAAACGGCGTTTACGCGCAGGAAAGTCTAAGTCAGTTTTACGTATACAGCCAGCCAGGAAAGGCTAAGTTAGTTTTACGTCTACAGCACTAGGATAGTTAGTTGGCTGCAGAACATTACGAGGAGCAGAACAAGTAATAAAACTTGAGCAGAGACTAGACATTGTTAATGTATAACTAGTTAAAGTTGTGAATTAATACAAAGAAAACATTCACATAAGTATTGCAGCGTAAATATTGGAAAGTAAGAGCAGTTTTCGTCAGAATAGAACTTTCCAAAATCTTCGTGGAGGAATTGTTGCAGAATAACATTGGTAAATTATTGTGGAGTGGAGCAATCAACGGAATACAGCCAATCTTGCCAAATTTTAAAGTGAAGTGTAGAATCAGTGAAAACCAAGGACTGATATTAAATAATTAAAGAGTGTAAAAGTGTCCAAATGAGGTAAAATTGATTGTTCTGGTACCAGACCGACGGTCCGTAAATAACATAATTATATAAGAAACTAAAGGTTGTTCTTCAAATTTTCAGAGGCTCTCAGCCTCCATCTTCAGGAATGAGAGCTACACCATTCCATGGATTCTCCTAATATTGTATTTATTCCTTAATGGAAGCTCCTAATACTTCATTCCCTCTACTCTAGCCATTCCTCAACTAAAACTACTAATTGTCCACATTAAGACTGTCTATATTTGCCTGGTCAGGAACTTGACCCAGTAGCTGAGATGGTTAAGGCGTCTGTGTACTGAGCAGAATACGTGGGTTCAAGTCCCGCCTGGGTCAAATATTTTCAGTCTTTCCTTCTTCTTCCATCCTTCTCTCTGCTTTGAACATATGCTTTTCTATGTGCGTAATTCTTCGCCCGAGCATATGAATTCACATAAAGCGCAATCCTCCTATTTCTCCTATTTATACAATATTAGTAAGGATATAACATTGTCAAAAATAATTGTAATATTGGTATGGAAAGGAAAGAGTTATAGCTTGTGGTTTACCTGAAATTTAAGTACGGAGGCAGAACTGCCGGCAGGCTGCAGCTGGCCAGTGCACAGAATGGTGTAACATTCCTTCCTGAAGAATGAGGCTGAGAGCCCCTGAAAATTTGAAGAACTTCCTTCGGTTCCCTGTGGCTACACCGTACTTTATTTTCAAGTAAGCCACAAGCTTTTTTTTCCTTTCCATACCCATATCACAATTATAATATATATATAATATATATATATATATATATATATATATATATATATATATATATATATATATATATATAAAAATTAACTCCAGCTTGGATGGATATAATATATATGCAAGAATATATATGAAGAAACAGTTAATATTTTATATTCCCTAAAGATTGATTTATGTGAATCTAGTTTCTTTAAACCAAAAATCAATTGGTGTTTTTTTGTGCGATCAAGTGTCTATGCATTTATTTTGCCACAGCGGAGCCCCAGATTTCAATTCCATAACAAATGTGTGGATATATTATTCCATAGTGGATTTTAATTAGGTGATCCCTTTCTAGAACAGTTGATAGTCTTTTTAGGCCAAAGACATGACTTTTTTTTACATATATTTTCTACCTTCTCTTCCCATAACAATTTACTGTACATTTGAATACCCAGATAGTCAATAAATTGACATTGTTGCTATGAATAGTTCATTTAAGTTTTTATGAATAACTTTCAGGCAGAATACTCAGTATCAAATGGAGAACAATCAGCTCCTGAAGCCAATAAAGTACGATTGGATGCACTTGAAGTTGAACAACTCATACAGAAAATGGTAGATTTGGCAGATACTACAGTAGTTGAAGTGAATGATCTGGCTTTAAGTCTTGATCGTGGCACAGGTATAATTAAGAAGTCACATTATATAATTTGTTATGGTTGGTAAATTGATATCGAAGTTGTATAGTTTCTCTACACAGTGACTGTTAGAGCAATTAATTATAAGCTTTGGGAGGGAATGAGATGGATTTTGAATGGACATTCCTTGGGGGAATCAATTAGTGATACTTTTCCAACATTTTTCAGCATGATCAACAAGAGAATTTGTAATGGAGCCAATTAAATAATTTTTTTAAAAAAAGGGAAATGAAGTATTTGAGCGATTATGAATCATCTATGTTGTGCTTTAATTAAAAGGGTGGTGACAATATTTTGGGAAAGCCAACATGGGGTTAAATCTAATGTTTTTTGGACAAAAACCAGTGGCTGGAAAAATATGTTTTTGTTTAACTAATTTTACGTTAGCAGAATTTACAAAGAGTATTTCTATGATTTTAAATGAGTAATGGGGAAGGGAGTCTACCCTAGAAATATTTCTGTTGGTTGGAGAGAAGGAACAGTGACAGGTGTAAGGGATCAAACACAAGAGTCAGAGTTGGAACTTGGAATCAGGGAGGACGAGTCAGCTTTGAACTATGAAGTAGCTAATAAACAGGCTAAATTTAGTGGTCAAATTAATACACAATGTTTCTGCAATCCTTGTTGTTTTGGCCAGGTGAGGAAAAATTGTGAAAGCTATAAGAACAACATACTGAAGAAACCAGTTATGAACTCAAAAGTAAAGTATATTTTAGTGCTGAGTGACTTTGTCTTAGTGGTAAAAAGAACATTAGCAATATCCGAATAGAATGAGGAATTGTTTCATCAGCCACCACACTTGATTATTGTGTCTAATCCCAACCTTCTGTTATGAGGGTCAACATCACCATTTGACAATGATTGAGTCATGGTGAAACTAATTTTAATCTCAACTAAGAAGAAACACCTCAAAGTAAAAATTGATTTATTCAAAGTGTTTGATGTTATACCTCACAATTTCCTCCTCAAAATTGGAGATAAGGAAGTGGAGCTAAAAATTATAAATATGTGATTTTTCCTTTGAGTAAGGATTTGAACTGAAGTTAAATGCTGGGTAAATGGTGGCAGGCATTGCATTTTATCAATAGGGATTTGAACAAAAGTTTGAAGGGAGCAAAGGAAATAAAATTCCACTTCTTGGTTAGACTAATTATGGAACGCAGAACAGTGTGCTAGATTCTTACAGATGTGATGGATTGGGTACAGGATAGGGTGGTTAAAACGTGCCATCGAACTTTGGAAACATAACTCAACGATGTGAATCTCTTTCAGAAAAGAGAAGGGAAGCCAGTTACTGAGTCCCTCTACAAGTCCGAAAAAGTTTGTAAGTTTCGAGCACCATGTATAAAAAATTTGCTATTTTAAAAATAAATAAGACTGATGATTAAGGTTAAGTGATGTAAAAAATAAATGTGCTTTGAAAATTAATTTAATTAGTAGTGAGGGAATGAAATTTTTCATTTTCAGGGAAGAAGAAATTAAATACTGTACATTGATTCAAAAATTTGTTTATGTATAATTTAACAACTTTGTTTAATTAAAACTGTCACGGATTGTAAACTTAATTGCAGTAAATTCTTTCATACAATCATATAGAGGTCACAGTTTACCTCAAACAAAGTAAAACAGTTATGAAATCTGTATTGCATCTTATGACTCTTGTTAGAATTAAGAAAATTGTAACTACAATATCAAAATTTTTGTTTTGAAATATACTTTCAAAAATGTTTTATATAGGTCCTCAGATTGATCATGCTTTGAAGGTTGCTGAAAATATATTATCAGAAATTCAACAACGACAGTTTGGTCAACATAATGAAGATGCGTTGAAGGAATTACATAAAGCAGAAAGTCTATTAGCAAAAATGGTGGAATTTAATACACCTGTAGATAATCAAACTTATGAATATGAATCTTTAAGGCATAAAATAGATAACTTTGATCGCAAGCTTGAAGATTTGAGAAATTACAGTCTTGGAGCTAAAGATCAAGCTGCCAAAAGTCATGATCTCAATGAAAAAAATAGGTGTGTGAATTTATGATTAAATTACCTATTTGTTAATGTTTTGTTGGGTTTCTGTTTATCTTGAAAGAAAAGAAAACACTGTAATCACCACACTTCAAAATGACCTGCAGTGTTGTGGTGGTTAGTGTAACTGTCTCACAGAGTTGCACGGTTCAAATAATTGATGTTGTGTGTGTTTGATTTCATTCCAAGATACTCCTACAAAATTATTTCCTCAACAGTGAAATGTACGAAAGTACAAAGTCACTAATGACCTAGCCATTGATGTGATTATAAATAAAATAAAATTATGTAAAACATTTTGAAGTGACAATTTATTAATGTATCCCTGAGTTATAGCTTATTGTTGACTTTAGTTTAAACTAACTTTTCTAGCTATGTATCATTTACTGTAAAACAAATAAGACAAATGACTCAAAGTTATTAAAAACTAATTTTTACCAGTATTTTGAACAGACTACAAAATTATCTTTTCTAGCTTAATTTTTTTAAATGTCTCCGTTATAATCAAAATAAATTTATATTGCTGTTAAAAAAAATATCAATACTTTCCTTACATGCAGGAATTCAAAAGTATCAAATAAAGTTCAGTCAGTAGAGGATATAAAGAAAGAAACAACAGCAGAACTTAGCACGTCAGAGGAATTATTGAAGAATGCGACTTTATTCCTGGGCAATGCAAGAGCCTTTTTCCCTGGACTATGTAAGTGGCTTCAATTTATCTAGTTTAAATTTGTTTCTAATTATCAGTTTAGTGACAGGTAAAATGTAAAAGTATCAAATTAGTAATGATTTTGTTCTGCATTCAGATGACCTACAAAGTAGAACAAAAGATGAAACTGACAAACTATATGAAATCATTAATGAAAAGGAAGGAAACTTTGATGACCTGACACAAGTTATTGAACAAGCTAAATTACATTCTGATGAACTTGAACTGAGGGTATGATTTTTTTAAAAAACTGTATGTATAATTAATTTCTGAACATGTATGAATATTTGTATGTATTCTTTTTTTAAATTAACATTAATTTACATTTAAACTTAATAGAAGAAGATACTATTAGTAGTTACACATTTGATATTAATATATAAAATTCACAACAAAAGCAACATATATTTATTTGTATTTAATTTAAAGTATAATCATTACTTTTTAACTAACAAGTTAGAATATACAACACATTTAGATAGGAAAGAGAGCGACAGCAATGTCGCCTTACCTGAAATCAGTAGTTGGTCCAGTCTGGCATAGAAGGAAGTTCAAATTTTTGAGGGCAAGAATTCAGACTGGCTGGCACACAGTTCAGTTCTTCCTTCTTCAGAAAGGGGGTTCAGGTCCTCGAAAATTTGAACTTCCACCTATGGACCAACTTCCGATTTCAGGAAAGGCGGCACCACTGCCTCTCTTTCCTATACAAATGTATTATATATATATATATATATATATATATATATATATATATAATTGTGATATTGGTATGGAAAGGAAAGAGAGACAGCTTGTGGCTTACCTGAAAAAGCAGTCCACAGCTGGCTGGTGCATGGAATGGTGAAACACTCCTTCTTCAGGAAGGAGGCTAAGCACCTCTGAAAATATGGAGAACTACTGTCGGTTTCCTATAGCTACATCGTACTTCATTTTCAGGTAAGCCACAAGCTATCTCTCTTTCCTTTCCATACCAATATCATAATTATTTTTGACAATATCATATCATTACTTTTATATATGTATATATATATATACATATATATATATATATATATATATATATATATATATATATATATATAGAGTGCTACTTTTATACATTTTAGAGCCAAGAACTTGATAGTCGCCTGTCTGGAACACGGTACACTTCTGAACAAGCTGTGGGTGCTGCAAATGCATATAAAAACATTGCAGATGCTATAGAGGAAGCTATGCACGCTGCTAATGAAGCACTTGGTCCAGCTGAAAATGCAACGTCTTTGGTAAGTTTCGAACGGACAATTTTAGGATATTTTAATGCAAAGTTGTTCAGTTTCTTTATTTAAAGTTATCCTTATATGGAAATTTAGTACAGTCAAACCTGTGGTTATTAACATAAAAAAAGAAAACATAGTGTGTATAGTTTTTAAAGATTGATCATGAACAATTTTAATTTTTCATGAGTTTCCTATACATTAATTCAACAAGGACACGAGAGACAAACTTAATTGAGTGTGGAAGAAATTTTATTTAGAAGCATTCACTATACTTATATGAAAATTGTGTTCCCATGTTGGAGATACTCTTAGGTGATTGAAACCAAACAAATTTCACACAAAAAAATTTATGAAAGAATTATAAATAATGAAATTTTACTTTCTGAAAACTTTCTTAAAATAGTAACAAATTTTTAATATTTAGACACAAATGTATTTATGACCAATGCTATCTAAGAATGGCTGTCTGTATCTGTAGTGAAAATAATGTTTCTGAATAAAGTTTGGATTTCACTACAGTTAATAAGAAAATAAAAAATATTTTATGTTGTTTCTAATGAGTTATATTTATGTAGTCTGAAGGTTTAGGAGACCGAACAGCAGAATCTCAGTCTAGATCAACAGAACTCTTGGAAAATGCTCGGCAAGCTTTGGATAAAGCTCAGAGGGTCCTGGAGCCCCAGTTAGAAGCTGCAAAAGATCAAGTGAATCTAGTTGGTGGGCTGAATGCACAAAGCACTCAAACTCATAACACCATAACTGAGTGAGTATCTATAACGTTTAACTTTTTCTATTTTGTGGCTCTTTTGTAAAACAATACAACTATTGACTAAATTTTGGAATTCAGAGCTATCCTGCTGACATTATACTGAATCTTGACAATCCTATATGTGGGAGCACTTTGCTTGGATGTTAGATAAGTTTTAAACTACAAAATTATTGAAATCACATTGTGTTTTGCTCTCAAAATTTTATTCAGTTGAAACAGTTCTTAAATAATAAACAACAATTTCTTTCATAAAATATATTAAGTTGACAAGTTGAGAAGAATATTTAAGGGCATAGTTTTATTACTATTAATTGGCAGGTCATGTATATCCCTGTGAAATAATGCTGATTTGCCTCAAGAAGAACACAATTGTTTTACTGTTCATAATTGTTGGACTATCTTTTTATTTCCTCTACGTTATATTTCAAAAAACAGGAAACTGAACATTTTAAAATTTCTCTGATCATATACATCTGTTTTTTTTATAATATAGGTGCCGTCACTACTTTTGAATTTGTTGAAAATGCATTAAGACTGCATACTTTAACTAGTGCATCTAAAACAGATGTTTTTGCAAATTAAGACTAAGTGACATAAAGTAAACAAATATAATTTATTGATATATCAATTTATGGAATTATTTCTATTTTAATAGATTCCTTATTATACAATTAAAATGAAATTTAAAATATGAATAATCAAATTGATAAATTATTTCTATGTATGGATTTTGGAATTGATTTCATAATTAGTAATTTATATTCTCAGTATTGAATGCTAATGTGTCAAATTTAAAATTATAGAGATTTGAATCGAACTCCAACTCAGAATGTTGATTCTTTGGCAAAGGCAGCAATTGGAAAAGCATTGATTGCTAATAAAACAGCTCAAAGTGCTCTACAACATATTGACAGAATTGTAGATAAATTACCGGAATATGTGGAACAAGCTCATCAGTTACCCAAAGAAGCTGATGACACACACAAAGCTATTCAGCAAGCTAATAACCAAAGTAAGTTATACATATGATGTATTTAATTGACCTTGTCACATTTTACTTAAGTTTTTTATATAATTTATTTAATCTAATATGACTGTCTATAGTCACCCAGTCGGAAGCTTGGATTAGTTGCTGAGATGGTTAAGGCATCTGTATACTGGGCAGATTACATATGTTTCAATCCTGCCTGGGCCAAATACTTTCAGTCTTTCCAGCTTCTTTCTTCCTTCTCCATGCATTGAACCTATGCTTTTCTTAGTGCGTGATTCTATGCCCGAGCATATGCATTTACATAATGCACATTCCCACCTTTCTCGTATTTATTTCTATCCTACGTCACTATCCAAGATCCAATGTGACTTCATCACCAAATACTAGTTCCTTGCATTGTGTGTGTGTCTATATTTGTGATATTGGTATGGAAAGGAAATAGACATAGGTTGTGGCTTACCTGAAAGTGAAGTGTGATGTAGCCATAGGGAACCGAAGGAAACATTCTGATAGTGATCATTCGTACAAAGCGCCCTATACATACATATGCTTAAACATACATATACATATATGTATAAGGATATTAGATATACACACACAAATGTATATATACATACAAATGTTAAGGATATTAATTATATTTGGTAATTGGATAGTGAGAAAGATAGAAATATAGGACAAAGCTTGAGAATACACTCTAAAGAAAGAATATGCTTTTGGCATAAAAATGCTCAAAGGAAGCATATGTTCAAGGCATAGAGAGAAAAGGAAGTAGAAGGAAAGACTGAAAATATTTGGAAGGTCCGGTAATCGAACCCAAGGTACTTTTGCTTTGTATACAAATGCTCTACCACAGAACTACCATGCCTTTCCTCAGACCTAACAAATATATTGCCAGTCTTATTGGGTTTTGAGAGTGGAATGGATAGAATTTTCTCACATTATTCATCCCCTCCTAACATGAAAGTCAGTCAAACCTATTTTGACTACAATTTTTTACAAAGATCGTAGAAATTTGACTGACCATGCAGGTTTTTAAAAGCTATTGTGCATTCTCTTAAGAAACTTCTGATCCTTTCAAAAGCACTTAGTACGTAACACTACCATATCCTCTTCAGTTTTAGATTTATTATGCTTAGGAAATTTCATTTTATATCTTAGTTTGTAATATCTTTGAATGCATCTGAATGATACTGTAATATGATTATGCACTAATATTTTATTATTTTATTTGAAGTTAAACTGATGTGTTTCATAAAACATAAAAGTAAACATTTTATATTAGCATATTCAATGAAAATACATTTCAGTTGACAGAGTAACAGCTGTTGTTCCTGATATCACGAATTTGATGAATAAGATTAAGGAGCAGCAAGATGGTACTGCTCAAATCAGCAATGATGTTGGAAAAAAGATTGAAGAACTTAAACGAAATGTTGCTTGGGCAAGAGACTTAGCGAACAGGTTATGTATTAATTTATTTATATCTATTTATTCTGCTTCTATTTTAATATTTGAAAATATTTATTCATTTTTGTTGTTTCCATTTAATTTATCTTTTTAGAATTGAAGTGGGAGCTACTTTCTATAGAAATTCCACATTAGAACTTAAGAATCCAGAAAGTCTTCCTCTTTTGGGCACCTCAACAAAAATATCCCTTTATTTCAAAACTGATAAACCAAATGGTTTCCTTTTGTACTTAGGCAATGAAATTGGCACAAGTCGCAGAATCAGGCGAGCAAAAACGGTAAATTAGCTAAAAATTAGTTTCCTTAAATACATAACTTTATATCTGTGAGCTTATAATAGAATACATTTGATTTAATAGGATGATTTCATAGCTTTGGAGATTGAAAATGGCTTTCCAGTTCTTACAATTGATCTTGGTTCTGGACCAGAGAGAATAATAGGTGATAAAATTGTTGCTGATAAGGACTGGTATGAAGCCATCATAGAAAGGTAAATTTTCTCTCTACTTCACTGATTTTTAATAAACAAAACTATTTGTTCAAGAAAGAGTAACTTTATTTCACTGTTCTGCATAATTTGAGATATTTATTTATATATTGAATTTATATATACATTGAAATAGAAGCTGATATGTCCTGTAAACAACTATTATAAATGAAGGGTTACAGGTCCAAAATAATTTAGTTGGATTAATATTGAAATACTTATAAAAAATTATTTACATCTTATCCTAAAATAATTGGGAACATGAACTTCTATTATGCTATATATAAAATTTGTATATTACATCTAGGAAGATCTTGTAGCATACTGGAAGAAAAATAAACTTAAGATCAGGCCTGTATTTTCATATGCATAGATGCATTTAACATAGTCTTGATGTTAATATATATTCTTAATTTTTCAGGACGGGTAAGATAGCTAAGCTAATTATTCGCCATGAAGGCTCTGAGGGTCAGGAGTTGGTATATGAAAAGGAAACAATTTTGCCTGGAACATATTCCATTTTAAATCTGGATCAGGAACACTCCAAACTATATGTTGGAGGATACCCAACAGGATTTATTATCCAGGATTCTGTGAGAACTTCATCTTTTGAAGGTGAAATTGAAGGCCTTGTAATAGGAGGAACTCCAGTTTCATTGTGGAATTTCATAGATGCAGCTAATATAAATGGAGCTAAAGAAAGGTAAGGTGCTATGTTTTTTTTCTGTACCTCTCACTGTACACACTATTACAGTGTTCATTAGTCCTGAATGCCTCTTCCTCTATTGAAGTCTCTGATATTTATCTCTTTTAAATTATTAATCAATTTAATATAATTGATATAACAAATATACTTCAAAACATTTCAGACATTTATTTGTGTTCATATTTCAGATCAATACATTTTGCAAATGTAATTCAATGTTGGAAATATCATAGACAGCATTTAATTTTCAAATTTTTTGTACTACTATTATGTCTACTTTACCGTACTTATTTTTTATAACTTTTTACTGAAGTATAGATCTTGCCTCTAATGCAAATGCACCAGTAGTAATTTTATTATTTTGTTATTCAGTTTCTCAGCCTTTTAACATATTTAGTAAAGCATATGCTTTGTTTGATATTTAATAATGCCAGATTAAAATGATAGTATTAGTGTTCACTCTCCACATAGTCCATATATTAGTTTTACTCTAATTGCAGGGATAAACTTGTTAACTTGCAACAGAGTACTGGTTTACGCTTTGATGGAAGTGGCTATGCAACAATCGATGGCCGAACTCACAACCTTAAGCAGAAGTCACATATTACTCTTAATTTCAGAACTTTTGCAAAGAATGGACTACTTTTCTTTGTGGGAAAAGCTAAATCATTTATATCCATAGAACTGAGAAATGGAAGTGTTCTTTACCAGGTAATTTATAGTGAACAACATTTCCTAATCAATTTAATTTGAGTTTAAATTTGCTCACACATACTTCCACCCTTATGAGACAAAGTCACATGGACACACGTCAATGTTCATGAATATATCTAAAGGCTATATAAAAGGAAAGGGAAACAATATGTCTATGTAGATATTAACATGAATTTAAATGAATCAGAATTAATATTTGATATTAGAAGAATTAATTAAGTTTGGATTTACTGTACAGCATTTGATGAAATTGTAACCGAATTGACTGTTTTTATAATCTCTATCTTTTTAATAATAATATCGAGACACATTGTTTTTAGCTATATCATGCTTTGCAATTTTTGTTTCTTATAACCATTAATTAATTATTGCTCCTAACTGATATCTGTCATCCATGTGATCATGTGAATGATCCCTATTTCATTTTATTACTTTTAAATAGCTTATTTGATCTTTTGAACAGTTTAATTTAGGTCCAGCTCTTCTTAGCATACAATCTCCTAAAACATACAATGATGGGCAGTGGCATACTATTGGAGCTATACGGCAATTTCAAGAAGGTCGCCTGGATATAGATCAAGAGGAAATTTTCCAAGATAAAGCTCCAGGCAATGCAAAGGATTTAAAAAATTGGGAAAATCTTTACTTTGGAGGATATCCTAGTGAACACGGAGTTAGACCTGTTACAAATACAGATTTTGATGGGTGCATTGATGCAATTGAAATAGATGGCACTCCAATTGATCTTAGTCAAAATAAGGAAGCATTTGGAGTAACTCCAGGTTGTCCAGTCCAGGTATTAATTTTTTTATATAGCCAACAGGTTTTTTAAAAATTTTATTGTTCTCAAAAATTTATTTTAAATTCATAAATGTTATAAATTAGAATAATTGTTATAAAATAATTATTTGAATGGAAAGCTTAACACGATAAAATGCTGTTCTACCTTAGTTATTTTATGACTTCATTTCATTATAATTTTTAGTGCTTAATAAATTATAATCAACCTTAATGATCCATATAAATTAATTATTCTTATAATATTTTCTCTGGTTTATTGTACAATATATGAGTTTGAAATTCTGTAGTGTATAACATAATTTTCTATTTTTGGTTGTTCAATTTTAGGTTGCCAGCTTGGTGTCATTTGGTGATAGAAGTCCTGGTTATGTACATTGGCCAAATGCTTCAATAGGCAATAATGTATTACAGTTAACACTTAAATTCAAAACTGATGCAAGTGAAGGCCTAATATTTTATGGACTAGATGATGCTAAGCAAAATTTTATTTCCCTTTCTCTATTAGATGGCAAACTTATCTTTAGCAGTCAACGAGAGCAACTCACAACAAGCTCTACTCAGTACAATGACAATCAGTGGCATGTAGTAACTGCTACACATGATAATCAGGCTTTAAGACTAGATATAGATGATTTTGAAACTTTCAAGTAGGTATTATTTATCTTTAATGAAACATATATGTCTCATATGTTATTATTATATATTCTATGAACAATACATGCTGAAATTAACAAATCAAGTTTATGAACCATAAAACTGATTTAAATTATGAAATCATAAGTTATTTTATTTTTATTTTCATCTGCTTAAAAACTGTTAAAATAGTTGGGAACTTTCTTCCATTATATTATCATAACAATTGTAAGAACAAACAATAAACTAGATTGAATATTATTGACTAAATTAAATGATTACTATGAAAAAAATGGTTATTTGCTGAATAATCATATTTTATCCAGTTTTTAAAATTGTCTTTTTCTGTTGGCTTGATAAAATATTATCTTTAATTTCTGAAAACTTATCATATTTGGTAGTATTATTTATAATATAGAAAAGTAGTACTGTTTTTATGAAGGGTGTTCTTTGAGTGGATACAACTCTATGTGAAAGTTTTACATACACACATAGAATAACATCCAATCAATAAATTGTTGTCTTGATATAAATTATAAGATGTGATGAAGAAATTTGAACATAATTTACAACCCAATCCTACATTATTGAATTTAATGAATAATGTGATATTTGTTTTTCTGAATAACTTCAGTCTTTTTCTAGGCATGTGTTTACAATCGTAATAATCTTTGAATAGCCAACTTAAATATATTTTGAATGAGTTACTGAATCCCAAAACTTTTTGAATAAATACATGATTATTTTAATGTATCTTATAACTGAGAATAAATAATATAGTTTGTGATTATGTTTAGTAGACTTATATTTTGTTATAAGAATGCATTGTGTGTATTTGTTATCTAACTATAATATATATATTATTTTTAGGACTGATGCTGCACCATCTCCTTTATATATTATGTATGGAAGGTATTATTTTGGAGGTTTACCTGCCAATTTTCTAATACCTGAAGACACAACAGCTTCAGTGCAACCATTTCTTGGCTGTCTTGGTGATGCAGTAGTAAATAATGTTTTCATAAACTTTGCAAATGCAACTGACAGGGCTGGAGCAATGCTAGGAAAATGTCCGACTGTCGATTCGATTGGACAAGTTTCAGGAAAACCTACAGGTTAGTCATTAAACATTAAAATGTGTTTGAACAATTTTTAACATTTCTCTATTCCACATTCTTTCTTCTCTTGTTATTCCTTCCTTTTATTATTTTTGAAACAGGAAGTTTTCTTTATTTATTTTAAACAAGTTCTACCAAAACTTTTCTTTGTATGATTCAATATATACATTCTGTATTTTGATAGAGTATTTATTATTGGAATAAGTAGATTGTAGGAGAACAGCATGTGGTCTAAAGGAATGAGGAATGTTGCACCGGGCCTGGCATTTGTCCAATAAGCAGGAGGTCTCAAGTTTGATTCCTGATCCAGTCGACATTTTTACATCCACATATCTTCACTAACTTAACCATGACTTGAGGGTTATATAAGCTTTCTCTCTATATACTTGAATATAAATATAACTTAATTTTACCTTTCCACTCAATAATGGTTTAATTTAGTATTTTATTGTTCATGGCTAACTGATTTCTGTAGCAATTATGTAGCTAGGTTCAATTGTATACAATATCTTCTGTGATTTTTCTACAATAGAAATTTTGATATTTGCACATTATAAATAATCAGTACCTAATAATACTTCATTATTCATAATCAAACCTTCTGAAACATAATAATAACAAATATTTAATTTAATCCATTTCCAGATAGGATTAATTCATTACAATATAATTTATACTTGTTTCAGAAGATACTCCTGAAGAAACTGATCTTGATGAATATTTTTCACCAGAGCAAATTCCAGGTAAGTAATGTGCAGAAAACTATAGTAATTTGTTTAGTAATAAAAATATAAAAATTTAAGGACAATGTGGTAACAAAATTAACAGTTATAATATTAAAGATCAAAATTTTTATTTACTCAGAAATATTTTCCACACGTTTGCTATATATAATTGATAACATATACCTGTTGCAGCATCATTTTGTTATTTTGTTGCTATTTCAATGTTTATATATTACTTTATATAATGTACGACAAGAACTTGGGCACTGAAATACATTACCCATTATTGCTTTAAATCATTATTATTTTATTAACTACAACACCTTTCATCACAAAAAAAGTTTTATCTTTTGGACATTTGTTACTCAGTAAAAGATATGAATTCAGCATCATATAGATCCATTTTATTATCGAGAATAGTAATTAGTAATGATTATATCATGCATGCATAGAAAAAAGAGTTGATTCTCGGTTTATCAAAAGATGTTATTTGATTATCATCACCACTTGCTATTTCAACACCATATTCTTGATTCAGTCCTTATTTTCATAGATATTTATTTCCAGATTTTTTCTTTATATAAAGGACTGTTTTGTCTATATATTTTATTGAAGTCTATTTTATAGTTCATATTGTTCTATCCAGTTTAATTTATGGATTACTGATACCTCAAAATTATAAATATGATAGTATTGTTGATTAATATATACTCATGCATCAGTTATTATGAATTTCGAATTGGTTAAGGGGAAAAAAGCATAGACAGATCACCTTATTAAACTACAATTTTTATTTATATTTTGTTTCTAAACATATTTAAACTTAAAGAATTGTATGTGCTCAAAGTTACTATTTAACTAACATTGTTATGTTTATCTGTTTCTATTTCCAGATGAAATTCCAACCATTGCACCTACTACAACAACATTAGCTACTACAATTACATCCACAACTGCTGTACCCAGTACAACTTCATCAACTAGCACTACCACAGCTCCTACAGCACCAAGTCCTACAGACCAGTGCCGCTTACCATTACAGCCAATAATTGATCCAAGTGCAACAATTGAAACCCATGGCTATTTTATAAGTGAGTCCTCAAATAATGTTAAAGTATGATTATATTATTTGGCATTTATTAACTTTTAGGAAGATTTAAATTTTAATTTCAACACCATTTTTTTGATGCAAGTAATATCATTCTTATTCTATTTCAGGTCCTAATCGTGAGAGTAGGGTTGAATATCAAGCAATGCCAATTGGTAAATGGAAAAATAAATATAGCTTTTCTCTTGAGTTCAGCACATTTTCAGCTGAAGGAATTTTGTTTTATGTAGCCAACCAAGCCCATAGAGACTTCATTTCTTTATATCTGAAGAATGGAAAGGTTTGTGAGACTTGACAATTACTGTATTTCTTCTATATAACAATGCTGCTGCATTTTATTTTCATTTTGTTTTCCATCAATTTTTGTGTGTTTGATTTATAATGTTTATTCAGTAATATAATTTTATAATGGAGGACCCCCATTATGGGGCTGGGTGGCAGATGTGATGTTGCTCCTGAGAAAGGAGGCTAACACCTCTGAAAAATTGAAGAACTTCTTCTTGTCCTGCATGGCAAGGCTGATCCTCAATTTCAGGTAAACCACCAACATTCTCTCTTTCCTTTGAATACCACTTATTGGAATTAGTTTAGCAATGTCCTATCCTCATATCCTCAGCCAGACTAGACGAAAAATTGATTTCTGGTAAGTCGACTTTGCTGTCTCTCTTACCTATATATATTTAAATAGGCAAGAGAGACAGTGAAGTTGACTAACCAGAAATCAATAGTTGCCCTAATTGGGATGAGAAATCTAAAAATTCTCAAATTCAGAGGGTCTCAGCCCCCTTTGTTTATATATATATATATATATATATATATATATATATATATATATATATAAATAAGTGTGAGTAAGAATGTTACATTGTCAAAATAATTGAGATAATTGGTATGGAAAGGAAAGAGAGATTGGTGGAAGTTTATCTGAAATTGAAGCTCGGATACCCTTTTGGGACAGAAGGTTGTTCTTGACATTTTCTGAGCCTCCTTTTTCGGGAAAGAGAATTAAATTTCGCCAATGGTGGGGTATTAATAAAATAAGAATTTATTTTCTGCTTTATAATCTTTAAAGTAATGGAATTATGGTACCTGTTTATGTCAGTTTTAAATTATGTATTATTTTAAACAACATAATAGCTGGTGCATTTTTGTTACTTTCTATCATTAAAGTATACCAAATTTTATGTAGAACCTGAATTATCACTTATAGTTATTGCACACAAGAATTAAGATATATTTTGTTTTACTTAAAAAAATAAAGTTTTTCTTATTAGCCATAATTCTCATGAAGATACATCAAAATTTTCTAGTGCCTAGGAAATAATAATTCCATACTTTTCAGCTTATTCATTCAGTACCTAGGAAATAATAATACCATACTTTTCAGCTTATTCATTCATTTAACTGTGGAACGGGAGATTCTAATATAACAAGCACAAGTAATTACAATGATGGAAAGTGGCATACTGTAACTTTCCGTAGAGAACATATTAAGGGATTTCTCACAATTGATGGTGTAGAAATAGGTGAAGCAGAATCCTTAGGACAATCAAAGTCTATAAATGTTGATCCACCATTCTATATAGGTGGTGTTTCTAACATTATTGCTGAGGAAGTTAAACGCAATGTTAAGGTGAGTAATATTACTTTTTTTTTTAAGACACAGAAGACACTAAAGTCATGATAAGTCTTACGTGTGTAAGAGAATAAAAGGTTGGAATAGATGCTTGGAGATGACTTTTTCTGACTTAGTTGCCTGATCAATTTTTCTTTTAACAAAATTCACTTCTAAAGTTTACTTTACTTGATTGATGAAATATATTATCTTATTGGTTACAATCTTCTTGCTGAAAATTTGTCATCTTTCATAAATCCCACGGCTAACTTTTGCTGTTTCAATTTATGACATTTTTTTTCACCATGAAGTTGTTAAAATAATTTAATGATATTTATATGATCATATATTCAAATTTACAGACCTTGGACTATGGATTTGAAGGCTGTATAAAGAATTTGATGTTAAATGGAAAAAGTTTCCAAGACCCACAAGAATTAGACGTTAAACCATGTGCAGGCAGATTTGAGAAAGGAATTTTCTTCGGAGAAAATGGTGGATATGTTAAAACAAGTATGTAGAACTCTTAGCTTTAACATGAATGAAAATCAACAATTTAGGTGAAAGTCATGATGAAATGACTGATACCACACTTAATTGAAATTCTGGACTCTAACTGAGCATCAGTACATTCTCCCTAATCTGTATATTATTATGTTGTTTTATTTTTTGCTATAGGAAATAACTTCAGAGTGGGCCATGAAATGACTGTAGAAATGCGTGTTAAGGCACGTAGCCTGTCCGGCGTACTTTTATCTGTTCATGGAAAATTTGACTATCTTTTACTGCAAATGGTGAATGGGAATGTTAAATTCAGTGTTGATAATGGAGGAGGACCTATTAGTGCAACATTTAAGCCTTCTAGCAAGTTCTACTTGTGTGATGGTCAATGGCACCACATTTTAGGTATGTTCTCTTATATTTATATATATCAAGTAAACGTAATAAGACATTCTCAAATTAATTGAATTGGATAGGAAAGGGGGATAGAGAGTGCCTGACTTGAGTTAAAAGTTGGAGTCACCAGCCTGGGAAATTGCCAAATTTTTCAAAGTCTAAGCCCACTTCCTCAGGACAATAAAACTGAATGTTGGACTGGCTGGCCAGTGTGACTTTCAATCCTACTGTTCTGATGGAGTGGGCTTAGACCCTTGATAATTTGACATATTAGTAATGATCCTTTTTTAACATGATTTTTTTTCTTATTACATTTATAAGTACTATATATCTTTATCTAAGCATTTATTAAAATTGTCTATGATTTCTTATGGTTTATAAGTGCATATATTTTTCAGCTGTGAAAAATCGCAATGTAATAACATTGTCTATTGACTCCATGGGCCTTCCACCTGAAATTGGAAAACCTGGATCTACAGCTACAGATACTAATTCTCCATTAATAATTGGAGGCCATATAAGGCCTAATGTGTCAATGCGAGGCCTTGAAGCGAAAGAACACTTTGTGGGATGTATTACTGATGTTATTGTAAAAGGAAAGTCATTTAATGCTTCAAGAATGATTGTTGAAGGTGATGTAATGCCTGGAACATGCCCAAAGACGTAGTTTTAATATTATAATTTATTAATGAAAAAATAAAATTTTAAACTAACTTATCAAAATAGAGTTACTCCATTATCTAATTTTTATACTGCAAACAAGATATATATATATATATATATATATATATATATATATATATATATATATATATATATTATATGTAGCTGCTGGTCTTCTTTCATTTGGTGAGAAGTATGAAACTTTATACATATAAGAACACATAAGGAAAATGGGAAGAATGTGCTCAGGCCCTCAAAAATTTTAAACGTTATTTCTCCCCAGCCTAACTGTACCAACTGGTGATTTAAGGCAAGTCAGTACCTTGTCTCTCTTTCCAATTAAAATGAGTATATATATATATATACACACAGACACACACACACACACACGGTGTTATAGTATATTCTCCAGATACCACAGTTTATAGGGCACCAGTTATCAATCTAGGAGTTTCATTTTATAATTCATTTTGTCTCCTTGCTGTCATTGCTTCAAGAAACAAGTGAATGGTGACAAAATAATAAGCACTGTTTGTGGCGGAGTCCTAAGAGACACTGTCTACTGTTTGCATTCCACACACAGATCACCATCTGTGTGCAACATTAACTCAGTCTTCCATTGTCTCATACAAAATACTCATGAGGGACCAGTGGGCATGTTATGCTATATTAATACAACTAAGTTATTATTTTATCTGTTTTACTAAATAGATTTTTATTTGCGTAGGAGTATGTTAAAATTCAATATACATTTGTTGTTGTATAAAAGACAACTTGTTGGTTAAGCATAAATATTCATTTAAAGTGCATAGACTCACAGTTATTTTTATTTCTGTTGAAAAGAAAACCTTATCAGCATGTGACACTATATCCATCCTGATTTTATGTTTCCATCTCTACTCCCTATCTAAAATATTGACCATCATACCCTGATTTGACAGCTTGCTTTGTATACCTAAGAAATAACTGTTGAAATGTGAGAATTGATCACTCAACCATTAAAATGGTTTGACTTCTGCACTAATTATGGAGGATATGAAAGGGACAATTTTATCATAACTATAATTTGGGAGCAGTCTTTTATAACTTGATTTCTGAAGCAATCAATTAAGTAATATTTTAGAAAATATTTATTGTGATCATTATGTTTTTGAAGCCAGCATTTATTGGAGATTCAAATGTATTAAAATTTTCAGGTTAGCTGGAATTGTTCTCGGATTTCCAGCTGGGTGGCGTTTATCGAGCATGACTTTCCGTCAGCTAGTACCCCCGTTGCTGGTCGATGGAATGTCGTGCTTACTAATCACCACCCTGTTAGTAACCTGAGATCAATTGCAGTGTCATATTCATTGGAAAAAAGCTACAGAAATTAATTTTCAGCATTTTTAGCCGAGTTTGATTATGCTTAGTTTACATTAGCAATGAACAGTACAATATATCTTATACAGTTCTGAAGAAAACTTGTTGTTTCATATTTAATTTATTTGCAGTAAAACTTATATAGCATTGCCAATTCTTAAATTTAGTATTTACAAAATAATACAGCTAAAATCAACTTAATTACTTGATATACAGGAGTGTTAAGGCAAGATAATTTGTCACATAACACACAAAATATTTCTATACCCTTAACATAAGGTAATTACATTATATTTTCATAACATAGATACATACTAAAATTCGTCTAAGATATACGGACATTTATTTATTAGTAATTCCTTAACATAAATTTTAAAGTTTCTTCCATTTAACCCTTTAATATCATTTGATAACTTGCACCACTAATATATATGTTAGTTTTAATGGTGCATACATTTATGAAGTGGCTTGATATACTGCTGAAGATCTTTTTGGCACATTTCACTTAATTTTTTACACAAGACCATTAAGGCAGTCATGGCGATGAAGTATGTTGACAAAAAGCACATTAGTATGTGTCAGGGGAGCTAAGTTCCTCATCATTGTGCTAGCAGCTTGTCGAGTCTGGTTCCTGCTGACATCATTATCCCCAGCACATAACACCATATCATTTGAGTTAAGTTTGCTGAAGTCATTGTTTGATGAGCTGGTAACATTAACAAAGTCAGCACTAGTTTTCACAATACAACTTATATTGAAGTCCTTCATTTGTTTGAGGCTTTTTAGTTCAGGCCATAGCTATCCTTTGTTTTGCTATGGTAAGATTTAGTTTCACAGGTGGAGCTGGAAATACAGTTGTTTGTTCAGATTCAAGAACTCCATCAGCTAATAGTTCAGATTTGTTGTTTGTTATGAGGTTATTATGGGTTGATTAGCAATAAACAGAACAATATATATGTAATACAGTTCTGAATAAACCTTGCCGTTGAAGTGTTACCTCTGTACTCTTCCTAGTTCGATAGATTAATCAAGTTTTTAAAATTCCACCCCATTTACCCTGTCATTGGTGGTGTATTACCACCATAGTGTTTGTTTCTGGATCGTAAGGATCAAGAGTAAAAAGTTAAGTTAAAATTGCTAGACGCGTTTAAATTTGTATGCAAAACATGCTCACCCTGAGCCATCTTTATTAGATAGGAGTTTTATAATTTTTGAACAATCTGGAGGGCTAGTGTAATTGGTAAAATTGGGTACTTTTTATAAGGATAAAATCGTAATGGTTGTGCTACAACGGCGCATATCACGACATACCGAAAAATCTGACTGTATACAAGAAAGGTTCAGTGGACGCACTTTTAGCTCTGTTACCCCCAACTCGAATTCGCCTTTCAAAATCCGGAGCAAACCTCGGTTTGCGTTTCCTAATAGTGATTATAGGTTTACTATCATTAATTGTTGAAAAAAAAGAGCCTGCTGACATTTTAGGATTTTTTAGAGTGATAGTCTACAGAGGGAAATCCACGTGGTGGCAACTCCCCTTTATTGATTTGAAAAAGGGGAATGCAGAAGAGAAGAGCCAGGTAGCCAAGGGCTAACTAGATCTCCCGGGCTGTAGTTTTAATTCTTCCCGGCATTCACATAAAAGTGATGCAGAACAAAACCTAGGCAACCTGTATCTTGGTACTTGTCCCACGCCCATCTGATGGCGGGAGAGGGATTTTCTGTGGGGACGCACCATTCCCTCCTCCATACCTCGACCAGTTTAGAAGGGAGTTGGTCGACTGTTCTAATAGGAACAGCGAACATCTCTTACCATACGCCCAAGGCCTGCGACCAGGAAATTACACCTCTCAAAACAGACTGAGGTGCCTCGGATTGTGGGAACCTTGGATTAAAAACAGAGAGTGAAGAAGACAACCCCAAAGGTAAATTGTTCCGTCTCTCCAGAACAGCTACGGGCTTCTTATTGATCCGTTTTAGGAATAGTCTAAATGAAGAACCTATCGGATTTGATAGACTTTCAACTGTTAATATTTTTTTCGGTTATTCAGATCGTTATCTACGAGTATGTTCACTTCCACCAAGCCTATTATCTTTTTAACCTCAACTCATAAGTATTCAGTTAGTGAAAAGGTTTTGCATTTTGTATTAAATTGAGTCAAAATATTGTCGGGAGAAAAGGTTAATCCGTCTAATTTTTGTAAAGGTCCTTATGATGGTAATATTATATCCCTCGAGCTGTTTCTGTGCCTTGTTGTAAAATTCTAGGAAAACCCAAAAGACAGTTTCTATAATTTCGACAGTGGACAAAAAAATTAAGCTTTCATTTTGTAATCTACTGGATTCTAGTGTGATTTCCCCTCTCGGTTACATATTCGGTCAATTTTATTTCGTCAATAACTGAAGCCAGTCCTGGCGTGTTTTTAAAACTGATAACATGGGCAGGCAAGTGTAGGTGGGCAGTGAATCCAGCGCAATCAACGCTCTATTCTTCTGGTGGTAGGCGTTTCACTCGACGTATTCGCAAATGTGGATTGCGATGCTCTTTGTTCGGCGTCCGTGGTGCGAAAATCTCTCCGGCCCAAGTATTCAAAGCAGCTGCCGGAAAAATGTCAGCTTCTAAACGAGCCGTGTTTTTTTGAAATCGTGAATGAGAGTACTGCGAGCTACTTCGATATAATACCGTTAACCGGTTAACTTCTCAATTACCTCTCTGGAAACTTGGCACTGCACTCTCCAGACACGTGACCAGAGATATTTTAGTTTGTATCTTGGGAAACCTACCGTATTATCTTTTTTATTATGAGACCGAGGAATTAATTTAATAACGACTGGTACAATTGTAAGTCCTTAATTTATTTCCATACGGTAAATAAATATTTAAACACTGAAAAAAAAATTATGACGCTTTATTTACTTTGGTTGAAAAGGATAAATTTATTCATAAAATTTTAATGTACAGCAATGAAAGACATTTTCCATGGTAAAATTGGATGCTTCTTAAAATATAATTAGGTATTATCTGAATAGAACAATTACTCATCAACGGAGATGTGAAATGATTGATTACTTACAGGACACATCACGCATTCTATTTTCTTTACTTTGGTCCACAAATAAACCCTGTGAGCCTTTTTCTCTGACTTTTTATATTTTGTTCCGCCAACTGGGAATAAACGTAAACTCTTATATGGTTGCTTTTGACCTCGGGTTTTGTTTTTAAAAGCAAACCATTCTTTTTAAATACCTGTTGGATTTAAGTTTGTGGGCACTTTGCATCTGCCAATTGGGAATTTTTGTCGGCAAAATATCAAAGGAGGTACTCGATTGTACTACATTTGTAATCGAATATGGAAGAACGTTGTGCCCTTGCTAATCATAAATTGATAAAAATTATTCTGATCGCATCCTCCTCCTTGTAGTTCTTGCCAGGAAAAAAAAACACTTTCTGATGCTGAGGGACAAGAAAATTATATGGGAAAAAAATCTCGGTCCGCCATCCTCGGGTAACTCAGTCACACATTAATATATATTTGTTTCCAAGTTAATTAGAATTAAAATCTGTCTCATGTAGAAGCCCACAGATTTTCAGTTGATCTAAATTCTGATTTAGCCCCAAAAGTTCAATAAAATATTAGTTAAAATAAATTTTCAGGAGAATAAGTAGAAGTTCTAATAACAGTGTAATTATATAAATGATTTTAAAAAATTATTGAATATTCAAGAAAATAAGTGGAAAATTAAAATAATGGAATTAAACATAACTTAAATAGCTTTACACGTTTGCTATCCTATTATTGTTCTTGAAATCATATTAGCTGTGTTATTTTTATTTGATAAATTTTTGCATTAGAGTATGATATACTATTATGACTATGATATAACATCAACACTTAAATTGCTTTTAAATTCTGCCGGACAGGGAATTAAGGATGACAGATCTGCATTCAGTGCTTAGATTAATTTGTGAATTTTAGTTCTACATTTAAAAAAAATACAGGCTACTTCTAAGTGTACCTAAATGTGAATTTTTTAAATATATTTTTTTAGGTAACTGGCTACATGAGGGTAATCCACATGGTAGCAACTCCCCTTTAATAGCATAGGAAGGGATTTGAAAGGGGGGATGTGGAAGGGTAGAGGAAGGTAGCCAAGGGCTAACTAGGGCCCCTGGGCTATATTTTAAGGATCCTACCCGGCATTCGCCTAAAAAATGCAGGAAAACCCCCTGCATCAGGTAGGTCGGGCATTGGGTACTTGTCCCACACCCTTCCGATAGCGGGTGAGGAGTTTGCTGTGGGGACGCAGAATTCCCTTCTCCATGCCTCGACCAGTTTACGAGGCAGCTGGCCGACTATTCCAATGGGAATAGCGGACAACTCTTACCGCATGCCCAAGGTCTGTGACCCCGGAACATACACCTCTCAGAACAGGCCGAGGTGCCTCGGCTTGTGGGAACCTTAGTTCAAAAACTGAGAGGAAAAGGCATCTCCAAAGGTAGCCCCTTCGTATCTCTCCTTCAAGGTTCTGCCTACGAGAGAATAGCCCTCGACATTAAAAAAAATTTTTTTTTTTAGGTAACAGGTTACATGAGGGTAATCCACAAGGTGGCTACTCCCCTTTAATAGCATAGGAAGGGATTTGAAAGGGGGGATGTGGAAGGGTAGAGGAAGGTAGCCATGGGTTAACTAGGGCCCCTGGGCTATATTTTAAGGATCCTACCCGGCATTCGCCTAAAAAAATGCAGGAAAAACCCCTGCATCAGGTAGGTCGGGCATTGGGTACTTGTCCCACGTCCTTCCGATAGCGGGTGAGGAGTTTGCTGTGGGGTCGCAGCATTCACTTCTCCATGCCTCGACCAGTTTAGGAGGCAGCTGGCCGACTATTCCTACGGGAATAGCGGACAACTCTTACCGTATGCCCAAGGTCTTAAATGCGACAGATACAACCAAAACATCCTGAAAGCGATGTCGTTTTTGAAGTTTTGATGATATTGTCATATCAATAATATAAAAATGGATTTCTACATAATTTTAGACAAGAAAATAAATGCCACAGTAGTTTTAGTTCAGGCAGTGAATGAGAAAGTTATTTTTCATAGCAATTAATGTATAGCTATTCCTAATTTTATTCTTACACACTTCAGGAAATACCTATCTTCATCAGAAATGCAGAATAGAAATAATCTAAGATACCTAAACATTCTATGCACAACTATAATGTACGTCGCCACATTAGGTATTTTCGATATTTTAGATTTTTGTTACAAATCCGAATTTGTGCTAACAAAAACATTGCAGCAGAGAAAGAAGGCACCTTTAGCAGAAATTAAAGTACGAGTAAAGCTTCGTTATTTTTTCATAAAGTACTGTAATTAAAATGTTGTTGCAGGGTATGGCAATGAAAATACAAATAGTCTAATTAAGGGATAAATTAAATTACGTTGACTGTATTAAATTAAAAAATAACTTTAAATATTTAATAACGAAAAATATGTATCGGAAACGAACCTTCAGGCGACATTAAACATTAGCCCGCAGCTGAGCTGCATTGCGTAGTAACAATAACATTTAAGACTGGACCTCATATAACGATATGTTTAAATGTGATGGCGGCGTTTCAGGCGAGAGGAAGAATATGGGAGCTGGTTGCAGGTGGAATCTTCACGGAGAGACGGAGGAGGCTACCTTCGGGGATGCATTCTGTCTATAGTTTTTAATCTCGGTAAGTTCTGAGATGTGCATTCTCTGGAGTGGAGCACCTTTGGTTTACAATACTAGTTGCCAGCTGTTCGTCCTATTATAACTATTAAAACTAAACTGCTCGAGGCATGGAGAGGGAAATGCTGCATCCCTACAGCGGACACAACGCCATACATCGGAAGAGCGTGCGACAAGTACTAAGAATCCAACTTACCTGATGCAGGTTTTCTAGGGTTTGTTCCGCATTGTTAGATGATTGCCGAGTAGGATCCTTAGCCCTTTAGCGCATAGTGTACCATGTATTGAAGATTACTAATAGTACCACAGAGGCAGGTTTAAACAGGCCTGTCGTAGCTTTCAGTGAGCCAACCCGTCAGGCCAAATTTTTTTGCTCGTCTGTCAACTTCAGAATATTTAGTTTCTTTGCTCTTTTTATGTTTTATTTTCAAGAAAGAAAATTTAAGCGTCATTTTCAGGGTTTTCTAATTGCGCTAAAATCATAATTATTCAATTAATGCGAATTCTTGATAAATCAGGCCCAATTATTGTAATGAATTATTTTATTGGGCTGGGTATTTTATATTAAAGCAAAAAATTATTGACCATTTAAAAATTGTAATGAGTTTTATTAAAAATAGCACGAAAAACTCTTATCAGAGGAACCTATAGATTTACGTTGCAGAGATTAACTGCCCGCAACATATTCGTACTGCCTATTCCTGTTTCCTGTTGACCGCTGTAGTTGGAGATCCCGGATTTCCCCTTACTGAATCCTGCAGCTGGATGGAGCGTTTCGGTCCTTGTTCTCCAATATTCGGCGGGTGACCTCGTACAACCAGCTGATGGGCAGGTGTATTTACTATATGCTTTTCCCCTACTCGGATAAGCATACACTTCTGAATCGTAGTACCGTATTCTTTCTGCCAGATCCTTCCACGTCCTTCCAACCTCCCTCCACAACGTTCTTCTTCCAACTCATTCCACGTCCTTCCAACCTCTCTCCACAAAGTTCTTCTTCCAACTCTTTCCACGTACTTCCAACCTCTCTCCACAACGTTCTTCTTCCAACTCTTTCCACGTCCTTCCAACGTCTCTCCACAAAGTTCTTCTTCCAACTCTTTCCACGTCTGTTCGCCAACTGTTCTCAACGTCCTTCTTTCAACTCTTTCCACGTCCTTCCAACCTCTCTCCACAAAGTTCTTCTTCCAACTCTTTCCACGTCTGCTCGCCAACTGTTCTCAACGTCCTTCTTCCAACTATTTCCACGTCTTTCCAACCACTCTCCTCAACGTCTTTATTCCAACTGTCCTAAAATCTCTCCTCCTACCCCGGAGCTCAACGTTTTCCCGCCCTTAGCGTCCGTCATTGGTTTTTGTTGTTCCTAGCCGCATGTGATTTTCCCATGGGCCGAACCAAAGGTTTACCGTTCCACGATGTTCACTATCTCGGGGTTAAAATAGCCACGTGCGGCTACCTGAGACGCGACTGGTCAGCGTCTCGAGTTGGGAAACAAAAGAACCCTCCAAACTACAGCAAACAACATTTCCGAAAATAAAACAAAATTAAATTAAAATACGCGCGTTACATTATATTTATGATGCATATATGCAATATCATAAGGAAAATTGACTTTGGTCGCGTTTAATATTTTTGTGGTTATTTTTTCCGTATTGTATTCACAAAAATGCATCTTTAAAAAATTTAATTGAAAAAAATACAAGAAATTATGCGCTAAAGGTTTTAAATACTTCCCTGGAGTTTAGTTAACCCTTGGCTACCTTACTCAACCCTTCCACATCCCCCCCACTTCGAATCGGAGGATACACCACGTGCATGACCCTCATGTGGACTGTCATTCGAAATAAAATGGCAGATTTTCTGAAGATAAATTCACAGTTGAGAGTACAAAAATATTGTCTGAATTAGTGGTGTTAAAAACTAATCCTACTGATAAAGTCCTGGAGGAAAAGAGAATGTTGATGTAGGACGAAGATAGTTTTGACTTGATCTTAAGAGCTCATAATCGATTGAGGGAACGACCATTTGACATGTCGGTCAGGAATATTAAGAAAATTATAAAAAATTCAGAGAAATTTAAATACAATTCAAGGATAAATATTTATATACCATAATAAATGCCTAGAAACTATATATACGTATTGAAATTGCAAACTCTGATCTTTTTCGACGATTTAGTGAAGAAATGAGTGTTAATGTGATTGAACTGATTCGTAACAAATTCATAGGAATGAAAAATAGTTTACGAATGGAAAAATGTAAGGAACATATTCTATATTGTCATATATATTTATCAATTTGTTTTATTATTTCGTTCTATTCCGCAAACTCGTGAGAAATTTATCTTCACATGGGTCTCGTATGGATGTACGCGTATCAGGTGGAGACAACACGCAAAAAATTTTCTCCTAGCGTTACTTTACGATGCAAAAGCAGTAGAAAGTGTGTAGTAACCCGTTTAGAGGGGCCCCGCTATGGATCAGGTGGAGACAACACGCAAACATTTTTCTCCTAGCTTTACTTTACGATGCAAAAGCAGTAGAAAGTCTGTAGTAACCCGTTTAGAGGGGCCCCGCTATGGATCACGTGGGCTGATATGGACCTTTTGATTGGTTCCGTGTCTTCTGGCAAGTGGTTCTTCACTTAGGAGGTTTTTTTTTCTATCAGTCTCTGAAGCCACTATGAATTAGTCTTACTACTGCCGTCTTTAGGGTCGTGAAGTCTTACTTTTCTATATTAAAGTATATATTTAACTTCATAGAGCATTCTGATTTGTCTTCTTGTCTCTGAACGGTACTTAGATACCAAGAACCCCACGTTATCGACTTTCCTATTCTAGAAGTCTTCCTGTGGATGCTGAAGAAGAGACTGCGCTGGATTTTCCTCCGACCTGATCCTATTCAGTCTGATCATCATCTCAAACTAAAAGTTATTAACATCCTCCTTATTTAGATATTTAAGTTTTAGCAGGTACTATGTATTACAATAATGTGGGTACTAGATTGAAATTTTATTTATGAATCTTCAGAACATAATTTGTACTAAAGATCCACATTCATGTCGGACATAATGGTACGTAGTTCCTCGTTATGTTTGGATAAGTGAATAAGTTCTAAAGAAGGAATATGACGAAAGTCCTCTGGATTTATTGCGGCGATGACACTGTTATTGTCCTCACAAAGGCCCAGAGTTATGAATAGTTACTGTTTCCATTACTCTCGGAACACATTTCCAGCCAAAGCGATTCTATTACTGCAGAAAAATGGCGCTTCTCGTGTTATTGAGAAGTCCCAATAGCTATTCGCTCTCTCATGCTCTTATCTAAGCCTCTCACGATAGAATCGTTTCAGCTATTCCGTTTCTCAAGAACATTTCCCAATTGAAGTATTATTTTGGTCATATTTCAAGTCATAAATCTTCCTCAACTCACGAGTTACACATGTAGACCGCCCGCAAAGATATGCGTCCATAATTTACTATCCACTATACTGAGTATTAGAAGTAATTGAGAATAATGGGAGTTCGATTGATAAGTACTGCAATGTAAACTTATTGTTGTGTAAGAATATTTTGGATATGGTGGAATTAATACGGACGTAGGACGGAGAATTACATGTTTTCTGTAGGTTATACCAAATTATAAAATTATGTTTGGTCATCTCGGAGCAAAGAATTTAAACGTACGAAAAAGTATAACTCATAATAATCCTAATATTTCAAGAATAGGATTTATATGAATAAAAATAAAAGTGATGGAGGGAAAACTCTAGAAAAACCTGCGTCAGGTAGGTCGGGTATTTGGTACTTGTCCCATGCCCTTCCGATGGCGGGAGACGGGTTTTCTGTGGGGACGCAGCATTCCCTTCTCCGTGCCTCGAACACTTTTGGAGGAAGCTGGCCGACTGTTCCAATCGGACATCTCTTACCGTATGTCCAAGTTCTGCGACCCCGGAACATACGTCTCAAAACAGGCCGAGGTGTTTTTTTAGAGTAACAGGCTACATGAGCGTAATCCACATGATGGCAACTCCCCTTTAATAGCATAGGAAGGGATTTGAAAGGTGGGAAGCGGAAGGGAAGACGAAGGTAGCCAAGGGTTAACTAGGGTACCCGGGCTATAGTTTAAAGACCTTCCCCGGGATTCGCCTAAAAGTGATAAAGGAAAAACCTCAGAAAACCTGCATCAGGTAGATCGGGCATTGGGTACTTGTACCACGCACTTACTATGGCGGGAGAGGGGTTTGCTGTGGGGACGCAGCATTCCCTCTCCGTGCCTCAACCAGTTTAGGAGGCAGTTGGCCCACTGTGCCAATGGGAACAGAAAACAACTCTTACAGTATGTCCAAGGTCTGTGACCCCGGAACATACTCCATCTGGATACTAATTGAATCATATTTACTTAATGAACCCATGTCAAATGCGAGAGGAAAGAATGACGGACCCAGCCAGACAGACAGACAATCCTTACCGAATTTTTTTTTATGAATTAATCTTCATCGAAGTCTATTTAAACAACAAAGTAGCAATAATTTTGCATATGGTTGACTTTTTACTCTTCAATAAATTTTCCAATCTTTGTCTTCATAATAAACAGCAACCACGATTAATTAAGTATCTATTCTAATCTTATTTTCAATTTAGCGCCACGAAGCGGATTTAAGTTTTCTTATTACGTGTTAGTATAAAACCGTAATCGATCGAAGGCGATAGCTCCAGTATTGGTAGGGTTGTCATTTCACTCACGTCGTCAACAACGCCTAGATTGGTTGTGTTTGCCCTTCTATCACCAAGCGAGAGAGCTCGTCTGTTTGATCAAACAATTTTTCCACATTGGCTCTTTCTGAAATCATCTGAAACTCTACACGTAAGTCGAGAACGATTTCGTCTACCGGAATTAATCATAAAAACATTATAAATTAGTTTGTAACATTTGAAGACTCTACACCCCCTTAATAAAGTGATCTGAAGAATCTGCATGATTTAACATCATCATAATCTCTCTTATCTGAGTAGTTGAAACTTAATTTATCAGTCTTCGAATAATATTTGTAACGGTCCTACGCTTTTTATTTATTTATTTTATATTAGCAATCAGAATACAGTTCAATATTTAGAAGATTATACAAGGTTTACATGTTGCTTGCATTGATGGTGAGGTCACCAACAACGTCACCTCGGTTTCTATTTAAATCTATCGGCCTGCACCTCTGCAGTCTTCACTTGTACATAAACTGTGGTAACGGTTCAATTGGTGTATTGGGTTGGTTTTCAAGCTTTGTTTGGTGTTAACGAATTTTATCCTTGATGACGTCATATAGAAGTAAGGTAAAGTTGGATGTCTATGAGGCGACGAAGATATTTGAGTATTTATACCTGTGGAATTTCTTCTTGGTTACTTGATTGACTGTAGGACAATGTTTTATTTTTGGGTAAATATTATGTGAGATGATTTGGATCAATTTCCTTTTATTTCCATCTTTTCAATTATTCTTAGATGATCTTGAAGAATTTGTAATGCGAGGTGTCGACAATTTTGATGTATCATAATTACTCTACAGTAGTGTTTCCCAACCTTTCTTTTTACCATGTCCCACCTAATTCTTTCTAATTCCCCTCTATGTAATATATACATTTTTTTTAGTGTATTCATAAATTGTATTATCCCCTAAAGTAGCCTAATTACATCTTGTGTGTCTCGTTTCTTCACTAATAATAATTCAAAACTTTCCAAATGTATATTTAAAATTAAGACACCAACAATTTTCTCTTTCGTACAAGTTAAATCATAGCTGGCAATTTTTTAACTCTAGTCCAGCTAATTTTCGAATTGTCCCCTTGATCAATAGAATTGCCCCAATGTGGGGCCAGGTACCTACGTCGGGGAACACCGCTATAGAGGTTGGTAAGTTAGATACGTATAAGATGTATAAAATGGAGCCAAGGGTGCTTGTGGCACCCCCGAGAGGATAGGAAAACGGTTAGAAATTTCGCAAAGATCGAAGGCTTTCCCGGTGTATTTGTTGAAGAAAGAGTTCTCGGGTTTCCACCCGGGCAAAACAGCGATTGTAACGCGACGTTTCGACGACGTTGCAATCGCTGTTTTACCCGGGTGGAAACCCGACAACTTTTTCTTCAGAAATTTCTCCATTGACGTATTTAAAGAAATCCTTTTGATTGATTGATTGATTTAATAACCTGAAATATTGCTCACATCTAAAAATATAGTTGTGCAGTATTGTTGATTCTTAAAACCGTAGCTGATTCCGTCTACAATTTTGTGACAATGTTGAATTCTGGACTCCGACTTAATTAATCAACTAATGACGCGGGATCCGGTCCTGATCGCTGATGTCTACACTGATTCTTTTGACTCGTACACTTGAATGCTAATATACGGATTAAATGCGCCGTGCCATCATAACCCTTCAGTGGATGAAGTTTTTTTATTTTTTGAAACTAAATTTTTCAAGCTGTATTTTTGTTAATACAATACTGAAAAAGTATCCAAAAAATATCAAAAATGGCCAAAGTTAGTTTTGCTCATGATGTTGCACATATGCAACATAAATATAATTAGAATGAAAAAAATTATGTCTGATAGAAAATAATGAATATGAAACATAGCCAATACAGACAAAAAAAGGGTAATATAAATAACACACAACGTTTCTGCGATCCTTGAGCCTTTTGTCAGGTGCTAAGAAGAGTCTAGAACAAACAAATACCTGAGGAAAGGATCAAGGATCCCAGAAACGTTATGTGGTATTTATATTACCCTTTTTGTCTGAATTGGCTATCTTTCTTATTCGTAATTAGGTCTGATTTATTAATAATTCACATTAACTGGATAACTATGATTTTAGTGCAATTAATAGACCGTTAATTTTTTCTTTCTTGATAAAACAAAAAAAAATAGAAAATAAATATTCTGAAGCTGATCGACGAGCAGGAAAATCTGAACTGAGGGGTTGACTCACAGAAAGCTAGAAAAAGGCATGTTTTAACATGTCAACGGATCCCAAAAATTTCACATTTCGATAAGTGCATATATGCATCATAATTTAGCTCTCTTAGAAACCAACAGATGCCTCCAAGGTGATGCTGAAACTTATGTTGCATATATGCTACACTGTGCACTAAAGGGTTAAAGTCCAAGTGTTTGATATTAATTAAACCTTTCCGCGTGGCGCGAATTCTTCTAATTATTTCAGATGATTTTCTTACTGTTTATGTGTATACAGGGCGACGTGTAGTTCATTTTCAAGTTCTCTATGAGATGTATAAGCGATTTAAATTGATGAATTAATTTTATTAATAGTGATTTATTGAATACACGTGAAACACCCTGAGCGATAAACCAAGAGAATTACTTACGAAATTAATGTCAGGGGTGGCTCGAGACTAGATCAAGTGAACAGGAGTCCGAAGCTTTAACAACTTCTCTACACAGGCTTGTACGGCCGAGGGATATAATATGTAATAGAAGAAAAACAAACAAATTCGAAAACTTGAAGAATTTTGTCAAAACAATAAAACCCGTGACATTATTAGATTAGAAATTTCATATGTTTATACCAGTTTGTAGATGTCTTCGAACACATTCGCTAAGCTTAAGAATTACATTACTTTCATGTTCCTCGCTTGAAAGCGGGCGAAATCTACAAATAATTGAATTAGGAATTTCTCGATTCAGCTCAAATCTGCTTATACTACGCAACTCAGAGGTCAAGACTCGTAATAAGCTTAGCAAAATAAAGCTCCGTTCCAAATTTCGTACAGTTCTTTGTCCAGCCGTTTGTCCCGATACTGCGATACTCTTGAAAAATATTTTTTCCAGAACAAAATTTCAGGTAAATTGCACAACCGTAAATTTTAATCGATGAAACGTCCTTTACATCTCATTTTAAAGCGCATAAAAGTTGAATTTTATTAAATCAACGCTTACATTACATACATAACAGATTCGTCAGATCATGTGAAAAACAACCTACTTCAATTTAATTAGTCCAAAGTGCAAATTTTGTATCAAAACAATATTATATCGGAACTTGGATATGAAGAAGGCATATTTATAAGTCTAAATGGGGAAATTATTGTAAATTTCAGTGAATTTGAAACTTCTAACGATATTTTATAAAAAATGATGATAATTTTTCAGGAAACAATTACAATTATACAGTATTATCTGATTGTTGGCCTTGCCTGGGTTGTCTTAATTAAACACAGCGACATCCATTGCCCCGAATTTGACCCCTATTGGTTGTTTTCGCGTTATTATTATTCCACTCCCACCCCTAACGGTGGTCCCTCCCATATAGAAAGGGGTAGAAATTATCCTCAAACAAAATGTGGAGAAACACTATCAATCTCTCTGAACTCGTAAAATATTTATTCGACGCAAATATCGGCCGTTTTAGCATGTTTGAAATATACTTCCCCGTCAACCTCTGCCCTAATGGGCTAAATGGAAATTTTAATTTCATAATTAAACTCAGAGACATCCGTAACCCCGGATTTGACACCAATATCGGTTGTTTTTGTATTACTTTTTTAACACCAACCCCTAAAGATGATCCCCTTCCATGCCGAAAGGGGTTAAAATTATATACAAAAACATCGGGAGAAACACTATCAGTCTCATTGACCCCGAAAAATAGTTATCTGACACAAATATAGATTGTTTGAACATGTTTGAAAATTTAAACCCCTTTTTCATCCCCGCCCCAGTGGGTGGTAAACGTCTCTTCTTTACGGTTCGAAAGAAAAACGTGTACGTGGTGAAATTTTCTCTACGGGTGTAGATTTGTATCCCGGCACATACACAGAAACACACACACAAACACACTATTTTATGTATCAGATTGTTTTTGTAGTAATTAAGTATAGATAACTTTTGGGAATTTAGTGTCAATAATGATTAATACATGAAAGTAATACATTGTTGAATACATAATGTAAACATACATTATCGATTCAATGAAGAATTTATGCTCCTGTTGTTTCAATGTTAATGTGTCACTGTGTAAGATCACAAAGATTGTTAAGTTTTATAAATTATAGAATTAAGTCACAGATGTACGACTGTACTCTATACGTTTATAAATATATTTAATTTTGGTATGTATTAATGATATAATTGTAATTTATAATGTTAGATTATAATATGCCTTGAAATATAATTAAAGGGCTGCTTTATCGGTTTATGTGATTAATATTATTTTACTTTTAGATGGAACGCTCCGTTTTAAATTGTAATAATAAAGCAATTGTGACTGTACAATGGATTTATTTCTTATTCTCAGAAAATGCCTATTGAATTTTCTTAGACCAACGCATATATTTTGTGAACAATGATAGGAGAAAGAGACCACCATTTACGTTACGGCATGTCGTATTTCGTTTGTATCGGGGAGAGGCTGGTGGCATCGCGATCGTTGTCCTTGACGTTTACTATTGGCGTATATGTCCTCTCCGCTTCTCTCTCCATGAGTTTTAATTTCTCCGTGGGGTTTTCACTGTATTTCGTGGAATAACATTATACGGATGTAAGAGTCCGGAAGTTACACTACCTTTGTATTAGTCCTGTAATACTGTCTTTGTCTTCCGGCAAAGAGACTGAATTATTTCGGCCCCCCGTATTCCATTGAATTTAGCCCCCCCGATGAACTCTGAGTATTCGTGATGTTCCCTTCATAAATCTGAACACCCCCAGCTTTATTTCGTTTTCGAAACTTACAATATTGAATTGTAAGGCGACTTCTCATTATACATGTTCGTGCATACCACAAAATATTTATGTTCATTAACGCAACATGTTTGCATAATCGTTCTAAATTATCTTATTTTAAATGCATTTTTCCATATATTTTTGTTTAATGTGGAGTACACGATTGTACGATTTACGCATTTCATTATGACATAAGTGAACGCACCTCTTAATTACTTGATTTAATAAAACGAAGTGAGTTTTGATGTTATTCATACATTTATTCTCGTAATTCAAAGTACGCCGATGGGTTGGTGCAGGTTTCTTTTGCGGTTTTGCCGAGGCGAAAGGAAAACATTTACTTCAGGCATTTGATGCAATCTAAGAACTGGATCTCCGCAAGACACTAAATAATATATGTTTTTATCTCAAGCAGATTTAATAATTAAGTTTGCGGAAATTTAAGAAGAATTGAAGCGTTTATAATTCTTATTTTGAATGTTGCTTTGAAGCAAACCTAGTTTAGAGGAAAACGTTAACGCAATTCTATTTTCCGTTCTCCTCTTTTAAAATTACTCGATCCCGACAGACTTCGTTAAGTGGGTACACCGGTAAAGGGGAGGGAAAAAAAATACATTTGTCGGAATCTCGAGTTGCCGGAGTTTGTGTCGCAAGCAGCCAATCAGGCGGGACCACTCTAGAGAGCAGCTTTATAAAATAGTAAACACATCCGACCGAAAGTTAGGTCTGTCCCTAGGGCTCCAAGCCAAGGATGAGGAACGCAGGGGATTGACTCTTGAATTTTTCATTTGTTTTTCATATCACCTCTAAGACACTTTAATGAACTTAACTGTTACGCATAGCATACGATGATGGCAACTTTCCTTGTGATAAACTTCTATCAAGCTGATAGATAAACATTTACGAGAACTAACTAAATATCTAGAAATTGATTCAATATTTAGTCCAGAAATATTGTTTATTCAAACTTCAGATTAATTATTTACATTTCAGTTTATTAACGTATTTAAAAATTTATTATTTTTTTCAGACCAAACAAATTTTAAAATAAACGAAAACCAAGGTTCCGTATTCGAATATAGTTTGTGTATATTTAGTCGAGAAAATCGGGTGTTCGCATTTTGCCTAATACTTTTTCGTAAAATAAAAAATTATGGGTTCTCGAACCAGACAGTAAAATCAAATCCAAGACCCAGTAATAGATGCACTGATTACTGGTTAACTTTATGGATGGCAGTTAACGTAGTTTATAATACATGAATTCTCTTCATGTTGTTGTAGGCTTCATGTATTAGTTAACAATTTATTTTCTCCTCTGAACACGGACAAATCTAAAAAGTTTATATCGTTATTTTCAAATTCACAAGTAAATTTTGTCCTACTATGCATTCTAAAAATGTCTCCACTTCATCCACCTGTTTTAGTAATATTACAGGTTTTATTCCAGTCTTCTTTATGCTCTCATCTTCTAATATAATTATGAAGCAAATTTGACCAAATTTATAACACGAGTTACTTTAGAAGCGAAAACAAACACTGTGGTCAAAACCCTGCCGTAATATATTTGTTCATCCTTTCACAGTGATAATTATAATTTTTTATTTCACCAAAGTCCCAAAATATGACTCTGAGGTACTATTTATGTTTTTTTCTACAAGTAACAAAAATAAATCCGTTTTAATTCTCAGTCGCTTCATACAATTGTTTTCGCTAAAGTAATCTGTGTTAATCACAGTAGAATGAAAGAGCTCTGGCGGTGGCTACCTTTGGGGATGACTTCACAACTCTCTGGTTTTTTTTAACTAAGGTTCCCACATGCCGAGGCACCTTTGTCTGTTTTGAGAGGTGTATGTTCCGAAATCACAGACCTTGGGCATACGGTAAGAGTTGTCATCTATTCCTATTGGAATAGTCGGCTAGCTGCCTCCCAAACTGGCCAAGGCATGGCGAGGGGTAAGCTGCGACCCCACAGCAAACCCGCCATCGGAAGGGCGTGGGTACCAAATGCCCGACCTACCTGATGCAGGTTTTTCTAGGGTTTCCCCTGCATTACTTTTAGGCGAATGCCGGGTATGGATCCTTAAACTATAGCCCGGGGGCCCTAGTTAACCCTTGGCTACCTTCCTCTACCCTTCCGCATCCCCCCCTTTCAGATCCCTTGCTATGCTATTAAAGGGGAGTTGCCACCATGTGTATTACCATCATGTAGCCTGCTACCCTAAAAAAAATAATTAATTCTTGACATCAGTTGACTAGGTAAACTAATACTATTACTGCCTCGGCTCGGAAAAAAGTACCTATAACAAAAACAGAATTCATATAACATTTAGAACTTTCAGCGTTTGGAAAAATAACACTGTAGTTCCATTTGTGTGGATAAGTGCTTAAAAGGAACGGTATTCTAAATTTTCTGAGAAGCTGAGTTTCCTGGTCTGTCGTGCTCAAAATTATTTCCATCTTAGATTCTCAAACTACGTATGAAAAATAATGTATGAATTTCTTTCGCTCTTCCAATCTGGGTTGTATATATAATCAGTGACGTTTCGAGGATCGGCACAGTCATCTTCTTCAGACTGAAGTCACTGATTATATGTACACTCCGGTTGGAAACCCATGACATTCATCTGGAAGTACATATAACCTTGATACTTATGAAAATGTAGGAAGAGTGAGACTGATCAGGTTTAGATCAGACTCGTTACTTTTAAAATCCTACTAAACGTTTCGGACGAGTAAGTTCCATATGAGAGCGATGTGGTCTGATGTTCCTTATTAAATTAACACAATTTTTTTTTAAACAAGCAACCTGTTCAATTCTACTCTTCAGAAACTGTACAAAATTAAGCCAATGCATTTTTAACAACAATGTAAAGAAGCATTATTTCGCCAATCGATGAAATATATTATTATTCACTACAATTTAAAAGTTCCTCGCTGACAACTAAGTTGCAATTGCGAAATATGGAATTTCAGGCATTGCTTGTGCTCTTCAATTTTCACTTGGTACTAGATATTTATTACAATCGGCGGACTATGTCAACACGATATTTTTTTTTGCTGTGCAAAAGAAAAATAAATAATACTCCGGGCTGCCAAACGTGGCGGAGCGCCTCCAGTTCGATAAACCTCCGAGCGGGTAAACAGCGCCGTCTGCACGTATCCCAACGCGATTAATTAATATTCCACATCAAAAACACACGCGAAACAATGAGGTTAATCAGGGAAATACATACAATGGTTCATTAGCGCTCCCACAAAGCCGATTCATTTACGTCATTTGCCAGTGGGTTTCTTGCCTGACCTGACATAGCGAGTCAGTTTGACGGCTGAAAAACTGCAATAACACACTCAGTTACGACCAAGAACACGCCATTAACAATGCATTCACAAAACACTTGGTTTCCTTCGACAGATGCCACGATAGTAATTAAGATTATGAATCAGTAAACCGTTACTAGTTGTTTATGATGAAATAAAGCTGATGGAATCATTTATAAATGAAGAACGCTAGTAAAATCAGAGGGAAATGTTTTATTTAAGGCGCTATGATTATCCAATGCTGAAATTACAAATTTTTTTGGATGATCCTTGATATACACGATGTAACGCTTGATAAAACAGTTGTTAATTTTACTATTTGATGCCAGCTTGGATCTCTACGTGGAAAGAATCGTAGTGCTTGGAAGGAAAACAAAACAGGAATATTCATTTCCAATTACCACAACCCCTTCATTGTTTCCAACATATAAACGTTCAAATTTTTTATATGGAATAGAAAAATACTATAGAAAAGGATTCCTGCCGTTGCTGGTCATTTTGATACCATTACAGAGTTTTTTCAGTAGTTTTGAAGGAACAAAAAGCTCATTAATTGGCAATCGTCTTTTAAAGACTAATGTGAAGACGAAATGTCTACGTTCAGCGTAGGTCATGTGAGGGTTACATTTTGAAAGTAATTTCATAATTTACGAGGCTTGTTAAGAAAGTAAGTGTGCTGTGACTATAACGGGCTGCGAGTTTTTGTTTTTTAGGGTTGGCAACAATGAGTGGTAAAAGGGGATCTCTTGACAGAGCGAGCATTGCAGAAACACGTTAACTCACGTCGTAGTGTCCAGTTGCGTGAAAGATGTCTGCAAGAAATCCCGGCAAGGTGATAATTTTCTGAGCTCTATTGTAACTGGAGATGAAACGTGGGTGGCTCATTACACTGCTGAGTCAAAAAGACAGTCTTCACAATGGCGTGACTCCAATTTACCATCTGATAAAAAATTCAAAACCACAATTTCGGGTAAAAAACCATGGCCTCAGTGTTTTGGGACAGAAAAGGCATAATTTTGGTCAAATTATTTCCTCAGAGGGACACCGCAAATGAACAATGTACAGGTTACAAACCGAAAATAAGCATTCAAAACAAAAAGAGGGTAATGCTGACGCGAGGAGTGTGCTTGTTGCACGACAACGCCCGTTTTCACACAGCCTTAGCCATATAGGCGCTCCTGGACTCATTTGGTTGGGATGTGTTTTGAACCGCATCCTGCATTCCCCTTCCTTGGCGCCTTCAGATTATCACATTTTCAGTTCCCTGAAGGCACAAATGGGTGGAATTAAATTTTCTAATGACAAGAAGATGCTGAAAGAGGTTCTGAAGTGAGGGAAGGAGGTGGCGCGGGAGTTCTTCGAGTAGGGCATTGAGAAGCTTGTGCCACGGATCACCACATGCACAGGATTGCGATTAAGTGGGAAAATAGTCTACAAGTGTACCAACTATATTCTATATTCTATATTCTATATTCAAATACACACTTTTTCCAAGACATATTTATTTATTTATTTTAAGTAAAACGACCATACGTGCAATTACAATTTTCAGAAATAATATGTAATATACAGAACGCTTATATAAATTTATATACAGAACAATTTAAAAAACAACCTTTCATGTCAATTATTGATAAATATGAATATTTGTATATAAAAATTTCATAAATTGGCAAATCAAGTTATACAAATCTATATCATATTCATTAATCATTTTACAAATTCTGGTTAATGGATTATTCTCTGTAGAATTATGTTTTTAATATTTTATCACAAACATGTTGCTCTGTCTTGAATTTATTCCAGGAACTTTAAACTTTAGTGATTTTAATAAATCTGGACAATCAATCATATCATTACATATTTTAAAAATAAATTTAAAATCAGATGCCATTCTTGAAGACTTAAGTGTAGGGATTTATAGAATAGCTATGATTTAAATAAATATTTTCCACATTTAACTTAAAAGACATTATTCTGAAAAAATTTATCAATATTCACTTGAGTATATGGAGACCATTACATGCTAAAATACATCAATATAGGGTTAGTTAAAGTTAAATATAGAATTCTAAAAGTACCAATGCAATTAAAATGTTTACATTTTCTTCGAATAAAACCCAATAGTTGATTAGATCTATTAAAATTAATCTATATGTCAATTGAAATTAATTTTAGAATAAAATATAACCCCCAAATATTTAATATTCACCTCCTTTCAAAATTACGTTATTTAAATTATATTCCTGATACTATATACTTCATGATCTATAAAATGTAATACACTTACGTTTATCAATATTTAAATATAAATCGTTATTAATACACAATATAATCAATTTATAATATAAAAATCTAGTAACATGCCTCGCATGAATGAGAACAACCCTCAGTGTTCATTAGCTGTAACACAGCATTATTTTTATTTTCTTAATATTCGTCATTAAAAAAGAGAATTTTATTTTAAGGATCCAAACAGATACTTTTATAACCTTAAAACTCTTGTTATAAGATTCCGTATTCAAAAATTATTAATTTCAATAGTCCATCAACTTCTAATTATGTCACGTATAAAAAAATTAAAAGTATCATTACTACATAAGCAGCACTGTAACAATTATATTACTTCCATAAACTACATGTCGCAGTCACAGAAATGTTTGGTTCTTCTTGAATGCAACGCGCACCACACATTATATTACCATGGCTACTTCTGAAAATAGATCGTCCCATTAATAGGTGCATAACATGTACGTTATTTTCTGCACAAGTTGTGAGCTCGAATATTCATTTGCCTCCCTTGTTTTATATTTAGATATATGCATCATAAATACCCAGAAAGCAATAAATTTCACTTTCAAAAAATGTAGAATATAACAACGGCCATTTTAAAGGTACTTGTTGGTCAGCTAATGAAGTGTTAATAATTTAACTGCCAAATAAATTATTTTTTAACTGTGTGTTTTAAGTCAGTTAGAATGTAGCTACATGTTGTCGACCGCGTTCCAAGTTATAATCCAGGTTTCGATTTTCAGTCCGTTCGATATTTGTCCATCCTAAACCATTTGATTGATTTTTTTTCTGTTTGACAAATATTGTCTACAAATGCAAGTGAGTTTTAACATTAAACGGACAATCTTAAAAGGGAAATATTTTCGATAATATTTATTATCGTTTATAAATGCCAAATGCTTCTATTGTAACTAGAACTCACAGAATAGGTATTAATATGAAAAAAAAATACGTCTGATAGAAAATAATGAATAAGAAAGATAGCCAAAACAGACAAAAGAAAGGTTAATATAAATACCACACAACGTTTCTGGGATCCTTGTTCCTTTCGTCAGGTGCTACGAAGAGCTTAGAGAAGCTGGGACAAGTTAACTCAGAAACGTTGTGTTGTATTTATATTACCCAATTTTTTTGCTGTTTTGGCTATCTTTATTATTCAGAATAGGTATTAGGTATTTATATAATTAGGAAATGAAGACATAAATTGTTTGTATTTTTTAGTGAAATATCGACAAATTGATTATTTTAAATGTAAACGCTATTCTCTTACTTCAAATTAATTCATGGTTTTTAATCTATCTTCTATATAATAAAAAAGGATGTATATTTGTATGTATGTATGTATTTACGTTGTTCTTTATACAAACTTTATCGCGTGGACAGAATTAAACAAAAATTGGTATATATATTCTGCCAAAATCGAGAACCGGTACTGTGGGGGTGAGAAACCCCTAGAATAAACGTGGAAATAATTATAATTGAAATAAGTTACGAATTAGTGTTAAATTACTGCGCGAGACGATGACGTCATAAGTTTTCAAGACATTGACGCATCCTAAATATAGTTCTGTATTTCGTAATGAAATAAAGCAGAAATATTTTGATTAAATAAAAAGTAAATTTTTTTCCAGTATTACTCCATCGAATAGTAATAAAAAACAATACGAAACACTTTACCATCCTTGCGCAAAGTTAATTTGGAATAGTTAATTATCCCGCTATCTTTGATAAAGCCAATATGGCGCCTTATAATACATTCAAATGTGTGTCGGTCGAGATTTATAAAATTTCATAATATAACGTACTATTGTATCCTGTATAATATTTCAGAAGATAATAAGATTTGTCTAAGGTACGACTGCTGAATTATATGTTTGTAACTATAAAAGTATTCAAAATGACGTACGGAACTCCGAAAGTTTTTATGGTCGTTATTCAATTAATGCACTATCAGTCAAAGGTATGTACAGAAATAGGAACATTTAAATTGAATTAAAAGTACAATTAATTATACTTTACGCAACGTATTTCTATAAATTTGTGTAAATGTAAACAAATTATTGCGTGCAATTTGTGTCGTGAAACAAAAATTTGAGGTTAGGATAGCAATATTTGTTTTCCATTTTTGGGAACGACGTTATAGATGTTCAATTTCTGAAAAATGAAGCTGAGCAAAAATATTTTGATTGAATAATAAGTATAATTAAATCTACCAATACCACATCGAGTGATAAATATAATTTATTATGAAAGGTTATACAATCCATGGCATTAATTTTCTTTTAAATAGCTTGACTTTTGACGTGGAATATTTAACGGGATCAGGGACCAATATGTTTCCCAATTATATCTTGCAATACGCACTGGAAGATACACAGAATTATGATAAAAACAATACTTAAATGTTCAAAATTGATATTTTTTTATTGAAGACAGCGTATTTCGTAATGTTTTGCATTAATTTTATACAATGCTACCAACTGCAGATTGCTAAAACCACCAAATAGTTTAATTTAAGATGGAAAAATTATATGTCTACAAATTTAATAATTGTTTTAAATAGTGTATGTATATCTATCTATCTATATATATTATTTAAAATTGTCTTATACGGGTATGTTCGAGGAGCGTTACATAAAAATAGCGCAAAAGCAACCGAAATTGGAGTGTATCGGGACATCTCGGGCAACGCCGGGCACCCAGCAAGTACTTAATAAAATTAAAATAAATATAAAAAATGTTTTAGTGACAATACTTTTGTTTGTTACACGAAAAAGAAATGATAAAAAGGTACAAGAGACTGATATTTCTGACAGAAAACACGAAAAATAATAAACAATTACCGCAACATATTTTAAAATAATTCACGCATGATGAGCGTAAAATTTTAATCAGTTTCAGGAAATGAGAAAACGTTCACATTAACATTTTCAACCCGGAAGAAGCAATTTTCTGCTCGCAGATTTGTGACGCTGAAACGTTTTTTTTATGTCCGTTTTGAAATTGCTGTACGTGACACTCTTTGTCATTAATGGATTTTGAATTGCCTGATACATTGTTCAGGTTAAGTGTTCTGCGTGTGAAATTGTGACATAGACATAGCTTGCCTGTTGATTTGGTCTAAATATAATTTACATGCTTCCGTAATTAGTTCGAATCTGGTTCGACTTTATGTTGGATCCGTGTTGATATCGGATTTTTTGTGTTATAGAAAAGAAGCCAATGTTCTGTTGTGTGGGGATTAGACATCACAGATTTGTATCATGGAACAGACGTAGATGTATTTATTTTTGTTTCAGCAACATGAAACCCATGATCCTGCTGCCATTTCTTAGAACTGGCGGAATGCACCAGGGAACCAATTACATAATAATGCACCAGGAAAATAAATGGTTCTCCGATATTTCAGAAACCAGTCGTCATACATATCAGTCTCAACACTGCTGGATAAACAGAACAAAACTAAAAGAGGAATGATAAATTAGAAGGTGGACAATTTAGTTCTATCGACCTAAGATGACGGAAAGTCAAGTTAATTGTTATGTTGTTTACGAAAAATTCACCGAATTTGTTGATCTCCGACGAAAGGAAAATGGTGGTACTTCATCAGGCTGGTTGTCACTTGTACTCAACAAAACACAACTTTTATTCGTTGTCTCAATTCACACACAGAAGATTAGGGCAAAGGAATATTTGATTTGTGAATTATTTTATAATTCCCATTGGGTGTTTAAAATTTTCAGTCTATATTGGAGTACAGCTTTATCTCTATTGGAAACTTGTGTAGTGTCGTATATTTTTTATATATAATATTATAATACTATTTATTACTAAGAAACTTTAACTTTTCCAGGGTTGGGTTTTCCGGTTATACTTTGGCATAAGTATCCGTATTTTTATATAAGTTGCTAGATGACCGAGATTGCTTCATAGTTATTTGGTTACTAGAAATTTTTGGAATTTTTCTCAGAGTCTCCACACTGACCCGTTCCGCTGCCTTGTTGTGTTTTATGTTCCAATAAAAACTTAACATCTCGACCAAATACTTCTATCAGGAAATTTCTCTAATACGTATGACACAATATAAATTGTCTAAGCTTACTAAAACAATTCACTGACTTCTCTAAGCTTCAAGTATAACTCTCTTTCTTACATAAAGCATAATGTTTGCTTTTGACTAACTAACTCTGTGTTCCTGCTTATTAGTACTTAATCGCTGATGAAAATATGGGTTAAAAAATGTTCGTACTCTCTGATCCATAATAATGATTACTCGTAGTGTGCTAATTGTTTTTTATTCGCAGATTATTATTACAGATGGAAGGTTCAACTGATGAAGTTATTATTAAATACTATAAAGAAAATATATTTGTATATGTACAGAGAAGTGACCACGGCTGGTGTTTACGGCCTTCCTTTCATAGTACTGTCAATTTAACCACATTACCCTGTAAGCGGATAATGGGATTTCACTTAGTTATTTTTAAGATATTTATCTTTTTTAAAATTGTTGTTTAACTCCGAAAGTATTAAATTATTTTGGCAGGGAGAAATTAATTACAAGAATTTATCATTTATATTTTATTTACAAAATAAAAAAGATTAACTTCTTGTTCTTATTATCATCATGAAATAGCCCCGGCTATTTTACAAACATAAACAAAACTGAACAAATAAAAAACAGATACAATTTCTGACAGGGGTTGGTGGGCCAAAATACGGTGGTCATATGGCTTTAATGAACCAACTTTGGTGGGATTATCATCGCGTACATTACCACTTGCAGTTCTACCTCGGCCTGTTTTGAGAGGTGTATGTTCCGGGGTCGCAGACCTTGGGCATACGGTAAGAGTTGTCCGCTATTCCTATTGGAATAGTCGGCCAGCTGCCTCCTAAATTGGTCAAGGCACGGTGAGGGAAAGCTGCGACCCCACAGCTAACATCTCTCCCGCCATCGGAAGGGCGTGGGACAAGTACCAAATGCCCGAGCTACCTGATGCAGGTTTTTCTAGGGTTTGTCCTGCATTTCTTTTAGGCGAATGCCGGGTAGGATCCTTAAACCATAGCCCGGGGGACATAGTTACCCTTCGCTACCTTCCTCCACCCTTCCGCATCCCCCCTTTCAAATCCCTTTCCTAAGCTATAAGAAGGGAGTTGCCACTATGTGGATTACCCTATACATAGCCTGTCTACACCAAAAAAAAATCCCTTATATTTCCTGGAAATTGTCACGTAGCCGGCCTATAGGTTCTCGTCAATAGGACAGTGCAAAAGTCCTCCATTCCAAAACTCTCTTATCGAAAACTATAAAACTAACTTCCTTTCCAAAATCATAACTTCCACCAACTTATAACATCACAAAACGAACTGTCCTCCACACTCCAAAACTAAAAACTATCTTATAACATCTCAGAACTACCTCACTTCCGCTTCCTGTGTAAGCTCCCTTCACATCTCGTTTTTCCGAAATTTCTCCCAGTGACTTTCGATGTTTTCATTCAATAGGAATCAGATTTGTGCCCCCCACACATATCAATATATTAATTAGCACACACCCCGCAGGGGTGTTGGAAGAAACGCCCGAAACGGTGATGCGTATTGTTCGAAAGTGCTAGAATCTTGTGACTAAAGATTTAGCCTCGCCGGACACTCACAATATTTTAATCTGTACAAAGGGACGCCGGGTTGTTTACCACCCTTCCTTACCTTAGTCGCGCGCATTGTTCCTTGGCCAGTCTGAATTCTAAAAGCTCACCATACTTTCTTTTGTAAAAAAAATTAAAATTTATAGTTAATAAAATATAATAACCCCAGTTAATGTATTCCGCTATGTAACGCGTTTATTTAGGTTTAAGTTTTTCTTTGTCTCGGAAGTGTTGTTTGCTGTGGTCTTGAGAATTCGAAACCGTGCACGTGCGTGGGGGTGGAGGAGATAAATATTTCCATCCAAGTAATTTCGTGTCCTGTCTCGATTATTGGCCTCAACATGACAGAATAGTTAGTCATTGTTGACTACGGAACTGCAGCTGCGTGCTATAAATCTTGTGACAATGGAAGGAACTGTAAAACTGACGAAGTTTTTTAACAATGAAAAAAGTAAAAGACTGGGAGGATATAAGGGAGGAGATAAGCTTTTGAGAAAAAGACAGTTGTTCTGCGCTCACCGAAGCTGGTGGATGTGATTAAGAGAGGCTCCGTCGAGTTGTTGTCTCTGATATAGTTCGATATATATATATATATATATATATATATATATATAAAATTTCTTTATTGGTCAAATATTTATTTTGATTTAACGTAAAAATCCAGCCCACAAAAATAATTCTTTACATAAAATGTAAAGAATTATTTTTGTGGGCATTATATGTAAAATGTTATATAAGTTTATTAAAGTTAAACATGAAAACTCTTATCTCAGGCACCTATGGTTTTTACATAGAAGAGATCTGCTGCCCGTACCAAATGCGTACTGCTATTCTGCGTTGTGTTGCTTGCTGTAGCTCTCGTACCGACGTACTGGCGTCGACTCAGGGGTTGATCACTGGCTAAGGCGTCGGTCTCCGGGATTGATTGCTGGCAAGCCGTCGTACTAAATTGTGTGGTGCAGTTCTGTGAACTCTTCACTAACAAATTGTGGCCTCTTTCTCACGACGATTCAGCCTCAAACTATATCAGAGACAACAACTCTACGGAGCCTCTCTTAATCACATCCACCAGCTTCGGTGAGCGCAGAACAACTGTCTTTTTCTCAAAAGCTTATCTCCTCCCTTATATCCTCCCAGTCATTTACTTTTTTCATTGTTAGAAAACTTCGTCAGTTTTACTGTTCCTTCCATTGTCACAAGATTTATAGCACGCAGCTGCAGTTCCGTAGTCAACAAAGACTAACTATTCTGTCATGTTGAGGTCAACAATCGAGACAGGACACGAAATTACTTGGATGGATATATTTATCTCCTCCACCCCCACGCACGTGCACGGTTTAGAATTCTCAAGACCACAGCAAACAACACTTCCGAGACAAAGAAAAACTTAAACCTAAATAAACGCGTTACAGTATCCCGCTTGCGTTTACTACAATCATAGACGACAGCAGACTGTCTTGATAGATAATTTACCGATAGTGAATGTCGATATCAAGCACCTAATTTTTTGAATAAACAAGTCAGTCAAAATTAAGAAAATACTTTATCTTCAACAAGCACAATGCAATGCAGCGACGATAATTTAATTCTGATATCCAATCCCGGATAATCACGTAAAACGTAGGCAATATAATTTTATTACTTCTGATAATATTATTTTTAACAAAAAGATTTTTCGGTAAGTGTTGCGTGTTGATCTTCATTTGGAGCAAAAGCAGATTAGTGAGTCGTGATTTATTAATTTATTATTACTTTTTGGTTGAATTATGCGAGGATTTGCTCGTTAGATACTGGGACACCTCCAGTATTTTTCCACCGGACGGAGACGAGACGTGGTGTCGGGCTTCTGAATCAGCATCGGCAAAACCCACGCTAAGTTTCGCGCGTGTTGGTTCCAAGACGCTCCGTCAGGGCGTGTGTGGGGCTAGCGCCACTGTTGGTGGGTTCTTGGGTGTGGTGGAGCAAGGAAGGGAGCCTCCGCGGTCAGAAGGCGTCGCAAGAATCAGTTTCACCCTAAGGACTCACTGGGCTGGTCAACCTGATTTCCCTTCTCCTGTAATCTTTTAATTCTTAAATAAATCTTTTTTTACAAACTCGTTTATGAAAAAATTACCCCGATTCACCGTTCCGCCTATTCAGAGAGCGTCATGCAACCTTGACGCCGAACTTTCCTCTCACCAAACTTTAAGATCATCTTTCCTATCAATTCTTACATTTTTCTCTATTTTTGGCAATAGCTCGTACCAATTCGAATTTTGTGGCTTCGGTCACGCGAGCACAAATATTACAAGTGGGAATCAATGCAATTGTCTACGAAAATATTTTGTCTCACAATCTGTGTCTCATTTAGTTATCAGAACTACGAAGACCATAGCTAATCATGTAATGATTTGAGGTTTTAAGCTATATTATTAATATACATCTCGTATTTGGTAGCAGTTAATTTAAATTAATTTACTTAAACAATAATTAATAAAATAACAATGAGTAGTGAACCCAGAAATGTACTACTTGATTGGCAAACACATTTTCCCAAACCTACGTCAACTTCTATCACGGAGGCTTCCGGACATTTCGCAATATTCTGAGAAGTGATGAATGATGTCTACGGAGTGCTCCATTTCCGCACGGGCGAAGAGTTCTACTTCATATTCAACCGTACCTCACTATTACTGTTGCTTGAGAAGACTTGGTATAAACGACTTAAACACTCATCATGCGATGAAGTTTCAGATAATTATCTTTCCGTCTGTCTGAATCTGTTTACAGGGAAACAGAAAAATACCGAATTTATGATTCTTTTTCCATAACAGGAATTTCTTACGTTTAAAATAGTCCACAGTTCCTTTACAAAAGAATACGTTGTAGGGCTATATATTCCACTAAAAGATTTACTCATTTCCGGGATCATTCATTTGTTTGTTCGCACGAAATATTATACAGATGAAGTGAATTGAATAAGTTATCAAATTTTTTTTAGAGGTTAGACCATATTAAATTAATTAGTTCTGTCCGATCAGTGAAAGTTCGATCAATTCATTATTGGGGAATTATTTTTACTATATCAAGTTTAAAAGAGTCTCTGACATTACGGCTAATGAAACGCCAACTGTAAAACACACGTATACTCTAAAATATTGTTTACTGTGTTCGGCGAACTCACAATGGCTGATTGGTTGCCGAACCAGTCGTCAGCGGTGACAGGAATGCAGCATGCCTAACATTTCTGAAACGTAATTAATTAGGGGCACAGTGTGACCGAATTTTTATCGTAGCCCTTGTTAACTGCGCAATTCCAAAACAGAAACGGCCTTAAATGTAGCAGCAATCTATCACGCATTGGGAGCGTTGTGCGCATTCCTGCTGACAACCCATCCCCATGGTGCTCATATAATCAATTCGTGCCAAATATTGACTTAGTTTCTCACACTGCAGTTGGAAACTAGTACGACTTACAATAAGTAATTGGAAAATTATATTAAGATGTTTAAGCGTGTAACGTGTATGAGAATAGAAAAAAATAATAACGATCAAGATCAAGCTTGACTGTTTACTTAGGACATCAGTGAGAAGTGCTTTTCGATAGTTTTTCACCGACTTAAGTATGTGGTGAGCTTAAAGTCAAATTAACTAATGATATGCGGTTTGTTGGGCGCCACCTGCAAGAATTGTTCTTGCAGGAAAGGGAAATACAATATTTAGTTAATAAAAACAAGAATTCATTTTATGAGAATTTATATAAAACGAAAGCTCTCCAGCCTGCCAGGGATGCATGTAACCCCCTCCCTTTCTCAAGATTAACCGTGGTTCTCCACGTGGCAAACCGACGCGATACCTGGAAGCATGGAATGCGACTTACCAGGTCTGCAGCTCGGACAGGGTCGACTCCCGTTGGCGACTCTCTCTATCCGCAGCATTCGCAGCAGACGACCGGAGACCCACGTGCAAAACTAAAATCTTTCAGAATCAACTCTCCCTGACCACTCTCACCGACGGTCCAAATCCATCTCCTTGTGTTCGCAGACTTCTCTCTCTGCCTCCTCAAAATCCCTCTCTCCTGGTTGGTCCTTGTGCACACGTGACTCACTTCATCTATTTTAGGGCCATACCCTCCCGGTCGTCTACCCCTTCCTTGGCCGACCATGACCTTGCTTGCGGGACTTGCGGATTTTCCAATCCACCCCGCCATTGTCTTGTGTCTGCTGCTCGACCCCGGCAAGCCACATTCCCATGCTTCCAGGCAGTAATTTAGGCAACAGTTATAAAAAATATTTTGTAACAAATCGATAACTAAAGGCGCACCATAAGTACTTATTATTTCAAAAAAGTATAAACGACAACTCATATATTGTGTAACAACCAAGATTTAAAAGTTATCCCTTCGCACTCAAAAATCCTTCCAGACAACGGTTCCTAGATCGTATTTCGTTAAAATCTCTTTCACACTCGATCTCATTAACCTCAACTGGTCTATTAAGTGGTTTTGATTACAATTATGGACAGAAAATTTTAATATTATTTATTGTTACTTTTTCTTATATAACGTAAATATTTATTCTTATCTTTATAAAATTAGTTTAATCCTTTATGAATATAATTTTTTTTGATATTATGAGGAATTTAACAATTGTGCTTGAAATAGTAGCATACCAAGATCAATTTTCAGTTAAAGATGATTGGGACGAATTGCGTGAAGGCGAAGTTCCCACGCAGCGTTGAGTACGGACTCCTCGGCGTCTTTCCGGCGCCGTATTTTGAGCGCACGTGGCATTAGTGGACAAATTCCCCCCTTCCCCGGGCCCTTCATCAATCCTGACCGCTGAGCGTTCAGGTATACAGTTCCGGAAAGGCAACTTTATTCCGTAACGAATCAGTCTTGGTTATAACGTTAAGTGAATGTAAAACAAGTTTAATGTATAAAATTTCTGAAACTTATCTGGATTTATAATTTATATCGCTATCTATTACATGGAAACTGTTCCAATTGGTAGTGATTCGTTGAATAAACATGCTTAGAAAATGATCAATTAAGATACAAATCTTTTAACAGTTATATTTATCTGACGTCCTTAAAGAAATGAAAACATCAACCTGTTTAGTTAATTTATTATTAAACATTATAATGGAAAAAAAATTCTCAAATTTTCATCATTAATTTATTAGGATCTCGCCAGGTGTTGTAAATTCAATTGAATGATCTACTTTCAAAATCCGTGTTTCTAAAAACTCCAAAAAAGCAAGATTTTACAAACATGATAATTTATAATAAAATTAATTACAAATTTATTGAACTGTACTTACAATTAATTGCATGAAATGTAGTGGACATAAGTTTCTTAGATGCAATTTCCCCACACATCGCACGCAAAAATTCGGTTATGTTTACAGCTGTTGAGAGTATTGTTAAGTTTAAAGAAACATTGGTAATAAAATTATTTTAAATGCAATAAATGGTTTGGAACAATAGGGAATCATAAATTATATTTTAATTAGTATCATTTGTTTACGATAATGGCCAAATAATTGGAACGAAAATGTTTCAAAAATATGGAATAATATTGTCATTCTTCATTGAAAAGATTTACATTATGCTAATCGAAATTGTGCACGACACCGTCTTTCCAAAGGCTTTTGCCAAGCCTTCGGGAAATTTTTCAAATCCCAGTTGGACTTCTTATGGAATAAACCATTCTTGTGACTGTTTAAAGAAATAAAGATATTTTGTTTCTGTAAATAATCATTCCGATATAATCAAACGAAGTATGTCACATTCTGCGGACGGTTATATAGAGGGTAATCCACATACTGTGACGACGTAATGGTTCTACTGCCAGTTTTGACTTTTCAAAAGATTGTGAAAGTTCCGAATTCCAATCGTCACCCTGAGAGAGCCATCGCTACGCAGAACTTCAGTCGCAGTGAGGAGAAGAAGCTGCCGTCCATCGTTAGCCGTTGCTACTAGGAAGTGAATTCTGCAAAATTTAAGGTCGCTAATCTACTGGGACGGTCGCGGGTTAAGTTGCCGTTTTGCCAATTATGCTGATATTTTTCAAACCAGCCCCAGAATCCTCTGAGAAAAGGAATCTGTGATCATTAAAGCCGTGGAGGAAATTTGGTATATTCTGGAGTAATAAATTTTTAAAGCAAATAATTTTTTTAATCGTCATAAATCATTTAGAACAATTTTAAATTAAATAACGGTAGGGCAACCGTTACACAGCTTTCGGAGAATAATCGTCGCAGTCGTATTCGTGTATTTTCCTCGTCTTAGTCAGTTATATTTAAGAAAGGGAAAAACACGAGCCGGCCTGCGAGGGCTATTCTCTCGCAGGCAGTACCTGCGAGGGATATTCTCTCGCAGGTAGAACCTTGTAGGAGAGACATGAAGAGGCTACCTTTGGGCCGACCTTCCTGATGCAGGTTTTTCTAGGGTTTTCCTGCATTTCTTTAGGAGAATGCCGGGTAGGATCCTTAAACCATAGCCCGGGGGCCCTAGTTACCCTTGGCTACCTTCCTCCACCCTTCCGCATCCCCCCTTTCAAATCCCTTTCCTATGCTATAAGAGGGGAGTTGCCACTATGTGGATTACCCTATACATAGCCTGTCTACACCCAAAAAAAAAGATGCCATTTCCGGCGGAATAGAGCCTGCGAGAGGATTCTCTCGCAGGTAACCTGCGAGGGATGTTCTCTCGCAGGCAGAACCTTTCAGGAGAGATACGAAGGGACTACCTTTGGGTATGCCTTTTCTTCTCCGTTTTTGAACTAAGGTTCCCACAAGCCGAGGCACCTCGACAAGTTTCGAAAGGTGTATGTTCCGGGGTCACAGACCTTGGGCATATGGTATGAGTTGTTCGCTATTTCCATTGGAATAGTCGGCCAGTTGCCTCCTAAACTGGTCGAGGCACGGAGAAGGGAATGCTGCGCCCCCACAGCAAACTCCTCTCCCGCTATCGGAAGGGCGTGAGACAAGTACACAATGCCCGAACTACCTGATGCAAGTTTTTCTAGGGTTTGTCCTGCATTTAATTTAGGCGAATACCGGGTCGGATCCTTAAACCATAGCCCGGGGGCCCTAGTTACCCTTGGCTACCTTCTTCCACCCTTCCGCATCCCCCCTTTCAAATCCCTTCGTATGCTATTAAAGGGGAGTTGCCCAACGTGGATTACCATCATGCAGCCTGTTGCCCTAAAACAATATATTTAAGAAAAGTCAAATAAATAGATTCATAAACCTCTCAAATAATTCCGGAAATATTTTCCAGTCCCGCGAAAGAATCTAAATATTAAGGCCCAACGCACACAAGCAACTTTTTAATCAAGCTAATTAAGAAGTTGAGCTGCTTGCAGACTGTAGAGCGCACACCAGCAACTAAGTAGTTGCTTTCACTCGGTTATAAAATGGATTTCGTAGAGACTGTAATTGTTTGTACCTTGGTACTATGACGTAAGAATATGCGCCTAAAATTATAGGTCCATCCATTAATTAGTAATAGACTTGTGATGGTCAATTTAATTTATTTTGAAGTTGGGGCTCGTGGAGCTACTAGCGATTCTAACTTTTTCAAGACGTCATCATTTTCACGTAAGCTTGAGAATAACGATTTAAAAATTCCCGAAGATAAATGTCTTCCTTATGATGTAAATGGTAAGGCGATGCCATTTATAATTTGGAGGACGAAGGATTTGCTGTATTAGATTTGTTTTGCGGCTATATTCCGGTAGACTTGTCAGTAAAGCAACGCAGCTCAAATTGCCGACTATTAAGGGGCTGTAGAATGATTGAATGTACATTTGGGATTTTAGCGGATACTTCATATAGAAATTGATACTTCACTTGATTTTAATCAATTATAAAAGCATGCTGAATTCTGCATAACTATGTTAGAAAATGTGATAGGATACAGAACTAAAAAAGTATTTTAAAATGCTGGACGTTTCGACGCCGACTGGCATCCTTTTCTAACGGCGAAAAACCTAAGACTTAAAATTAAGCAAAGAACTAAAATCATAGATAAATGCATAAGGGACAAATAACTTAAAATAAAATAATTTTCTGTTTCGTGCTTAATATTAACAGTATTGGGTTTATCTTTAATATATAACATTTCAGAAATTAATCTTTTCCAATAATGTGGTTCTCTGTCTAAAATAGAGGTGTGGTCAAAATCGAAACAGTGATTAAATTTGATACCATGTTGAGTGGTAGGGTTGTGTTTACAAATTTAAAGTTAGATTTATACTCGTTACAACTTGCTTTAAAAATTCGATTTGTTTGGCCGATATAACAAAGGGCACATTTCTAACAATTAATTTTATAAATGACATTGGTAGTGGAAAAATTATTAATAGGATCTTATGGTGAAACCAGAAAAATATTTAGACTTAGAAATTACAGAAAACAGGAGGTTTTTAAATAATCATATTAGATCAAATGATAACACTACAGAAAGGTAAAACAATAAATTCATCGTACGTGATTTTTTAAAAGCATTGTTCTGTTTAATTAATTAGAGCTAATCTAATTTTTATGTACTTAAAATTAAACTCAATGCAGTAGACATTGGGCAGTAAAATATTTTTTACATAATCATCGAACGAAGGCTTTCCCGGTGCATATAGTTGACAAAGTGTTCTCGCGATTCCAACCGGGTCAGAATGCTCTTCACCAGAAGATTACAGCAATGTCCGCTATCGAAACATTGTGGAATAACTTCATTCTCACCCGGTTGGAATCCCAAGAACATCAACTATTTTTGACATAGTTAAAATTTCAAAATTAAAAGAAATTTCTCAGTTATATCTAAGTAAAACTTATTAAACGGTGAGTAAAACTAATTTTGACTTTATTAATAAATATCATTGTCAAGGCCGGTAATATTTTTCGGGTTGGACGTATCGGAGTCGTGGTTCATTCAAATAACAACATTTAATTCGAGCAGAGAGGATACCCTCGGGTTCGTAACGTTGCTGGTCGGCCAAGATGTTAAAAGATAACGTCGGTGCTTAACTGTCAGAGGCAGAAAAAACTGCGGACAGCATGAAACATTATGACCAATAAAGAAGCTGCCGCGATGGTATCCCGGCATGTTGCGTTACGGTGCTATCTTAATACTGAGGGTCGGTTACACCACGTTATTAATACCTGGGAGTCACGCCACGTGGCGTGCGCTTCGTCCCATCAATCAATCCACAGCGCCTGTAATCCTCGCTCATTTACATCCCCTACATACAGCGAACATCCCCAAAAATTAATGCACACCATATTTTACGCCCTGCATGAATATTGGATGCACGTTAGGCGAGAAATGAATATACGAAGCAATGCACATATCGGTACGACGAGTCCGGAGGATAAAAACACTAATATGTTTGCATAATTAGGGTGTAAAATATCCGTTAGATGCCTCGTCGAGCACTGCTGTTCACCAGTCTAAGGGTAAAAGTATCGTCTGACTTCTACATAACCTTACAAACATTAACCTAATCTAGAATCTGTAAGAATTGAGTAATGATTTGACATGGAGGGAACGCATGAGATAGCGCTATGAGACGCAGGGACACGAGTTTCTCGATTGTTTTCGTGCCTTAATACTCTATGCAAATGAATTCGTACTGAACTGAATATGTAACGTACCTTATTTTTTTGATTTATGATTTCCTCTGGTGCGTTGTTATATATAAATATATATAGATTGGGAGAGAAAAATATAATTGCTACAATCTCCAAGAACTTTATTGAACAACTGACTAACAATTGAAACAATTGATTGCCTACTCCTAACCTTTTACATTTATTCAAGGAAACTCAACACAACATCTCCCCCCTAAAGGAGATCACCAATAAAAAAAACTGAGAAGGAATCGTTTCATAGTTGTAATTTTATTTTATTGAGTCCATTCTCCGAAACGACCCGGGGCATGTCTGTCTCTTGTAGGGTTTCATCGTGGAGGGTCCGGAACACGAGCATCAGCGTCCATGATATCTGCAGCTTCACCAATGTTACTTGCAGAACCCTGGTATTTGTAATTAGAGTATGGAGTTTGGCTAGAGTCCTTAAAGGATGGATGATTTAATTTAAGTTTAGGATCCCTTGACAAAAGTTGGTTGGTACGGCGTTTCCATATAACACCCGGAGCTACCTCAACTGAATATGTAACTGGAGATAGGATTTTACTTATTTTGCCAGCAATCCATCTTTCCTCCCACTATAATCACGGGCTAAAACTAGGTCACCTAGTCTGAATGAACGCTTAGGTCTAGATTCATCAGAGAAGGAGTCTGTGCTGGGATTGAGTAAATGCAGGCGAGTTTTACATTCCTTACCATACATGGCTACAAAGGGAGATACTCCTGTAGTTGCATGGGGAGTTAAGCGGTAGGAAGTTAGAAATACCGACAGTGCTCTTTCTCGGTCACCATACTGTTTAAGAAGTTTGGAAAATGCTGTCTTGAATGTTGAAATGAAACCTTCGACATCTCCATTATTTGCTGGATGGTATGGTGGGGAAAAGGTTTGTCGAATACCATTGTTCACCAGGAAGTCACGAAATTGAAAGGAAGCAAACTGTGGTCCATTATCAGAGTGAATCTGTATAGGAAGACCATGTTTTTCAAACCAACCCGAAAGGACCTTAATAATAGTTGAAGCTGTAGTGGCGTCTAACATAGAAATTTCAGGGAATTTTGTTTTTGCATCAACACCTAGAAGAAAGTATTTACCACAGAATGGACCAGCGAAATCAATGTGCAATCGACCCCACGGTTCTGAGGGAACAGGCCACTTAAAGGAGTAGTCCTGTGGGGGGCTTTTTCTTTGTAATTGGCACAGACCGCACTCTTTTACCAAGGATTCAATATCACTGTCCAAGCCTGGCCAATATACAAGTGATCGTGCCAGCATTTTCATTTTAACAATCCCTGCAGTTCATATAGTACACTATTACGGAGCTCAGCAGGAATGAAAACTATTACCCAAGAGGATAGTATTCCCTACGATAGAAAATTGTTCCTTAAATCGTATGAAAGGAGTCAGAATCTGGACCAATCTGAAAGAATGTCTTTCCGCAAGGCAATAGCTTCCGGATCCTTTTGAAGAATCGATTCAAGGACAGATGTAGACAGAGGAAGGGCATCTACCTGATTCACTACTCCTTTCTCTACCACCTCCTCACCTAAGTCAGCATCTGAGAAGTAAGAATTGGATGGGACATTTCTGGACAGTGCATCTGCCAGAACATTTATCTTTCCTGGAATGTACTTAGTTTCAAAATCATAGCCAGATAGAAACGTTGACCAGCGAGAAAGTCGAGCTGCCATAACCTCATTTTTTGCTGATTTGCTGAAAATGAATTCCAAAGGCTTATGGTCATTTTCTATTGTAAATTTCCACCCAAAAAAACAAGAATTGGTGAAATCGTCTCACACCGAAGACTATTGTAAAAGCCTCCTTATCTAATTGTGAATAATTTCTTTGGGAAGCATTGAGCAAAGTGGAAGCAAAATAAACAGGGATGAGATCACCATTATCACCTAAATGGATAATGACTGCACCTGCACCGTAGGAAGAAGCATGAACTGACAATACTAATTCCTTTTGTGGATTGTAAAATGCAATATGCTTAGCATTAGCAATAAGGTTCTTGACCTTATGGAAGGCTTTAGTCTGAATTGGACCCCACTTTTCTTTATTCTTTAAACGTAAACAACGATAAAGTGGTTCCAATTCACACTGCAAATTTGGTATAAAACGGGAATAAAAATTAGCCATTCCAATAAAAGACTTAATTGCAGTGTTGTCTTTTGAAATAAGCATGTCCATAATAGGAGAAAGTTTATCTTTACGAGGAGAAATTCCTTTTGCTGTTACTCCAAACCTTTTACATTTATTCAAGGAAACTCAACACAACATCCTCTTTTGGCATTTTTCTGTTTAATGTATTGTAATAAACAGATTAAAATAGGCGTCTAAATAAAAAGATTTATTTGAAGAATTTAAACAAAATTTATTAATGTTTTAAATACAATATAAAAATTACATAATAATATTTAGAATCTCAGGGTCTTTACTGGGTTTGATAAATGGGTGACTTGAATTTTAAATTATCTAACAAAACAATTAAAGAAAAGAAATAATTAAAGAAAAGAAAATAATTGAAGAACAGAAATAATTGAAGAACGATCTGACGTATCTTAATGAAATGGTTTACAAATAAATTTAGAGTTCTTTTACTTACGGCCGACCAGGTCTCAATTTTGGGGTTTTCTGTGCACACGTTTTTGGGGATATCACTGAATTTAAATTGGTTACAAAACACTTGTCGAAACTTTTGGGTCTCTCTTCTGGAAACTGGAACCTGCAACTCCTTCCGGATTAATGGGTGGACAGATTGTTACAAATTATCTCTCTGTGGAATTGATGACGGTCACGGTACTTATAGATTTTTATCGTGGCGTGATTTATTAGGTTACTCCTTGTAACTGTTCGACGAATTTTACTGTCTAAAACTTTTTACTCAAATTTTACTTGTAACCTTTCCGGCTAGATCTATCTGTCTGCCATGCTGTTCGCCGTCCGACTGTAGACTGTTCGTCTCCTCGTAGAATTTTTGACTTCGTACGTCTCAACAATGGTTCTATTGACTCGCCGCCCGCTTTGTCGCGGTGTATGCTTTATATAGTCTAATAATGAGTTCTTTACTTTGCAATTATAACAATGGATTAATTACTAATTACTACAGTATGCTTTTCTGTGTGAAGGACAGTGATTGTATTTTTTTCAATAGTATACATGTGCTTGTCGTAGAATTATTGCACTTGTAAAACAGTGTAAGAATTATAACTTTTATAATTAAAAATTGATCTTTATTTGACGTATTAAGGACAATTAGCGGAAATTATAGTTTTCTGTTCAAAATTTTTTCATTGTATGGTGCATTTTTTAGTAGTTGTTTCAGAATTCTTATTACAGACTTCTAGTGGTTGTAGAGAGGACTTAGTAGATAAAGTTTTGATAACGAACCTATGTCAGAATATATATCATTTGGATGCAAAATGAATTTAAAGACTGAATCGATTTCCAATCTCCCACTTCACGGTACGCAAACAAAGTGGGCTGAGGGCGACTGCTGATATCGTGTGTCCTGTGTTTACAATCTGTTCTGTTCAGTCGTCATTTAGTCACTGAGCAGTTCACGATAAGACAGTACAGGAGGGTAGAACATATACGTTTGAAGATTACACTGAGATGATAACAATTTACGTCGGAGCTGGACGTAATGGTCGAGCTTCATAACGTATGATTCGCGAACTTGTTATTTCTCGCATCCTACAACGGAATACATTATACGTAAGCGTAAAATGAACTACAATATAAATGATCATAATTACTTGCATTGTAAAACTAAATATATAACACTATCTAATAATTATAGAGACAGAAATTCTAAGAACACACCACAAAAACACTATAAACGTCTGTTACATCACGATATATCAACACAGACACAAGCATGTTTTAGCATCACTGTCGCTAATGTTTCTATAGTTATTGATTCATTGTTTCTTTGACATTATTGAATTATTATATGATTCTGCTCGATATGACAGACGAGTGTTCAAGCAGTAAGGGTGTGTACGTATGTGTGTGAAGTTTAAAGATTCATTTCATCCAATAAACAATTAATTGGTTATCGGTATAGTACGAAATTAAAGAGAAAGAAAAATAATTTTTAAAGAAGAGAATTAGTAAGTGAAATTTAGTAAAAAATGGTGTAATCAGAATGTAAGTGGGAGATTTCGGTAGATTTATCTGAAGACGATTTTGAGGTTATCATTGAAAGTGTAACGATGAACAGAGCTGTGTTTCTATCTGCAGAAGATAATTACAAGAATTTACCGAAAACTACTATTACACCATAAAATTCACCTTTCGAACAAACCAAGTAAATTAAATGAAGGAAATAATAGTTATTTTAAGTTATCCGTCAGAAGATTTCTTTAATAAATATAACCGCTGGGCGAACCAAATTAAATTAAGTGTAATAGTATGATTTAATTAGGATTGCTTTGTCCTATTATTAAATTAAATTATGTAACATTGTAAGGAAGTTTATAAATTAATTTAAGATAAATTTAAACGTAAATTGAACAGAATTTATTTGATAATTTATACATTTATTTGAGATTTGAGGAAGTGATGTAATGGAAATTAGTTGTTCATACAATAAATTATATACTTTTGTCATATAACTTCACTAACTTTCTTTATTATTTCGGTTACCCCACACCCGTGAGAAATTTTGTTTCACCACGGACTAGAGAGGATGTGTGGGTTTCAACTGGCGACGCTAAACCCGCAGAAAATTGGTGGGTTCAGGTTACGTTGCTGGCTCGGTCGAATCTCTGCATACACATCACGTGGTCTGATCTGAAGCTTTGATTCGTTCCCCGCCTTCCGCAAGTGGGTTTTCACTTGGGAGGGGGGTTTCTCTCACTAACTTCGGAGCCACTTTCAGACTTAATTCTTGCTACAACCATTTTGGCGAGAGGGATGCTCCCGGGTACTTTATACTCAGTCTTTTTCTTTTATATTATACTTAATCTTTAACTTCATAGCGCTTTTTGTTTTGTATCTGGAATGTACTTAGATACCAAGAATCCCACGTTATCGACTTTCCTATATTCCTATACCAGAAGTCTTCCTTTCGACACTGAAGAAGATACGGCGCTCGATTTTTTCCCCCGACCTGATCCTCTTCAACCTGTTCAGTGATTTGGTTATAACTAAAATTCCTTTACATTCATCTTATTTTGTTCTCTAAGTCTTAGCAGGTAGACAATATTACACTTCACCATACAATAGGAGCACTTTTCCTTCGCTCTGGACCTATTGAAAATATTAAAATGAAACTAATACTAAATGTAATTAATAAATAAGGAGCATTACATGTATATTTAAGAGGGACAAAGGCGGGACCATTGTTTTTTTTTTCGTTTGGGTAAACTGTCTACGTTATTTCGAGGCCACACGAGTCTAAATAAAATAAATGTCCTAGTACTATGAACTATACGTTGCGTTACACAGAAATGCTGTGTCTTGTTTTCATTTAGCTTACTTTTTCCTTGGGCAGGTAGAAGGCATTTCCATTCTGTAGCACACTGCAGTGTCTATAGATCGCAGCGGCATTCCTTTATCCCTTTGTGGGATATAAATTGCAAATTTGTTCGGGGAGGGAGGCTTTATTGGTATGTATGCTAAGTTAAACACCAGCTGTTCTGTAATTTATGAAGTGCCGGGGCATAACAAGCCCCTCGACTCGCCCTGGAACTTAATAATTCTTTTCAGGAGCAAGGCCTGCTGCACCCCCTTTCTGTATTCTCCAGGGCCCGTTGCTCAAACATAAAACGCGCCTTTTGCTGCATAATGCTCCAACTAGATTTCTAAACACGGTGACTGAATATAAAATTATTTAATTTCTTAAAGAAAGGTGCACAAATAGCCTTCTTGGCTTCGTCTTGACAGACGTTTGTTCCAGTTTCAGATTCGACATGAAATTATTAACTGTGAGAAGAATATTCCATTGTGACTGTAACATGAAAGCTTAAAGTGAGAGAATAAGACAACTGCTTCCAAGAACTGCGTGAAATATTTGATCTTCGGCAAAAACGTGGAAAATAAATATTAAACAGACCTTTATTCTCTTTTACGATCATTTAGTTGTAAAAAACCCTGGCCATTTGAGTGATCAGAAAATAATACTTCGTGTAAAAAAGAAAAAAGAAGACGATTAGATGAGACAGCATCAACAAAAGCTTAGGATTTAGCAAGTATGAATTTTAAAATGAAAAAATTTACGTCTGATTGAAAATAACGAACATACTCAGGACGTGTTCTCAATTATCTTGCTGATCATCCTCCAAACCAAACGAGAGCTATGGTATACAATCTTGTAGAGAGAGCTGTATTATTTTCTAATTCCAAGATCCATAAACACAACTTAAACATTGTCCGAATCATTTTAATCTCCAATGAGTACCTTTTAAATTTTATTATTAAACACACAAACAACAATATCCAACAAAATCCAACATCCTACTGTCAATCGTTCCCAAACACCTCAAGCCAAATTATTTCTCGTACACCCTTATTACAAATTTATGCATCACAAATTTATACAAATATTCAAAGAATATCAAATATCCATCTCTCCTACTTGATTAAAAACCACATGGACCCACTTGACACCTACAGCAAACATTGTGTTGTTTACGAAATCTCTTGCTGTAATTATAATTCATGCTACATAGGACAAACAAAACGTTCCCTTAATACACGTATCAAAGAACATATGTGCAGTTTCAAACTTCCCATTGATAAAAAATCTGTAGTATCCAAACATATCATCAATTATAAACATACATTTGATTGGAAAAATGCTAACATTTTAGACATTGACACCAGGTACAATTACAGACTCATTTCAGAGGTGCTTCACATTAAATCCAACATCACTGCAATTAATTTACAAACAGACACTATTAAACTCAATAATTGCTATGATCACTTATTATTACGCTAAACCTTCTGTTTTCCCATTGTTGTTGCGTTTTCGTCGCTTTTGAGTTTTGTCAACTGACAAATGCAGTTGTGTCGCTCTCGGTTCTTCTTCGCACGTGACGAAAGGATCCCAGAAACGTTGTGTGGTATTTATATTATCACTTTTTTGTCTGCATTGACTAACTTTATTATTCAAATATGAATTTTATTTTAAGAAGAAAATTTGTATTTCGATTTTATATTAATTATTTCAGTGATTAATTATTTATTTTCTATTTTTTACAAAGAGTTATGACATAAAATCTTCAGTTTACAAATTATTAATGTATTACAGAAAACTGTACAAAAAAATAATAGTTCCACCTTTACATTGAATTGAATCATGTTATTTTATTCAGAATATCAATACGTTTTGCGCTAATAAAATTGTTGTCATTTTAATCCTCTTTGTATTTTACGCTGAATTTGTTTCCTTCTAACTTCAAATTGACTGATTATTTCGATTAATTTTTTTTTCTGGTCGTTATACGAAATTACTTAGCAATGTGAAATGACCACCCGACATCTTTCGATAAAATGGCGAACGCTTCAAAGCCTTGATTTTGTTCGCTGAAAGATTTTTCTCTGGAACGGTAAATAGCTTTGAGGCCATCTTATATTGTCATTCACCATTTGAAGAAGCTAAAACTTAAAATTCAGACTTTAAAATTTACTTTTCTTACTACTGCGAAATAAAACCTTTGTTGTCAAGAGAATGCGATAAGATGACAGTATAATATTCTCATATATAAATACAAGATGTAACAACAAGTGTTGAATAAGGACAACATTCAGAAAGCTATCCTATCAATAGTGTACACCGTAGTGCCAAAAGATTACCCTAATGCTAAGAACGGATAACCAGATAGTTATATGTACAACTATTTTCAATTCATGTCGTCATTTTGTCTCTTCTTTACTGATATTCAAAATTTGAAGTCAATTATATATTTTTTTCATAAAAAAACATTTGCATAAAGGAGCTAGTAACGTACACATCAAAATAAATTATAAAATAACGTTCACCTCGCTATACGTTTTCCGGCTTTGTCAAAACTCCTCTGCGTTGTTCTTAATATAATGAATCTAGGACAAAAAGCGGAAAGCATATTAATTTCCGCACTGCATGCTTCACAAGAGGAGAGAATCCTTGACTAACTGCTTACTAGTCAACTCCGAAAATTAAACGTTGAAAGTTGGCGAACTTTGCTGCTGTTGTGCGCGAAGTGTTTTGTAAACGCCTTTGATCCACAATATAATTAGCTCTTATGACATAATGGACGTAGAAGAAGTGTGATTTTCAACCGCGATTCGCAACCTCATGGAAGCAAGGCAATAAATATCTGACTTTGAGACAGAAATTAAGAAGAAAATTTGTTACTCCAATGATTATAAAATTTAAATAATGCTGTATATATTTTAATTTACTCCCATAAACAAGTTAACATTTTGGAGCTGAACAGGGACAAAGCTTTGTGGAAATCAATCTATGAAAATATACTTTTAGCGTCAAATTGTGTGCGACAGATAGTTGTTCAACGTATTCATGATTGATGTTTATGACAGCAATAATATTTACAGATTTTATAAATTTATCCATTAATTTGTTATGTGACTTCGGAAATAATATCGAATATGATACACACATTATTTTTTAAGAACGCTTAAAACGGCCTGAAATAAGTTTATTAGAATATTCCGTATATGAGTTTCTTATTTCAACAAGTTCGGATTGTTACGAGATTGCGTTAAGACAAAATCTGTTAGGGATAGTCTGTACGTGTTGTAGAGATATGAAAAACTGATCTTTTCAGAGCTGCGAAAGACAAAATTAAATGAAACAATGGCGAATTAAAATCATAAACCGTCCGTGTTAAAAATATATTAATTAGCCAAATAACTCACAAAATTATGTGATAAAATAAATACCTCACAAAGTTTCTGCAATCCTCGTTTCTTTCGTCAGGTGATTCAAAATCGCAAGAGCCGAAAGAGCGACACACCACACAAACCACGTGACAAACTCAACAAGGATTGCAAAAACGTTGTGTGGTATTTATTTTATATCTTTATTTTGCAAATTATTTGTCTATTCGTGAATTGTGAATGGTGAATTGTATCTGTCGATAGCTTCTCGATGTATAAAATTTATGTTTACATATTTTATACGTTAAATATTAATATATAATTATATATACTATAAGAATTGGAACACGTGTCTTCAAAAATTAAATCTTATATGTCATAAAATAGTAAAAAATATTTTTATAACTAATAACGCACGTAACAAATGAAAACGAGCCGATCTAGAACGAAGTCAGATGAGTCCAGAGCAAAAAAAAAAAATAATCCATTTGAAATGAACTATATAAAGTAATAATTCGTCTTATGATTCCCTAGATCCGAAAGGAGTTGGAAGTGGATACTGAGTTGGGATCAGAGAGTGAAAGATCAGTGATTCAGTGAGGTACCGCTCATTTATTTACGAGTTGCTGCTCGTTCGTTCTGTAAATAGAAATAATTTCTTCTGTTCTTGAATTGGGAAAACTATTTTAATCAGGACATAAGAGGATCGGTCATATACAATGTTGAGTTCATTCCATCATTCATTTAAATATGTAGGAAATGGTAAAAAACTTCATTCCGAATACAGAAACTATTGATTGTGTTTTACTTAGTTCTATAAGTATTTTGTTTTTGTTGTTGATATTTTTACTGGTGATGTTTAAGTTCATTAGTTGGTTTTACGACAAAATGAATTTTTTTTTGTGTCAGATCTCCAGTCTCTCAAGTTACCGCACGTCGTCTGCTATGGAACATGGTAGCTAGGAGGAGATGAACGTTTTTACGTAATCACATCTCACAAAGGGAAAAATAATGTACCTATCAACTCCGCTTCTTCAATCCTTTCAAATATATTTATTACTTTAAAATAACAAAACCACAAAATTGATTGGGTGGTCGTACTTCATTAATGACGGAATAGAATCGTTTCATTTTGAAAGCCTTAATACCGCAGAAGGGAAAGCTTTGCGATCAGTTGACAGAGTGTAAACTAAATGTCTCATAACCACGATTTGAGCACAAAAGTAATACTTGTAGTTGATAATATTATGCGGAAATTGTTGCGTAAATTATATATATATATATATATACAGTTAAATTCGTACGTAGTAAAATACAACACATACAAAACTAGTAATATACAAAAATGGCAAATAAATGAAAAACACACAAATAAGACATATTGAAAAGAAAGAAAAATTACAACAGTAAAATTCATAATTTAAAATAGATAACATGTTGATATATATATTAAGGTAACAGGCTACATGAGGGTAATCCACATGGTGGCAACTCCCCTTTAATAGCATAGGAAGGGATTTGAAAGGTGGGATGCGGGTGGGTAGAAGAAGGTAGCCAAGGGTTAACTAGGGCCCCCGGGCTATATTTTAAGGATCCTACCCGGAATTCGCCTAAAAAATTCAGGAAAATCCCTAGCATCAGGTAGGTTGGGCATTGGGTACTTGTACCACGCCCTTCCGATAGTGGGAGAGGGGTTAGCTGTGGGGTCGCAGCTTTCCCCTCCCCGTGCCTTGACCGGTTTAGGAGGCAGCTGGCCGACAATTCAAATAGGAATTGCGGACAGCTCTTACCGTATGCCAGAGGCCTGCGACCCCGGAACATACACCCCTCAAAACAGGCTGAGGTGCCTCGGCATGTGGGACCCTTAGTTCAAAAAAACCAGAGAGATGTGAAGGCATCCCTAAAGGCAGCCTCCGCCAGAGCCCTCTGGGAAGTTTCACCTGCGAGTGAATCTCTCGGAGGCTTCCTTGCCTTACATGTTGACTTTTTTTTTGGGTGTAGACAGGCTATGTATAGGCTAACTCCCCTCTTAAAATATAGGAAAGGGATTTGAAAGGGGGGATGCGGAAGGAGGGAGGAAGGTAGCCAAGGGTTAACTAGCGCCGCCGGGCTATAGTTTAAGGATCCTACCCGGCATTCGCCTAAAAGTAATGCAGGACAAACCCTAAAAAAACCTGCATCAGGTAGGTCGGGCATTTGGTACTTGTCCCACGCCCTTCCGATGGCGGGAGAGGGTTACATGCTGACAAAACTTTATTACATAAATCTGAAACACATTACGAATATTCACATTTCGAGAGAAATATTATATATTGTAATGAATAGATATCATGTGTTTAAAAAATTCCATATTTATTTACGTATAATTGACAGATTTATTATATTGTAATAATGAGTAATCAAGTATTTTTGGGCGTCAGTTAGATAACACGGCTGATAGTGATATATTTTGCAGCAAAAGCACAATTTGTGATTGAGTGAATTTGGAGAAGCGCAGAGACTGAACGGGTGAAACATATCGGAAAGGAAGTGGGCAGATAGAATTGACTAAGACAGGAGACGTCTGACACTGTCGACGCCACCGTTATTAAAACAAAGTGATCGTGTTGCATTTGATCGAGCATAAGCTGTTGGTATTGCTTCAGGGTTGCCTGTTGGATTGGATATTCTGTGCGAGTTGCAAAATCGTTGGTGTACGAGTGTTCCCCTGTCGTCGGCGCCGAATCTTTGAATTGGAATGTGCAGAATCTATCGTCCGTTAACGAGTTCGTATACTGTTTTCAAGCGTCACCACGCAGAATCCACTGAATGGGTGGAGCCAAGCAGCACTGAACCCTTGACGTAGGTGGTCACGCTGACGTGTGGAAGTAACATTTAGAAAAACCCCGTAAGACGACCAATTTATCAAATAGCTGTGTAAAATAACTTCATGAAGCACTTCAAGCACATCAAAGTTAACCTCTTTCACACGTTACCTGGAGCAGAAATAATCTCATTTTTGATTATATATGCCGGAATGAAGCACATTTTATTATATAAAGTTGTAGATTAAACCCACCTCCACCCAAAGAAATTTAATGTTCTCTGTTAATAAATATATAGTAATTAAATTTGTAATTTTTAAAATAAACCTGATTGAATTAATCCTCAAAATGACGTAAATTTATGAAAATCAGTTGTTTGTGACGTCAGAGGTTACGAAACATCTGAAAAGGCGAAGGTATAAATATTACTATATATAACGAATATTTTAATTAATTGAATTTAACATATATTTTTATTAACGGAAGCAGTTCTGACTGAGTTTAACAAGTACTTTATAATTATAGTAAAAAATTAACACACGACCATAACATCAATGTTTTATCATCACTATTAATTTGGTGATAGGACATACCGTCATCGTATAAAATAATAAAAAATAAAAATTTAGCACAGTTATTTAGTATTAGGTTTTTACTTTCATTATCATAAGTCGTACTTTAAAACCTTACACTGTCTTTCCACGTTTATGTTTTAACTTGTATCTTTGCAATAATTGACATCAGTCAAATACCGCCTCTGATCTTGGAGAACCATCGACTTTCCTATTACGGCTTCTCTACTTTGCGACCACTAACTCTTCACTACCCCCTTTGTGATATATTGATGAAAATCTCCCCCGATGTCAGCGATTTAAAAATTCCGTCCAAAATGCCAACAGTTGTCGAGTTAATGGCCTCTTAGCAAAATAAATCCCTAGAACAACAATATATTGACGTGTAGCACGATACCGGAAATAAACAAAAATAATATACCACTTTGAACAAAAAGTAAGGTGAATTTATTTATAAAATATAAATTATTTATTTATTCTTCCAAATCAATATCATCCCCTTCAAAGTAATCCCCGTCCGATAAAACACACTTTTTTCAACGCTTTTTCCAGTTCTCGATACATCGGAATAGTCTTTTTCCGGTATAGCCTTCAAGACCTTCTTCGATTCGGTTTTTATCTCCTAAATCGTGTCAAAACGGCGTCCCCGCATTGGTATTTTGAGTTTGCTGAATAGCCAGAAGTCGCACGGAGACAAATCACGCGAATACGGTGGTTGCGGAACGATATGAGTCGAATTTTTGGCAAAAAAGTCGCGAAGAACCAATGCAGTATGACATGGTGCATTATCGTGATGAAGGAACCAAGAGTTGTTCGCCCATAATTCCAGCCGTTTCAGACGAATAGCTTCACGCAAACGAGGCATAACGCTCAAATAATATTCTTTGTTGACAGTTTGGCCCGACGGAAGGAATTCATAGTGCACAACAACACGATGATCAAAGAAAACTGTCAACATGACCTTGATTTTCGATCGACTTTGCCGTGGTCTTTTCGGTCTTGCTTCACCTTTTGCGCGATATTCGCTGGATTGGTCGGTGGTTTCAGGGCCGTATGCGTAAATCCAAGTCTCGTCTCCAGTAATGATGCATTTCAAGTGGTCCTGATAGTCAGACAGCAAAGTTTCACACACATCAACGCGACCCTTTTTTTCCAAAAAATTGAGCGATTTTGGCACCAATGAGACTTGACGCGTTTGAGACAAAAAAGATTCTTCAAAATGGTTTGGGCTGAGCCAAATGATATTCCAACACTATCAGCGAGATCTCTAATTGTCCATCGACGATTTTCTTGCACCAAATCTTTGATTTTTTTGGACGTGGTCCTCGTCGGTAGACGTTGATGGTCGTCCAGAGCGCGGTTCGTCTTCAACGCGTTCTCGGCCCTCTTTGAACTCGTTGTACCACTTATAAACGTTTTGTTGTGCCATAGTTTGATCACCAAAGGCCTTCCGCAACTTTTTCAACGTGTCCGCACAAGAATATTCGTTCCGCAAACAAAATTTGATGCAAGTTCTTTGCTCAACAAATTCACCCATTAAAAAAATCGAAAAATTCACTTTTGGTTGTTTAGAAAAACACGTGTAACTCGGAGATAATTAAACCTTTTAACAAACAGACGCTTGGAAAATATTATAGACAGTCCTACCAACCTAAGGAAAAAAAATTACCTGCCATCCTAATAACCGGGAGTTTTAAAAAAATATTTCACCTTACTTTTTGATCACAGTGGTATATGTCTTTGGAATTTAAACTTACTCTTATATTGAAGATTAACGGTTATCTTACGCAGGAAATTAAGTGAAATAAAAACAAATTAATGTAACAAAAAGTTTAATATGTAAAAAAGGGTAATAGCTTGCGGTCATATTACGTTGTTCACTATAACTAAGTTATAGCTTCGAATTAACGGCCGGCTACTCAGGAAGCAAAAGGAACTCCTTTCATTAGGATAACTCGTGGTGGTTTTGGCTGCAAAACTCGCGTCGTGATACCCGGAAATATCCTCAGCGCTTACCAGATATTGAAGCAGGAAGACCTGGACGTCTGATACAACAGCGTTCACTCACAGAGCTAGACATCAAGTGTCCTCTATGAGCTGGACATGAAGTGTTAACCGAAAAGTCTTTCCCTTGGACTCCTGATTCTGATATGTTCTGAGTGGTCACTTTAATCACGTGTCAGGGCACCCTTTCCGTCCCTTACACATGCAGATTGGTTAGTGACTAAAACACCAGAGTTGCGCCTTACTGTCCTTCTTTGTTACGTGTGGCCTTGGCCCGTACAGAGGTCTTTGGCCGAAACCCCAAATTTTCCATGTGGCTTCAGGATTAACCCCTAATCCGAAGAGTACCGTGACGAGTCGTCCGTTGTCTCCAGCCTCAGGCAAGCATCTAGCCTGAGCTTTTCGTTAATTAATAAATATGTACGTAATAAATAACTAATTAATGATGTTGGATAAAAGGGTGCACTACAGACGAATGAAATGTTGCACATTTGTTCTTAGTTTGATGCCACTGAAGAAAGAAATTTAACATCTAACTGTTGTCGAAGAATTTATGTTATCAATTTTTTCATTACAAATTAACTTAGATTTTCTTCTCTTAAAAATATGTGGCCCAGTGTAGACATACGTGAAAATATCACGATCGCGCAGTATTTAACAGCGTTTTTCAATATGACAAACATAAATATGATTAAGTTTCTGCTAGTAAATATTTCGTCATTTCTCCTTATGATAAAATTTTTTGAGCTACCGTGACGTCTGCAAATGATTAAGGAAAATAGTAGTAATACAATATAAGTACTACTCCCTTCCTTTTACCCAAAATTGTAAAGAAATATGAGGGGATACGGCGCAATTACCTTTTTACCTCGAAATAATATAATACGAAAGTCTTACGATAAGAAACATGAGATCTCATTACCAGGTTAACGGCATATATCCTCTTCTGAAAAGTTTTCAACACATCAATTAGTATTAGATTTATCCACTCATTTACTATATCATAAGGGCACAGACATTAATTTGATTGCGTTAATGACTTCATTTAATAACCTTAGTTTATTAAATTTAAACCAAATGCAAATGTTTTAAATCATTAATTTTTATTCCATTACTGTAATAATTTGAAAAATTTACCTCGATATCATCAAATACTTAATATGAAATATTCACGATCTCATTAATAATAAAGAATCCCCTAAGTGCTTTGAAACTCCTCGTTAGAACTCTCCACATTCAATAGTCAGTCGCCTTCTAACTTCTACAAACGCAATAGAAGCAAACAATTTTTCTGCATTTCGTGACATTTATTAACAAAATTAAGATTTTTTTTTTACCAAAAAGCTACACATATTTTGAACATAAATTTTCGAAATGAAATCCTCTTAGAATAACAGCCTAATAAAATTTTTCAATTAAAATTGTTTTTTGTCAAGTCGTTCCAATGCTGTATTATGTTTACAAAACAGTTGACTGCTAAATAATTGCTTTAAATATTTTATTAACCATTGAGTCCATTTTAATGAGAGTTTGAATGATGTATTGGTGTGTAGTACGCAAGCACTGCGGCCCAAAGCGTAATAAAACTAATAACAAAATTAATTACCACTGCCGCAGGCTTTAATTTGGTGCATTTATGCCGTTCCGAACTCTTTGTCATATTCGTTTCCAACTGAAACGTTCACAGACATGTTGCTCCATCATTATTGAGGAATAATAATAATAATACATATATATATATATAATATTTATACTTTGATTATATTGTTCACTATGACAAGAGACGTAGAGAAATTTTGACAGGGTAGCTGAAAATTGGATGTTATACAATAATATCCGGAGAAGTATGAAAAAGTCTCGCTTTTTTTTTAAAAAAAATGCCATGTGTGGGTAACTATGATTTCATGCACTAAATTTAGAATTTAATTTCGTTGATAAAGACGTATGATCGTAGATAAATGAAACGAATATCAACTTGTAGTGTTTAAATTTGGAATAGTTCGTAAGCGATGTTATTCTTGGTGGCTTCATACTTAACAATAATTATTAATACTTCTGTAAATTTAAAGTCGTAACCGGCACATATAACTGGGGAATCGGCATGAAATTTTCTTATTAAGTATCATATATATAAACTATTAATTTTTGATCTATTCATCCTATTTCTTTCATTTATTTTTATTTGAAAAGTCTGAAGTTTATTGAAGAGAATTATTGATAAAATCATACACAAAATTTTGTTAAATTAACATAGATGTTTTTAGAATATTGTCATATACAAAAAAGATGGCTTTTTAAATGAAAAAATATTCAAATTTTAACAAACAAAATAATTTATTATCAATGTTTAAAACAATTACACAAATAATTACAAATAAGGTCATTACTGGGTTTGATAACGGCTAATCATTTATTTAGACATCTTATTAACACAAATTTCAATTAAAAGATTTACTCTTCAATTAACAAAGACGCAATTTACCTGTCGACGAAATTATAATAAAAAGATGGATTCTACTTTACAAATTTTATCAAAGGAAGAGAACGAAATCTGACCATCTTTTAATCCGGTTTACATAATTAATTGTTTTGTATTGGTACTCACGGCAGCATTCCAGGATACTTTTGACTTACGAAGTACTATGACGGGTTTTTACACAGCTTCTACTAAAACTCACTGATTCTAAAATTAATATTTTCTCTTCGTCTCTTCCTCACTCGGTTGACTCCTGCTACTTCTCTGCCTGGCTATGTTCACCAAAACTGTTTGTGCTTAGCAGGTTTTATAGTTCTGCGCGTGTGAATGTTTTATCTATGCTTTCCTGCAAGCTGGTTTCGATTCTCGCTCTCGCCTTTCGCTTTCGTCCTCGTCTCTCGGTACGTGTTTCTATCTCCAAGTTCCACAAGTTCTTTCACGACCACCCGATCGCTGAGGATTCGAAATACGGACTGAACTCTACCATATCTTAATGTGAACTCCACTCTACCGTAACGTGATCTGCACTCTCGCATACCAAATCATGAACTCTTAATGCGACCTGCCTTCTGCCATATCATAACGTGAACTGTTTCCGTCTTCCAAATCCGAGCGCTGCATACGCCATTTTGCAGGGCTTCCGACAAAGAAACAATGGTTGGCTACATTGTTGTTTGTTTCTGTACCGCCGTCAATAATATGTTTTTCTAACAATTTATATTATCAATTTCCAATTAATGTCTCAATTAATTGGCATTACAATATATTTCAGAGATAATTTACTGTTTTGTGCTATGATTTACAATACCACAATATATTTAAATAGTTGCAGCTGCTTCCTTGACACATGAAGAAGTGAATGCTGCGTCCCCACAGAAAACCTCTCTCCCGCTATTGGAAGGGCGTGGATCAATTACCAAATGTCCGACCTACCTGATGCAGGTTTTTCTAGGCGAATTGCCGAATAGGATCCTTAAAAATGCAGCCTGGGGACACCAGTTAACCCACGAGCTCGTCTACGAGGGCTATTCTCTCGCAGGCAGAACCTTGTAGGAGAGACACGAAGGGGCTACCTTTCGGGATGCCTTTTCCTCTCCGTTTTGAACTAAGGTTCCCACATGCCGAGGCACCTCGGCCTGTTCTGAGAGGTGTACGTTCCGGGGTCGCAGTTTTGGGCATACGCTAAGAGTTGTTCCCTGTTCCCATTGGAACAGTCGGCCAGCTGCCTCCTAAACTGGTCGAGATACGGAGAAGAGAATGCTGCGACCCCTCAGCAAACTCTTCTCCCGCTATCGGAAGGGCGTGGGACAAGTACCCAATGTCCGACCTACCTGATGCAGGTTTTTCTAGGGTTTGTCCTGCATTTCTTTAGGCGAATGCCGGGTAGGATTCTTAAACTATAGCCCGGGGGCCCTATTTAACCCTTAGCTACCATCCTCTACCCTTTCACATCCCCCCTTTCAAATCACTTCCTATGCTATTAAAGGGGAGTTGCCACCATGTGGATTATCATCATATAGCCTGTTACCTAAAATAAAAACACTAGTTAACCCTTGTCTACCTTGCTCTACTCTTCCGCATCCCCACTATCAAATGCCTCCCTATGATATTAAAGGGGAATTGCCACTACGTGGATTACTCATGATTATAAAAAACAAATATTATGGACCTCATTTTAATAACTGCCTGCTGAAAAATGTTATGATCGTAAATTCGGTAGTAATTAGCTGAAAATTTAAACTTTAAAGTAAATAAAAAAAATCACAGATCTTAAAATATTCGGTAGTAAATGTTATTGGTCGTGTTAATTTGAAATTGAGGCGTAAGTAAATAAAATATTTCTTTTGTGTGTACATTGCAACGATTTTAGCAGATCTTTACGCCTAATATATCTGGGAACCCTAAAGCGATATAATCTAAATTCATGTCTATTTCTGTGTCGCGTTTATTTTATACAGTTCTTACAAAACCAATTTCGGAGTAACTTCACACCTTACTTGACTCCATAAATCTACCATCTGCCATCGGCGAGACAACATGACGGACGCTACAATTTTTTTTATACTTTCGATATTCACAAAGAATCTGTAGAACTTATTACGACATTTCTTTATATCGTAGTCAACTGGACGTGCAACAAGGTTCAAAGTAATGTCAAACTGCCATCCGCTATATTGAGATTAATGGCGAACGTTCCGAAACCTGCTACGGCAGGGATTTTGTTCCCTTTCCAGAAAAACTGCGAAGTGGCGAATAACATTGAGGCTGCTTGAGATGGTGTGAAACTTGAAATTCATTCCGCACTATTGATTTTTATTTATGAAGTGTCTTGTATTTGTCAATATAGAAGTGCAATAATTTTATAGATAGTGCCAAGGCGAAACAATAATTTCAAAATGAAAACTACTGAACTATGAATTACAGGGGGAAAAAAAAGAACGAATCCCTTTTGTATCTTTATTCCAAAAGCTTTCTCTACCTCTGAGAATTGTGCACGTTTTCATTTACGCGTGAAGAACGAGCATTCGTATAGTATTAATATCGAAGAAAGTATTATGAATACGTTTTATTGAAAATTTCCACACTTAACTTTTTGTTTTGCAACTCATTCTATACTTAATGGAAGGGCCTCCTGTTCTTTTCGAATAACGCCAAGCCGATTTAGTTACAAATTTCGCTACCCGAGGTCAAAATATATTTATTTACGCATTTTACAATTTTATATAATATCCAATTGTTATAAACAAGTTTTATAAATCTCTTTTAAATTATATGATTACTCTCTCTGAAGTACAGAAAATAGAAGAATTTCTAAATGAACTGCGTTGCTGAAGGGAAAACTAGAAAAGAAACTCAATAATAAAGTCAAGTTTTGTTAATCTCCATAACGTTCCATTTCCCTTAATAAAATAAGGAGTCAGAAACAACGAGCCATAAATAGTTGCTATCCGTTGACGCAACCCTTCAAATGTAAAAAAGGTGTTTTCGAGAATATTTTAAAGTCAGAGGGCGGCACGTAAAAATCTAATCGAATTAGAAATCCTTTTACGGCAATCACATTTTACGAAGTCTGTAAACACCGGGAGAGCTGCTTTTGTCTGCTAGCTTTCGGAGCTTGCCGTTTATATAGTAAAGTGCTGATACATTGACGTTTCCCTTCAGAGAGTTCAGTAAAGTCCTCTGTGCCTTTTGTGGAGGGCGAAAAAGCTGTCATTAAAACTGCACAGGGCAGTTGAAGAGAATGTCTGATGTGTTGCTCTGAATAAAGGTACAAAGAACCTTATTTCTGACACCTGTTTCTAAATTCCTCTGACACGCAAATGTTCTCAGATTCGTAATCATTATCGATACAGAAACAGAAACGGGGGAGAGATTTTATAGACTATAATCCTCTCGTTTCGTAAATATTTTTTTTTTGGCAGGGAGATCGTTTCGGTTTGATTTAAATTCAAACTGCATCTGTTTTCTTTTAGTTTACTTCTAAATTGCAGTTTCTTTAATATACCATGTAAAATCTTAAGGTCTATATTAAAAATAAATTTTATATTTTAAAACGTGCCATTGTTCTTCAAGGTTCTTCTTCTTTCCAAGTTACTTACTAAGTTACTTACTAAGTGGTGAACCAGCAATTACATAAATTACATAATTAATCTTTTTTTTTATTATGTGTGACACAAAACAAATTGTGAGGCACTGAAAAATAATAATAATGTTTTCTGTATCACAATATTTCATCCATAAGAACAGTCCAGTTTGTTGGATAAAAAGAAAATAATTAAAAATGGAAAAGAAAACATAGAATAAAATAAAGAAATCAGCCAATAAATTCGGAATAATTTAAATTTAATACAATTAAATGTACAACGTTTGGATCAAACTTTGAGACCTCATCGTGAACAACTAAACTTGCATTAGGGGTATTTTAACCTGGTAATTGAACTGTTACACCACATTTGGCTTAAACGGGGCCATGAAGAGTTTTTGTTGTGATGCATGGTTTTTTTTTTTTTTTACACATTAATGTAGTACCGGATAAGGTCTCAAAGTTGAGTAAAAACAATATAGATATATATTCCAGTGATTTAATTGTAGTAAATTCAGCGGCTAGAACCTGTTTGCGAGGGCTATTCTCTCGCAGGCAGTACCTGCGAGGGATGTTCTCCCTCTAGGAGAGACGGGAAGGGGCTACCTTTTTGAACTAAGATTCCCACAAGCCGAAGCACCTCGGTGTATGTTCCGGGGTCCCAGACCTTGGGCATACGGGAAGAGTTGTTCTCTGTTCCCATTGGAACAGTCGGCCAGCTGCCTCCTAAACTGTTCGAGATACGGAGAAGGGAATGCCGCGACCTCACAGAAAACTCTTCTCCCGCTATCGGAAGGGCGTGGGACAAGTACCCAATGTCCGACCTACCTCATGCAGGTTTTTCTAAGGTTTTCCTTCATTACGTTTAGGCGAATGCCGGGTAGGATCCTTAAACTATAGCCTGGGGGCCCTAGTAACCCTTGGCTACCTTCCTCTACCCTTCCACATCCCCCCTTTCAAATCCCTTCCTATTAAAGGGGAGTTGCCACCATGTGGATTACCCTCATGTAGCCTGTTACCCTAAAAAATGTAGTAAATTCTGATTATTATTATATTGTCCGATTTACTTATAATGAACGCCAGATAAATATGAATTTTCAAACATTGGAATTCATTAGAAGTTACTACAATTGTCATTCGTTAAGTCGAGATCTGAAATTATCTGGGAATATCTTTTACCTCCAGCTTGTGAAGGCTGCGCGGGTGAATAGTCCGAATTCTGTTTGCAGTTTTATGATTCAACGAGGAAAAAATATATATTTTTAAATCCAAGAGGAAAAACGCTAATGCTTTCTTTAATGAGCCACAGCGACTTCAAGTTTCACTTTGTATTCACCTTCACTCCTCGTTATAGTCGCCTCTAATCGAATTTCCGCTCTATTTCCTCAAGATTGTCTTCTGGTCCGTCGTCACGTTTTCAATTATTAGCACCCCTTTCCACCACTCTTTTCTCCTCACTCGTACCCACACACGGGCGCGTGCGCGAGTCTAAATAATAGTTGCTCGTAAACTCTCCCTCTCGCTCTATATAAAAAAAAAGCAAGAGGCAGTGTTGCAGCATAAAATAAATTCTTACACTCAAACTATAAATAAGTGTTCTGAAGCATAGAAAACATAATACAAACATTCTTTTCTACCAATGAATACAATTTAGATATCGTTTTGTAAGAAAATAATTAATATTAAAGTGTCCGTTCGATTGCAAGTAAAAAATATATTTTATTACTGATTGAATAAATGTGTAGTGATTGTAATAAAACAGACAAATTTATAATGTCAGAATTTCGGACCTGAGTCAAATAACACTAATATGCAAGGTTTTGTTGTTTTGAAATTAATTTGTGTATCTGAGTTGATTTTTTGCGCAGTTTCCGAAAAATGGCCGACGAATTTCCGTAGCAGGTCAATTTTTTTTTTAAAAAATGACCGTAATATGACAAAAAATTTAAATGTTTTTTTTTTAATGACAATTTTTATAACGTGTGAAAATGTTCTCTAGAGGGTAGAAATGTTTGTTTAAGGAATATCAAGCTGATAATGGAAACGCAACTGTTTTATCTGCATGAGTGGTCTTTGTGCGGAGATTTCAAGGTGATTGGAATATTTCTCGGCCAACAAGCAGGATACACCAAATTTCCTTTATTTTCTTGTGAACGGGACTCCAGAGCAAGGACGGAACATTGGGTTCGGCAGCAGTGGTCAGTCAGAAGTAAATTCACACCTGGCGAAAGAAACGTTGTTTAACTTCAACAGGTTGATCCCTCTAAAATGCTGTGCCCACATTACACATCAAAATTGACTTAATGAAACAATCGTGACAGCTTTAAGCACGGACAGTAAATGTTTGGTGGTAATTTTTCATCAATAACGTCTGAAGAAATTAAAGGTGGCATTTTTATAGGCCCTCGATACGTACATTAATGGCAGTCGACATATTCCAGGAAACCACGAGTGAGTGAGAATTGCTAGCATGGACTGCATTCAAAAATATAGTAGACAACTTTTGGGGGAACGCGAACGTTTTAAATTACATCACTTTAGTCGAAGACCTGCTGGAATCCTATAAATTGCTTGGTGGCAACTTGAGCGTCAGTGTTCAATTTTTTTCATGCTCACCTCATTTACTTTCCAAACAATCTCGTCATTTGTGAAAAAAAACCAGATGTGATACGGAATTTTGTGGAATTTAAGAAACTGCGCCAAAATCTATTCAGAGAAAAGCGCAGTAAATTACAGATAAATGTAATTTATGGAATCAGTGGAATCAGTATTTTTGGCAGTGCTGAAATCGCGTAAATTTTATGAGAATATTAAAAAATCGTGAATGCGTACTAGAGTATTGATAATATATGCGGGAGAGTGTTGAAGTATTTTTAATAGTGTTTCAGGGCTAAATATTATTATTCATATTATTATTATTATACACTAGACAAGAAATTGCCGGAATTATATATATCGCCCATAGGACTAAAATCGTGAATTTAGAATATTTTTTAGAATAAGTGAATATAATATTCTGTGTAAAATATAATACTTAGATGAAATAACAATATTAAAACAAAATTAAATGATGATATACAGGATCCTCGTTCCTTTCGTCAGGTGATTGGAAAGAAACACGAGAGCCAGGAGTGTCACAACTGCACAATTACAGCCCATGTAACAGATCAGAAGAATCGATTTATGCAAAGTTGAATTTATCTACTTCAAACTGATCAACCACGCATATAATATATTGATTTTCGGGAAAATACTCTATCTTTAATTAAAAAAGCACAACTCCACAAAAGCTTTTGAGTTTGTCAATTGTAATTGTGCAGTTGTGTCGCTCCTGCCTCTCGTGTTTTTTTCCAATCGCCTGACAAAGGGGACAAGGATCCTAGAAACTTTGTCTGGTATTTATAACACCACTTGTCGGCATTTGACAATTTCATCTAATTTTTTTATTAGAATATATGTAACCGCTAAGGAAGGATTTTAAAAACTCCATACCTGAACGAGTGAAATTAAACACAAAAAAATGTCGTCTGGATGTTCTATAAAGTTCTTCTAAATAGGCGAATATGCCGAAAAATCCACAGTTTCTGAGGAACATCACACTTTAGCTTTCTAAGCGGCGTTAAGTATACTTTACGCTACGGAATTGATTTATGACAGGCCATATTAACATAATTATGAAAAATAAAATGGTCTAAACATCCATAGGGAATAGTGTTAAATAATTACACTAACCATCCTCTTAAATCATGGGAAAATTGAATCTGTGATATTGTACGAACGAATGATGGAGATATTTAAGATATATAATATGATAATTTATGGTCGAAGAATAAAAATTGATATGGGGTGATTAAGTTTAAGATTTACCATAAACATAACACCGTATGTGTGAAACCAACTACTTCCCTTTAACAGAAATAGGGTTAATGACCAATTTTCATTCAATTACGTTTGCGGAATTATTTTAGTCATCCTCAAAACCATTTTATTTGCTAATGACTTTCGTATCGCTGGGCATTTTCTTAGGCACAAAATATTGCTTCGTTTGGAAGATTGCGGTACAATTAAAATTATTAAACGACATTTAAGTACAAAATATACACAGCACTGAGTGAATGAACTGCAGACCTCCCGCAAATTGCCCATTTAATGCACATATATTACCAAAAAATATATAAAAGCATTACAATAAAGTTAATAAAAGTTCTCTAAAATTATGATCTAAGCTGCAATGAAACAGCAGTTGCCTTTAGACTAGATTATGGCTACGGCTGACAACCAACTGTTGATTTGGCAATAGATTACTGAAAAATCAGCAAGTCAGAAAAATAATTGAATGACATCTTTAGGGGTTCAATGGAACTATTTTAGCCCACAAGGGACATCTAAATTGCTCAACTGTTCTTAATATTCCAATTTATGTTCATTCACTTAGATAGTTCCCCCTATATTTTTGAAGTTATCGGGGAAAAAAGAACTGGTGGAAGTCTAGCGAAAAAAATACACAAAACTCTTGAATGAAGAAAATTTAAACAAATACAGAGGGGCCCAAAAAAATGTATCCACTAGTTAACCGTCCATAACTTGCAAACTAATTGACGGAGTTGTCTCATTTTTGGTGAAAGTGTAGCTCTTCAAGTCCAACTTAAAGATATCACTGTAGGTGTTCGAAATGGTCACCATTAACATCCACACACAAACGATGTCGCAGAACTGCAGCACGAACTACTGACTGCAACGTGTTCAGTTGGATATTTGCACATTAAAGTACGATGGATTCTCCAAGTTCATCCAATGTGCGTGGCTTTTGTCGATAAACGACGTCCTTTAGTGTTCCCCACAATTAAAAGTCCAGAGGGAACGTGGTGGATACCCTACAGCACCTCTACGGCCTATCCATCTTCCTGGTAGATTTTCGTCGAGATAAGCCCTAACACGATTGTGGCAGTGGGCTGGGGCACCATATTGTTGAAAGTAAAATCTTTCGTCTCCATACAAGTCTTGGATGGCAGGTAAAAGAGATGTTTGAAGCTTCTGAAGGTACAACTCACCGGTAACTGTACCGTCAAAGAAGAATGGCCCCGGTAAGACAACCCACACCACACATTTACTCCTGAACTTTGTCTACATGGACGTTTGGATGCAATTGTGGCGATTTACTGTACCATTGAGTTTGAACTGTGCCTCACCAGACCACACTATCATCTCCGCAAGCTCTTCATCGTTGCGCACCATGTTATTAAACCACTCGCTGTACTCCATCTGAATCGTCCTCGTTCATTGCGTGTACCAATCTTGGGATGTAGCACTTCCACTTTGCTGAACACTTGAGCGACTTATTCCAGTTTCACGGACACACAGACTTCTGTGGTGAGCGGGTGAATTGTAACACAAGATGGGACTTGTTACTGTTACGTGGCGTCCAGATCGTTGTTTGTGTACATCTTTAACACAGCATTCGGCTTCAAATTTGTCTCGAATGCGACGAATCGTTAAACGTGTCGGTGGCTCTGTTTGATACACATTTCGCCATTGCCGTTGAACCTCATTAATATTTTCGTACTTAAAATACCACTTTAAAACAGACTTCCTTTCATCAAATGTAAGCCTTACGCCAGCCATGTTTACTCGAGTAACAGGGTACAAGTAACAATAAAACACTAACTACCTGGCGACTGTACTCTGACAAAAAAAAACGCAATGCAACGTTTGTGTGGCGATTGGCAGAACTACAAACTATTACACTACCAAAAATGAGACAACTTCGTCAATAAGTTTGCAAGTTATGGACTGTTAACCAGTGGATACATTTTTTTGGGCCCCTCTGTATTAGGTCACCTAGCTGCAAAATAGATTTGTATAATTACGGGCTAGTCAGTACACTTCCAGTAACTGTACAGCCATGTACTTCTAGGATTATTACCAACGAAAAGTGTCTAGAAATATGCGAATTGAGAGATAAATCAGGGTTTAGAATTATATTCAGAAGAAAATGCCTTATGCATGTTGTTAAAGAAGGAACCAATGGGGCTGAAGAATATCGGATGTATTCTAGATTTCTAGATAGAATTCAGCGTTATTAAAATTAAAGAAACATAAGTTATAACGTCAGAGCCGTAATTATATTTTTCTGGAGGAATTATTTGGTGATGGTAAAATAATTTTAGCGGGCCATGTGTGGAAAATAACTTTTATTTACCTTCTTTTTAAGCACTTTTTACAGACATTTATACTCAATTTTGTAAACCAATGAATAGAAAAAAATTCTGGAGATTAAAACTTCGACGTAAACTAATATATAATATATTATATACCAAGACGTTGACGAGGTAAGTTAAACATTATAATGACGGTAATACTTGCCGACAGCTATTACCTTGGAAGATACAGGCTCACCGCCGAGGTTGTTGTACCGTTGATCCAGAAGAGGCGACTGTAACGCAATTTTCGCAGCGTGGCTAAAACGTGTTGAACGCTTTCGCTGACAGCCCGTCACTAATATCTGTCAACCAGTCACGTGGACAGCTGACACGTGTCACGGCTTCCTGCATCGATAAGCTATTAGTGTGATGACCGCTCCTCTCGTAATTACAACGAGCGGCTCTTTACAGCTCGCCGAAATTTCCGTGACGCCTGTCGCTATCGTCGCTCCGCAGCGTGCGTATTCCAGCCCTTCGCCGAGATTTCATATTCCCTCTTCCTGGGCGTCGAGTGCGATAACTGTGCACTTGTTCAGCATTGCGCTGTTTCGCTCATGCATATATTCTAGTTGTGATTCACTCTCCGAAATAATTTACATTCCCTATGAAGTAAACACCGAGTAACACTGAAGGTTTCTCACTTCTCTCAATAATAAAAATTTCTTTTATTTCACTTTGAATTTTTCTTTGTTAACGTTCATCACTTACTGTATCCTATCACACTGATGAATTTTGATTCAACTTTATTTTGATGGTATTTGAACCATACCACGTTTGATTCTCTGGTTCTAATTCAAAGTAGTCGAATTAAAGTTCCCATAGGCATAAAGTTCTTCTAAATAGGCGAATATGCCGAAAAATTCAGTTTCTGAGGAACATCGCACTTAGCTTTCTAAGCGGCGCGAAGTATACTTTACGCTACAGAATTGATTTATGACAGGTAATATTAACATAATGATGACAAATAAGATGGCCTAAACATCCATAGTGAATAGTGTTAAATAATTACATTAAAAATCCTCATAAATCATGGTAAAATTGAATCTGTGATATTCTACGAACGAATCATGGAGATATTTAGATTTTATAATAAGATAATTTATGGTCGAAGAATATGAATTGATATGGGGTGATTAAGTATAAGATTTACCATACACCGTATATGTGGAATCATCTATTTCCCTTTAACAGAAATAGGGTTAATGAACACTTTTCATTCATTTATGTTTGCGGAATTATTTTCTTCGTCCCCAAAAACCACTTTATTTGATAATGACTTTTGTATCGCTGGGCATTTTCTTAGGCACAAAATATTTGCTTTATTTAGAAAGTTGCGGTACAATGAAATTTAGAAAATGTTTTTGGGGATTATGAATCTGGTGTAGCTGATGTTGGGAATGCATCAAAAGTTGTCCTCTGTTCTCATTGGAGTCAGTCAAATCTGGTCGGAAATACTGTGACCCCAAAACAAACATCACGTCTGGTCGTCAGAAGGGCGTGGGACAGATACAGAGAGCCCGACCTACTATATGCAAGATTCCATCTCATTTATGAGAATGAAGCATAGCGAGTGGTTCCTAATTAATTCTCGACTACCTTGTTCTTCCTTTTTATGCAAATGGTCACCCTGTTATTAAATCATACTATGATGAGAACCATTATGACGTTTGTTAAAGTTGGATAATTATTTTTCTTTTCTGAAATGGCCATATTTGTTTCGCCCTCCCACTATTAATCTGCCATTGTGTGTGAGCGCGGGGTATAGAAGCTGCCACCCCGCCGCTACGTTTGTGTTTGTGCTTCTTCCTAGTGTGCGTGTGTCAGTTATTGTGTCTATACTCGTGTGATGTGTAATTCCATATTTTATGATAGTTAATTCTCTAAATATTTATTTTTTACTTAGTGCGTATATAGTGTGTTTGAATGCTGTAAATATTATATTATAACCTTAGTAACGTAACATATTGATTCTTATTATTAATATATAGTACTTTTAATTATTTTGGACAGGGAAATTTGTGTTCCTGATTTTTAGTTATGTTCATGTTAACTTATAATTGTTATTACTTGTAGCTGATGATAATTACTATATTGTAATTTTATATACTGACGTATTCTATTTCCTCATTTTAGGACTAATTGAATAAATCGCTCAAATAAAAAATTAAATTCTACGAAGTACAGGATTACTCGCTAAAGATTATGTAGTAATTGGCGGATGATTTTATTTCAGGAAAAGGACTGCAACCAGTCCAAATATTCCATGCTGTCACCTGGCTGTAGTTCAGGCATACGTCGTAATAAAAAATCAACAAGTTACAGGCCTGACATTTACGCTTCTATATAGTTTTCTAAAAAATGGGAAAATTTTATGTTTTTCGGGATAAGAGATGGGTATTAAATAGAAACTTAAATTATTTTTTAATTGAGTGTGTTACATCTATAATTATAATTCCGGCATGTTATAGTATTGTTTTATTTAATCAATTTCTATTAGCGTCATATTTTTAATGCTGTTTAGGTATAATATATGCTATTCAATGACCTTTAATTATTTTTAATTCTGAAGTTTTTAGGTTCAATTATAAATATAGATAATTATTTAGGATAACACACGTTAAAGTATTAAGATTCAATTTGCTAAGAAATACACTCGGTGGCTGAGTAATTGACAGTGACAGCCACCTGTCGAATAATTGCGGCTCGCTGCTGCGGTAGCCAATAGCGAGTCCTCTAATGGAAGAGCCGTGTCACGCAGCAATCTTCGCTTGGCAGACACGGATAAGCCGCAGCTTCCTTCCCTAAAGACACCTCTGGGATCCAATCGCAACTCCCCACAGCCGAACAGCTAACACTGACTTTTACCAACCTCATCATTTCCCGTAGTCAACGTAACACAAGCAACATATACTAAAACATTAAAATATCCCTGGTTTCTTATTATCGATTGAATACCGACATTCATGTATATATAACTTGTGTCAGACACGTCAAAATAATTACGACTTCCAAGATTTTTCATAATTTGATTGCAATACTTCTTTTAATCCCTCATTTTCATATCCATATCGAATGAGCCTGAAAATTTATCCAACTCTTTTTTCTCTTATTATGGTCTTCCAAAAGAGTTTAGTTACTTGAAAAAAATGTATTAAAGTCTGTAGAAGTTAGCAATTTATGACTGACAGTCCCATACTTGTTCGAAACTAAGAGACAGCAAACTAAATTATTTCCAGAACAGAAATAACAGATTCCAAACGAAGCTCTGTCACGTAGCCCATGAAACTGAATTAAAACATCAAAATGGAAAAATCTCTACCGGAACCGGAATCGAACCGGGGTGCTCTTTCTCTGAGCTCTTCAAGCTGACTCCAAGCCAGACACCAGACTTCTCAATCAATTGTATAACCTAAGCCAATATCACCTACAATTCACTAGATCACACTATTCATGGTTTTTCCTTAGGATACAATGAAGAATAGATATTGCGTGAAAGTGATCAAAGTTGCAATAAATTTATTGAAGATCAAAGGAAAACTAGACAGAATCATAAATCAAACACGGAACCACTGCTGATTACGTAGCTGCTCTAACCACCTGAGCTACTCTGTTTTAACTTTTATTTTGTCAAAATGATTCTCTTTGAGATTTACTCGGAGATATTTCATCGAGTGTATCTTTAAGCATCTCGAATAAATTATTCTCTAATAACCACATTAGATACGTTGTTTGTCTAGTAGAACATTGTGTGGGTTTAGAGAAAATATAATAAGAGAATGTTAAGAAGACGTATTGATCAGTAGTTTCGCTTGGGAAGCTAACGCTATTCACAGTTTCAAAACTTTTGTTAAGTCGAAAATCTTAGACCCTTCAATTCGTTCACATTTTTCGTCAAGTGAATTTTTTTCGCGTAAATTTTATTCGTAAAAGTAGGCATAAAATTAAAGTAAATTGAAGACTAATCATTTATGTTGAAAGATCAGTACAAATTCTTGTACTATAAAATCTTTGGCGAGTGTCTGTAGCGTCTGTAAACAGTGCTTTACAGACTTAATGAATCGATTTGTCCCATTCGTGTTGAAATGAAAATACCGACTACGTATCGATTTTTAAGTTACAGATACATATTGAAATCACGTGATCAGCAGTTTTTAACAATAAAAATTGACCTTGTACCTCGAAAGATGTCCAAATATTTCTGTAACTACTCTCAAATATAAACTGTTTCATTTGTGCAGTCCTGTTACAGTTTTTGGTCAGTTGATGCGTTCTTAAGGTGCGGAAGAAATGTGGTGTAGTTATAGCCTATGTGAAAGTAATGTTGTTTATATATCATTAATTTTAAACTGACTCCTTACTGGAATATTAATCATTCTCTACATTCTCAGACACACGTGCCGTCCCTTTGGATATGCAACCTGCTGTGCAGTTCTGCGGGCGGGAATATCTTGTCATAAAATAATTAGCACGAAGCGGTTTTACTTACTTGAAATTATCCTAAATAACCTAATAGCTATGCTCTCGTGCGAAACCGAACTTTACATGTAATTGAAAAGTATTTTATTCCGTATTAAATGTTCTCCAGTTTTTTTTCGGCCACTCTCGTATTGTAGTAAGTGAAAAAATAATAAAAAAACTCTTTTCTCGCCTTAAGCGAATTTCTTATTGATTTACAAATGAAGCTATTATCGCGTAATTCCGTGTTTTGCCATATGGATTTCTTAAGTTTCTTTATTATTAGGTCTATACCGCACACCCGTCAGAAACGTCTCTTCATTTTGAACCCGGGAGGATGTTTGCATCTCAGGTTGAGACAACACGTAACAAATTTTCACTCGGTTCCGATTTCAGTGCAAACGGTGTAGAAACCCCTGTGGTAACTGGTTTAGAGGGCCTCAACTAAAGATAACGTGGGCTGATTTGGAACTTCTAGCAAGTGGTAATACATTCGGGAGGAGGATTTCCTGCTCAATTTTACTTTTCTATATTAAACTATACCTTTATCTTCATAGCACTATACGATTTTGTTCATGTCTCTGGACGGTACTACAGATACCTACGTTATCGATTTTTCTTATCCTAGAAGACTTTCTCACGACGCTGAAGAAGATACGGCGCTGGATTTTTCTGATCCTATTCAGTCTGATCATCAGTTCAAACTAAAAGTTATTGACATCCATCTTATTTAGATCTCTGAGTTTTAGCAGGTACGATAAATTACAATTTCTTTCGCTCCGTTAAGTTGCTTTGTTTTTATTTGTTACAAATAAATTGAATAAACTGCTTGCTGATTTGTTGCCAAACTCATTTGAGGTGGTTCAGTATTTTGCAATTTGCGTGTACGAAGAGTATATTTTATTTATTTGTGCCGGTTGCATACACGAAGCTCTGAACTGGTGTCTGGAAACCAATGTTGATTTATTTTCATTGTGGTGTATTGAGTTGTTTTCAACTCACTTGTCATGGATAACGAATTTCCGGGAATCGAATTATTCAGGACAATTTTGGGAAATAATGGAAAACTAATATTAGAAATGGCTTATCACAAAGAATAGAAACATTTATTTGAGATAGGAAATATCTTTATTTTTTAACATGAAATTCTATCCTAAACGGTACCTGATTCTCAACATTAATTACTAACCAGCATGCGCTGTTTAACAAAATTAGAAACATTTATCCTTCCCTGCGCCTTGTTCCGGGAGAGTTACGAGCCGTGATTGCAGTCTCGTGGAAATTTATTGTCGCTCTGTGTGTCTGGCCTGTTCGCGGATTAGCCCTTGGCTGTCTGCGTCCGATCATTGACGAATCTCTTTTCCAGGATATAATGAATAATCTCAATAGATTTTTTTCTGATGTCTCCACATACTTTGGATGTGGATAATCTGACCTATGTTTAAATAAAATTTATTTGGACCCCACGAGACACTGCATATCCGCTAATATAAATGCAATCACAAGGAAAGGAAACTACAGCTAAATAAGTTCAATTTTTCCAAATGATAACTAAGAGCTTGCAATGTAAAATATTCAAGTACTTCTATTTACTAATACCCCGATAAGTCTCAGTATTTTCTTTCTATAAAAATGTAGTTAATTTTTTAATTTACGAAAGTATTCAATGATAGTGGAATTATTTGATTTTAATGTAGATATTTGAATTTCCATAAACTATTTCTAGACTTTGAATCGTCAGAACTTGTTTCAAGTACATCCAATAAACTGTGGAGTTCTAATTGTGAAATATAGTTTCTGCTCTTTCAGCAAGATTCAACTATTACGAAATTTGATAGAATGCAGAATAGTAAGAATAAAATATTTTTCTGGATGTGGGAAGAAGCTGGAAGATCCAAACCCATCAATCTCAGATGGAAGACAACGCACATTAAGGCAGAGGATTTATTGTCGGACGCATACGAACATTCTCCAATAATTATACATATATTTTGACCACGATTATATTTCCTTTCAGTAGAAAGTTACGAGTCCAGAACATTTGTAAAAATTAATTTACATACGTAATTGAATTTATTTAATGTTTTTTTCAATTATTATTTTAAATTATTTAAAGTTTATTTGAAATTACTGTTACAATAATAATTTAAAATGCTTGGTTCCTGATATTTTCTCAACACAGGATGGTGGGCTATTAAATTATTTCATTTGGAATAGATTTATAATTCAGTTAGCTTGTCGTTGAGGCGTGTGATGTTTCTCGTAGATTGCACCAGACTAAAAACTCCAACTCTAGTCTTTGTCTATTTCTATTTTGACGACTAGTTTTGACTGATCTTTCAGATCAACTTCGCAGACAAAATTTTTTACCACTAACTTTTCAGACAATTTTCTTAGATTCAACCTTTCTGACTAACGTAGGCTCAACATTTCTCACTAACCTGCGCTTTTAGATCTGGTGTTTTTCTATTGTGTGATATCCCCGAAACTAGTGGACCGCCAACATTTGGTCTCTCTTTTAATTTATTCCTGAGCATGACCCAACATCTGTCAATCTTACAGCCCTCAAACGCAAACAACCAATTTTTTAACAAAAGTAAATTGACAATAAAGTTATTTTCTTTACCTGTTCGTAGTTAATCACGTTCAAACAGCGCACTTGCTTTTTTCCTTGATGAAATTGGTTATTGATTACAAGAAATAAACTATCCTATAAAATATAAATACTTATGTTGTTCGGAGGCCAATGAAATGCAGAACTAATAGTCTCGCCTTCGTTTTGAGAATATGGTTCATTTCACCTCAAAATATCTGAGTTTTTAGCATGCTTTTATAATGAATGGGGAGAAAATTTCCAGTTACAGGTCTGACGGAGCATAATGCACACTCTTTTGACTATAAAGAAAGCTCGAGGTAGTGTCTTAATTAGGTGGAAAAGGGGCAATATTTTCTTTGTTCTTAAAAGCAAAGGAGAGTAAGTCACGCGTTATACTCGTACTTTCTACTACCCTTACATGATATAAGCTACGAGGTTCACACATTTCCTTGCTGGAAATATTACTCAGAATAAATTGTCATTTAAAAAATATTTACTGAAATTAATGATTATGCAGCTTGAATATATATTATTAAATCAATTTTAATACAATAATGAAAAGTAAAAACAAATTTTGATTATATGTCTTGTGAAGTCTGTAGAACTTGACCTTCGTTTCGTGCATACATTTTCGCGACTTTGACCTCTGTTTAAGTTCTGTTCCACTGAATATTTGGACGATTGCAAAGAACATTTCACAGAACTTCACGCGCATGTTCTTCTATGTGTCAATTTCATAGAATCCCTTTTGCTGTAGTCCACTTAATTTTAAATTTATTTTTATTCATGAAACTGTAATGGAAGAACTAACTAAATTCATTTCTTGTTTCTTATTCAGCAGCATTTAAAATCTCATACTGATTATAACTGTGAAAAACAATTTGACCTGAAGGACACATAATTTCCAACCAATAAGTAGAAATTAGTGGAAGTATGATATTTAATTTAATTTATGGCAAGTTCAGGAATCTTTAGATTTGAAAGGTACCCTAAGTGAGTTTTGGGATTCTTCTTTGAGTAAAACTATCAACAAAATTCGAAGTAAACATTTGAAAACGATAATTTCAAATATGTGTGATTTACTAAACTATTTTTATTAGTTTCCGTGTTTTTAAAAATTTATTCAAGTATAATAATAAAATCTGATAGCCATTCTGTCAGAAAAACAATTAGAAATTTTATAAAAATTAATATGAAAACATTAATTTTTAAAATAAATTTAAATAATTAAACAAATTCGTTCTTGGATTGAGACGACCTTAGTTTATAATAATTTCCAATCAAGTACATAAAAAAATTGATATTATCATTCCAAGGACGAAACGTCTTTAATAAATTAAATTTATTTTAAAAATAATTTTTTTGGTATTTATTCTTATTGATTTACTAATTGTTTTTCTGACAGAATGACCATGATATTTTATTATTATACTAGCTGAGTGCCCGGCGTTGCCCGTGTCTTATTTATATAAACCCGAAAAAGAATTTAATTCTATATTAATCTTTAGTCGAGAAGACACAACCTAAATCTAACTATTCCTAGTTCCGTACACAATTTCGACCAATAGTGCTTTAATTGAACAGCTATAAAATACATTGAATTTTATTGCATCAATCTCAACAAACATACCTCCGAATTTCTTTACCAATACATAAATATACTGCATTAATTTAATAGCTATAAGATACATAGAATTTAATTGCATAATAGCAACAAACATACCATCGTTATTCTTTAGAAATATAATTCTCCGCGAACAAATAATTGTCAGTAAGTCTTCAGACAGTACTTCTTGAGTATTGCAGGATATAATTGTCCATCAGTATTCGCACATTACGAAGGATTGAAGTGATCAAATTGATAGCTACATTCCAAATGTAAAGAAATGGAGGCCATATTGCACTCACTAAATTAACTAACATTTTCCGCAACGATTGTAAAGTATTTTGTATTGTTTTTTATTATCACTCGATGGAGTATTACTGGATAGAATTATACTTTTACTCAATGAAAATATTTCTGCTTCATTTCATTACGGAAAAATCGAACTATTTCCTTTGTTCGTCGCGTAGTAACGTCTCTCTCTGTCGCGTGATGTCATGATATATTGGCGCGCAGTAATTTATCACTTAATGATCACTTTTTAAAATTATAATTCTTTTCACATTTATGCTAGTGGTTTGTCACCCCCACAGTACCGGTTCTCGATTTTGGCTGAATACGTATACCAATTTTTGTTGCATTCTGTCCACGCGATAAAATTTGTATAAAGAACAACGTAAATACATACATACATACAAATATACATCCTTTTTTATTATATAGAAGAAAGATAGATTCATTAAAGGTCAGGTAACCTTTATAATCTATTTAACATGCTCAAGAATATATTTTCAAGGATTATTTATCATTATAAAGATAATTTATTTTTGAAAAATGCTATATAGTAAAACTTCAGAATATGTTCTCTTGAATTTCAGAGGCATCTCATCCCCGTTTCTTACATAACTATGCGATAAAGCAACGCCTGTTTTATATTAGCCCATACCATACATACCATGTATTATCATACTGGTTGTGGACGATCCAGTCTGAGTTCAGAATGGTACAACCGATTACTAAAGTAAAAATGTCAGGAGCATGGAAATTTATCCCTTAAATCACAATATGTGCGACTGTTGGATGTGGTTCGATCTCAACAGACGCTTTCTAGTCACAAATATATATATATATATATATATATATATATATATATATATATAATGCGAAAACTCTGCAGTCCACAAATAAATTATAACATGATATAACATGATGACATCGATAGTTTAATATTAATAGAAAAGATAATTGTTTTTAAGGTAGTTTAAAGTCTTGCAACGCTCAGGCCGAACATGAGAAGTCATAATAAAGAATATTCAATAAATGGAAATTGAAGAAACTGTTCAGTGCACGTAAGAAGAGAGTTTATGATCATATAACAATAAGTCTTTGTTTTTATGGACGTAAAAATACAGTACAATAATTTACTTATTAATTGCTTGTTTGAGTTTCTATACAGGGTGTTTTTATTTTGTCACACGTAGTACATGAGACGTATTCCTTTTCACTTTTGGCGCATGTGGAGCCAATGATTTTCTAAAGAACAACTGTTGTGAACGAATGTGTGCAGATTATATTCTAGTTAATGCTAACCGCGCCAAGAGGTTATAAGTGTTTGGATGGAATGAATCGTTAAAGAGAATATCCGAAGGCTGAAGTCACGGCCACGGCCAGTTGTATGTCACGGAAGACAGTGTGATCGTGTTGGTGATTATTTTGATTGTATCTAAGGAATATAACGCGCATCACTCAGTCAATGCCGAAGTTAGCAGATGTTTTACCGTATTTGTAGAAGATAGATAGATAGATTTATTCACCATTAGCCCTCTAATGAGGAAATAGGATTCGTCACAAATGTACAGTAGATAAATAGCATATAAACAGAATTAATATTAATAGGCTACACACACATTAAAAAAATCATATCTGTTCACATTTGTCCAGTCACCACAATCACACACACAATCTTTAAGAAACACGCACACAACACTTATCACTTCCTGGTATTCATCTCCTGTCGCTAGGTCCGGAGGGATTTCGTCATGGATATTTACTAAAACAGAAAGCAGAGGCAGGAAAAACAGAACCAGAAGGGGAAAACTGGACAAACTAGTTACATATTTATAGCATATTCGGCAATTTTGTAGGCAAGGCAGTTCAACGAATGTGAAACCGATTCAAAAATTCGTGTTCGGAGTAATAAGTTCCATTTACAAGAAAAGTTTACACTCCTTGACGAATGACTTGTAGTTGTTGATGTTCTTAACATGTTCAGGAAGGCTGTTAAATAGTGCGATACCGGAATAATGAACACTAGACTCGTAGAGACTGAGGCTGTGCTTGTCAGACCTGAGAACTGAACGTAGGCAGGTTTATAGAGAAATGGAAAATCCAGGCCAGTAAAAAAAATTATCTATCGTAGATGTCACATTTATAGGTCTTTATTCAATTGGGTGCTTATAAAAGGCATAAATCCGCACTTTGGTTTAAGATAAAATAATATTTATGATTTTTTATAGAATTTTAAAATTTACCCAACGAATAAAATATCACGCTAGAGGGAAAAAGTATGGAAATTAAAAAAACATATTATATTATAGATATGTTTGAGTCAATGAAATTTGTGACTCAGTTGCGACGAGCTATTAGAATAGTTGCGTGTAAGTCAGTAATGTCTGTAGGGTGGTACCAGGAGCTTCCCTGCTGAGACTTCAAGCCCAGGCTACCAACTGAGAGACCAAAATAATTCTGACACGACAATGCACTATTTATAATTACAACTTTGCGTGGTTATGTTTGGGCGTTATCAACGAAAAAGGATTCTGCTATTTTAATGTCTTAATTTTCAATGAATTTACAGTTGAACAAAGAAATTTTCCTCGTTGATAATTTGTGCACGTGTTCTTCAAAGATCAATGTATATGCTGATGAAAAACTCTTAGTTGAAATGACGTAGTATTGATATTGATTTTGGATCTTATTTAGTAGTGAACGAGGGGAAGCTGGACTTTAACGGTGGTAGCTCAACTAAAAAGTGTGTACATCAGTTATGATATAAAGTAAATAGACTTGCGTTTGATAATTATTTTAATTCGGTTTCATATTATTACAAATAGCGTTCAATAAGGACGCACAGCAGTCATCTAATAATTATAAATTCCATTAAGTGAAAGTTATCTTGAGAAATAGTAAACCTATACAAGCTAATTATACTTTAATAAAATAAATTTATTCCTCGCTTTTTACGGTCGATGTAATAAATTATTAAAAGATTTCTTTAACTCGTATTATAAGAAAATGGCTATATTCAACAATTGTAACATACTACTGACTTAACTGTATTACGAATTGTAGTCGCTGACTAAAACACTGGTACCTTTAATTTTATTTATAACTAGCTGAGTGCCCGGCGTTGCCCGTGTCTTATTTATATAAACCCGAAAAAGAATTTAATTCTATATTAATCTTTAGTCGAGAAGACACAACCTAAATCTAACTATTCCTAGTTCCGTACACAATTTCGACCAATAGTGCTTTAATTGAACAGCTATAAAATACATTGAATTTTATTGCATCAATCTCAACAAACATACCTCCGAATTTCTTTACCAATACATAAATATACTGCATTAATTTAATAGCTATAAGATACATAGAATTTAATTGCATAATAGCAGCAAACATACCATCGTTATTCTTTAGAAATATAATTTTCCGCGAACAAATAATTGTCAGTAAGTCTTCAGACAGTACTTCTTGAGTATTGCAGGATATAATTGTCCATCAGTATCCGCACATTACGAAGGATTGAAGTGATCAAATTGATAGCTACATTCCAAATGTAAAGAAATGGTGGCCATATTGCACTTACTAAATTAACTAACATTTTCCGCAACGATTGTAAAGTATTTTGTATTGTTTTTTATTATCACTCGATGGAGTATTACTGGATAGAATTATACTTTTCTCAATGAAAATATTTCTGCTTCATTTCATTACGGAAAAATCGAACTATTTCCTTTGTTCGTCGCGTAGTAACGTCTCTCTCTGTCGCGTGATGTCATGATATATTGGCGCGCAGTAATTTATCACTTAATGATCACTTTTTAAAATTATAATTCTTTTCACATTTATGCTAGAGGTTTGTCACCCCCACAGTAACGGTTCTCGATTTTGGCAGAATACGTGTACCAATTTTTGTTGCATTCTGTCCACGCGATAAAATTTGTATAAAGAACAACGTAAATACATACATACATACATACATACATACATACATACAAATATACATCCTTTTTTATTTCATGCACTAGAGTTGCACTGAATGTGCAGTGAATCCATGATTTTCATTTACCACGAACGGCATTAAATATACTAACTTTTAAATGAAGGATATTTCGAACGTATCTCTCAATATTTTGCACGTGAAAGGATCGATATAATTATAACGGTAAATAATTTGAAGTCGCTGTAAATAAACTCGAATTCAAAATTATTACATATTTGAATTAATACGTATTTTATTTACGAATTTTCACTATACACAGCAGATAAACGCTAAAACGTTCGTATAGAAGTAATAATGAATAACATATTTAATATCTTAATAGTGATTCGCACCACGTGGCAACAACTATTTGATCACATGCAAATTTATCACTCCCGCTCCTATTATAAACCGTTTTCATCGACGAGAACCTTTATGTATTGAGCACGACGTGATTTCTTGCTCCCTTGTCCCACTATAAATTATGCTGCCAAATTACCTGTTCGCGTAGATAAACGATGGAGTTTTGTCATATTGTTCCTGATCACTATATGTATTTAATCTGGCATTGTCGTATTCAATATAAATATTTATCTGTTTCCGTGAAAGTGAGGGACGGAATAACTTCGCTCATGCCAATCTAACCGATTTATATCTCCACTGGAAAAATGTCGAGTCAGAGAGTCCAGTCACAAAGATATCGGCAGTTCATTTAGAGAGGGCAATCTCAGAATTTCATAGTAATTTAAATATGCTGTGCGGAGAAAGCAATGAATTTTCTGATGAAGTTGAAGACAAGGTTTCCGCGTCAGTGAATAGAGTTAACTCTTGCGAGAAATGAGGAGTTGCGCCGTTTTATTGAGACCGGCTTTCTGCAGACGTGAAATTTGCAGTTTTTAATTTTCAGTGGACACGACGAACGAGACTGTTACTGATTATTCAGGAGAAAAATAACTTCATACTTAAGTTGTACGGAAGTTTTTAATTAGCATAAAATATTTCAGAAATCTGTGCTTTCTGTTTTTGTGCGATTGATCGATATGAAACGAATTATTAACATTAGCACATAAAAATCAATTTAGGATATTTATACGATATTGACTCTTAAACTATTCTCAGTAAATAACAAATTGCTAATTACAGTTACGATAAAAGCGTATTTCAGTAGTTCTCAAAATATTCTCAATTTAGACAAGGAGCATAAAAATGGTGTTTTTTATTCCAAACAAATAATCAACTGGACAAGTGTTGAAATAAATTCAATGATATAATATTAGTAGTTCAATAATAAAATAGTTATACATTACAGTGTATATTACCTTTTAAATTCCACTGCGAACTTAGAAATTTTCAATGCAATTAAAAAATTAATCGATTATCTTTTGGCGTGTAATTCGACAATTTCGTCATTGAAACTGTATTATATATTCACTAGTGTTTTTTTAATGTATATTTTGAAGTAAATAAACGGGAAAATCCAAGGTTGTACATATAATGATGCTTCTATATTTCTTGAACATCAATTTTAACCTTTGTCAGTATTTGCTCCGCAACTGTCACTTCATTTTCTGAAACTCCGGTGTATTATTATTAAGACACGTCTATCATCATTTTTTCTCTATGCGTCTTTTTCATGGTGATAATGTCCTTAATATTAAAAAAAATCGACGACATTTGAACAATTCAGAGAACTATATGAAAATATGCAATGTATATTTTTATACGGACGCTAAAAGCCAATAGTACTGCAATGCGCCTATACCTCCTGGCAGATTAAATGGCTATCCAGTTTACTGTTTTTTTTCGCAGTTACTACCGCTCCCTTCCCTCAGCTTCAGTAAGTCCCTGCTTGACCACATTAGATCATGCTGTGCATGTGCTTACACCTCGCGCATCGTGGCCCTTCCCTCCCTCAATTTGCGTCACAGCCATCGTTCGTGACTACTGCTACAGCGGCCTTTCAGCGACTTAATTCTCTCCATCTATTCGTTTTTTAATTGCCGCCTTCAGCACGCCGATTTGAAAAGTTACACAAAAACATTTCTTTAACGTATTCCTCATTAGTTTAAAATAAATTTTTCATAACTTGAAATACTATACCTTCTAGTAAAACCTATTGCAATTAAATATTAATACTTCTCTAAAATAAGAATTGTTTACACACATTGAAATAAAATAAATAAGCAAACTTGATTGTTAAACACATGATAATAATAATAAAGAAGAAAACGAAGGTGTAGACAGGCTATATATAGGGTAATACACATGTGTTCACTCCCCTCTTATAGCATAGGAAAGGGACTGAAAAGGGAGAGTGGATGCGAAAAGCTAGAGCAAGGTAGCCAAGGGTTAACTAGGGCCCCCTAGTATCCTACCCGGCAATTCGCCTAAAAGTGATGCAGGAAAAAGTCCTAGAAAAACCTTTATCAGGTAGGTCGGGAATTTGGTACCTGTCCCACGCCCTTCAGATGGCGGTAGTGGGGTTTTCTGTGGGTTAGCAGCTTTCCCGTTCTGTGTCTTTACAGTTTAGGAGGCAGCTGACCGACTGTTTCAATAGAAAAAGCGGACAACTCTTAACGGAAGGGCCAGGTCGGTGACCCCGGAACATACACCTCTCAAAACAGGCCGAGATACTTCGGATGGTGGGAACCTTAGTTAAAAAAACAAGAGAGAAGAAAAGGCATCCCCAAAGGTAGCCTCCTCAAGACCTCTCGGTTTTTTTTAGGGCAATAGACTACATGAGGGTAATCCACGTTGGGCAACTTTTAATAGCATAGGAAGGGATTTGAAAGGGGGATGCGGAAGGGTAGAGGAAGGTAGCCAAGGGTTAACTAGGGCCCCCGGGCTATATTTTAGGATCCTACCCGGCATTCGCCTAAAGAAATGCAGGGAAAACCCTAGAAAAACCTGCATCAGTATGTCGGGCGTTGCATCATATTTTAGTTTAATTTCACCGCGCTACTATGCTCACCTATGAGAAGATAAATTAATGATATCATGATTCGTATAAGGATACTGTGGAGAGAGTTTGGAATATGAAACAGGAAGTACGATCGGATAACGACAAACTCGAAGATTTGATCTATCGGAAATTAACGGAAACATTTGTGGTGAAATATTGATGATGCATGAAATAAATTTACTTTATCATGCGAATTTTGAGGTGGGCTATTTTGATATTCAATACTTAAATTGAGTCTAAATGAAAAATAAATAATCAATAAACGTAAATTACGTAAGAAATTTAATTTTGAATCCGAATATTACGATTAAAAACACATCAGAAAATTTATTGGAATAATTTTTTTGGTATTAATGTTGATTATGAAGAAGTTAATTGTGATCAGGAAATATTAAAAAGGAATAGAAGAAGTAACGAGTTTGTTGTGGATTCAATTATTTTTTAACTTCTGATTATGTTTAAATTTTGCCGTAGATGGATCGATTTAAAATTGAAAGGAATAAACATTAGTGATAGCGGGGCGTAATTCGCGTGTGGAGGCGATGTTTGGTGGACAATGAATAATGAGGAGCTGCTGGAGAGGGCCGAGGTTCTGCAGTCGACGGGGGAGGGCGCTTTGAATAATGGCGCAAGGGGAGCACCTTGAAAACCATCTATTATGGTAGAATGAATTTTCAATGCGGCACCTTTCTTCCGAGAAAGAAATGAGTTCGCACGTAAAGTAAATAAATGTGAAATATCCTACGGAAACACAACCTGATCTGCAACTTATTCCCATTAGGCAGCACTCTGGGGCGGCGTAATTCTTCTAGCAATAAACTTCTTGGGGGAAGGGGTCCGGGATTGGACTTAATGCGTGCGGATCCTAGTGGAATTGCAATAGCTATTGCTTTAAAAATGTTTTAGTCTTTTTCAGTATAAAAGGATTACAAATATGTCGTCGTCAATTAGTCATGATACTTATTATTTCAATTGTTTTATCGGCGGAGAACGAATTGGTAGTAGTGATAGTCAACTGATTACGCTTTAAGATATAGGATTTGCTAATTACTATGTGTAATTCGAATTAATTTGAATCTCAATTAAAAGTTATTAAACTACAGCAAGTTAAATTTAGATTACTGTGGTTTCAAGATAATAATAGTTAAATTTATGGTAGTGAGTATAAAATTTGCCGCTGAATTACGGGATAAATTATATGGATTAAATCTTTCTGACCCACAACATCTACAATTTTACCAAGAAATGGTATTTATTTTTATTAAAGGTAATGAAAATGAAATATTACAAGTATATAAAGACATTAAGGGATACAACACTATAGGGATAGGCTTTAACATGGATAATCCACGAGCAAAAATTGTGTGGCAGACAATATTCCAAGGTTCTTTATCATTTGATAAAGTTTATAATGGCGATAAAGCTATTACAATACAACAATCTCGAATGATATATGATCGTAAGAGTGCTGTTAATCGCCTAGAGCTAAAAAATATTTATGGCAAGTCTTGGGATAAGTTAAAACCTAACGAGATGTCGATGATTGAAGATATGTATTGGAATGGTGGTAATAAGCTAGTAGGTAAATATACCAAGTTTTTTAAACATATGATCCTTTATACTGAAAGTTCTAGATTAAAATATCTTATACAAGGATTAATCGAGGTAAGAGAAAATTCTAATAAAGAAAGAATTAGGGGTATTCAAAATCGTAGAAATGTACAAAGTGAAATAGGTGACTCGTCCAAATGTTCTGCTCTAGCGATAAGGACATGATATAACTTTTTGATCTACATGATAAACCGTTAAACTCAAGGAGATTACTATATCATCATATGCGGTTCGCTAAGTTTGTGCATATTTGGGCCTGCGGTGGATAAAAACGGGGGGTTTTCTAAGTCATGCCTCAGAATTGAATTTAAAAAAATAAATAAAAAGCTGTTATGTTTCATTGTTCAGTGGCATAAGATAAATAGTCACAGACTGGATCTGCGAATGGTAATTTAGTATTAATTCCAAGAATTAGCTTAGCGACTGATTTAACATTCGCTTTAAGTCAGCATCTATTATGTCAATAAATGAGCTTGACTCGAATTTACGTTTGTAAGACAACTTTATAAATCACTTCTATGAAGGCGAAACCTTGCGGTGGATTTCGTAAACGTGCAATACGTAAACTTCATAAAAATCATCATATAACTCATTAATATTTTCTGTGTTGTACTTAATATTAGAAGTATTGAATATACATTTCAGAAAATAATATTTTCCAATAATGTGTTCTGTGTCTAAAATAGAGTCGTCGTAAAAATCTAAACAGCGATTAAATTTGATACCATGTTCATCGATAGAACTGTGCATTTAAGTTTACATTTTGAAATTATATTGATGCTCTTTAATTCTTGGATTTAAAATTCTTTTTGGTTGGCCGATTTAACAAATCTCACAACTAGATATGACGTTTTTTATTAAGTTCTTAGGCCGAAATATAAGATTGGGTAGCCATCTCTCGTAGTGTGGCGAGCGGCAACACGGTAAGCTGTTCCCGCAACTGGATACTTTAGTGCATAGTCTGTTAATTGTATTTGTATTGCCTCACGGTGAGCCCTGAATTGAGTAATATTCTAGTCGGGTGAAGAATATTTAATTTTTTTTATTATTTTTTTATTTTTTAAAATTCAACTTGTACATTTATTTATCTATATAATAAAAAAGGATGTATATTTGTATGTATGTATGTATGTATTTACGTTGTTCTTTATACAAATTTTATCGTGTGGACAGAATGCAACAAAAATTGGTATACGTATTCTGCCAAAATCGAGAACCGGTACTGTGAGGGTGAGAAACCCCTAGCATACATGTGGAAAGAATTATAATTAAAAACCGTGAATATTAAATTACTGCGCGCCAAGAGACAATGACGTCACGCGAGAGAAAGACGTTACTACGCAACGAACAAAGGAAATATCTCCTTTATTAGGAATGAAATAAAGCAGAAATATGTTCTTTAAATAAAAAGTATAATTTTATACAGCAATATTCCATCGAATGATAATAAAGAAGAATACGAATTACTTTACCATCCTTGGGGAAAATGTAAGTTAATTTTCGCGCTGTATTAGTTGTGAGTCTAGCTAACAATTTCATCAATGTAATATTTCGTAATGTATGAAGACTGAGTGACGATTATATCCTGAAATACTCAAGGAATATATTTAAGTATTCAATTAAATACTTTTTCGAGTTTATATAAATAAGTACACGAGCAACGCTGGGCACCCAGCTAGTCTATATAATAAAAAAGGATGTATAATTGTATGTATGTATGTATGTATGTATTTACGTTGTTCTTTATACCAATTTTATCGCGTGGACAGAATGCAACAAAAATTGATATACGTATTCTGCCAAAATCGAGAACCGTTACTGTGGGGGTGACAAACCACTAGCATAAACGTGAAAAGAATTATAATTTTAAAAAGTGATCATTAAGTGATAAATTACTGCGCGCCAATATATCATGACATCACGCGACAGAGAGAGACGTTACTACGCGACGAACAAAGGAAATAGTTCGATTTTTCCTTAATGAAATGAAACTGAAATATTTTCATTGAGTAAAAGTATAATTCTATCCAATAATACTCCATCGAGTGATAATAAAAAACAATACAAAATACTTTACAATCGTTGGGGAAATTGTTAGTTAATTTAGTGAGTGCAATATGGCCACCATTTCTTTACATTTGGAATGTAGCTATCAATTTGATCACTTCAATCCTTCGTAATGTGCGAATACTGATGGACAATTATATCCTGCAATACTTAAGAAGTACTGTCTGAAGACTTACTGACAATTATTTGTTCGCGGAGAATTATATTTCTAAAGAATAACGATGGTATGTTTGTTGCTATTATGCAATTAAATTCTATGTATCTTATAGCTATTAAATTAATGCAGTATATTTATATTTTGGTAAAGAAATTCGGAGGTATGTTTGTTGAGATTGATGCAATAAAATTCAATGTATTTTATAGCTGTTCAATTAAAGCACTATTGGTCGAAATTGTGTACGGAACTAGGAATAGTTAGATTTAGGTTGTGTCTTCTCGACTAAAGATTAATATAGAATTAAATTCTTTTTCGGGTTTATATAAATAAGACACGGGCAACGCCGGGCACTCAGCTAGTTGTAAATAAATTCTCATATTTTATTTGATTTAATTTTCATTTCTAATCAGCACGGCACAAACTAAGCATAAGATTATATGTGCGAAGGATTTTTGTTGTTCTTATGTTCATCGAAGGGAAAGGCTGAGGGAGAGGAAGCTACCACGAGCTTCTATGATATCATTGTCAAACAAGGACGTAGTCCTTTCCGTCATAGGGCAATCCACGGACTTCGTCTTGAGCTGATTGAAACATTCTAAAGTCATATCAGTCGTCGCAGTCTTAATGTTAGCTAATTAAAAGTTAGAACGAATTTTATGTAAAATTGTCCGACATATTATTTAGTGTAAAGGACAGTTCGATCATATTATTAGGATAACCATCAATTCAAAACTGAGTTCAAAAACGGCTCCCATCGCAGGACAATTTGTTGAAAAATAAATACTGAAATATTTCTAATATACAATATACTAGCTGAGTGCCTGCCGATGCCCGTGTATTTATTTATATAAAACCGAAAAAGTATTTAATTATATATCTACCGTTTGTCAAGAAGTGACTTAACCTAAGTGTTCCTAGTTCCGTACATAGTGCAGTAATTGAACAGCTATAAAATACATGGAATTTTATTGCATCAATCCCAACAAAATTTCTTCTTAAATATAGCAGTTTTAAATTTACTCCTCATAATTGAAACAAATAGTCGCCATATTGGAGTCACTAATATGGCAGGAAAATTAACTTACATTTTCCGCAACGATCGTAAAGTATTTCGTATTGTTTTTATTATCATTCCATGGAGTATTGCTGAATAAAATTATACTTTTTATTCAATGAAAATATTTCAGCTTTTTTTCATTACGGAAAAATGAAGTATTTCCTTTGTTCGTCGCGTAGTAACGTCTTTCTCTCTCTCGCGTGACGTCATGGTATCATGACACGCAGTAATTTAATCGGAAATGTTCGCATTTTTTATTATAATTCTTTCCACCTTTCTGATACGGATTTCTCACTCCCACAGTACCGTTTCTTGTGTTTTGAAGAATACGTGTATCGATTTTTCTTGCAATCTGTATAGAAATTAACGTAAATACATGCATATATACATATAAATATGCATCCTTTTTTATGATATAGCGATACTTTTGTATAAAAGTATTATTTCTTTAATATTCATGATGCATTTCTAATATGTTATAATTTTATTAATTTTGGTGTATTATTGAGCTGCATATGGGGTATGAAATTTGAATGTTGAGACCAGCTTCAGCCTCTCAGAATTATCCAATATTCAATGCACTTGAACTAAACTTCCTGATACCTATTTTTTTTTAGGGCATCAGGCTATATGAGGGTGATCCACATTGGGCAACTCCCGTTTAATAGCATAGGAAGGGATTTGAAAGGGGGGATACGGAAGGGTAGAGGAAGGTAGCCAAGGGTTACTAGGGCCCCAGGGCTATGGTTTAAGGATCCTACCCGGCATTCGCCTAAAGAAATGCAGGGAAAACCCTAGAAAAACCTGCATCAGGTAGGTCGGGCATTGGGTACTTGTCCCACACCCTTCCGATAGCGGGAGAGGAGTTTGCTGTGGGGACGCTCTGGTATCAGTATAAAAGGTCGGATACATCCAATTCGAATGCAGGAAAGTTTTGGAAAATCACTCACGTGCTGGGTTTGAGAATCAAAATTTTCTAGACTGAGTCGAGCAAGGGTTCATTTATTAAATTACCTTGAACGAAGGTTTTGATTTATGTAAATGCTAATGAATGTCAACCACAAGTGATTTTGAGTTTATTGAGATTGGTTAATAAACAGACTTTGCTAAAGTCAGGTTTCCGTATCATAATATATTTATCTGTGAATAAATAAACAAATATTGTTGTTAGTCATTTAAATAAAAGCGGCTAGCAACCGCCGTAAGCTTCTATTGGTCATGTTGGAGATCTTATCTTTATACATGTTGATTAAGGCTTGACAGAAACAAGAATAAAAACGCAGGGAGAGCAAACACAAATAATTAGAATCACAACCTAAGAGTATAGGATTGGAAGTATTGTCGAAATTCATTTGTAATGGTTGAGATTGCCAACAAGAATAATATTTGTATTGGGTCGATGATATATTAGTTGAACATCTATATTTAAACAAAATAAATTAAAATTAAGGCTTAGTGGGCAAATATGTTTTTTAATAGAAATTTAAAATTAGATATTGTTCTTTCTTAAATCCCAGAAAATTTTTACTTCTTAGAATCATTATAAGACAACGAAATGTTAGTCATTTATCATAATGCCTTTACCACTAGAATAGTTATTAAATTATTCAAATTGTTTACTAATTCTTTAATGAAACGAAACAGTCCCACGATTAGAGTGATACTTGAATATTATTTAATTTTAACCAAATACATGCAAAATATTAGAGAAAATTAAAGTAACTAATTTTTTAAAACAATTTACAGATAAAAATGTGTTTATTTTGTTATGATACAGTAGAAATACAATATTTTAATTTTGAAATGAACATAAAAATAGTATTTAATTTTATGACGGACGTTTTATGATTAAAGACAATATTTACCCGTTTAAAATAAAATGAATGCATAAAGTTAAACAGTATCCTAGTCTCACGGCTATATTTCCTCGTCTCTTGATATTAATTTTCTATGATTGTAGAATAATAAACAAGATTTTACATTAATATATTTTTAGTTTTACATGGCAGGTTTAGTTTGAATGCCTCGGGGAGAAAAATGAAAATTAATTTAGTTTATTAACCTCTATTATCATGCAAATAACTTCTTCGTAATTAAAATCTCTATTTTATAGACGATTAATAATTATTGTTGCCAAATATTTAATCGCGTCTCCGCTCATTTTATGCCAAGTTAAACAAATGAATACCTCCCTAGTCTTTTATTTGCCTCCGGGAACATGCACTGTTAAATAACTGTCCATATGTTTACATTACAAAGCTTTTAAAACCGCGTCCACACATAGACAGGTATTACGTAATCTCTTTTTATCATGCCGCAATTCAGCTGACTATATCACGCTATCACAAAGCGGATTTTCCGAATGAATACCTCTCTTTATTAACGGCAAATTCCATTGGTAGTTTCGCGTTGGAAAACATTCGAATGCGATATTTCCAACTCTGCCGCAACATCACCCGGGTCTTACATGTGGTTTTCTGCTGCAGACAAAACAAACACCACGTTACGTTCTGCGACCAGGCTGATACGGAAAAACTTAATTCAAGTATAAAATCATCATCGAATTCCTTAATGAAATGTACATGGGCTGGTAAATTCGCTGCAGCAAATTCTGTTTTGAGGACCTCGTTTGAACGAAGAACGTTGTCTGTAAAACTGTATTGACTTCAGATCTCACTGATTTCAGATATACAAAGAATTGTACTTCATCTCGAGATAATTATCAAAGATCCTACACTGAGGATTTAAATACCCATTTGCGCTAAGCATTCATTTTCTTTATCTTTATATTTATGGAATTGATTTTTGTACAACCCAACTCCATTTAAAAAAGCTAAAGAACGTGACGAGTATAATTCTCACGTTATGCGTCCATCAGTTACGAAAGAGAATTTTTAAATCCCTATAAATTAAATGTAATATTTATAGAACACAAAGGGCTACTAAAGCAAATAATAGAGGGAATGACTGAGGGTAAAAATGACAGGGGAAGACCAAGTTTGACAGCCAAAGACATTGGCTGTCTGACGTTCGTTGCCATCGAAAGAATGGGACGTTTGGCAACAAACAAAAAAATAATTATTACTTTTCCCACTTATTAGGAAACTAAAATCTCATTTGAGATCTTTTAATTACGCTCGAAATATACAAATAGGATATATATGTGGATTTAGTGTTTTTTTTAGGGCAACAGGTTACATGAGGGTAATCCACGTTGCACAACTCCCCTTTAATAGCATAGGAAGGGATTTGAAAGATGGGATGCGGAAGGGTAGAAGAAGGTAGCCAAGTGTTACTAGGGCCCCCGGGCAATATTTTAAGGATCCTACCCGGCATTCGCCTAAAGAAATGCAGGGAAAACCCTAAAAAAACCTGCATCAGGTAGGTCGGGTATTGGGTACTTGTCCCACGCCCTTCCGATAGCGGGAGAGGAGTTTGCTGTGGGGACGCAGCATTCCCTTCTCCGTGCCTCGACCAGTTTTGGAGGCAGCTGGCCGACTATTCCAATTGGAATAGCGGACAACTCTTACCGCATGCCCAAGGTCTGTGACCCCGGAACATACACCTCGCAGAACAGGCCGAGGTGCCTCGGCTCGTGGGAACCTTAGTTAAAAAACGGAGAGGAAAGGCATCCTTTTTTTTAAGGCAACAGGCTACATGAGAGTAATCCACGTTGGGCAACTCCCCTTTAATAGCATAGGAAGGGATTTGAAAGGGGGGATGCGGAAGGGTAGAGGAAGGTAGCCAAGGGTTACTAGGGCCCCAGGGCTATATTTTAAGGATCCTACCCGGCATTCGCCTAAAGAAATGCAGGGAAAACCCTAGAAAAACCTGCATCGGGTATGTCGGGCATTGGGTACTTGTCCCACGCCCTTCCGATAGCGGGAGAGGAGTTAGCTGTGGGGACGCAGCATTCCCTTCTCCGTGCCTCGACCAGTTTAGGAGGCAGCTGGCCGACTATTCCAATGGGAATAGTGACCAACTCACCGTATGCCCAAGGTCTGCGACGGGAACCTTAGTTCAAAAACGGAGAGGAAAAGGCATACCCAAAGGTAGCCCCTTCGTATCTCTCTATAAGGTTCTGCCTGCGAGAGAACATCCCTCGCAGGTTACCTGCGAGAGAATCCTCTCGCAGGCTTCAATTGTGGATTTAGTGTTGAATTTTTGGTCATAATATTATATGAACGTGTTGAAATGGATCCAATTTCGTGGACAATTCAATTTCCTGGCAAGCTTAAGTGTTATGGTTGAGCCCCGTTAAGGTTTCAGAAACTTTTTTTGTCTTCCATATACAGAAAGAAGCAACAAGATGTCTATAATACAGTGCGTGGCCTCGTAATATTTACTGTAACGTGTGAGAAGAATCAAATAAAAGTTGCGAAAAAGATGTTGTTTCTTTACTCGTTTTCGTTCATTATTGAAGAATGATGTGAGGGAGAATGTATTAATGCAAGTGGAAACGAAAGAAATTACAAACGAAATGTAGCAGTGAAACATTGAACTGGATCAGTAAAAGAGGGGAGTTTTATGTAGATATAAAATGGAATCGCAAGGAAGAAAGATGCAGAAAAGTTATTAAAGCTGAGAAGAAATACAGACAAGGATGGACTGAATAGAGGTTAAAGCAACCGCGGTTGGGTTTGTAAGGTGTGAATATTTAATACGTTATGATCTGAAATGGCAATCAGTACTGAATCTGTAGCTCACCCATGTCCTGGGAGAATTTATTTAACATGAAAAATTTACGTCGGATTGAAAATTAATAATAAGAAAAACGCAGACTTTGAAGTATTTGTATTATCACTTCTTTTGTCTGTATTTCTTATTAAGAATTTTTTAAGTTCCGAGAGAATAGATGAGCGCTCTTTCTCGTGTGTAAATAAACGAAATTTTAAATTTCATAATTCTCGTAGTGTAGTACTTGTTTAATAACGAACCTATTTTCAATGAAGCTTTGCTAAAAAGCTAAACCCTTTAACACATTTTTTCTGTATTAATTTTCATAATTTCGGTAATAACACTCGGGGTTTCAACTAACATTAGTCTTCGACTTCGTCCGGAATAATTAGCGAGAGTGAAATAATGATTACACTTTATTAATTTGTGCAAGAACTTTTACGATTGCACGTAACTGGTTAGAATGAAACAGATTGAAAATATGATCAACACACTTCGGGACCAGCTGAATCGATACAATGTTGTGAACAGGGAGATGTTTTGAGACGAGAGGCGTGACGGGCTGCTTTTATTAAAGCAACTGTCTGTCGATCAGCGGCAGAATACTCTTCCCTACGACGACGAAATTTCCCTTCACCCTATCAGGAATATGCCGTCTGGAAATTAACTTCAGCTACGACGTCGTTCGTTGATTAAGTCATATTGTCACTTTCAGATGTTCTTAGAAATTAGTCAGTGTGGTATTTCCTCATTAGGTTGTTAATTAAGTTACAAGTTAGTTTAAATTTAAATTGCTTTCAACCTGATATTCGTATTAAGAACATATTTTCTTGTTGTAGGATAAAATATTTACCGGTGTTTGTTATGAAAATACACGGGTTTACTTATATAAAAGTTTAGGTTCAGAAATTTTTGGATCAGAAAACTCAAAATTGGTCTTTGACAAATAAATACGTTCTATCTTCCACTAGGAAATATAATCATTCTTGAAATATTTCTACAGATGCATAAAATCCTTCGTATGGCAACTATAGAGCGAATATAAGTAATGCTGAAATAGTGTTTATAGCATAAAATATTTAAATCGACTTAATACCGTTGGATCTTGCTCGGAATCACATTCACACGCCATGCCACCAAAGAAACGTAAACATTGTTTCTGCAATATTTTCACCCGGTTGGAATCCAGAGAACTACTGGTTTATGTAAACCATATTGATAATTAGGGGATCCTCCTTTCACTTGCAAAGTATGGCATTTATTTATGGTAGATGAAGCCTAAATTTCCACAATAGAGCTTATTTAGCACATTAGAGTCTGATCTTGCGTAAATATTTTGCGTCTTCATTTTGTAATGAAATAACTGTCGGTTTTGTATTCGATACTCAATGTTTTTTTAATAGTCTCTATTTAAATAAGTAAAATAAATTTTCTGAAATATTTAATATTGATATTCTGGGGCTTTCCGGAAATACTGGCATAATCAACTGTAAATAATTTTCTGAAACACATTTTTAATTCAACGAGAATCTCATACATAAATATATTTCTAGAAAACGAAAATATAGTGATAGTTTTTTACATAGTGAGTTGAATGCGTGAGACTTCAGAGAGATGCATAATTTTGGATTTTATTATGCTCCTCTCTATTGAATACAGGCTGAATAGTTTTATAATTGGTATAAATATATTTTATTTTAATGTAATTAGATGTTAGCAAGGGTTGAGAGCTTGGTAAGTTGGAATTTGACCAGGCGTCGCCGTGGCGGACAGATAATCTGTTCGGTCTGGACTTAGGCACGTAGGATGTTGACCCTCGAAAGTTATCTTGACTGTCGCACCGTGGGAAACGTCTCTCCAAAAATCCCAGTAATTGAATTAACACGTGACTGCCTGAACCAATCACATTTCTTGGTTCAGGAAAGATCGATCCAAAATTGGTCTTGAACTTCGATATTTCACATGCTGCGAAGGGGCTGTGAAGAAAGTGTAGAGCAGACTCCTCGACGAACCGTCACCAGGGACGAACGTACAGCCCCAAACTTGCATCATCCAGAGGACTCTGAGAGAACGATGGTGCCACATGATCACGGCCAGAGATCCACGCAAGGTAACTGTCAAGTGTCTCAATACTTGACGCGCCTGGGGGAATTACCGTAAACCATGGTTTAACCTGAGGTTAAGGGATCAGATTGTTTTGCCCGGCTAACTGAACACACATAATTTGTATTTTTAATTTTATTTGTCCATGTTCAGTTAAATAATTAATAAATTCTGGAAACTATCCCTTTATTTCATCACTTAATAAACCTACCACTACAATCTTAAGAGTTGGCCTCAAGTATGGAGTTTCCAGACATACTGGAACCTCAATAATAGAAACTTCACTTGTATGAGCAGCCCATGAAAACAACCTTATATCCTTATATCATCATTTTTTCAATTAATAGATTTGGAGTTTCCACACAAGTGACCTTGTGAACCAGAACCAGTGATATTGGCTGAATTCCGTCTCATATTTGGCTTGATGACATCTCAAAACATACTTCCATGCTGAAATTTAGTCAGGTATCAATATATTTTATTACAGGCTAGCAAAATATACGTCATAATTTTCCGTTGGGATGTTACGCAGATGGTGGACCATATATAAGTTTAAATCGTTGATAGACAAAATTAAATCTAGGAAATGGTCGCTGGTCTGCTTCAAACAATAAATTAATATATGCATATCTTTTAATTGTTATGGGGTCAAAGATATAATCCTCCACAATGCAATTCTAATAAGCAATCAGTGTGTAAGACTTCAACGCTCAAAAATAAACGCTCTTCGCTGCATGCTGAATTTGTCGCTCGCGCCAAGCCCCGAATAATTCACATTCCTGCGTCGGCTAAGCGCAATCTTGTCGCCTTTAGAATAACGATCTGTTGGAGTTGACACTAATTCGTGGAGACGGCGTGTCGCGTGCAGCTACGAACCTTTATACCACCGGGACAAAGAGCATACTCTATGCTCATATCCACCCGTTTCCCAACCAAGATACATTATTCGTTTATGCGGAAGATGACACGGAATTTTAAATCGAGCAGGAAGCTTCGCAATGAGAATAATTGCGGCTGCAGACACATTTGTCCACTGTGAACATTTAAGCGTTATTATGTTAAAATATGCCGTATGCAATAAAACTTGCAAAAAATGTAAATATTAAAGGACAACGTAGGACGCGAGCTTATGAAGTAAAACATGAAAAATTCACGTCCAGAAACAGAGTAACGGTTATAGCCTACAGGATGGAAAATATGACAAACACAAAATAAACAGAAAATTTACCTTATTAATACGCAACAGAGAGTGATGTAAATTTGTGTCTGGAAGCCGAGTCTACGATAAAAATAAATCTTAAAAGGACGAGTAGTCGTATATTAATTTTTTTCTCGATATCTTTCATTACTAACTGACGTTATGTCTGCGTCCGATTCTAAAGATTTCAAGTCACTAATGTACCACTGGTATTGTTCGATACGTTAAGATTTTTATAATTATTACGCAAAAGGCGAAGAGCGCTTTTTAAAAGTGGCTGATGGTTTGTCCGACTACGGAGGAGATCTATTGTTTTTAAAATGATAAAAATATACGTCTGTTTTGAAAATTAATAAGATGTTAGCCAAATACAGGCAAAAGAACTGATGATGTACATAACACACAACGTTTCTGGAAACGTTGTTCCTTTCTTCAGGAGCAAAGAAATCTAAAAACACAAGAGCCCAGAGCGACATAGATGCACAGTTCAGTTGACAACCTGAACTTAGTTTTTGAGTTTTTCAACTGTATTGTGTGGTTCCGTCATTCTAGGCTCTTGTGTTTTTAGTTTTCTTAGCACCTGACAAAAGGAACAAGGTTTTCAAAACGTTGTGTGGTCATTATATATTATATCATCACTTCTTTTGTCTGTATTCGGCTATTTTATCTTATTTATTGTTTTTTTTAGGGCGAAAGTAACTAGCATTGTTGCTTGTTGTATCGCAGAATGTTAATTCCAGATCTGTGGATTTGATTGTTCAACTTAGTTTTGTTACACATACAAAGACACAGACGAAGGGATCTACTTTTGTTTCCACTAGTTAAGATAAAGTATTAGTTTGGAAAACATATATTCATGTAACACTGGACTCTGAGCAGCACAAATGTTTATATCATGTCGAGGAGAAAATATTAGATACATTAAAGTTAGAAGAGCATATGGTGAAGAAGTTCTGAGTCAGTATAGTTGGAAGTTATTTGCTGGTAGTTGATACTTGAGAGTAGTTAGTGGCGGGACGTTAGTTGGATTGCATGAACTAAATGAAAGTTAGTAGTCGAGAAAACATAAACGTTACTTAAATTTTGACAAAGAGTTAGCAGATGGTTTCCAGTCTTCAAAAAATGATTTATGCAGTCTGGTGTGTATAATTGTACTTTTGGAGGGGAGTCGTGACGTAGGTTGCCATGTTCAGTGCTCTAATAATTTGAATGCTTTAACAAGATTCTTATGTATAATTTTGAATTCTTTAATATTATATGGAAGAAGTAACCCCAAAGAAATAAAATACAAAATCTATATTTACGAGATGTGACTAATGTCCATTAGCTTTGGTGAGAAATGATGCATCTAATGAAAAAGTCGTATTTTGGAATTATTTGTACATAGAAATCCTGAGAAGTCTGTCTCTAATATGGAATGCATTCCATTGCGATGGAGGCGTGGAGAGTTGGAGAAAGTGGAATGGTTTCCACTGATCCCTCGCAGGAGAAAGAAAATATTTTGTACTTGTAATGTATCAAACCACATATAAGTTCTCTTCACATTATTTTCTTTAATATTTAAACCACAGGAGCTTTCGGCGCCTTTGCCATAATCATCTGTTTTTTATGTCAGTATAATCGAAAAAATGAAAAGAATGGGAAAAGTGTAACAGAACACATGTGAAAATTAAAATTAGTGGCGAAAAATTAAATAACTTATTTACAATATATGATAGAATAATTAGCTTTTAAAATAATTTTAGAAAATAATAATTTATAAAAATTGTAGAATAATGTAATTTTTTTTAGAGTAACAGGATACATGAGGGTAATCCACACGGTGGCAGCTCCCCTTTAATAGCATAGGAAGGGATTTGAAAGGGAGAAATGCGGAAGGGTAGAGGAAGTTAGCCAAGGGTTAACTAGGGCCCAGGGCTGTAGTTTAAGGATCCTACCTGGCATTCGCCTAAAGTAATGCAAGGAAAACCCTAGAAAATTAGCAACAGATCGGGCATTGGGTACTTGTCCCACGTCCTTCCGAAAGTGGGAGAGGAATTTGCTGTAGGGACGCAGCATTTCCTTCTCCGTGCCTCTATCGGTTTAGGAGGCAGCTGGCCGACATAATGTAAGAAAAAAAGTATGTACTAGAAATCACGAAGTCGATTATCGTAAATGAAAGAGAGCGATAAAATTGAAGTATGAGAAATTGACTAACCACATACCGGGATAGACGTAAACATATATTATGTTATGAAAGAGGGAAAAATTGACGTAATTCACTTGATAAAAGTCATGAAGACATTTTCAGTTTCTGATAGGTACGAAAATGTATTGTGATGTAATGTAAAAAATATTAATTATATGTTGTATGTAAAATTATGTATGTTTTATTGATGTTTATTAAAAATCAGACAATTATGGCCAAGGCGCCTTAAGCTCCTGTGATTTAAATATCTAAGAAAATAAAAACATTGAGAGAATTTATATGTGGTTTGATACATTACAACTTCACAGTGGTTTTAGAAAACATTCTGATAAAAAAGAAAGTTTAACGAATGATGTCTACTTCTTATCAATCCAGAAGTTAGCATAGTTATTTTTGCCTTCAACGACCCTTTATTTAGTGCACGAGTTTAGAAGAAAGAACACTTTGTAGAGGTGAATGTGAAAGATTCCGCCGTAGTACTTACTGTAATGCAAAGGCGAAAGTTTACAAACATAAAGTAGGTTTGTTTTTCATGTAACTAAGATGTGAGACTGAGTAAGTGAGAATGTTAAAATTCTAAATTTAATCGTTTTCCATTAATAGTTTTATTGCGATACGTGGCAAATTTATTTAATACTTCCGTAAACCATACGATTAGAGGTAAACAGAAAATGAAATATTGGGTTTAAATTAATTAGAAAAGTTAAAGATTGATCAACATATTTGTATGTAGTTATCACAATATTCGTCTTAGAATATTTAAGCCAATTTTGTCCAATCTTGCGTTGTATGCTTTGCGTCACACTTCACTATTTTTCCCGATTCCGAATCTGCTTTCATGATGTCTTTTTACTAGCGTTTAATCTGATAATTTGTCTGTTCTTCTCATGATTTTATTCATTTTCTAAAAATTTTTTGTGCTTCCGATTACAGCCATATCCACAAATAATCCAATGTTATTAGTAGTGATAAAGAGTTAGAGTTCGAAGTTTTTCAATAAAATTGTAACGTACGCGGAAAAATGGTATGTATATTTTAAGCAGCAGTGTATATTGTTTGTCGATTTTAAGGCGTTGTATGAGTTTTATAGCACGATAGCAATGAGCCTTGCTGTGTATTGCAGTTTAAGTGTACAAATTTTCTAATTTACTCTCGACACTAGAAATGAAATCAGATTCGCAAATTCGGGAAAAAAAACATTGGACCTAAATGGCAGTCATTCTGATATTATTAGCAAAAAAAAACCGCAGACGTTATCTCGTTGGTTCCCTGAAATTCGCGATAAAAAGGAAATTAAATGCCTTCTACTGATACTGTTTCGCTTTTTTCGTGGTTCTATGGTTGTCTCATTTTCTTGCAGTATCGACGAATCAATGCTACAGGTCCGAAACGGTTTATTTTCCATACCGCAGATAATGTCTGGGAATGTTCCCAGTACAATGGAAATTATAAAGTAAATTTATTTAAACAGTTTTGTCGCTTTAGTTAGTGTGCTAGGTTAAAACGTAAAAAGGCTAACATACATTACATATCAACGACTACAAATACATATATTTATTGAATAACCCTTTTTTATTGCGGCTGATCGTTGTTATAGATATTCAACTTTCAGTTCTGTTTTATACTGTTAATTTTTAACGCATTTGTAAACTCAAGAGTTCTCGATAAACCTATATTTATTCACAAGTAAATTGACGTTTAATTCGGCCAATAGAATTCTTACTACATTTTTGGCATTTTAATTTAGTTTTATAAATAAAAGAAATACAGTATTAAACCGATTTTATGAGCGTTTTGTGCAAAATATGACTTTCCTGTTAAGAAAGGTCCTTTCGTTACAGGCACATAGAGTAATTCTAAACACTTCAGCCCTCAATGCTGTAATAAACAATAATAGCGTAAGAAACAGGCGATTCTTGACTGTTTGCGAGTACTGTCCATTAGTATGTGTTTATCGACACGTCTATGGTACTGTTTATTGAGTTGAAGGTTCTACATAGAAACGTCATTTTTACTTGATGCAGGAGGTTGATATCAACCGACATTAAAATTCAAACGAGACCTGTAAGACTGGCATATGACATGACCATCAACAAATCAAAATTCCATATATTAAATATACAATTATTACACGCAGACAAATTTTTATATTTATTATATATCATATTTGTGGGTTTTTAACTTGTGCATATGTAAAGAGATAGTTACTGTCTCTGAACATATTACTTGGAACAACGATAGTTAAAGCACTACTCAAAGGTGAATATTGAAAAAAAAAGCCCCGGTTAAGGAAATCAAAATTAAAAATCCCTATGGGGAAGATCCTGCGAGGGATGTTCTCTCGCAGGCGGAACCTTGTAGAACAGATACGAAGGGGCTAACTTTGGGGATGCCTTTTCCTCTCCGTTTTTGAACTAAGGTTCCCACAAGCCGAGGCACCTCGGCCTGTTCTGAGAGCTGTATGTTGCGGGGTCACAGACCTTGTGCATACAGTAAGAGTTGTCCGCTATTCCCATTGGAATAGTCGGCCAGCTGCCTCCTAAACTGGTCGAGGCGCGGAGAAAGGAATGCTGCGTTCCCACAGCAAACTACCCTCTCGCTATCGGAAGGGCGTGGGACAAGTACCCAATGCCCGACCTACCTGATGCAGGTTTTTCTAGGGTTTTCCCTGCATTACTTTTAGGCGAATGCCGGGTAGGATCCTTAAAATATAGCCCCGGGGCCCTAGTTAACCCTTAGCTACCTTCCTCTACCGTTCTGCAATCCCTTCATATGCTATTAAAGGGGAGTTGCCCAATGTGGATTATGCTCATGTAGCCTGTTGCCCTACAAAAAAAAAATTAAAAATCCCTCGGCCTGTTATGAGAGGTGTGTGTTCCGGGGTCGCAGACCATGGGCATACGGTAAGAGTTGTTCTCTGTTCCCATTGGGCCAGTCGGCCAGACTGCATCCTAAACTGGTCGAGGTACGGAGAAGGGAAAGCTGCGCCCCAACAGCAAACCCTCTCCCGCCATCGGAAGAGAGTGGGACAAGTACCCAATGCCCAACCTACCTGATGCAGGTTTTCTAGGGTTTTTCCTGCATCACTTTTAGGCGAATGCCGGGTAGGATCCTTAAACTACAGCCCGAGGTACCTATTTAATTTTTGGCTACCTTCCTGTACTTTTCCGCATCCCCCGAAAATCCCTTCCTGTGCTATTCAAGGGGAGTTGCCCAACGTGGATTTCCCTCATGTAGCCTGTTACCCTAAAAAAAATTATCTCGGTCCTTGGGTAATTGAATATGAGTTGCGGCGCAATTTTTTCGTTTCTGTAATGATCGATAATTGAGTAGAATAATTAAAAACTATTCATTTTATTTTCTGTGCAGGTTGGTCTGAAATTAAAATATAAATATTTACGTCTGATTGAAAATTAATACTAAGAAATATTAGAAAGAACCTAGAGAAATACAACCGCAGTTGTGTTTTTTTAGGTTCTTATGTTTTTTCTCACTTGAAGATAGGAACGTGAATTCCAAGAACGTTGTGTGGTATTTATATTATCATTTCTTTTATCTGTATTGGGCCATCTTTCTAATTATTCATAGAAGGGGACGATCAGTGACGAATAAAAGTCACAGACATATTTTGTGAGTTAACCACTAGTGATGTATGTTCTTCTATCCTGCAGCATCCGACACCTGACATGGAAGTCCCATTCGAAGGCGAGTAATTGATATTTATGCATTGGAACTTGCAGGACAAGTCCTTATAAATAGGAAATTTCCTACGGTTGCAGATTAACGGCCATCATTCACTTATCCCTCTTTACTTTGTCAATGCGTAACGTGTACCTAGCTAAAACTTGGGGACAAAATAAGGGTGATGTTAATAACTTAGTAGTCGTGTGCTAAAATTCGGAAAGGATGCGCATGAGCTGGCGTAGGTCTTAGGAAAATACAGCGTTGTCACCTTTTCAGCGTTGAGACGAAGATATAAAGTATTTAAAATATGAAAGTTGATGACGTTATAGGTTGTTGGTATCTGTAGCAGCGTCCTGAGACTTTTAAAGATTATTAGATTGGAATTCCTGAACTGTAAGTAACTCCAGGAGCCTTCACAATCTGGAGACTATAACATGACAGCCTTTAGAGTGACATTCTTTCTATAGAGAAAAATCTTCCTGCCTAGCGTCTATACGACTCCACCAATCAAGAGATTCTGATTCATTCACGTTGTTGGTGGTGGGTCCCCTTCAATCTGGCTAATACAAGGTAGCATTACAACCTGAAGCGGGTTGAGAATTGTTGACCTATACAGCTTCTGATTGTTTTCGTGGCCGTGTTGATGACAGAATTTTGTATCAAATTTTGGGTTCTTAGGCCGTGTTTTGTCCTGGCGTTCTTGCCGACGTTTCGTTCGATAGCACCGAACATTTTCAAGGCCAGGCCAAAACTGTCGACCTCATAAATGTTCGGTGCTATCGAACGAAACGTCGGCAAGAACGCCAGGACAAAACACGGCCTAAAACCCCAAAATTTGATAGAAAATACTGACAATTGTGGACCTGTTTGGTGACCAGATATTGCCTACTGAGCATCCCACATCCGTCCACGTCTGGATGACTTCCCATATACTACTCAGTCAAATTCTCTAAGAATAAAATTATCTATCTATATAATAAAAAAGGATGTATATTTGTATGTATGTATGTATGTATTTACGTTGTTCTTTATACAAATTTTATCGCGTGGACAGAATGCAACAAAAATTGGTATACGTATTCTGCCAAAATCGAGAACCGGTACTGTGGGGGTGACAAACCACTAGCATAAATGTGAAAAGAATTATAATTTTAAAAAGTGATCATTAAGTGATAAATTACTACGCGCCAATACATCATGACATCACGCGACAGAGAGAGACGTTACTACGCGACGAACAAAGGAAATAGTTCGATTTTTCCGTAATGAAATGAAGCAGAAATATTTTCATTGAATAAAAGTATAATTCTATCCAGTAATACTCCATCGAGTGATAATAAAAAACAATACAAAATACTTGACAATCGTTGCGGAAAATGTTAGTTAATTTAGTGAGTGCAATATGGCCACCATTTCTTTACATTTGGAATGTAGCTATCAATTTGATCACTTCAATCCTTCGTAATGTGCGAATACTGATGGACAATTATATCCTGCAATACTCAAGAAGTACTGTCTGAAGACTTACTGACAATTATTTGTTCGCAGAGAATTATATTTCTAAAGAATAACGATGGTATGTTTGTTGCTATTATGCAATTAAATTCTATGTATCTTATAGCTATTAAATTAATACAGTATATTTATGTATTGGTAAAGAAATTCGGAGGTATGTTTGTTGAGATTGATGCAATAAAATTCAATGTATTTTATAGCTGTTCAATTAAAGCACTATTGGTCGAAATTGTGTACGGAACTAGGAATAGTTAGATTTAGGTTGTGTCTTCTTGACTAAAGATTAATATAGAATTAAATTCTTTTTCGGGTTTATATAAATAAGACACGGGCAACGCCGGGCACTCAGCTAGTAGAGGAATATAATAGCAAAATGAATTTAACATCATAAAAGCTCCAGGAAAGTAACTCATCACGTGAATGAAAAATACAAATTGTTTCATGATACATCTACTTCCTTCGATATATTGCGAATGGTGTAAACCGATACAATGTGTCTGTCCACAAATGTTTCACGGACGAAGTGGAATTTTACAATAAAAATTCCATGGTCACATGCATTTAGCATGTCATCTTTGGAAGGATTCACAATCCACGTCAAACAGGAAATCCCAAAGTCTGGCGAATAGACAGTCTGTAAACCATGATATGCCCCTTCAATAATTATAGTTCACTTTATTTACCCTGAAATTATTGCAAACAGAGTACATAAATATTCCTTAAATAATTTACGCGAATTTTATAAAAAAAAATCTAAGAAACGAGTAAGTTTATCTTGTTTTTCAAGTGTATTACTGGTGAGACAATAAAAATTAAAAATTAACTTAGAAAAAAGTACAAGTGTAAAAATTATTTTGAAGTCAGTACCGGAAAAATATCTATTAAAGTTTTAACAAACAGTTATTATAAAATTGGTGGCACTACTACATAAATGAAAGCCCAAACTTGTACTAAAAATTGGTTCGTCGTGGGTAAAATATGATATATATTTGTAATTAGCACGAAAGTATGAAATTTAATTTCGTATAGAATTTCTCGTAAATGCAAATCAAACGTAAACTATTTGATTTCGCTGAATGGTATCGTACGGGGCTAATTGGTTGGCGTAAATGAAATAACCATAGATAACTCGTATAATTTTGAATACTAATTTTGTTTAAAATGTAACACAGGTGCATATACCAATTAAATATATTGCGTTCCGAAAATTTTACGAAATGGCGACATTATTATTGTGATCTAAAAAATTAATTATATTTGAATAATGAAGTTTTAGCTTCATCGTCAATGACTGCGAAGTTCTTCAGTTAAAGAACAGGAGAGTAAAATTGTTATCTGATATTGAAGGCAACATTTTTCGATTAACACGAAACAGCGACTACCGTGTGATTGGGATTTTGTGGTCTGCAAAGGTGCAGGAGTTGTTAGATTACCTGGCTGGTTTGATGTGTGACTTCCCTGGCTAGAGTTGGCTGCACGGGTGAACAAGCACCGATGTTGACTACTGCGGGAGAAAGTTTAAACTTCTCAATCCAAAGTTAGACCATTTCGCACGCAGGGTGGCCACAGAAGAAACTTCCCCAAACGAATGTTGCCGGAACTTGAACAAGTTACACGTGCTACAATTTAATCTCCCCAGACTCATTTCTCCATCTCTGCTTCGCCCGCCCCTTCACTTCGCTCACACTGCGGCATAACTCCGATGGATAATCATTCAACGCACGAACATACCGGCAATTGCGTTTTACGCATTTCCATTAATCCAATTAACGAAACGGGTTTTTCATACGGTTGACACAGAGGATTTGTCACCGAAAATTAGATTCGAGTCGAGTGCGGTCAAGCAAGCGTCATATGAAGCGAATTAATCAAACGTTTTACGAGGTTTCCGCTCAATTTAAATTACCGTAGAATACGTTACCATTCCGACTGCAAAATACTTAGAACATTTCTCTTGTGAGACCAACGTGAAGTATGTAATTTGGACTAAATTAAAATAAACTAATCTTGCTGTAATAATTTTTATATATCAATAACTCTGAAAGATATAATCATTAAGTAAATGCTCCTATCGAATTAAAATTGAAAGTCCTAGCATACTTAAAAATTAAAAATATTAAGCCATACTTTCATATATTAAAGTATCTGTAATTATTTTTAACTATAATGGTGACCGGCGTTGCCCGTGTACTTATTGATATAAACCCGAAAAAGTATTTAATTCTATATTAATCTTTAGCCAAGAAGTGATTTAACCAAAATCTAAATGTTCCTAGTTGCGAATATAATTTCGACCGACAGTGCATTAATTGAGCAGCTATAAAATACATTGAAGTTTATTACATTAGTCCCAACAAACTTACCTCCGAATTTCTTCTTCAATATACTCCTTGAGTATTGCAGGACATAATTGTCCCTCAGTCTTCAGACATTACGAAAGATTAAATTGATGAAATTCTTAGCTAGATTCATAATTTAAACAAATAGTCGCCATATTGGTGTCACTAATATGGCAGGAAAATTAACTTACATTTTCCGCAAGGATCGTTAAGTATTTCGTATTGTTTTTATTATCATTCCATGGAGTATTGCTGAATAAAATTATACTTTTTATTCAATGAAAATATTTCTGCTTTATTTCATTAGGGAAAAGCGAAGTATTTCTTTTGTTCGTCGCGTAGAAACGTCTCTCTCTCGCGCGTGACGTCATGATATCATGGCACGCAGTAATTTAATCGTAAATAATCGCATTTTTTATTATAATTCTTTCCACCTTTCTCATAGGAGTTTCTCACTCCCACAGTACCGTTTCTTGTGTTTTGAAGAATACGTGTATCAATTTTTCTTGCAATCTGTCCTCGCGTTTAGATTTGTATAGAAATTAACGTAAATACATACATATATACATACAAATATACATCCTTTTTTTATTATATAGTGATACTTTTGTATAAAAGTATTATTTCTTTAATATTCATGATGCATTTTCAATATGTTATATTTTTATTCATTTTGGTCGCAAACGGTCCACGCGTCTAAATATGTATAGAAATTAACGTAAATACATACATACAAACAAATATACGTCCTTTTTTATTATATATGTTACCAGGGAAAGGATTTCCAATATTAATAATAGAGAGACCAATAATCCTTACAAATTCTTTTAAACATTAATTTGCACGTTTCACAGAAGCTTTCGGCATCGCCATTATTAACATCGCAAAAATATTTGAACAACAACAATAACTGAAACACATAAATTAGTGTAAAAAAAGCTACACTGAGACGTACCTCTATGAGTGATATAAATTTACTTGCCCCAACTTTGGAACTTTCATCAATATATAATAAATCAATTAAATTTAAAAATAAGGTTAAGAAATTTCTTTTTACATTGAGACCACGTCCAATTTACTTATATTCTTCTCGGTATCTATCATTTCTTTCCTTTTTTACCTTAGAGCATCAATACATTTCCATATTAAAACTATAATCGTTATCAGGCGCTAAAAATTATTTGTAAACGAAGTGAGTAGCGGTAAGTTAATTCAAGGAATTTAATTGTTATTGATATTTCCAGTACAGGGTAGTCATAAATATTACAGACTAGCTCATAAAAACAATCTAAGTATATAACATCTCAAGATATCTATAGTCTTGCATACTCCTTTTCTAGGCGCGTTGTCAAGGATTGGGAATCGGCACTTGCCGAAATATCCACCCGTTATCGTAGATATAAGTTGTTATCCCAGCAGTGCTTCTTCCTCGTCGATTAGCTGTTGACATGATAAGTCAAATCATGACCAAAATTCTGATATTTGTAGACAATCCCACTTTAGTTGCATAGCATTCCATCTTCGATCATCAACTCCTAGTTGGAATGTTGTGTGGCAGTATTTTTCCGTTTTGTAACAGTCTTTCAGACGGAGTGCGTACCTTGCGACATTAGCGACGCGACTTCTTGGCGCTACGGAAAACAATATCCATTAATAAAATAACCTACCGAAAATATCTATCTATCGTGCAACATCTTATCTCAGTAGCACAATTGTCGTATACATTCACTGTACTTTTCTTAGAAGCTATGAACTCGATCACTGCATTAGTCATCTTATATAAGCGCCATATATATTAGCTTCTTATATGGTCAACCGTAACTTATAAGGCGATTTATTCCACTCAAACAAAAAATATAACGTTGCACGGTTCCATTGAATAAGAGTGTATCACCTTACCGTCAACGTTTTTCTTTCTGATAAAAATTGAAGAAATTCTTTCCGTTTTAGTTCGAATGGTATTTTTATTTTATTTCTGCAACTATGAATTTCTTCCATGTATACAACACCCAAACTTGAATCTTCTATTAAAACATACCTAAACCTGTCTAATGTCTCATAGAATTTTATTTATATTACTATACTACTTCCATATCTTTAAATTCTAGTTTTTTAATTTTTTTTCAGGGTAACAGGCCACATGGGGGTAATCCACAATGTGGCAACACACCCTTGAAAATCACACGAACGGATTTGCGGGGGATGCGAAAAAGTAGAGGAAGGTAGCCAAGAATTAAATAGGTCCCTCGGGCTATAGTTTACGGATCCTACTCAGCATTCGCCTAAAAGTAATGAAGGACAAACCGCTAGAAAACCAGCATCAGGTAGGTCGGGCATTGGGTACTTGTCCCACGCCCTTCCGATAGCGGGCTAGGAGTTTTCTGTGGGGACGCAGCTTTCCCTTCTCCGTGCCTCGACCAGTTTAGGAGGCAGCTGGCTGACTGTTCCAATGGGAACAGACAACAACTCTTACCGTTTGCCCAAGGTCTGGCCGACGTGCCTCGGCTTGTGGGAACCTTATTTCAAAAACGGAGAGAGGAAAAGGCATCCTCAAAGGTAGCCCTTTCCATTTCTCCGACAAGGTTCTGCCTACGAGAGAACATCCCTCGCAGGTTTTGCATGTGAGAAAATAGCCCTCGCATACATTCGTGTCGCCTTTAAATACTACACAGCGACGTGTTTTATTTTCAGACGATTTTATATTTCAACAGGAAGTAAACACGTTACCAATGTAAATGATTAAAAATTCGCTCATTTAAATACTAAGTCCGCGTTGGTTCACGTTTACCTTCTAATAAAATTTTCGGTAGAAATAGAAGTATTTTGGTGAGACAGACTTATAACTTTTTACGTTGTGGATGTGAATTTAATATAATCTAAAGGTTACTTTGCGCTTCATAAATACATAACTAAACGTTTTTTCCGCAAAGCGAACAAATCGAGTCCAAGCAGTTTCAAAATAGGTTTCAGACAGAGCACCGATTTGTTTCAAGATTACGGATAGCAGAGTGATAGTGATGACAAACTGCTTGCGGCTCTACATAACGACGAAAAGTATTTTATCTAAATCGGTTCCTCATTTTTAATATGAAAATCGAACAAAATCATCAAAACTTATGTTAAGAAATCTATGTAGATAAAAATATTGTTTCTAAATTAAATCTCTGGAGAGATGAAACTGGGATTGAATGGATGAAAGAACATTTCAAATAAAATCAAGAAAAAGTATAATCTTGCTGCGATTAAAATTACTCGAAACGCCAATAACGTTGGGTTTTTACCGAAAAATGCACTGGTTTCGTCATAGCACTCTTTAGCAATCTTAGCGGCTCATAGTATCTTTTGCTAACCTGTTAATGTGTCATTTTTATGTCAAATAAACACTCTGGTCAATTGAAAAACATATAAAATGTTTATAAATCAGTACAAATTGTTAACAGTGCTATATTAAACATAAAAAAGTACTTTAAAACCAGAATTAAATTATTATTATTATCAGTCTCAAATTTTTATCATGTATATATCGTGATAAACAAAGAATTAACGTCGGTTGAAAATAATAATTTTAAAACGACTTTTATAACAGACAAAATTAAAAAATGAAACACTTAAAATAAGTAACATTTAAAGCTGCCGCCCGGACTTTTCGACGCGGATTAGCGTCCAAACGTCCGGCAGCCTTAAATATAAATTTTACTTATTTTTGTGTTAATTTTTTAGTTTTGTCTTTTGTAAAGGTCATTTTAACATCATTATACGTCTTGATAATGCTAGTGATATGTTTTGATATATATGACTTGGTGCATTAGTTGTTGTCGTTGATTTTAAGTTTTTAAATTTATTTTAGGATTATTTGTCAAGTTTTAACATTTATAAAGCACTAAAATTAATAACTAAACTTATTACAATGTAACTATTGAATTTATTCAACTTTTTAATCTATCTGGATGTAGTTTTCACAAAGCAAACCGTTACGCTCTGTCATAGGAAAGTGTCAGTGTAATTCATACTAAGATAAATTCATACGTGTAATTAAAATGTGACAGATTCTATTGAAGGAAACCTGTGGGAGCTGTTCTCGATTCTCCTGGAGAGATGGAGTGGGTTACCTACGTCTCACGCTGGTTTTTTGAACTAAGGCTTCCACCTCGGCCTGTTTTGGGCATACGATAAGAGTTGCTCTCTGCTCCGATTGGAACAGTCGGCCAGCTGTCTCCTAAAATGGTTGAGGCCCGGAGAAGGGAATGCTGCGTCCTCACAGAAAATCCCTCTCCCGGTATCGGAAGGATATGGGACAATAACCAAGAACCCCACATACCTGATGAAGGTTTTTCTATGGTTTTACCTGCATCCCTTTTAGGGCGAATTTCCGGGTAGGATCCTTAAAACTACCTTGCGCTACTCTTCCTCATCCCACCTTTCAACCCCTTTCCTATGCTATAAGGGGAGACTGGCCACTATGTGGATTACCCTATATATAGCATGTCTACACCTTCTTCTTCGTCTTCTGCTGCCTTTGCAATTAAAGGGGAGTTGCCACAATGTTGCCTGTTACCCCCAAAAAATAAAATAAATTAAACATACATAAAAATAGCATAATGCCTTCAACCATTCCATTCGTAAAGTTATGTAGTTGAATACCGATATTCAATTTCTTCTATTAGACTTACATTTAACAGCATTGAATGAGTCGTAAAGGTAATACTGTACATGCTGCCAAGGTGTGATGAGTGTGAACGCTACTCACTGATGTTCTAGTTGCGAATATAATTTCGAACGATAGTGCATTAATTGAACAGCTATAAAATACATTAAAGTTTATTGCATCAATCCCAACAAACTTACCTCCGAGTCTAGGAAAGAGTAGTGAAGTTAGTTTATTCATATGATTGTAACCGTGATAGCAAAAGCCTGCATGTGAATGGAGCGATCATGATATTATATATTATATATCATAGCGATATTTCAGTTAAAGGGAAATTTTTGAGAAGTTACTACTAAATCACATATAATCTATCTATATAATAAAAAAGGATGTATATTTGTATGTATGTATGTATGTATTTACGTTGTTCTTTATACAAATTTTATCGCGTGGACAGAATGCAACAAAAATTGGTATACGTATTCTGCCAAAATCGAGAACCGGTACTGTGGGGGTGACAAACCCATAGCACATATGTGGAAAGAATTATAATTAAAAACCATTATCATTAAATGTTAAATTACTGCGCGCCAAGAGACAATGACGTCACGCGAGAGAAAGACGTTACTACGCAACGAACAAAGGAAATTCTCCTTTATCAGGAATGAAATAAAGCAGAAATATTTTCTTTAAATAAAAAATATAATTTTATACAGCAATACTCCATCGAATGATAATAAAGAAGAATACGAATTACTTTACCATCCTTGCGGAAAATGTAAGTTAATTTTCACGCTGTATTAGTTGTGAGTCTAGCTAACAATTTCATTAATATAATATTTCGTAATGTATGAAGACTGAGTGACAATTATATCCTGAAATACTCAAGGAATATATTTAAGTATACAATTAAATACTTTTTCGAGTTTATATAAATAAGTACACGGGCAACGCCGGGCATCCAGCTAGTTAATAATAATACAGTGTTATCTACATGATTAATAATATTCAAGAACAATTGACACAATATTGGAAGAAAAAACTTCTATTGGTTTTTTCAGGCTGTGCAGCATAATAAAGGCGAATATTAATAAAAGCGCTATCACAAAATCCCCGAGCAGATGGGTGGGCGGGCGTTAAGACAGTAAAGCTCCTTAAGAAGTAATGCTGAGAAAGGATGGGTAGGGAGAGCAGCTCAAAGTTTGTTGGTGTGTTATGGCGGTATTTGAATGGGGGACTGGGTTTCCACCCGTTGCACATAAAGCTGGGAAGAAAGCCTTGGGGCCGGCTATTAGAGCTTAGCAAGTCGTAAAGCAGCGAGAGATAAATCCACCGCGGTCGTGGCTGGGGATTGCGGTGTGGCTACTCGCACTACGCACGCCCAACTAACGACCAGCCCTAACTAACACACCACTCTCCGGCCGGATACGATAAAAACTATAAGCACAACGCTAGTTCCCCAATTATTGCCTTATTCCAGCTCTTGAGACACTGCTCAACGTTACTTTAACAACTCGTCATCGATTGTTTCCACAGACCATCATTCCTGATCAATTCTGATCCATTTGTTCAATTTCTTTACCCCTTCACCTTTGTCTCATACGTTCCCTCATCATTAATTTTCATTAATTGGTTTGTTCCATTCAGTTTTATATTTCTAACTGGCTGGGTGCCCGGCGTTGCCCGTGTACTTATTTATATAAACCCGAAAAGTATTAAATTAATCTTTAGTCAAGAAGTGACAACCTAAATCTAATTGTTCCTAGTTCCGTACATTCTTTCGACCGACAGTGCATTAATTGAACAGCTATAAAATACTTTGAATTTTATTGCATCAATCCCCCCAAAAAAATTTGAGTATTGCAGAATATAATTGTCCCACAGCCTTCAGACATTAGTAAATATTAAATGTATGAAATTGTTAACTACATTCCTAATGTAAACAAAAGTTCGCGTCACTAATATGGCAGGAAAATTAACTTACATTTCCTCAAGGATCGTAAAGTATTTCAAATTGTTTCTTTATTATCATTAGATGAAGTATTGCCGCATATAGTTATACTTTTTATTCAATCAAAATATTTCTGCTTCATTTCACTACTATTTTGTTGTTGTGCAGTACCGTCGCGTAGAAACGACTCTCTCTCGCGTTTGCAGTGACGTCACGGTATCTTGCCGCGTAGTAATTTAACACAAAATGTTCAAATTTTTTAATTATAATTATTTCCACCTTAATGCTAGTCGGTTCTCACACCCACCGTACTATATACTTTTATGGCGCGTGAATGTCTCGCGTGAAAGTCTCGTTTGTATCACGCGCCAACGGATAAATGTGACGTCACGGTCTCTTGGCGCGCATTAATTTTACACTAAATTATAACATTAACTCTTATGGGAAAATTCGTAAAAATAAATCAACTACAATTCTTTCCACCTTTATGCTATGGGTTTGTCACCCCCACAGTACCGGTTCTCGATTTTGGCAGAATACGTATACCAATTTTTGTTGCATTCTGTCCACGCGATAAAATTTGTATAAAGAACAACGTAAATACATACATACATACATACATACATACATACATACATACATACATACAAATATACATCCTTTTTTATTATATAGATTTTTTATTATATAGATTAGGTACTGGTTGTATGCAGAATTTAAGTTCAAAGAAGCATCGCTCATTTATTGTAGTGTACGGAACAAAGAATGAAGTATTTTAGGTTTATCTTTACGTGTTAAACATTAGAAGATCCGAATACTATAGCGCGTTATTGAGGATAGACGTCTCTTTAATTTATTTATGCTGATATTTTAGTAAAAAAACGTATATATTACTTTTGAATTTCTTGCTTACAAAAATGTAAGCAATCACTATATCAAGAAGTCAGAGACAGATGAGTTTGTTTATATTGTGGGGTTCGTTGATGCATTCTGCAATATTACGTTCCAGCAACGTCTTCCCATCAACATTCAAGAGTAGCTTGTGTTCGTATGCTGATAGTCACTCCCATATGAAATATGTGTGATGTATTCACGAAAAACTTCTGAGCCGTCAAAAAAACGTATGTACTTTTCCTCGCCATCACTAGCTCTAAGCCTTCTGTGGACGATTTTCCAGGTGGCAGTAGAGAGATTTTGTTTCATATCCATTTTTTTCAAATTTTAAACTACTTTTATTACAGAACGAAACTTTCTTTGCAGTCCAAGATTAAATTAGTACAATTAATGTACAATAAACGACTGAACGCTCTACACACTGTGATGATGTTATAACTAATTTAAAATAGAATAAAATAGGAATTTGTGGTATAGGGACTGGACGGTTTAGTTAGGGATAAGTGGAACAAGCGTTTGCATGATCTTTGGACGACGAAATAAAATTCATTTTCTAAGGGTTTTAAATAATGTTCTTCAATTCTTTTCGTGGTGACTATGCACTCGTAAATGTTTCGGGAAGATTATTATTTAGATTATTCGGGTACTCTATTGTCTTGGAGTAGTTAAGTTGTTTTTTGCACACTTCCACTCTCTTTGTTCTTTTTTTCGCTTAGAGTGTATCTCTACGTCTTTTATCTGATCTTATAGCCGATCTTTCTCTTCATCTCTTTGACCTGCTTCTTTCTGTCTGTCTTTCTTGTTTCTTTTCTTTCCTTTCTTTACTTTTCTTTGCCTTTTTCACTTTTTCTTGCTCACTTATCTACTCCAAGACAATGGAATACCCGAATTTGTGACCATTGTCAAGAAATTTCAAATCCAGATTGTTTCACGAATGCCTCTTGAGATTAATTTACGCTTCTACCGTTATCCGAAAAAGGACTATATACAGTTTGAAGTATGTTAGGATCGTCATACCTTCATATATTTTACTTGCTGAGTAGATATTTTCGTGTACTTGAACCCAATTTTAAAGCGCTGAGGAACGAAAGTTAAAAGTCGTGAGTATATACCACACACGTGACGATAATTGGAGGTTTAATTGAACCATTTAATTTAATAAATTCCACGATAATTTGAAGTAATTATAATAACAATAACATTGGACTGCCCGTAACAGGTTATTGATACCCTTTGAATTTTATTTTCCTTGATGCAGTTGTAGCAACTTTGCAGACAGCTTGAACGCCATATCTGCGCGACATACGTGATTATTTTGTCGATGTCGCGTCGTTTCATCTGTCAGCAGTGTTACAAACAAAACCTGCTTATTAGTTTCCAGCTCAACAGGGATTTCGGCTGAAGTCCAACACCGATTGCTGCTGATCTGTCCACTGTGTTCATCAATTCTGGAGCTTACGAAAATAAAACTGCGTGTAGAATGTATGAAATGGAAAATTTTAATTAATTTGTGGCTGTTATGTAGACGTTAATACTACCTCTATTATTGTCCAGTGAATACGGGTGTAGCATCTCCGCGAGGATAAAAATGATTTGTTGGTGAAACCGATCCAGGGTTTTTGATATGCCTGTAATTTTTGCTTCAGTGTTCTCTATTAATTATTTATTTGCAGCTTCAAAGAAGATGCTGAGTTTATTTCCACGTAGCAATATTAATTGCAGGCTTAGGATTGGCTCCGTTGCACCCCCAGACCGCATCTTTTCATGAATCATCTTTACAGATTCCCTGTTATAACCCCTGCGATCCAGTGAATGAAGGCGTAGCAAAAAACGTCTGTCTTTCAGGCCTCAGAAATTTTGTTTATTTCTCATGCTATTCTCCATCTTGTGGGAAAACCAGAGGCTTGAGATGTGTCCCTCTCGTTGCTAAAAGCTTCTGCCATTTGTCGACACTGAGCGGATTATTATATTCAATGATCTTGTTTTTGTGAAAACGACCGCTTTCAAATTTACCACACCTCTTCTTCTGTGATTCTCCATTTCAAACCCTCTTTTTCTAAGAGAATATGAATCCCGTTTCATATTTGAAGATTACACATTTTTATTAAAAACTAGCTGGGTGTCCGGCGTTGCCCGGGTTGCCATCTATCCATAACCCTCGATTTGACTCCAATCTCGGTTGTTTTTGCGTTATTTTTTTGCAACGCATCTTGACTCTTAACCATTAATGTATTTACCTCCCATGTTAAAGTGGTTGAACTCTTGACACCGAAAAAGGTTATTTGGACAAATATATCGGCCGTTTAATATGCTTGAAATTTTCCAGCCCCGTCCACCTTCTCTACTATGGGTTAAACAAAAATTTGATTGTCATAATTAAACTCGGTGCCATCAATAACCCCGGATTCGACTCCAATCTCGGTTGTTATTGTGTTATTTTTATGTAATTCCACTCCACCCCCACCCTTAATCGTGCTCCCTTCCCATTCCGAAAGGGGTTGAAATTGTACACTAACAACATCTGCAGAAAGACTATCAATGTCACTGATCCCCGATTTATTTATTCCACGCAAATTTAGACTGTTTGCCACGTTTGAAAATTTCCACCCTCGACCGGGGTGTTAAACCATAACCACGTTTTGGCTCCAATCTCGATCGTATTCGAGTATTTTTATGTAACGCCTCACCAAACCCTACCCCCAGCGTGGTTCCGTCCCATGTCGATAGAAGTTGAAATTATACACAGAGAACATATAGAGAAATATTATGAATTTAATTAAACCCATAAAAATATTTATTGGAGTCAAATATCGGTCGATGAACATGTTTCATTTCCACCCCCGTTTACCACCGCCCGTAGGAGTTAAACTGAAATTTGAATATCTTAATTAATCTTAGCGACATCCATAACCCCGGATTCTAGTCCAAACTCGTTTGTTTTTGCATTATTTTACGTAATGCAATTCCATCCCACCGTTAACGGTGCTCCACTTATAAGCACGAAAGGGGTTGAAATTATACATAGAGAACACGTAGAGAAATTTTATGAATCTCGATGATCACGAAAACAATCGTCCGTTTAACATTTTTGAAAATTTGTACCCTTGCTTACACCGCCCAGACCCTCCCACCCCCGAACGTTGCCCAGCTTGTCATAAATAAACTCAACGACATCCACAACCCTGGATTTGACGCCAAACTCAGTTGTATTCGCGTCATTTTCCTGTAACTTTCCTCAACCTCCACCGCTAATGGTGGTCATTTCCTAAGGTGTAAGGAATTTAAATTATATACAGATAACATCGGTAGTAACACTATCAATATCTTTTACCTCTACAAATTTGTATACGACTTAAATCGGCCATTTTATCATGGTTGAATATTTTCAGCCCCGACAGAGTTTGTTTCCTGGTAACAAGAAACACGTCTACTAAATTCGTGAAACATCTTCACGGGTGTAGATTTGTAGGCGGAACACACACACACATACAACCAATTTTATTTAATAGATGTGACTGCCAAAATGTTTTCCATATCACACTGTGTTACGTTCAGTTCTAAATGGTTTTTACCGACTTTCTGAAACTGTACTAGTTGCTGCATTAGAAGCTCTTTGATTTTGAAAATATATTACTAACGGAAATTATCTGCAACATATTTCTTAAAAATTTCTACTTCCAGAAAACTGTGATTACTGTAAACGCTTCGTTCTAAAAATAGAAAAATAAAAGGAAGATTTATTTATATTATTTTTACCCCTACAGATATTATTCATTTAAGCATGTTAACGATTGTCACTAAAATCTAAAACCAATTAGTAAGTTAAACTTATAATGTATTTTTTGTTAAGTCTGACAGTCAAATTTGAAAGTATTGTAATAAACAGATGATGGAAAATATTTCGGTTACCAAAGATTGAAGCCTTTCCCGGTGAAGTTGTTCAATAAATAGTTCTCGGAATTCACACGGGTTTTGCATATTTATATTTACACGCAACATTTCAACGACTGAAAGCACTGTCGTAATCTTCTAGGCGTTCGACCTTTTTTTTATGCACACACACACACACACACATATATATATATATATATATATATATATATATATCGATATTTGCTTGAGACACCCCTCCACTCCCACCCCTAAAGGTTCTCTCCTCCTCCTATGCCGAAATAGGTTGAAATTATACACTAAAAACATCGGGTGAAACACTATCAATCGCCTTAACTCCGAAAATTATTTATCCGACGTAAATATGAGCTGTTTGAGCCTGTTTAAAATTTTCCAGCCACTGGGGGTGGTAGACGTGTCTCACCCCCACAGTTTTTGTTTTCAAGGAACACACACACACACACACATATATATATATATATATATATTTATATTGCTTTCGATAGTTATCAGCGTATTATTATCATTCTTGCCGTGACTTACTTTTGTTGCAATTACTCTTCTACCTCGCCAACAGTTGAACAGATGTAGAACTTCGCCTAGAAGATTACGACAGTGCTTTCAGTCCTTGAAACGTTGCGTGTAAATATAAATGTGCAAAACCCGTGTGAATTCCGAGAACTATTTCGGTCGCCATTAATATTTGTTGTAGACCGTTCAACAAAAGGAATATTTATCTATTCATAGTGTGTTGAAAAATTTCATACTCTATATTTCTTGTATAAAACTCCAATGCGGTTGTCTACTCTCATGGAAACATCCTGTTGTGAGAGCATCTTCAGGTTCTTTTTATATGTGGGAAGCTGCGTCCATTATGCTAGCCAGCAGCTCATCTCGTCTGCCCTTTCACATCCAGAGGGATGCGCTGTGTTGATACAGATTCGCCTTGAGCAGGCTCCGTCGGGCTATTTGGTGCGTAATCCTCCAAGAGGTTCTATACAGAGAAATGATCTTTGTGTAAACAAAGAGATGATTTGTTTCGACAGATTCTGAGTCTTACGGACAAGGCTTGCATTCAGGTAACAGGTTTCGTATTAGAATAATCTTCGTCAAAAATTAGATGGGTAAAGCTGCGGTGAAAAGAAATATCTGGGGATTTGAAGAAATATTTCGGAAGTGGAGTGAATTTTTTTTGACTGTGTTAAAAGGTCAGAAAATATGAAATTAGTCCTCTTATAAAATGAAATCAGTCTTACTAGCCTTGGAGTGACTTCAGTAGCCAAAACCACCTAGCGCATAGATTCAATAACTCTAAAGAAAATTAATATTATTTTGCCTTCTCAACTTCGGTTAATTCGCATAGAAATTCTAATCCTCTTAAATAATGTTCTATCACTTGCCTTGCGCCTCAGTTTCTTTTACTATTCATTTAACTACTACTGCTGATTCTTACATACCTCATACACTTTGATAGCTTAAATTTTAACTATTGCTTAAAGCTGAAGGTAGCTCTATTTCTTTGATGACTACAGAATTCTTGCTGAAGCTCTGAATGCTCTGCACTGAAGTCGAAGTATTTTCTTTTTCTTATCGAAACGTATACTTCTCATTATTCCTTACCTCGTTTTCTTGTTTTCGATAGTTATCAGCGTATTATTATTATCATTCTTGCCGTGACTTACTTTTGCAATTCCTCTTCTACCTCGCTAACAGTTGAACAGATGTAGAATAATATTCCGTTTTAATCAACATGATTTCATTACGTTTTATATTTATTTATGAATATAAGAATTCAATTTATTCGTTAACTTGAAGTTTCATCTTAATCTTTATTTAATTTCAGTTTTATTTTCCTTGCATATGTTTAATCGATTTGGATTTGAAAATTTTGACACATTTATATCATTTTATTTTTTTCCATTGCAACCTGTGTTAAGAGTCTCGTTACAGTCTCAACTATCACCTTGTGATTGGTACTTTATAACCTAGCACATTCAGTTCTGCAATTCGTACTATTTCAGTGTTTGTTTTTCGTTATCCTTTGAAACCTATGACACACATTAATCGTTTACATACCTAAAAAATAGCAATTTTTTTGACGACTGTCACAAGGGAAAAAGTATATTATTTTCTTCAGAGGATGTAAGTATATGATAACAATGATGATTAAGAAAATATTTTTATTTTAGGGAATATAAAGAAAATAGTAATCAAGATGTACGATGTAATACTTAAGAGTTCCAAGAACCAAATAAATACAATAGACTGTTTGTATGAATGTATGTATGTTACTCATACAAATCTACACCTGTGGATCAAATTTCACCAACTTTCGTACACGTTCTCCTTGAAAACAAAAACTGTGGGGGTAAGACACGTCTACCACCCCCAGTGGCTGGAAATTTTTAACAGGCTCAAACAGCCCATATTTACGACGGATAAATAATTTTCGGAGGTAAGGCGATTGATAGTGTTTCACCCGATGTTTTTAGTGTATAATTTCAACCTATTTCGGCATAGGAGGAGAGAACCTTTAGGGGTGGGGGTGGAGAGGTATCTAAAGCAAATATAGAGAAAATAACCGAGATTGGAGTCAATTCCGGGGTTATGAATGTCGCTGAGTTTAATTATGACATTAAACTTTTCGACGGAAATATATTTTTGTTGAATAAATATTTTTTTTCGGGATAATGAGATAGATAGTATTTCTCCCGATGTTGTTTGTGTATAATTTCAACCCCTTTCAATTTATGAGGAATGAACCATTAGTGGTGGGGTTTAGATTTATTATTCATTTCATTAGTCCTCGGTCGAGGAAATAGGATACGTCATAATATAAGATAAGAAAACAGACATATTACAATTACAAACATTGTTCTTTACAAAAAATGTATAATATAAAGGAACGTTAAATGTACTAATATAACAGTGATTAAAGAAATGATACCTTCCATTTTCTTTCGACCGAGTTTCCAGCAGCAAATCTTATGTCGATTCCCGCTGAACATGAAAAAGAAAATAAGTTGGCAGTTAAATTCTACAAGATTATAATTTTAAAATAATAGCATAACTTGATAGAATACTAGAAAACTATTTTATTAAAGAGTATCTAATCTGTCATTCCTATCTACAAACTCTTTCAGCAAGTAATATGCTCCATTAATTAACAAAGATTTACATCTCTTTATAAATAAATGTTGTATAGTTGAAGTTTTTATTTCGTGCACAAGACTATTGTATTTATCTCGGAATAACGAATGCTTGACTAAAAAAGCTAAGACGATGTTTTTTAATGCGGAATTGGAGGAGGGTGGATTCAAGAAAATAACGCAAAAAAAACTAGATTAGAGTCAATTCCGGGGTTATGAATGTCGCTGAGTTTATTATGGCAACCCGGGCAACGCCGAGCACCAAGTTGGTACATCAATAAAATACAATTGCAACGAACTTGGATCGTATTTATCAGATTTATAAAATCACCCTTGACAGTGATCACGATTTCCAGTTGTTTTTTTCTCGAAAAGAAAACTTCGTGAGTGTTCTTTTTCCTGAGCCTCTTTAGTATCACTAGCTATTCTTTCTGAGTATTCTTAATTGGTCCTCTACGATAATTATTATCCACGGTAATAGAAAACACACGGGACGAGATCGGGATTATAGAATGGATGCAGTGCGAGTCGCGGCAATAATCAATCTCGTGTTCTATTCGTCGGACAAAAACCTCTGTCACGTCGCATACGACAGTTTCCAAAATATTGCAGAAAAATATTTTTAAACTATTTGTTAGTGAAAGATTCGGATCCTAATACTTCATTCAACATTTCATGTATTTTTCAAATCTTTCCCTAACCTTAACTTTGTATAGACACGTTGCACTCTAAAATGTGTCGCAGTTAATTTCACCAGTCACGGGGCGAACAACATTGGATACACGCTCATGAGGATTAAAATGCGACCACCTAGCACAAATTGTCTGTACATACTGGTTCATAAACGATGTATGTAGTATCACAGAATTTCGTCGATATAACCTATACGACCTACACAGTAATACATTGATACATTAACAGAAAAAATATTGTAATGAAAGGTTTTGAAATCAGAAAGAGCATAGATAACTTCTATTGTATTGTATAGTAGACCAAACTGTTAAATATTTTTATGTATTACTTTTATGCTAGTCGTGTTTCATTCTGCCTATAGAAAGATTCTCGTAGGTAGAGAGAGACCACGTTCGCCTCTCCACACTTCAGCATTGTGGCTCGAAATAGAAAGTAATACACGGAACCAGGACTGATGGAAACCCTCTGTCTGGCTTTTGTTTCGGAGACAAACATCACAAAGCCGTCGATACGATTCCTCGTTAAGAACAACCGTTCCATCCGAGGCGAACTCAATGCGAGCAGAGTACAAAGGCTGCGAATGGCGCAGATAGATTTCGCAAAGCAATCTTCAACGACCTCCGTGTTCACGACGAAAATAAGAGCCAATTCGTGACAAATCGTAAAAACCTACTTAACTTCTCTCCGGGTTACTTAGATATTGTAGTGCCAAATGCGTAAATGTGGATTTAAGATCTTAAAAAAAAATTCAGTATAAATTACACGAGAATAACATTAACAAAGAAATAGAATTCAGGCAGTACAAATGTCAATAACTAAATTTTAGACTTATTATGTTGACACTGATAAGCAGACTATCGAAACAGTTTCACGTAAGTGCAAGGATCGTTTTAATAATTTCCACGAGCAAATCACTACAGAATTGCAATGTTATGAATCAACGGTCCGACTGAATAAAATTACAATTTTTGGTACTGTTGTATTAAAATTCACAGTGAACCATCTCAAATTTTTGTTTTAGGACAACAGGCTACATGAGGGTGATCTACATTGGTCAACTCCCCTTTAATAGCATAGGAAGGGATTTGAAAGGGGGCATGCGGAAGGGTAGAGGAAGGTAGCCAAGGGTTACTAGGATCCGTGGGCTATATTTTAAGGATCCTACCCGGCATTCGCCTAAAGAAATGCAGGGAAAACCCTAGAAAAACCTGCATCAGGTAGGTCGGGCATTGGGTACTTGTCCCACGCCCTTCCGATAGCGGGAGAGGAGTTTGCTGTGGGGACGCAGCATTCCCTTCTCCGTACCTCGACCAGTTTAGGAGGCAGCTGGCCGACTATTCCAATGGGAATAGCGGACAACTCTTACCGTATGCCCAAGGTCTGTGACACCGGAACATACACCTCTCAAAACAGACCGAGGTGCCTCGGCTTGTGGGAACCTTAGTTCAAAAAAAACCCAGAGAGATGTGAAGGCATCCCCAAAGGTAGCCTCCGCCAGAGCTCTTCCCTCTTCCCTCTCAAATTTAATTGAGGAAAATCTTTTTATACTTGTACAAACGTAACGTGGGAGCATGAAAATTTATTGTGAAAGCAGAAGAAAATCAGTCATTATTCCGAAGATTTACTTTATTAAAATTTACGAAAATATAGGTACAGTAATATAAAACAATTATTTTTGTATCTTTTACTTATATTAACAATCTGCTCTGTTGATCTATGAGTAATTTATTTATATAAAGAAGTACATGTGAGATGTCACCACAGTGGAGGGCTTCCACAAAATTATTTACTACTATACAGTTAATATTTTATAGGATTATTGACATCAAACAGTTGTTTAGAAATATTGTGTTGAGCTCTATTTTAGATGAAACGTGAATTTGTTATATTAAGCGTAAATAGTGCAATGAAAATAATTCAATATTAAAAATAGTATGAATGAGTAATTAAGATTAGATGTGCGTCAGTTATAAAAAGCGGTTGATAATTATATTTTTGTACTGTTGGGATATACAATAGCTCATTTATACATTTTTATTGGCCTAATTTTTTATACCTCACCAAAATTGTGATGGGGTGCATTTTAAGAAGAGCAGAGACAGCACGGGCGAATGACATCGGAGAGACACTCAGCAGCCTGGATTTGACTGATATCGGTCACTTCTGACGCTAGCGTTATTAAAATACAAAATTGATAGTATTGGAATTGGTCGAATACGAGCAGATAGTATAGGTTCAGTTTAGTAGAAATGGCAAGTGTTACTTGAGTTTAAATTCACAATTTTCCTGTTGATCAGGAATTTCTGAACGAGTCTGTTTGCTGCATAAGAACGCCTCCTTTGTTTGCGCCGTAGAAAAATCCGAGTGGGAGAAGTCAGGTAGCACTAGACCAGTGACGTGGGGTTTACATTATCCAGTGAGCGGCTTGGTCACATTGACGTATTTAAATAAGGACTTTTCAAAAAACCGTAAGGCGACTAAACTATCAAATTATATGTATGATTATTTAATGAACACCAAATTCAGGCTTTGTGTTTTTTTAATCATTTTCAATAGTTACTCTTGCCCATATGGCGTTGAGCAGAAATAGTATTACTTGCTAATTACATTTGCCGGAATTGAACACATTTTATTATATAAAGTTGTATATTTAATCTAGTGACACTCAAATACATTAATTTGTAATTCAACAATGAAATTAATTTGATCATTATATTTGGACGGCTTAAAATTTAACGGGTAATGATGCTGTTTGACGTTGTTAATTAAGTATGCTTTTGAGAACAGTAAATGTATTTATTTTCAAAAAATATCACAAATAATGCATGATCAAACAAAGCACTAAAATTCGATATAAGCTGAATACTGATAAAAATTTACGTCTATAGCCGCATCTAAAAATATTATAGAAAAGTATCTGTATATGAGCAATGCTGAGATGGTGTGGTTTAGTACAGTGCTGCCGTTCCTGATGTTCGAAGTTCCGTTCAATGTCATAATAGCACTTTTCGTTTACTGGAAGTATCTGTGGTAACGGTGAATGGACAATGCTGTATTATTTGTCACAAGAATCTTTTTTTCGTTCACTATGACGGCGTCGCTGACCTGCTGTGGCGTAGTGTAGTGGTCAGCGTCGTTGTCTCACATCACTGAGGTCCAGGGTTCGAATCCCGGCGAGGGCATGTAGTGTGTCTATCTCATTTTCAATATGATCACCCAACCCATTGAGGAGCTCCCGCAGCCTTGTTCGCAAGACAGAATGCGAAAATGGGTCAATCACTCCCGCTATCGGAAGGGCGTGGGACAAGTACCCAATGCCCGACCTAACTGATGCAGGTTTTTCTAGGGTTTTTCCTGCATTTCTTTAGGCGAATGCCAGGTAGGATCCTTAAAATATAGCCCGGGGGCCGTTGTTAACCCTTGGCTACCTTCCTCTACCCTTCCACATCCACCCTTTCAAATCCCTTCCTATGCTATTAAAGGGGAGTTGCCCAAAGTGGATTACCCTCATGTAGCCTGTTGCCCAAAAAAAAAAAATTCTCCTCAAATATATAATATTCAAATATAGCCCGGGGGGCCCTAGTAACCCGTGGGCTACCTTCCTCTACTCTTCCGCATCCCCCCCTTTCAAATCCTTTCCTATGCTATTAAAGGGGAGTTGCCCAATGTGGATTACCCTCATGTAGCCTGTTGCCCTAAAAAAAATCCTCCTCAAACCTCCGTGAAAAAGCCTGCGAGAGGATTCTCTCGCAGGTAACCTGCGAGGGATGTTCTCTCGCAGGCAAAATTTTGTAGGAGAGATACGAAGGGGCTACATTTGGTGATTCCTTTTCCTCTCCGTTTTTGAACTAAGGTTCCCACAAGCCGAAGCACCTCGGCCTCTTCTGAGAGGTGTATGTTCTGGGTTAACAGACCTTGGGCATACGGAATTCAACTCCATTCTCATTGGAATAGTCGGCCAGCTGCCTCCTAAACTGGTCGAGGCACGGAGAAGGGAATGCTGCGTCCTCACAGCAAACTCCTCTCCCACTATCGGAAGGGCGTAGAGCAAGTACCCAATGCCCGTCCTACCTGATGAAGGTTTTTCTAGGGTTTTCCCTGCATTTCTTTAGGCGAATGCCGGGTAGGATCCTTAAATCGTAGCCCTAGTAACCCTTGGCTACCTTCCTTTACCCTTCCGCACCCCCCCTTTCAACTATGCTATTAAAGGGGAGTTGCCCAACGTGGAATACCCTCATGTAGCCTGTTGCCCTAAAAATAATCCTCCTCAAAACTCCGTAAGGCAATGGGACTAATTTCCTTATACGAAAAAGGTTCTCAAGGCAGAACTTTCCTTTCAGCAGTGTTAGTACTGATAACTAACATCAATCGTCATGACTATATTCACTCTTACGTTTGACGAAGAAAATGAAATGTCGATTTCTCGATACGCAACAGAGGAAATCAATTCATTTGACAACTGAGTGAAGATTTGAATTACATCAGGTTTCGTTTCAGTACAAAATATTTTATTAATAAATTTTTCGCGGTTGAGCACCAGGTTCAGATTTCTATAGAAAGTCGGCGTTGACGTTTCTACGGTCATTCTCTACCGCAGTCTTAATATATAAGAGAAAAGTCTTACGTTCTGTTTATATAGAAACCTGAACCCGGGGCTCAACCGCGAAAAATTTAACAATTGAAAGTTCAAATTCATTAAAATATTTTGTAATTATGAGGTAGATGAAAATGATATTATAATTAACTGTTACAAAAAACGGAATATTTTTCCAAATCTTCAATAGTATGTAAACTGGAAGTTGTAGCCAAAATATATTCTACTATCTACAGCGTCCATTCGTCGTAACTATATTGATAATTTGCACCATATTGATTGGCTTCACGGATTGAATCCCACTCGGGAGTATTTCCTTTACATGCTATTTGAAAAAAACGCAGTAGTCGGATGACTATTTTTATCATTATTTAATTGAGCTTATATTGGGTAGCCCTAAATGGTTTTTCTTGAGCCTATTTCTAGGTCGAGGGCGATCAATTTTGCCATATGTAAATGCAAAGCTTGAAAGTAATTTGAAGCATACTTGTCATAGTTATCAATCTCGCGTCATCCACGACATATTATTTCCCATCCTCAAAAACTACTTCTTTTCAGTATTCGAATAACATTTTTTTTTTAGATTTCGCATGTTTCTAAAAATGATTTTCTATTAGGGAACTAATTTCAATTGAAATTTTAGCTATCCGTAAATACAACGGTTGCCATATTTTTAACCGACAATTTTTCAAAGTATCGCAGTTAAAGTCGAGAGCAAAAGTGAGATATTTCTGTGATAATTAATTATGAGTTTATTCGATTCGCGTTCTGCCGAACTCAATTGTGTGGACGTCTTGTTCGCAGAACAGAGCAGACAGGTACAAGACGGAGTTTCTGTAGTCTTAATTATTTTGTAGCGTCTCTTCACAAAGTTTGTCTTTGAGCGGAGGGAGCTAAAAGTTTTACGCTGGTCTCCGTCTGTCGCACATTATATTACGTCGGCGTGTTGAGCATATCGTGAGGAGACGCCACTTTCCACTTGTGTAAGGCAATTTGCTTTTGTTTCGCACCACGTGTACTCTGCAGTCAAGCAAACGTCTTACGTCGACGCATATGTTTATGCATACACGCTCGTACACTATTTTGACCCTGCCCCTATTGGTATATATTTTTCACAACAAATATTTTTTTTTAAGATCAGGGAATTCTTGAGCACGAACAATTGTCATTCTCAACCTTCATGTTCAGAAAAGTAAAGAGTTTGCAGGTTTACGTTAGACAAGAAATAACTATTATGATCTATCCGTCTGTTAAATATAAAGAAATATAATTGTTATACATTGCTTACAAGAGAAATTATTATTATAATATTATGTAATTAAATTTATTATGACTGAGATTTAATTACAAACCCATGGTCTTCATTAGCAGTCTCCATTATAAAAAATAAACAATTAAATTTTAAATCCAGAAATTTATTCATTTTTATTGGCTGAAGTTTTCAGCACTATATTTCATAATTTAAATAATTTTTTTGAATAAAAATTGAAAATATTACAATTGTACAAATTGTAAATTCTTAATATTTGTGTTTGTATATTGTAATAATTAAAATAATAGGCTTTTTAATTAAAAATATCAATAAAATTTACAAGCAATATTTTTATTGTGGCAATAACTAAAACAATTACAAATTTATAATATTGAATTTCTCAGGGTCTTCACTGGGTTTGATAATGCACGAATCAATAATATTTATAATACTATCAACAACAAATTACTATTAAAAGAAAAGAAAATTTACTCGTCAATTATACTGGAACGAAATTAAAAGTAAAAAGATTCACAATTTTAATCAAAAAGAGAACGAAATCTGACGGCTAATCTTTCAATTACGTTTACATAATTAATTGTTTTTTTAAATTGTTACTCACGTCTGCCCAGCATTCCAGCGTACCTTTAATTTTCGAAAACACTATTGCGGGTTTTACACTGTTTCTAAACTCACAGATTCTACACCAAATTTTTAAGCCTCAATTTTATATGTCGTCAGGAACTCGGATGATCCTCCTTTCGTCATCTATCGGTTGACCGCTCGCCTTAGGTGAATTCTGCGATTTGTCGATTGAGTAGTCTTTATTGTTCCGGACTTAAACTGAAACTTTTGCTATTTCTGGCTGGCTCTGGACACAAAACTGCTTTTTCTTAGCAGGTTTCGACGTTATACTTTTATGAATGTTTTACTTTGTCCTGCTAATTGCCAACCCTGTTGAATTCTCCTTCCAAAAACTGTTATACCTCGACGAGGTCTTTCCGTGAATTCTCTCTCACCAAATATCCATGCGAACTGTACTTCACCAAAACTTCCAGCGAATTGAAACGCTCGTCTCGCAATTTGAGCGCGCATACGCCATTTTGACAGACCTTCCGACAAAGGAACAGAGCCGAGTTTTCTATTGTTGTTTGAAAAGCTCCTGCCGCTACAAAGGATTTCTCAAACAATTTATATTGAAAAAAATTTATGTTGAAACAATTAATGTCCTAATTAATTGGTATTAGAATATAAATGGCTATATATCATGTATGCAACCAGAAACCAAATTTAGATTATTAATAATGGTTTTATTGTTACGTAATGTAAATTACACAATAATGTCTTTCATTATTTATACATAATCATAACTGAGACAATCTCGCTTCACTACTATATATGTTTCGCGCAAAGGTTTCTGTAAACTCTTCAATTTAGCAACTATTTGTATAATTTATTATTATGAATGTCATTATGGGGACGAAATAAGAGTTGAATTTTATAATATTTATATATAAGAATTTTATTTTTTGCTCATTAATGTGGCGAGACGAAACTGATTCCGCTTTCTCTGGAGTTCCTTCAGATCCACTTTACTGCATCTTTCTCTCCTTCCTGTTTAGATGCACTGAAGTAAGAACTTTTGAACACGACTTTTTAGAAATACAATCTGTCGCGTTTCAGATAACTTTTCTCAGCAAAGAGGGGTTTGCCCCGAGGTCGTTGTTGAGCTTCACGGATCTTTTGCCTACATATATTAAATTATGTCTCATGTACACGGCTTTTGGTACTTTATCACTTTTGAAAACTTTCAAATCTTTCCTGTAAAACATATCTCACTGCTTGTAACGGCGATAATGCACAGAAATAATTCTTCATTTTGTATTCCTGATTACTTTTATCACATTAACTTACTTCTCAATACATAAGCTACACAGAAGTACGTGAAAATAATAGTTATTTGCCTCAAGTTATTTAAATAATAGGCTGTGTCATGTTCAATCCACGCAGTAGGCTATATTTAAAAATTTGTACGTAAGCGCGGACGTTATTCAAAATGTTTTTTTTCTTCAGATTAATGATATCATAATCTTCTTAGATTCTTACTTTACTTAATTCAACTTACCTTTAGGACAATCTGCAAAAAAAATAGTTTTTACGGACCCTCGCTTCTTCTAAATTTAAATTATCAATCTTGGAAAGCTTCAACAGTCCTATCAGTTATTTTCAATAAATTCGTTACTACAATATATACGCGTTGTGTGAAACCTGTTACACATACTACATATTTCATTACTTGCGAAAGCGTCACTAACAAATTCCTTTATACATAGATAAATTTTCTCGTTGATGTTTATTGAACAGGAAAATCTATTCTATCCTATTTGATAATGGCAATTCTGCTGGTGTTTAATCTAATTCCATTGCTTTTCCATGGTTAAATTATTATATTTTACCAACTTCTATGCAACGTTCCAAGAACCATGGTGAACGTATACCGTTATTTTCTTTCTCACGTTACATTTAACTCATTTTTCCAGTATAAATTTTTTCCAGTTAATTATTTTTTCTACATTTTCACCCGTTATCTTGATTCAAAAATATTTGTTTACCAACCAATAATATATCAAAAACCGAAGATTTTTCGGGTGTATATTCTGGATAAACAGTTCATGGTTTACCACCTAGATTAAAGCACGCTTAAGCTTCTAATTTGAGAAAGATGACAGAGCGCGCCACCGAAACGTCGAGGCTTAATCTTGGTTTAACCCGGGTGGAAACCAAAGAATTGCTTATTCAACCAATGATATGTTCCATAAAAACAAATGTATTTTGTAGAAAGAGAATTTTAAGTTTCAACATTTTCAAAATGTGTATGAAAATTTAAGAATATCTCAAAGTTATTCACCGCTTGCTAGTAAAATCGTTCAGGCATTTTGTAAGGCGATCAAAGTCCTTGGAGAATCAATTAAAAGAATGTTTCGGAATGTTTGAAAATGATAAAAATATTTTTGCAGCAATAAATAACAATGAGAAAAAAGTTTAATCAAAATATTTATTGTGGAAAGTGATATAAATCATCGTGAGAAACGTGGCATTATTTGTAGGGAATAATTACCATATTTAAAACAGTTTCTTTTTCGGTTTACTACTTGGAATGTCATTATAGCTGATTCTAACAAAATCGGGACTATTTTATCGTCATAAATTTCGAGCTCATTTCATTTTGCTTATATAATTAAATGATTGAAACTAGCACTATATAAAAAAGTAGTTATACAAATGTATCATTAATTTCATAAAGACTTACGACATACAATTATGGGGATGCACAAAGCCCACTAATCAAAAAATAATACAAAAATTCTATTGCGAAACGCACCTTGGTTTCTGCCGAACTTCACCCTGCTCAATGATTTGAACATACCATTAATTACCGACGAAATTAAGAGATTCTGGGAACTCTACTTCGAATACATCAGAAATAGTTAATATCTAGGGGTAGAGAGAAGACTCAGAAGATTGTGGCCTACGGACCTAAAGCCAGACATGCACAACATGAATTAAATAAACCAAACATACCAACGGAATACGAGATAATGGTCAATAGACCATTACTCTGCCAATATAATATTGATTTATTGTAATGTAATTTATGTAGATACTAAATTAGCAGCAAAATAATAAATAAATAAATATAATTAAAACATACGTTTGAAATTTCAACAAATTGCGTAGTTTAATTTATAGAACAATCTTGAAATACCGTGGAAAAAGGAATATGATAAACTGTATATTAATATTATTAATTATACGGATTTTAAAGTTTCTGTATTTGAATATGGGCTCTTATACAGCTAAATTTAGTCACAGTGTTGAGCTAATATTGTAGCCCTTTACATTAAATTGCTATCACATTAATTACCCGTGCTGTCAAAATCAATTTCACCCTTTTCATATATATATTATATATATATATAATTATATATATATAGTAATGCCAATTGTTTGATAAATCCATTATAGCGGTCTGATCGAACAAAGCAACAATGGGAAAGCGAGCTCAGCCACTTTTGTTGAAAAGTCAAAATGGCGTTTGCGCGCATGAAAGTCGGGCAGTTTACGTCTATAACCAGGCAGGAAAGGAAGTCAGTTTGTTTTACGTCTACAGCCAGCTAGGATAGAGTTGGTGATGAAAGATTGCTGTGGACAAATTAATTGTTTTTCTGGTGAGCAGCAAAGAGCGGAATAGTAAAGTTGACAGTTTAAATCTACAGCAAGGAGATAAAGAAAAGTTAGTTTGCTCCGAAAGAATAAACACTTAAAATAAATCTTCAAGGAGCTACGTTGCAGTTTAAGTCCAAATCAGTAAAAGACTAATAAATCTACGAATCATAGGATTCCTGTAAGGCAAGCAGACATCAGATAGCTGACATGCAGGAGGATCATCCGAGTTCCTGGGAGCCTATCAATTTTGACTTCAATAGTGTAAAATCTGTGAGTCGACATTTAGAAACAGTGTATAATTTTGCAATAGTGTACTTCCGAAACCAAAAAGAATGCTGGTACCAGCTGGACAGTATGTAAGTAACAAAACCAAAACTAATGATTAATTGAAACGCTAATTAAAGGATAAAGTCAGATTTCGATCTCTTTTAAATTGTCAATCAGAGTTAATTTCTTTACTTTTAATTTCTTTCATTCTATCGACATATTGTTTAGGTAAATTGAAAACTGTTTTGTTAATGAGATTTTAAGTCAATTTGTTGTGTTCATTATCAAACCCAGTCAAGGCCCTGAGAGGACCAGATCTCAAATTTTGTGTTTGTAATTATCTTTTATTGCGACAAAATAAAATAAAAATATTCTGTTTGTTAATTTTTGATTATTATTTCATTTAATAAACGACCTACTATTTGATTATTACAATATATATATATATATATATATATATATATAGACGTGGTCAACATAAACTGTGTTAGCAGATAATTTACTTCAATAACTCCAATGTATCTGAAATTTCGAATAGTTTTATTTAGATGACTACATACGTTTCTATATTCCAGATAAATTCTTATCTCAGTAAGAATTTTTATGAATTTAGTATTTGTCATGACTTGTAGCTGATTTTTTATTAGAAAAAAATTCTTATACAAAATATTGTTTCTTATTATTAAATTTGCTAATTTTTCCTTAATAATCGTCAACAAAAAATAAGTCTAACCAATTTTAAATTAGATTACTGTTGATATACGACAATGATTACAGACATTTTACACAAAACGGAGAAGATTTTTTCACCATAACATGTAATAGTGGACCATTTTCAACATCTTATTACTAAACACTTCTCTTCCGCATCCATAATAACAGTAGGGCTGAAAATTTGGCTTGAACGCATTATGACTTTCTCCATGCAGCTGAGCGGGCCAAAAATGATTGATTCGAAACCAAATTAGAACATTCTGAATATAAAGTTATTAACACATTATCAAATGCATACGTAGTCTTATCTTTAAACCAATAAATCACCACTAATTAAGATACATACTGGAGTAAATATTTAATTAAGACTATAAATGTTTATAAATTTAAAATATTTTGTTTCTAGGGACAGGGTTACAAATACATCATAGACTTTCTCTACCACACTTTTGTCTACTTGTTAATTTTAAGGAATGTTGAACTGCAAATCTGTCAAAAGTTCAGAAAAATACCCAACATAATATTTTAGAACTAAATCACAGAAAAGTCAGGATGGGATCTAATAGCCAGACTTTTTAATAAAATTATGAATGAAGCGTAACCCGGGTGGAGATGTGAGAACTCAATTAGAAGTCCTGCATTGTTATTACTCGCAGAGGAGTTCGGGCCGTGGAGAAGGGATCATCTTATGTTAATCAATAAGCGAGCAAGACTGAGCTGCTAATCCAGGCTCAGAGGCAGTGCATTAATCTCCCGTGACAGGCAGCTTGAAAGGGAAAGGGAAGGACCAGCCCGGACGAGAACCAATTTTCTCTGACGTCATCGTATTTTTCACCGTAATGTCATCGCCGCTAAATTTATTGCGCATTGAAATTCGGGAAACCATGCGAACCGGTAATGAAATATCGTTAAACGGTCGCCTTGAATAATCAATTATACTTAACACGAAATTGATCATATCGATCGAGGTACGTAGAGCAGCGATGTTCGGGGATAAATCACGGAGTAAAGCATACGCGCGTCGAAAGAATTAAGTGTGATCAACTGCGGCGAAGCCTTCGACAATCTATTAGGACCTGAACTTACTGCCAGTTATAATTTTTTCTAAATGGTCGAAACCTTGCGTCGAATCGTCTGGAACCCAGTGCTCGATGTAGTGAAGTTACCTACTCGATAACAGACAGTTAGAAGAACTAAAGAAACACTGTATTAATGTTAGAAAATATCATAACGTACAGCATTCATTCCATACTACTGTTTTTCTTAACTTCAACCGCAAATTCCACAACAGTCGATAACACTTCTAAAGATATAGCTTTGGATCAGTGGAAATTTTATGATGCAATAGCAACCGAAATGAGAAATGTACGATCATAGAATAACTAGTGGGACGGTTAGAGAAAGTAAAATTTTGATTTTTCCGAATAAGCCCCAAGGTTAGATTAGTTCAATTTAGTGGAATGTTCTTTGCTAGAAAAAAACAGTTGTTTTCTAAATAAATAAACATCAGCCAATTTTAGGTCAGAAAAAGGAATTTAAATTAACAACGTTTCATCGCTTAATTTTCTACCTCATCAGGTTCAAGTTTAAAACTATAAAAAGAACAATACAATTATTTTAAGAAACAATTTGGCAAATAACGTTACCTGTGTACTTATTTATATAAACCCGAAAAAGTATTATTCTATATTAATCTCTAGTCAAGAAGTGATTTAAGCTAAATTTAACTGTTCCTAGTTCCGTTAATACTTTTGACCGATAGTGCATGAATTGAACAGCTAAATTTTATTGCATTTTCCCCAACCAACATTCCTCCGAATTTCTTCTTCAATATTGAGTATTGCAGGATATAATTGACCCTCAGTCTTCAGACATTTCTAAAGATGAAATTGATGAAATTGTTACTATACTCATCATTTAAACAAATAGTCGCCATATTGTAGTCGTGTAAGCCACCTGCACAGTTGTTGATTGAGACACTTGTCGCTTGAAAAATATAAATAAGCCTGCTGTTTCAAACTCAATAGCAAAATATGTTAATTTTCCCGCCATTATTGATTATTAGATTCCATTTGACACATTTTTTAAATGGTAGCGTTACTATATAGAAGATTATTTTATCAATTGGCATAATTGACGCTCAAAATATTATATTATTTGCATAAACTCGCGAGACTAACATACCCTGTATTTTGTATTGTCTATCTGCTATCCAATATTTGCGAGAAGGTTGAAACATCTTAATTTATTGACATTTACAACGTTACATGTTTTATGGGGATAGTACGGATTAACAACAGGGTATTATCTTAATCCCATAAGAGAGTGAACTCTTTACGGGGCTGCGAACTCATCCTTTGAAGTTTAGTCGTGCCCTCTAGTGAGTTATTAGGGTAAAGGGGAGCTTCGGCATCAATTGGCTATTAGCGCCCGCTGAGGAAATGATGGACGATGGACGAGAACTTTGGACAGAATGAAGGCGTCGGTTGTGTTACATGACCCTTAGGCGAAAATCGATGTCAACAGTAAAAATATTAGAATTGTTTTTGTCTTCAAAACAGCTTCAAATAAAAAGGTTTTTTTTTTCAACATAAAAAATAATTTGACCATTTAAGCAAACCGTTACATTCAATTAGCGTCTTTTATTTATTCGTATTGTCTTTTAAATTAAAATTTAATAACGTCATACCAGTTTCACGCTAAATATTTTATAGTTAAGTACTTTTAATAGCCCTGATGGTAATTTAAAGAAATCAATTAAGTAAATTTCTCAATATGTTTGTTTCTCACATAACGTAAGTTCAAGGGACGTGACTAAATGGACGGTAACTGATCCCAATTATTAATTTGGAATCATCGCATCAACATGTGTTTATATATTTAATTTTAAATTGACATGGGATCGATCCCATAACAATAGAATTCCATAATCGCAGGAAACGATTTCGTTGCAAATTAAAGAATGTTAAAATTGAAATGGTTTCAGATTTAAATGAATTGAGTCCATTAGGAGAAAGGAGAATAACGTACAAATATAGGAAAATAAAACACCGAAGTATGCATCAATGAAGTCATCAATAAAAAAGAAAAGACACACACAGTTATAATAACAATGCACAAAAACGCAAAAATAAACTTTTAAAAGAAAATGATAGTGTATATTTATATATATATATATATATTTATATAATTGAAAAATGATAAAGGAATAACCCAGCAGGAAAAATGATAGGCACAAAAGTTCATACATTATTACTTAATATAGCCTGAAATATAATATAATGGATTAATTTTATTTATAATATTTACATATTCTATACATGTTAAGTAAAACATTTTTTTATGAAATAACTTAACACCATAGTATATACGAAATAGAGGAACTCGATCGCCTTTACACATAATTAACATTACGTAACTATATATCCAATAAATCTTATATAAAAGCAAGCATTTATGTTCAGCGAATGGAATCCATATAAACATTACTTATTTGCTTATTCTGGGACTCATGTATTGTAGTAATTGGTAATTAAGACATTGTTCTAATTGGAAAGTTGGATTGTAGAGGACTCATTATTAGTGGATATAGAGCGGACGCCGCAACAATCCGGCGAGGCAAAGAAAACATTGTTGATCAGTTGAGAGAGTTTACGCGCTCAAAATCTACGAGACGAAGAGTACAGTCGGGCCGTAGGCAGTGAGGAGAAAAGACTAAAATTCCAAGTCTTGAAAATTTGAACAGTACAGTTGGGCAGCAGACAGCGAATAGACCAGACGAAAAGTTTTACAATCGGCAGTCAGAACGAAAGAATGTGGTCCAGTCACAAACGCACTTTCAAATATTAAAAAGTAAAGCAGTATTCAGTCGGGAAGGAGACAGAGCAACTAGTTGCAGTAAAGCATCGAGAACCAACTAATTTGTGATAAACCAACTAACCAACTACTCCAATTAGAGCCTGTGAACATTTAGAGTCTGTGAGAATTTAGAATCAGTGATGTCCCCAAAATTGTACACGAAAAACTAAAAATGAGACCTGGGCAGCCGTAAGTAGAGAAAAACTTTAAAATCATTTGTAAACCGTGTTTAAAAGATAAAAGTCAGATCGTTCTTTAATTATTTAATTATCGATAAAATGAGATCGTTAATTCTTGATAAAATTGAAATTGTTAAATTCAATCTTTAGTATTATTTCTTACGCAACAAATTTCGTCTATGTTCAGACGCATTGATTTCCATAAAAGGTAAATGTAATTTTGATTATATAAATTCTGCAATTTATCAAACCCAGTTCAAGACCCTGAGATCCTAAATATTTTGTGTATTTTATAATTGTTTTTAAATTTGGCTTAATAAATTTTAATCTCCCATATAAAGTAAATTTGTGTTTTTTTCATTTGTTAAATTCAGCCATTATTATTATATTTAATTATTACAATATATATATTAACTTTTCTAAAAAAACGAATGTAGCATGTAAATATTTGTTATGGACCAACGATTTGTCGGCAGTAAACCATGAGACGAGTCCGCGATCCAATTTTGCAACTTTCGTTCCATTCATGTGTAATTTTTCATTAAAATTTCATTTTAGTTGGAAGCCAAACTGCAAGTTAACGTACTTCAAATTATAATTTTGGAAATAGTGAATGAATGTTTTATGACAAGGATTAAGTCTAAACAGATAACATATTTTCTTGATGACTGGAATCCTACCATGAAAATGCTACGATACTTTTCTGTTTAAAAATATAAAAACGTCCGTATACATGAATACTAATTAGATAAAGACGTCTGTTAAAGGACAAAGTTAGGTGCCACAAAACGTTTCTATTATTATGGTTGCTTTTGTCATGTGATTCAAAATCGTAAAAACTATTAAAAAACAGGTCATTCACTAAAAATCTTTCGAGTCCCTCAACTGCTTGTTTTCATTGTATTTTACTTACAGCTCTTACGTTTTTGACTCACCTTACAAGAGCCATGTATATATTGTAATAAACAACTGGAAGGCTTTTAATTTGCCCCACGTTGGTGAAGCCATAAATGTAATAATCAACAGGAGAGCTTTTAATTAAATGAATCAATTAACAATAAAAATTAATTAAAATTTGAATAATTAGCCACGTTGAAGACGTCGAATATATAATGATTAAAAAGGTATTCTTAAATCATAGGAATAATTAACAACATTTACTCGGAATTAAAAGAAATTTATTATTGTAGATAAATTTACAATGTACAAGACCTATTTTTCATGCCGAATTTCATCCAGTTAAAAACAAACACTTTAATTTTCATTTATTAATTCGTGGCATTTATGAACATACAGTTCTTATATCATTACAATGAAATACGTCGAATCTCTTATCTCAGGGTCACTACTAGGTTTGATAATTAGAACAAAAGCAATGTATAAACTGACAATTAACACTTCAAATATAAAATATATAAAGAAAACTGAACGAAACGAAAACTGAACGAAATCTGACTATACCTTTTTAATTATCGTTTACAAATATGTATAAAAGTTTTGTTATTCACGGAACGTCAGTCTGGTATCACATCTCTCTCTTGTAGCTTGAAAACTACCACATTAAAAAGCCATTTTTACACAGACTCTACACTTAATTGAAGTTTTTTTTAATACACACGATTGAAATACTCGTCCTCTGCTATCTGGAACCTCGGATGAGCCGTCCCCTTTGGTTAACTAGTAAATTCCGGTCTCCTCTATGCGAAAATTGTTCAATCAGCGTGAAGCAACCATTTGCTTCACCGTGTGCAAATTATTATGTAAATCTCTCCGTAAAAATATCTGCTTGCTTTCATGTAGAAATACAGGATCTCGCTATTCGTCCTTTATAACTGCAAACTTTACTGTTCCTTGCTCTAGGCGAACTCTATTGTATTATATCTCCCCGTCGACTTTTAACAGTTTCCTCTCCCGTATGCAGATTCACCTTTCAATCGCCGATTCCAGACTGGCGTTCTCCAAGTGCATACTGAGTTTTCTCCGCGCGCGGTCTCCATTGTTGAACAAAGGAAAAACCCGCTTTCATTGTCGCCTTTGCGCATTCGTACCGCTAACAATTTAATTATATTAAAAACAATTAATGGCCTGTTTAATTGGCATTATTAATTGAAGTAACAAAATGCCCCATGTTTGGAGTGTCAATTATGTAATATTCAAAATCATAGAATAAGAAAAATGCAACCACGTTGCAGCCAAATTATGTGCTATCCAAATTAATAAAAGGAAATTATAATTTTTTTCTTGAATTTAAACAAATGTTTTTAAAGACAACAAGAAATATTTCTTACAATTTCGATTTACTTTAATTTTTGTTTATATTTTATTTATTTAAATGCATAACTTTAATGCTACTCATACCCTCAGAGCCACTTACTGGGCGTTTAATAATAATAGTGATTGTGCAATTTGCACCAAAAGAGTTACAAAAAAACACATTAAATTTTACAATAAAAAATTGTATAAAAGAATCTAACAAAAAATTAGATAAATGTGACGATAAATTATATTTAATTAAAAGTTTCTACATGCCATTTTATTTAGAGCTATTCTGGTATTGTATTGTGCACTCCGCAGTTATTTTTTTTAAAAAATATTTAATTAACAAGCTACAACGCTCATTACTATATCGTTTCACATCACAAAATTCTGTCCACCGAACGTCTCTCAAATTTCTGTTCACGAACTTTACGTCGGACTATTTATCTTTGATTGGTTAAAGTTCCAAGAAAAGCTTCAAAACATTATCGTTTGCATTCAAAACTAGACTCGTTCTCCATGTCCAACTCACTCTTTCGCCATGACCACTCTGGTCAGCCTCTCAAAACAGACTCTTTCATTAACTTTATCGTTTTGGCTCCAAGACTACTCTGCTCAAGCTCCCAAACCACTCAGACTTGCTATGACCAGACTAGTCATGCACCGAAAAGACATTGGCTGTTTCCGTCAATATTAAAATCGCTAGGAAATGTCTGCGCTGAGATACAAGTCAGAACGGTCTACATAAAGTAATAACACAGTAAAGTTTGCTAACCTAAAAGCATGAATAGTGTTATCAAGGAGGTCCAACGGCGAGATATGAAAGTATATATAAATCGCGAGTAAGCAGTTTGGCGGAGAGTCACATAAAATCGCAATTTGGAAGCAGAAGTTATGCTTCACAAATTGAACTAATTGTCGCATCGAGAGACTTTGCGGAAATCTACGTCCGGCAACCGGCTGAGGGTGGGCTAATCCAGATTCCCGGATTGCAGAGACACGAGGGCAACGACCGCGTGTATTCAAATTATAAAGTGTAGAATCAGTGAGTAATGAATGGCCTGTTTTAGTGAGTGTTAAATTCAAGCAAGAAGAATCCAATCTGGTACCAGAAGCACTGTCGTGAGTACAAAACAATTATTAATGACTAAACGATAATTAAAAGTTATAGTCAGATTTCGTTCGCGTTTTTCTTTTCATCAGTTTTCTTTTACTTTTGTATTTAATATTGTATTCCGTTAACTTCAATGAGTTTAGATTGTTAATATTTTACTTCATTGTATTTGTTCTTCCTATCAAATCCAGTGGTAACTCTGAGATAATGAGAAATTCAACGTAATTGATTTTTAAATTATAAATCTATATTTTCATAGAACGTCACGAATTATTAAAAAAAATTGAGATATTTGTTTGTTAAATTGATGGAATTCGGCGTGTAAAGCAGGGTATATAATGTGTAATTATCAACAATAAATTTTAAATACATAATAATTTTGTTAATTATTCCTATTAATTAAGGCTACCTTTTAATCATTACATAATTTGCTTCTTAAACGTGTGAATAACTATCATTCAAATTTTAATTATTTTTTTTGTTTAAGAATTTCTTTTCATTAAAGATTTTGTTTGTTTATTACAATATATATAGTTAGTTTTAAATTTCAGTTCTATAATTTTACCGTATTTTTCATACTCATTGCTTTCATAACTTTTATAATCTTCAAATAGTTGAATTTTTAATAATTATGTTTTTCCCTTGTTTCTTCAGTGTTACCCCAAAATACTGCGGTTGAATTCTCATACAGCATAAGCCTTGTCCCCTCAATGCAAATAAGTACTGCGTTAGGCAACACATACAGCCTATTAAAAATACAATGTGGTTTTTGCGTGTGGGTTGCCTACAAAAGATGAAGTGGGAACTTGTGTAAATGCTTCGAATTGTTAATTTACCTCATTACCTATTTTCGTGATAGGGTCTGAAGCTCATTAGTAATTTTGTTCCGATAAGAAATGACGGAGTTGTAAAGAATGAAGCTTATTGGTAAATCATTAGACAAAGGATTTAGAAGCGCGAGACGATCTTTTCCCCAGGGTGCAAGAGCAACCCTCGTCACAGTCACTCAGCTCGGGTCGTAAAGTAGAAGACGCCATACGGACTCCGACGGCTCCTAAAGTATCGGTCCTCCAGAGGACGCGCCACCTCTATATTGTGCTGGCGGTTCCTCCCCTCGATTGGATGGGAACATGGTTTCAAGACGATTGTCCCGGGGACGCTGAATTATTTATGCCACGCAATTTTCTTTACTGCCTTCTCGTGCATCCACACGATGTGATTTCTGAAATAGCAAACGTAAGCGTAGTTAGGTGACTTACTTCCACTTAAGAGCGATAACCTCAAGAAAATTTAAGATTTTATCATTACCTTTGCCTGCTTCCAGGAAACCATGAGTTGCCATTCTAAACTATATTTCAATACGTTTCATTATCATTTAAATGTAATTGTATTAAATGTGAGTCACTGTAACAGGCCATCCGATACGAATGTAATTACATGTCATGATGTGGTTTTCCATGGTCATATGTTTGATAAAAAGTACAGATTTGAGAGATTTTTAATGTATTACTAATTACGTAACACTTCTTCTAAACGGATATGAAAACATTGAGCACGGTTCTTAGCGTTAAAATTAAAATTTGGTGCAAATGTTTATGTACGGTGTAAACTATTTAAGGGATAGGGCTTCGTAAGTTATTAATAAGTATATTTTGTATTTAATACTCAAGGTAACTTTGTCTCTCTCTATAAGATTAATGTGACACCATCTTGTCGCCTTTCCTTGACAAAATATATTTTGTTTACCTAACAATAACTTTCTCTGTAAGGGGACTCAATTTTAAGACTTTTTGAAATGGTGGATGACAATTAAATTTCAAAGTTATTTACCTCTTCAGATAAAAGTGAACAGAATTCTAGTTCAAACAGTTAAATTCAGGTCTTCGAACGTCCGAAATTTAGTATCTGGATGGTGCATGGCAATTTTAAATTGTTAAAGAAACATTCTTATGGCTTTGTCTATCAACAAAGAATAATTTATTACAGACGGGTCCGACCGTTCCCTCCTGAAAAGCGATCAAAATCAGCGTGATAGACAGGCAGGCAGCTGACGAGAAATTAATGTACATCGATTTCTGATACCCGAATGTGTGAAACGTTAAAATTAACTAAAACTTAGTGGAATGTAAACCTCGTATAAACAAAACTATTATTTGTTTAAATAGACACAATAAATACATTGCAAGGAAATAATAACAGGAGAAAAATTTAATAGTGATATTTTAATTCCCTTATTGGTTAATGTTTTTTTTAGCATTGATACCAAAAAAGTTCTGTTTGCTTCTACATTCCAATCCTTGGAAGGATTCTCTTACTTGTCTCGTGTAACGCACAATCCTTTCTCCCCCAAAATTCTCCGAACTGTATTCCGCCCCCACATTTCTTCGACGACACAAAGACTGTTTCCTCAGTTAGGATCCAAGTAACGTATTTTATTCATTCTAAACATTTCCCTGTTTCTGAAGTTCCCCATAAAAGAAATCTCTAACATAATCATTTAAATATTTTTATCATCATTTACTTCGTCACCGCTGATTACGGAGTTTTCCCACATTTTAACAGTCATTGAATTAATATGATACCGTCATTTTAGCGTCTTATAAGTTTGAGTGTCCATTGTCATATTTTCAATGTCTATTAACGTATATTCGGTTCGGGGACCCTACTATTAATTTAAATGAGCACTATATATTTGTTAATTTTAATTAATTTCAAGTTTTTTAAAACATTTAAAATGATTTCATAATTTTAATTCACTTATAAGTGAGAATTAAATTTGTTCACCAACCACATAAAAGTGTTGTCCATACGTTTCTAAGTTGATAAAGAGAAGGTACAGAAGTTGGTTTTGTCTATAATAGTGTCTGGACACAGGCAATCTCTTTGAATCTATTACGTTTACACGATAGTTGCGACTTGCTACAATTGTTAATTTTATTGAAAACACAATTTTTTTTAGTCACAGGCAGCATGAGCGTAATCCACATGGCGGCATCTTCCCTTTATTAGAGTGGCAAAGGATTTGAAAGGGGGGATGCGGAAGGGTAAAGGGAGGTAGTCAAGGGTTAACTAGGGCCCTGGGCTATAGTTTAAGGATCCTACCCGGCATTCGCCTAAAAGTAATGCAGGAAAAACCCTACAAACACCTGCATCAGGTAGGTCGGGCATTGGGTACTTGTCCCACGCCCTTCCGATAGCGGGAGAGGAGTTTTCTGTGGGGACGCAGCAGTCCCTTCTCCGTGCCTCGACAACTTTAGGGAGGCAGCTGGCCAACTGTTCCAATGTATGCCCAAGCTCAGTGACCCCGGAACATACACCTCTCAAAACAGGCCGAGGTGCATAATTTTGCTTAGTCCCATACTTGAGTGTAATTAAGAAACAAAAAACCTTTTACAATAAAACTTAACGTGCATCATTTTGTTGAATAATAGTGATGAAACGATTTCGATCGTGAGACTGATTTATAAAAGCAAGTTTACAGTTGTAACACATTCTCCTTATAAATTATTTCCAAAGTGTGAACCTAAATAAAAATTATTCACTGAATATTTCCTAGGTGAATCTGCAATGACTTGAATGTTATTTTAACTGGATTTACTATCATTTAATTTTTGCATAAATCATAACGCTAAGTTTGAAAAAAAAAAATTTTTTTTGTAACTACCGAGCATAATTTTTTTGGACCTCCCCGTTTCATAATATGCGACAAGTTCACTTGCCTGCGGTCGACGTTCGTGTCCACGCCTAACATCAAAAAATTATTTAATTAAATGAATTCCTTTCACTTAATAACGTAATTAAAATCGAAATCAACCCAAATTGAATTGTTGATTTGATTTCGTGAATCGTATCACAAAGTGAAACATTTTTATTTACTCGTACTGTTCAACAAAAATTAAATACGAGTTAGAATTAGTTCACTAAGTGATAACAGACTCCACCGTTAAAAAATAATTTTTTTTTTGCTCAAATCTACAATTATTATTTTGCGATTGTACTAGTTTTTGGTGGGCTGTTATATTTTATGTTAACGAGAAGAAAATTATATTTTACTTTATTTTATTTAAACAAATAATTTACAAAATTTCATGCACGTCAATATATTGTAAAAAACAAACGGGCTTTTGTGTAATTTGCTCCACGTTGTGGTAGCCAAAATGTAATAATCAAATAATGGGCTTTTTAAATGAAAAATTATTAACTTTAAAACAAACAAAATTTTATTTATCAATACTTGAAACTATTATACAATTTTAAAAACATATCTCAATCTCTCAAAGGTCTTAACTGGGTTTGATAACGGCAGAACATTTAAACATAATCAAAGAAACAAAAATTTACATTTAATTTAAAAGGAAATATTTATTCGTCTAGACATAGACGAAATTAATTATTGACGAACGTATTCTACAAGATTGATTTTAAATTTAAAGAGTTTATTTTATTAACACAAAAGAAAAGAACGATATCTGACTTTATCTTTTAATTCGGTTTACATCTATGAATACCATGAAATTTTTACTTACGATTACTCAGGAAAATTTGGCTCGTTCGTACACACTCACTTTATATACTGGCCGTTTTAAACACTGATCCTAACACACCCTGTTGGTTTCCGTTCGTGAAGGACATATCATTTGCTCGTTCTGAAGATTACTAGACGCTGGATGCAGTGTCCTGGTCTCCTACAATCGAAGACAGTGGTCTAATTTGAGAATAGAATAGATTAGACTTCAGCATACAAAATGTTTATCGATGAATATTTGGCTATTTCTCTCGCAGACTGCAACTTATAACACATTCTCCTCCCTTAAACGATGTCTCTCTTAGTCATATTCTCCAGCTTCGGTGATCGCTGAATAACTCTCTCACGGACCCTCTCTTGAACACAACCACTATCTTCGGTGGTCACAGAATAACTATAACCATCACGTCCACCAGCTTCGGTGATCGCCTCACGACTAGCCTCTCAAAAGCTTATCTCCTCCATTATATCCTACCAGTCTCTTCCTTTGTCCATTGTTCCAAAACTTCGTCGCAAATGCCAGTTGACAGATTCTTCCATTATCCCGAGATTTATATTATGCAGAAGCAGTTCCGTAGTCAGCAAATGGCTAACTACTCTGTCATGTCAAAAGCCGACAATCGAGACAGGACCCTCAATTACTTTGGACTTGTCTTTCGCACCCCCACACGCACGTGCACGGTTTCAAAATGTCAAGACCACCCAAACTGCACCCTCAAGACCTAAATAAACACGTTACAAAACCGCTTCCCCCCCAACAGTCCATACCATCAATCAGACACAATGCCTCACTTAAGAAGCGTTACATTGTGCCCCAGATTTAGTTAGAGAAAGGCCACCCGCAAGTGCACGGTTCCGAATTCTCAAAACGAGCGTTACCAAGAACCTAAATAAATACGTTACAAAAATTGCCCTTCCAATAGTCCAGACTATCCATCACAAACAATGCCTCACTTAACAGGTATTACAATATCAAATACTGAAAAAAATTCTCTAAGATATTTAAACGCCATATGGTAGAAAATATTTAGTTTTGATAATATATACTTCCTCTTCAATATATTTAAGTTGATTTAAACTCATTTATGTTTTATTATGTTGATACTTTAGCCAAAACACAGTTCGTATAACAAAAACATTCCTAATTCCTAATTCCTAATAATTCAATTTAAAAATTTTGAGTACAAGTATATAGGGAAATTCTTATCTGTCTTACCGAAATGCAGTATGATTACGGTCCATATGTAACTTAAATCTTCATCAGATTTTACGTCAGTACATTTCTGGTAAAAGTTAGAAGTCCACTGACCATATTGACTTGTCTAATTATCAACAAACTTACAGCTATTAATATAAATATTATATAAGAGATACCAATAATTTAAACAGAATATAGGATAAATTATTATTATAATTGATCTAACAAGTCCAAGGTATATAACAGATCTACTTAGCTTTTTAATTTAAGTTATATCTATTCATGTCACGTGTATGTTTAAAACTGAAACTATATAACTTATTTTTTAGACTGAACACTACATGAAGTCAATCCACGTGGTGGCAACTCACCTCTGTTAGCTTAGGAAGGGATTTGAAAATGGGGACGCGGAAAGGTAGATAAAGGGTTAACTAGGGTCTCCGGACTATGACGAAGGACAAAGCCTATAAAACCCACATGAGGTAGGTCGGGCCATCTTCCAATGGTGGGAGAGAGGTTTTCTGTGTAGACCCAGCTTTCCCTACTCAGTACCCCGACCAATTTAGAAGGCATCTGGCCGACTGTTATATTTTCGCCAAGTGATTGTTGTGACATTTCGGACTAACCTTTTTGAGAGTCAATGCATTCGCCTAAAAGTGATGCAGAAAAAACCCTAGAAAACCTGCATCACGTAGGGCGGTCAATGGGTACTTGTTCCACGTCCTTCCGATGGCGGGAGAAGGGTTTGATGTGTGGACGCAGCATTCTCTTCTCCGTGCCACGACCAGTTTAGGAGGCAGCTAGCCGACCGTTCCAATGGGAACAGAGAACAACTCTTACCGTATGTCCAAAGTCTGTGACCCCGGATTATACACCTCTTAAAACAGACGAGGCGCCTCGACTAGTGGGAACCTTAGTTGAAAAACAGAGAGAAGAAAGGCAGGTAGCCCTCTCCGTCTCTCCAGAAAGGGTTTGCCGGCGAGAAAACCAGCTCTCATAGGCTTAGCTCCTCCAGAAAACACATCTTTAGGACAATGAATAGCTTAAACTTGTTTGAGATGCGGTCTGTGGATCAATATCCACGGGCCAATGTAAAACTAAACAGCTTTCCGCAGCGAGACAAACAGTTGACGCAGACCTTTCGTGTCTCGTCTCAAAGAGAAAAAAGCGAAGGGTTGCATCGGCGAATATGTTATCCATACAGAGCGAAACTCCCTTACTTGTTTCTTTTCCTGGATCTGCTGAATCGGAACTAGAGAGATCTTCGATTATGCTCAAGCAGTGTAGCACTTCATTATTAGAATTTATTTAATTTTGCCACCGCGCAAACTGCCCATTTACATTTTAAATAAATACATTCAGGCATTATTAATGGTTTTAAAAATACTTCTCCAGTAGATGTTCGTTATTTTCAAACATGTTGCCAAAATTTTGATATGAAATCTATTCACGAGGTACCTCTGATAGTCATACGTATGGTTCAGCCGTTTGGATCAAATCGATGCTTGACCACTGTATAAGTTTTAAGTATCGTATGAAGACAGAATTGCTCGCGGCTCCTCCAAGATTACAAGTCTATTTTCTCGCTTAAAGTGCTACTTCACGTGCTCAAAAACAGACTGAACACACACTTGCGACAAGCGAACCTCAAAGGAGTCCTCTGGCGTGTTAAATCGAACTCCCAAAGGCAAAATACAGCTGTCTCAGTGTGACTTCATAAGCGCCGCTTCAATTGTTTTTCATTTCCGGCTGGTAAGTATAATTTATATTGTTGCGTTGAATTACTTGGAAGTTATCGTCTGGTAGTGGAAAAGAAATCGCACATGAATAGGTTTGTTGATGTTGATTTTAAAACAAGAAAATGCCCGTATTTGAATGAATCTATTAAATTGCTCCTGATTCAAAAACGATTTTTCCAGTTGAAAATAATACATCAACAGATGACACGAATTGTAAAAGCATTTTGATTACGTAGTTAGGTCATCATAATATCAGTATATCACTTCCGCGTTTTTCAGTTTTGTCAACTAACAAGTGCAGTTGTGTCGCTCTAGGCTCTTCTTCGCACCTGACAAAAGGAACAAAGATTCCAGAAACGTTGTGTGGTATTTATCACTTTTTAGACCGAATTGCCTTTTTTTCTTATTTATGAATGTTATTTCATACAATCAGTCTAATTTGTTTTATTAATGACTAGCTGGGTGCCCGGCGTTGCCCGTGTATTTATTTATATAAAACCGAAAAAGTAAATCTAACTGTTCCGTACGTTGTTTAGACCGATAGTGCATTAATTGAAAATCTATAAAATACATTGAATTTTATTGCATCAGTCGCAACAAACATACCTCCAAATTTCTTCTTAAATATACTCCTTGAGTTCTGCAAGATAAAGGTTGAAATTTTACACACACAACATCAGTAGAAATACAATCAATCTAATTAACCCTTGAGAATATTTATTCTACGCTAATAACCGCCGTGATTGCATGTTTCAAAATATCCACCCCTAACCACCCAAATCCTGGGGGTTAAATGAGCAAATTGGTTGTCATAATTTAACTCGGCGACATCCATAACCTTGGTTTTGACTCCAATCTCGGTTGTCTTCCCGTTATTTCCTTGTAACGCCTTTCCATACCCACCCTAAGGGTGCTCCTTTACCATGATCTAAGGGGTTGAAAAAATATAAATTGCTAGAAAAATGTTTCTTTGACCCCTAAAAATATTTATCCGAATCAAATATCGGTTGTCGTAGGATGTTAGAATATTTAATCCCCAACCTTTAAGCGTTCTCCCCTCTCACGCTGAAAGGGGTTGAAATTTTACAAACAACATCGGTAGAAATACTATCAACGCTAATGGCCCTGACATTTATTTATTCCACGTTAATATCGACGATTTAATACTTTTTAAAAATTCCACCCCGTCCGTGCCCGTGCCTGGGGATTAAAGAAAATGTCATAATCAAATTCAGTGACATACATAACCCTGAATTCGACTCCAATCTTGATTGCTTTTGTATTATTTTTATGTAATGCCACTCCACCCCAAACCCGTAAGAGGAGCTCCCCTCCCAATCCCAAAAGGGGTTGAAATTAAACACGGAGAACATGTACAGAAATTTTATTAATTTCATTGTTCCAGAAATATATTTAAACTGCCGGTAAACATGTATTTTTCGGATATTTTTATGTAACTGAACCACATCAACATTCATCATGTAATCTGATCTCTGTACTTTTTTACTTTCCAAATGGGATAGTATATAGAATTTCATAAATTTTATCTAAATTAGATGATTTTTGGACATAGTAAACATTAATTTAGATTCCAAATTTGGGAAGAGCCTTTTAAATTCACATATGTAATTTTTTACAATTCTAAGCTACAATGCAAAGTAAACAATTGAAAGCATAACTTTGAGCTGGAAAAATTATTTATATATAAGTTTTGGAAGTCTTTTAAGTAAAATACATTAATAAATTATATATACCGTATACAGATTTATGTTGCCTGAATGTTAATCAGCTGATCATTTCTATCCAAATGAGTTAATAATTGTGACTATGACACATTTGAAACAATTTAATTTCTAAAACGATAAATTTACATCTGTTTTAAAAGTATTATCCAATTGCAGACAAATGTCAGTATTTGGCTATAAAACCTACTTCATAAAAATGAGGATATGAGCCTATATCTAATATATATATATTTATTGAACAATATATGTGTATATGTATATATATATTACTTCATAAAAATAAGGATATGAGCTGTCTAATATTTAAAAAATATTAATTTCTAAAATGAAAATTTTACATTTGTTACATCTGTTTGTAAATGAATAATAAGAAAAGTAGCCAAATACAGACAAATGTATCTCATCACTTATTTTGTATGATTCTTATAGTTAAAATATAAAAATTGAAAAGAGAGCTATATGAATAATAAAACAACCTACTTCATAAAACTGAGGATACTCTCTGACGTTGGTAGCATTGTATAAGGAATGCAAAATAACTCTCAAATAGAAAATATTAACGATATTGCACAAAATTTATATTTAACAGTTCTCACTTGGAATTACTCCCTTAGACTTTAAACATTTAGAATGAAATATGTGAAATTATAATGATACATACATAACAAAAATTTTTTCATGAATTTCACTTTAAGAATACGTCACTTTCTGCAGATTTAAAATCTATCAAATTATAATGATTAAGAAGTATTAGGGATTGTGTTTTCCATCATTCTTAGTCTCCTCCGGTGCATGTAGAAAGATATAATTGGGCAGAAGATATAATTGGTCCGTGATCCCGTTAAATATGCCCCGTTGAAAGTCAAGTTTTTTAACAACATTAGTTGGACGGATTGTATAACTTTTCATATTGTTGCTGGTTATAATTAAACTTATTATTTTGAGAAATACGTTGCATAAAGTACAGTAATTACACTTATAATTCAATGTAAATGTTCCTAGTCCCGTACATACTTTCGACCGATGTTAATTTAAAGGTTAAGAAATTCATTGAATTTTATAGTATCATTACCATACCTTGAATCACTTTACGAATAGAATACTTAAGTATACTCTTGTGTATACTTGTGTATAGCAAGATATAACTGTCCATCTGTATTCAGACATTACGAAAGATTATGCTGATGAAATTGATGGCTACATCCACAATGTAATCAGCTGGTAGTCTCACTTAATATGCGCACGAAAATTAACTTACATTTTCCGCAAGGAGAACAAAGTAGTTCGTATTGTTTATTATTACAATTTGATGCAGTATTTGATGCAGTATTACTGAATAAAATTATACTTTTTATTCAATCAATATATTTCAGCTTTATTTCATTACGAAAAAGGGAACTATATTTTATGTCTCGCCAACGTACGTGACGTCACAGTCTCTTGGCGCGCAGTAATTTTAACACTAAATAATAACATTAACTCTTATGGGAAAATTCGCAAAAATAATTCAACTACAATTCTTTCCACCTTTATGCTATGGGTTTGTCACCCCCACAGTACCGGTTCTCGATTTTGGCAGAATACGTATACCAATTTTTGTTGCATTCTGTCCACGCGATAAAATTTGTATAAAGAACAACGTAAATACATACATACAAACATACATCCTTTTTTATTATATAGATTAATTTTAGGTTACATTAAACTAAAGAATATGGACGAGTCCCTTTCCCATCGTACTGTAATAGAGGTTAATCGTATCACGTTACCACCTGAAATAAACTCATCTATATAATACACCATACCTTCTGCGTGTCTTGGTAGCAATGGAATATTTCAGTTCCACTTCTGATTCTTTCTCTTTCGATTTTATTTAATCCGTTGTTAGTAATTCGGTCATCTGTAATTCTGCCGAAATCTCCCGAGGTACGGTTTTCAAGAGTAAGTCTCCTCAATTGAAACGCCTGTTTTCTTCTCCGAATTTAATCACGAGATATTTTAATTTTTGTACGTATATGTTCTGTTATATTGAAAATTACATTCTATGCATTTATCTCCATGCACATAATTTTGTACTTAATAATTTTTATTTAAATATTTAAGAGAAAGCTTATTTTTCCTTACATCAACTCTCAGTTGTGACACTTGAAATTAAAGAGGAATCACATATTTTAGAGATTAACAATTAATTTCAACATGTTAGTGGGCTGTAGCATATTCACGATACAATTTACCATCGTAATGAAATGGAAGCCAAACTCATCACATTACGTACAGGTTATAGGCTCGTGTAAGAAACGAACTACGTGACTGAAGAACATTCTTCGTTGAAAATTGCCCAGGAGCAGCAATCTGGATGGTTGGCGTAGATGGCCGCAAGTCACGGCTTCCTTTCAAGTATTTACGAATACACAACCAAGATTACGTGATGCTAACGCTGCTTCTGAGATGATTCTCTTTGTTACGCGTTGGTACCGGCAACTCCATAGATTTATGTTAACACAGATGTGAGAAATTACAACAGTTAATAAGGATTTAATTCAAATGAAACCTACGATTATATTAAAATGCTAAAATCGTAAATGTTTTCCTCAGTGGATTAATATAAAATATAAATATAAAATAATGGTTCAAATTTATGTAAGTGTACGGCGTTAAGTCGTGTAAACATGTCGACATTGAATATCCGAAATGAGAGACTTTCGAAGGGTAAACAACAAAGCTATTGTCGTTAGTTTTTTTTAAAGAGAAAAAATACCTACATTTATTGGTAACAAATATAATTTTCTAGATAGTGGGGTATTACAATTTTTTTTTTAGTAAATCTGGGTCAGTTTCGTCATTGCCACAAACCAAGGGATTTATGTTACGAGAAACCACCTGAGTTTTAGGTACTTGAGTTGTGTTACATCACAATCGTGTCGAGAACCAAATTTTATCTCCTTATGGGCTATACATTAATATCTCTTTAGCTTATATAGTTAGCGAGCCTCTTATGTAAGAATAACTGGCTACTTGACAGTCCACAACGGTTGTCTGCGAGTCGAGGAAGAAATGCTCTAAAGTATAAGTAGGTTTATTTCAGCGGTTTTATGGAAACATTTCTCCATCGATATATTCTGGGAATTCTAACAAAATCGGAGAACTCCTGGTAATAAATGCAGGAAACAGAAACGAATGTTCTTTGTGATAAATGTTAAGCGAGCTTGCCTCAGGAAATGTTTTCAATATTATATTGCTAACGACGTGTCTATCATATACAAAACTCATTTGGGCTGCGTTTCCGTCATACCCCAGGAATTCGTTTTTATTGACAGTGGATGAAGCTAACTCCGATTTTGCGTATATTTTCACGGTGATTTGGTCTCCATATTTATACATCTGTAACTGTGTCGTGCAATGCCCAGAATATAAAAGTATAATTAAAATAGTTTAGATGTTATTGATCGGACTTTTGGAACTAGACGCAACGGTTCTTGATGAATCTCGAACACATTTCTCTTTTACATGAAACAGATTCACCAGATATTATTTGGAGTTGGCAGCAGATTTACAACACCTGTCCCTGATGTGTGGATGAGGACATCTGTGAAGCTGCCAAGAAACTTGGACAGTTAGATATTTGAAATTTTTTTGTGTGTGTTAAAGTTGAGATTATTACTGACATTCATGGAAGACATCGGTTTGGCGAGACTGAACCAAAACGTTCAAACATAAAACATCCACCCTTCATTTAAATCATTACGCATTTCTCATGGAAATCGAAACTATTTCTAAATCAGCATAAATGTGACCCAATAAGAACATTAAAAGGAAGAACAAGGAAACAAAAAATTAAATTTTTTTAAAGCCATTGCAGTTCCCACGTTATTATTGGAGCAAAAAGATGGACGATGAAAAATAAATAATTGAAACATTTAAATGCTTCAGAAATAAAGTCTCTAAGATCAGTTAAAGGCTGCACCGGAGAAGATAAAATCAGAAACGAAACCACAAGAGACGAATTAGGGATGGAATTAATAAAGAAAAGGCGATCAAAATTAAAGAGAAATGGAGAGAACACATACCACTACAAATAATTCCTATACAAAAAATTGAATATAACCCAATATTTCTCTTGTGGGAAGACCATGGAAGGGATGGTGAGGCTGAATCATGCCGACGGCCTAATCCTGAAAAGTCAAAAGAAGTAGAAAAAGATTAATAAAATAAATACATTCATTGATTCAATAGGTAAATCATGTATTTGTATTACTCGATTTGGTATAAAACTGGACTATTCGATCCATGGTGGTCGATAATCTGGTTTCTTGGGATGTATCATCTGGATGAATCACAGGTATGTTACGCCTCGATCCTGGGCCATATAGTTAGACTTCTGTCAGAAGACGGATATAAACTCGTGAACCTCTTACTTTGAAACTCCGCCTCACCGTTTATTTCTCAATTCTCCTTCCTCATTGGGCAAAACGTCGGTATCTAATTATTCAACTTTCACAGTAACAGCCCATAACTTGGGTAATCATTCCCTCTGCTTCAACTGTTATTGTTATTCACTCATGTTGCATTTAATTTGGTGTCCACTGATCGGTACCTTTCTCAAGTTGCCGCCAATATTTCCCTGACATTAACTTACAGTGCTTGGTTTCCCATCTTTTTCATCTACTTCCATTTATAAAACTTTTATCCTGTGAAATTATAGTTTTTAAGGGAGGTCTTTTGTGAATGTTAGACCATGTTATTGTTTATGAATCTCCTCTTATTCCAAGGAATCGCTAATAATTAAGTCGAAATTATGACATTTTAAAAGGAGAATGAAATATAGATATGTTTAAATTATGATATACCGTAGGCTAGATAAATATCCATATCTTAATTTATTAATAAAAAGTCTGTGTTAAAAGTATACTAATTGGGTAAATAAATAGATGAATATCACAAAAATAACTGCTGCATAAATGCCACACAACCATTCTTTAATCCTTGTTGCTTTCGTCAGGTGATTCAAGAAACGTAAGAACCGTAAGAACGACACATCGCACAAACCAGTTGACCAACGCAAAAAAGTTCAACTAGTTTTTACGGTTTATCGTTCTTACAGCTCTCGTGTTTTTTGAATCACCTGACGAAACAAGAAGGCTTGCAAAAACGTGTGGTTTTTATTTTTCACTTTTTTTCTGTTCTTTAGCTATTTAATTGCCTAATTAATCGTGTTATGGCCAACGGAGAGGAACGTGTTTATCTATATCGTTCACAACATTTACTACCAACAATATATGTAATTAGTACGACTTTCCCTTGTATAATCATATACAGCATCGTATACGTCTTGTGTAAACTGAGTCCGTGCTCTCATCTGGACGAAGTTTGTAAATATTTGTGAAATGTATTTTTCTTATTTTATATATAATTCAGTTTAAGCAATTTTATGCACAACAGTTGTTTTAATGTTTTCTTTACTTTATTTTATTATGTATATCTTAGCTTTCCTTAGTGCTGTAACTTCAAGTTTAAGTTGGAGTAAAGATTTCAACTTCGGTTTAAGATTTAGTACGTTCTACTTATATGTGGTTCGAATCTATTTTATATATATATATATATATATATATATATATATATATATACATATATATATATGTATTGTAACGCAGAAGAACACTCCTCAAATTAATTCAAGATTAATTTTTAATGTTTGGATAAAAATCGCCTGTGTACCCATAGCCGAGTTGTGGATTGCCGGAAATTACAGCCATCAAATTTGGAACCGAGATGACGGGGTGTCGAGGTAACAATCGTCCGTGCCTTTAGACAAAGGTGACGGCTTATGGAAGAACGTTTTCTCAGGGGTATTGATTTAGACACAAAATATCCGAAGGTCAACCCTTCCAAAAGGTGGGAGTAAGCCCGCGAAAGTTAAAAATCGATGCAGTCTGGCTGTTATTAAAAACGTGAAGAGGTTTCCACCCTCTGGTGGGAAACAAAGAGAGTCGAGGTAGAAGGGGGACAAGCGAGGAAATAGGACAGTTCCTATCTATAACCCGAAGTTTGGGAAGGGCGAAAGTGTAGGAATAAAAATAGTTCGCATGTACAACTTAGAGAAGGAAAAATGTTCTGACCGACGGAAGAAGAATCTGCCCTGAGATGCTAAGAATTGTTACGCCGTCGAGTAAGTGTAAAAGAGGAAAGTGTCAGAATTTTCTGTGAAGATTTTCCGGTTACCCTGGGGAAAGATAGTACAAAATATGAACAAGAGTGTTTCTGTCTGCGACGTAAATAATTGAGATTTCTGCCACACGTATATGCCCTCACATACGACCCCTTTTCTTTTATGGTTTATTTTCAGAGTCTCATAAATCACCCTGAGGTTTGTTTGTTTAACGCATTAGAAATTTATTGGAATATTGAATGTAGATAAAGCAAATTATTTAAAATTTAAACCCAAGAGTGAGTAAATTTTAATTATCTTGATGCAATAGAAAAGGACCCTGTGGAATTTGTGGAAACCCTTAATTATAAATAAATTAAATTTAAAGCCAATCGAACTTTAATTTTTTTCATATTAACCACTCTTGGCATTATCTCACAGTATATATTGTAAAGAATTATTTTTGAGGGTGGGTTTTTATGTTAAATCAAAAATTATTGACCATTAAAGAAATTTTATATAAGTTTATTACAGTTAAGCATGAAAAACTCTTATCTCAGGCACCTGTGGTTTTTACATAGAAGAGATCTGCTGCCCGTACCAAATACGTACTGCTATTCTGTGTTGTGTTGCTTGCTGTAGCTCTCGTTCCAATGTCTCCGTATCTCACAGCCGGCAGAACGGGTTAAGTGCAGTGATGACTTTAGTCAGGACCACTGCAAGGCGTTAACTCAAGGGTTCACCACTGGCTAAGGCGTCGGCCTCTGGGATTGATTGCTGGAAAGCCATCGTACTAAATTGTGTGGCTTCGATGAACTCTTCACTAACAAATTGTGGACCCTTTCTCACGACGATTCTGCCTCGGACTATATCAGAGACAACAACTTGGAAAAGTTTACAGCAGAACTCATGAGATTTGTAGATCGGTGACACTTAAAACGTATACACGTAACGCAATACGGAGCCTCTCATAATCACATCCACCAGCTGCGGTGAGCGCAGAACAAATGTCTAGTTTCAAAATCTTATCTCCGTTCCCTCCATTATAGCCTCCCATTCTTTTACATTTCTTCATTATTAGAAAACTTGATCTAAATGTCAGTTTCACAGATTCTTCCATTGTTACAAGAGTTATAACACGCAGCTGCAGTTCCGTAGTCAACAATGGCCAACTAATCAGTCATATTGAGGCCAACAATCGAGACAGTACACGAAAATTACTTGGATGGAAATATTTATCTCCTCCACCCGCATGCACGTGTACGATTTCGAATTCTCCAAACCACAGCAAACAACACTTCCAAGACAAAGAAAAACTAAACCAAAATACACGCGTTACAATATTTGTGTGTGTGCGTGTGTTCTGACTTTATCAAAGAAAGATAGATTATAGAAACGGAAGTGACTCTTGGCAGTTTACTGACTGTCGTATTCTTAAAAAATACGTAAAAATTATCTGGAAAATTGGACGACGAAGTGAAGTTCTATATTTTCAAGTTTATAACAACTAATAACTATGTCGACTTGAGTTATGAGAGAATGCCAACTCCATGCATGAGCTGAACTGCTCAGAGTCCGCTGCAGGCCAGTTGCGATTGATTTGTTATGTTCCTGATGTGATTAGCGCATTTCTGGAATACGTTTGGCTAATCGGATTATAGACTGCCGCTTACTGTGTTCAGTCCGTTGAACGGATTCGCGCAAGTCCGCACAACACTGCTACTACTGAAAGTGGAACGGAATATCTGACAGGTAGCCATTAACCACCCATTTAAGCGCACAACTGCCCTTTTTGTGGACACGAGTGTTCGGGATCGTGCCCTTTGACCCCACATCGCTATACGAATTATTTTTTGCAACTTATTTCACAGAAGCATTTAGGTACGAATATGAAATATAAACGTATCGTAGCTTAACTATTGCTCGGGCAAAAAAATTCAAATTTGTAAGTCTATAATTATGTATTATTTCTTTTAGTTCGAAACGCGATTTATCACTTTTTTAATTTTACAGTGCTTCTATCTTGGTTAATAATTTTTTTCTAATCTCTTACCTACGAACTTCGACTAACTGTTACAAAGTATCAGACTGATGAACAAAATTTCCGTCATATTCCGTATAAACGGCACGTAATGAAGTTCAGTTAAAAGTGAACTACATCGACAGCTGAAAAATTGCAAGCATCGAATTACCGATTTTCTGGATTAATTACGTCAACACTTTTATAATATCTCAGCTGTCAATATTAAGCAAAATCATTTGTAGATGTATTCGTTCTAAGCATTATGAAAGGAAAAATATCATCGGTTTCCAAAGACGCAATAAGGAAAGGAAAATAGGATAATGGGTTGAGTTTGTCAAAATAAATAAGACACCTGTATAAATTGAAACAATCGGAAAGTTTAAAAAATCTAGATCTTTTAATTTAAACCATTGATAATACTGATTAATGGATTGTTTATAAAAAATTCCTGGAGAATAAAAGAAGAAATAAGTATTTGGGGTTGGACTGAATTAAGTAGTTTTCTACGTATATTTATCACACAGCCCCGATAATCTCCTTAGTTTCTTCAGGCAAAAAATTTAACTGTTCGATCGGTTAGTGTAAGTCGTTTCGTTCTCCACAACATATCCGCTTTTATAATTTATTTTTCCCCTATGAGAATTAAACGTACGAATATGCGATTTCCTCTCTCATTTAAAACATAATAGGATGGTTGGGAATTAAATTGCTTTTATGTCATAAACTGTCCAATTTCAGTCCCTAAAATCTCTGTTTTGTTGCAACTACATTATTTTCGAAGTTGAATTTAGTACTTTGTGGATATTAATTATGAATATATTTAAGATAAGAAAAAGAATGGTAGTTGAATATTCGAATTGGAAACCTGTCCCGAAAGTATACTTTATAACGGAGGTGTTTTTTCTTTCTCACGCAGTAAGAGTCGAGTATGCTCTCAGCGTCAACGCTGTATTGCTTGTTGCATTCAGTAAGGGACGCTCAGTTTTTCTTACAGAGTGTAAAAAATAGGTATGATGATAATTAAATGAGTAATAATACTTAAAATTAATAGAATTGGCAACTCCTCTATTAAAAAAATGCCAAATAGCAATACAATTAAACGCTTTAGGAACGAAATAGTTTTTGAATACATGAATATTCGCTGAAAATGCCAAAGTACCAATGTAAGCATTGAATATGGTTCAGACAAATTACTATTAAATATATAATAAAATTTGTCTGCATGTGACGTTATCGGAGACTGGCACCCTTAATTTGTCGAGTTCTCTCTTTTAATGGAAAACAATGCTGGTTATATAACTTTTTTATATTAATATTTCATTAATTTAATAATGGCTCTGTCGACAAGTAAAGAGAAATTAGTTTTATATACATGCCTAAATACATACCTAAATAAGAAAAATGCATAGAAGAAGAATATAGTTCAGAAATAATAAAAACGTATGTATTGAGAAACTTATATGTCTGATAGAAAATAAAAATTAATGCACAAATGTAATACTTTTAGACACAGAATTCATTTTGAGAGCCTTTTCTGTCAAATAAAATTTCGTGCAAAATTTGACAAATTTAATTAAGTATATACGAGGGTGAGCCCATAAGTATAACCAATTATTTTTTCTCTTTTATTTGTCACGGCAATTAAAATCAATTTAAACAGTAAAAATCCGCAACATTAAGGATCAAAGTTACACTTTTCAATACGGACTCTGTCCTTTACCACAGTTTTTGTCCGCATTTTAACAAGATCATGCATTTCACTGCGGTGGAGTCACTGCAGTAACCGTCATGCCGCTTCCCTTTTCATCAGCCAACGGTGTTTGCTCTTCAGCTTCGTTACAGCGACGAATCCATCGCCAAACAGTGCTGACATCCATTGTTGCATCACCATACACATATTTAAGTCTTTCATGAATGCGAATGGGCGTTTCACCTTCCGCATTTAAGAATTCAATCACAGAGTTCTGTCTAATACGTATGTCAATGTAATCTATTTGGCTAGAGGGTGCAGTGCTACCACCAGTTAACTTAGGAAGCTGTTACTGCAGTTGGTTGGAGAAGAAGATTTGAGAAATCGCGCCAAATTCAATATTTTTACGTAACTAACGTATTTAAACAGAATAAAGTAGGAGGCACTACTTATTGAAGTACCCTCGTAATTAATCATTATGACTCTCAAAACCGTACTAAAATATACGAGTAATATTTCCTTGCCACGTATTTTATCAAAATTTCTTCGACGCGTACGTATTTTGCACAGTTAGTGTTGGATTAATTAATTAATTGAAATGAGGTATGACATTATCTCTTTTCAATAAGCCGGATTTTAGTTTTTTTCTGTTAATGCTGCATCTTATTTAATTCAGGAATCCGTTTTCGGTTATTATTGTATTCATAAAAGATTAAATTAACCTTAATTGTCATTAAGACATAAATGTTTGCAATGCAGATTAGGATTTCTGTAGATTTAAATCAGATAGAGCGTACTTTCTTTCCATAAAGTCTGAAATTCAGCACACACAACTATTTGCTCGCTAAACACATTCGCGTAGTCGTCTTCGGGATGTCTACAGAGACGAAAACGAATCGCCAAGTTGGTAAACTTTGCACTTTCACGAGCAATTTTTGCCCGTAGGAGCGTGGGTCTCCATACACGGCGGCTAGCTCCGTGTCCCTAGGGATCAGAAGAAGAGTTTTAACAGTATTACGAATTCGCCTTGCTGGAGAAGTTAGCGACCGCCGTGGAAATCTTTGATGGAACGGCTGCGAGGAAGGCTTAACGACGTTGCAGTCCAATTTCCTCCCGTAAATTAACTAACGGCTGTGCGGACCAGGGCGCCAGCATGAATAGCTGCACTGCCCCGGGCGCACAAAGCCTCTGCCCAAAAAGGATTATCGCATCAACACTCCACGTCTCCTCACACTCAAAGACAAAATGACCATTAATTCCGCTTCATAAAAACTGGCTTCACTGTAATGTATTGATTTATCGATCCATATCTACCTTGCGATTTCTGTTTTGTAAGAATCTAGAAACACCATATGGACAAAAACGTTAAAATGGAGAAATAAATTTTCTGAAAAGTCGATGTATTACATTGGATATTACTGTTATTAGGAATAACATGACATAAAACAATGAGGCGTTGGGTGTAGCAATAAACATGGATAACAGCTCACTGAGTCGTTCTCTGTAAATCTATATAATAAAAAAGGATGTATATTTGTACGTATGTATGTATGTATGTATTTACGTTAATTTCTATACAAATTTAAAAGCGTGGATAGATTGCAACAAAAATTGGTACACAAATTCTTCAAAACACGAGAAACGGTACTGTGAGGGCGAGAAACGCCTAGCATACATGTGGAAAGAATTATAATTAAAAACCGTGATCATTAAATATTAAATTACTGCGCGCCAAGAGACAATGACGTCACGCGAGAGAAAGACGTTACTACGAAACGAACAAAGGAAATATCTCCTTTATTAGGAATGAAATAAAGCAGAAATATTTTTTTTAAATAAAAAGTATAATTTTATACAGAAATATTCCAACGAATGATAATAAAGAAGAATACGAATTACTTTACCATCCTTGGGGAAAATGTAAGTTAATTTTCGCGCTGTATTAGTTGTGAGTCTAGCTAACAATTTCATCAATGTAATATTTCGTAATGTATGATGACTGAGTGACGATTATATCCTGAAATACTCAAGGAATATATTTAAGTATTCAATTAAATACTTTTTCGAGTTTATATAAATAAGTACACGAGCAACGCCGGGCACCCAGCTAGTATTAGAAATAAAGTTCCCTATAAAGCTTGTGAAAGACAACCTTTCAGCCGTTGCTTGCGTATTTAACATAAGATCTGTTTTCAGTTTCCTGATTTGCCTACCGATAATTATTCCCTTCAGAGGTTATTTATTGTAACCTATTTTTACAGAGAGAGAGTTGAATGTACTCATTGGATATTTGGTTTCAATTTACCGGTACTTAAAAGTGGTTGGTGAATAATATGTGTTGACATTTACTAAATCGGGGTTTCCTCTATCCTTGATCGACCTTTACATTCGCATTCTTCCTGGCGCGACAATCTGCACGGAAAGCACTCTTCTTTAAATCCAATGGTGTGGTGTCACTTGTAGAGACATGTTCGCGTATTCCCTGGTATGTGGTATGAAGATCCTCCAGTTGGTTTTAGCCACACGGCTTCCTTTGCAGTCTCTTTACAATTCGTTTACAGTTAGTCAAAAAGCGGTGTGGAAGAAAATACGACATTGAACTTTACGAGTTCCGAAAAGCTAGGGTAAGACAGAATTAAATAAGTCTACGTCCTTATACGTATTTCGACTCCAATCCTTTAGCTACAAATTGCTCTGCCCTATCCTTGAAGACGAGGATTTACGTACTTCGACGTTTCACGACACTCATCCGCTTCACTGTTCATTTCTTGTTGATGGTTTTATGATATTTCAAACAATCTTACACGCTGTTTTTGCGTTCCTTCTGCTTCGCATTATTCTAATTTCGAACTCTTATTTGGTCTTTTTTACCTTACTCTCCTCCACATAGCATGAAATACCCGAAAGTGACGGATATTTTAATCAAGAGCATCCTTAGTGGTCAGTTGAAGTATCAGTCTCGTATCGGGATAAATTAGAACAAATTGAATCGTATTCTGTTCTAATTTATATGGCAAGGAATAATCGAAGCGAGCTCAAATAATACATGTACACTTGTAGAGTGGTTGTTTAATGAAACTCTTAATTTTATACATATTCCTTTAATTTTTTAACAATTTTGTTTGTTATAACGCAAAATTTATTGGTTTGAAAGATTAATGTTAAACAATTCATTCATATGTACGAAATGCATACTGTAAAATAAAATAAAAATATCTCTGGATTGAATACGAATGATTTTTTTAGGGTAACAGGCTACATGAGGGTAATCCACATGGTGGCAACTCCCCTTTAATAGAATAGGAAGGGATCTGAAAGGGGGGGGATGCGGGAAGGGTAGAGGAAGGTAGCCAAGAGTTAACTAGGGCCCCCGGGCTATGGTTTAAGGATCCTACCCGGCATTCGCCTAAAAGTAATGCAGGGAAAATCCTAGAAAAACCTGCATCAGGTCGCGCATTGGGTACTTGTCCCATGCCCTTCCGATAGCGGGAGAGGAGTTTGCTGTGGGGACGCAGCATTCCCTTCTCCGTACCTCGACCAGTTTAGGAGGCAGCTGGCCGACTGTTCCAATGGGAAGAGAGAACAACTCTTACCGTATGCCCAATGTCTGTGACCCCCGGAACATACACCTCTCAAAACAGGTCGAGGTACCTCGGCTTGTGGGAACCTTAGTTCAAAAACGGAGAGGAGAAGGCATCCCCGAAGGTAGGCGCTTCGTGTCTCTACTACAAGGCTCTGCCTGCGAGAGAATATCCCTCACAGGTCCTGCCTGTGAGAGAATAGCCCTCGTAGACATTTTTCGCGAAATACGAATAAAATTTGATTTGAAACTTTTAGAAACGTTATAAGGGACAACTGCGAGATTTTCTTACGTAAAGTTCAGCCGGTGTTATCAGGAAATGGCCAGCAGCGTCCCTTCTTATTTGGTTTCCTACAGAAAATCCTCAATCGTCCAGTCGGTTTTAGCCACATGACTCCCTTTGCAGTATCGTTGCAATTCGTTGCCTTCAGAACTTATTTGATCCGAAGCTCTGAAATGCACCAAAATCTGGACGAGCATAGCAGCATTTTTTGTCTGTTTCCAGACGCACGTTGCCAAACTGGATCGTCTCTCTCGACGGTCTAGTCCGTTTTACAAACCGTTTCCTTGCTGTATCCATGCAAAGTCACAAATCTGCGCTGCCCTTTTCAGTTACTCTGACCACCCGCTGCGAGGTCAAGACAACTGCTCCTCTGAAGAATCCACTTTTATTTATTAAAGCCAATTATTGTTCCATTTTGTGCACACTTAGTATCTGGTGTTAACGCCAATATGAAAAATTTTATTCTCCAAAAATTATACACGAGGGACGCGATCACACCATACATTTCAGAAATGACGATTCGCATCAGTTGAAAGTTGAAGACACCAATGATATCGACGTAGACTGGCAGAAATCTGGAAAATGAATTACTTCGTGAGAAGTGAGTCCTAGAAATCTGAAATTGCGACAAGAAATAAAGCGACGAATAAAGCATCGAGTTATTATGACTTAAGAACAAGAAGAAGGGCATTTGACATGTAGGATACGACAATCAAGAAGGACATATTAAATAACTCTGTGAAAGCAGTCCACGGAAGAAGGTAATGAAGGAAACCTAGGAAACATTTCAGAAAGTAAGTAAAAACGTGAGTAATTGAGGCACACCCTAAAATCAGTTCAATATTTGGCGACATGACTTGAAAGTTAAAAACATTAAATATTTCTAAGGATGAGTGTCATCTGGCTGACAACACCGAGATAAAATTAATAAGCATACCGTGAGACATCTCAAATTATATTTCAAACTAGCTGGTTGCCCGGCGTTGCCCGAGATGTCATTTATCTATAACCCCCGATATGACTCCAATTTCGGCTACTTTTGCGCAATTTTTATGTAACGCTACTCGAACCCTAATCATTATAATTAACTCTAAAAAATATTTCTTCAACGCAAATATCTGCCGTGTTTGCATGTTCCAAAATTTGCACCCCGCTACCCCTGCATCTGAGGGATAAATGCCAATTTGAATGTCGTAACTAAACACAGTGACTTCCATAACCTTTGATTTGACTCAAATCTCGGTTGTATTCGCGTTATTTTACTGTAAAGCATCTCCACCCCAAACCCGAAGGGTGTCCTTTTCACAGGGCGTAGGGGATGAAAATTGTATTCAGATAACATTGGTAGAAACACTATCAATATCTTTGACCCCTAAAAATATTTATCCGACTCAAATATGGCTGTTTTAGTATGTTTAAATATTTCCACCCCCGCTTCTGGGGGTGGAAGACGCGTCTCACCCCGACAGTGTTTGTTTCCTGGTCGCAAAGAACACGTGTACGAAATTTGGTGAAAATTGCTCGACTGGTGTAGATTTGTATTTTATTTAGAAAACGTTTGTATGGGAAATAGAAAAGGGCTGTTTTTAGGGTTTTCCCGGAAATTATTCAATTTTTTCTCGCCTTTTAAACATTCCCTAGACCTCTACAAACATTTCAAGACTAAGATAAGATAAATCCGTTCAGCCGTTCTCGAGGTTTAGTGAGACTAACGAACAGCAATTCATTTATATTCTGAATCATGACAGTCTCTCAAAATTTAACTTAAATAAATACCATCTTTGTGTTGGGTATAAAATTTTAAGTTAAGTGAAGAACATATTTCTAAAATAAATTTAAATGTATGGTCAATGTACTGTGTAATAAATAGGATATAGAGAATCTTACACGTAACAGAATGGGAGACAAAAATAAAGTAAAATCCGCGGAAGGAAGACTGAAACAAATTCTTTGCTTCTAAATTCTGCTTTAACTGTTATAAATATTTGTTTGTAAATTCGTGAAGAGCATTTTCGAATGTCAGACATATTTAAAAATAAATTATGTTATTCGGATTATCTATTGGAAGTTTAATGTTTGAAAAAAAAATTGGTAAATTGTAGAATTGTTTCTTTCCATTATTTTTTCCATCTGAGTGAAATCAATGTAATTATTAAAATTATAACGATATTCTTTGGAAGAGAAAAATTAGAAATGTGATAAGACTAGTTATGAAAGAAAATAAACTTTTTAATATTTAGAATTATGTGTTTTTGAAGCATTCAACCATCTCTTTAAATGACTCGTACACTTAAAATTTTACACATTATACGACTCTACTTATTCAGTTTCTGGTTTAGTATAATTTCTGAGAATATATCGACGCTTTTTTAAATTATAAGATTGTATTCTTCAGCATATTTGCCATTATTATTAAAATTAGTCGCATCTACCTTTCCTTAGTGAAGATGATGTCAGAATTATGTGCCAGAATCTATATGTGCACATTTTCTGACTATTGACGTTTAGTTAGTAAGTAATTCGACTCTAATAATTTATTGAGGTCTCAACGAATAAATGGACAGTAAGAACTGATTCAACTCATTTATTTCCAACTGTCTGACCCCGTTAGAATAATTTTCAATTTTAAGTCGACAATATTCGCTTTTTGGTCGCAAATCTTTATGACCACGTAATCCAATGTTTCACTAATGCGTGATGGGAATTGAATTGCAAGCATTCACCAGGGGAAAACAAATTTATTTGCACAACTCAAAACACTGACCCTCAGCCGGCGATACGGATCCAATTAAAGCTAATCTCGCAGCAGATGCATTATTTACCTGTGTCACAGATGCTGCAGCTTCAGGCGTGAGTAATTAGTGACTGGAAAGCCGTCACGACAGATTTTCACCGGCAACGCCGAAATTATGCAGCAGCTGCTGGTCACAACGGTCAAACAAATGTAGGGGCACTGCACGTGGACACACCAATACTCAACGCCTGGCGAAACCCTTCACGAAATACTGTGCCCGGGGAAAACTATATTTTGGTGGTAGTTAATAGATCAACACCAAAACGGCTGGTTTTCTTTTAAATTACAATTTAATGCAATGAAAAAATTTACGTCTGATTGTAAATAATTAATAAAAAAGATAGCCAATTCACACAAAAAAGTGATAATATAAATACCACACAACGTTTCTGGGATCCTTGTCCCTTTCCTCAGGTGCGAAGAAGAGCCTAGAGCGACACAACTGCACTAATCAGTTGATAAAACTCAAAAGCGACGGAAACGAAACGAGAATAGGACAGCCGAAGGGTTAGCGTCACAATAAGGTAGCAATGACAATGGGAAAGCAGAAGGTTTAGCGTAATAATAAGGGATAATAGTTTCTGTCTGTACAAACACCTACAAAAAACATTGTGTTGTTTACAAAATCTCTTGCTCTAATTGTAATTCTTGCTACATGGGGCAAACAAAACGTTCCCTTAATACACGTATCGAGGAATATATATCTAATATCAAACTTCCCACTCGTAAACAGTCTGTAGTATGTAAACATATAATCATTTCTAAACATACCACTGAGAACAAAAAGTAAGGTGAATTTATTTATAAAATATAAATTCTTTATTTATTCTTCCAAATAAATTTCATCCCCTTCGAAGTGATCCCCGTCGGATAAAACGCACTTTTTCCAACGCTTTTTCCAGTCCTCGAAACATTCGGAATAGTCTTTTTCCGATTCGGGTTTTATCTCCTAAATCGTGTCAAAACGGCGTCCCCGCGTTGGCCTTTTGAGTTTGCTTTAATAGCCAGAAGTCGCACGGAGCCAAATCAGGCGAATACGGTGGTTGCGGAACGATATGAGTCGAGTTTTTGGCAAAAAAGTCGCGAAGAACCAATGCAGTCTGACATGGTGCATTATCGTGATGAAGGAACCAAGATTCTGGCCGTTTCAGACGAATAGCTTCACGCAAACGACGCATAAAGCTCAAATAATATTCTTTGTTGACAGTTTGGCCCGGCGGAAGGAATTCATAGTGCACCACACCACGATAATCAAAGAAAACTTTGATGACCTTGATTTTCGATCGACTTTGCCGTGGTCTTTTCGGTCTTGTTTCACCTTTTGCGCGATATTCGCTGGATTGGTCGCTGGTTTCAGGGTCGAATGCGTAAATCCAAGTCTCGTCTCAAGTAATGATGCATTTCAAGTGGTCCTGATAGTCAGACAGCAAAGTTTCACACACATCAACGCAACGTTTTTTTCCAAAAAATTGAGCGATTTTGGCACCACTTGACGCGTTTGAGACACAAAACATTCTTCAAAATGGTTTGGGCTGAGCCAAATGATATTCCAACACTATCATCGAGATCTCTAATTGTCCATCGACGATTTTCAAACACTAAATCTTTGATTATTTGGACGTGGCCCTCGTCGGTAGACGTTGATCGTCGTCCAGAACGCGGTTCGTCTTCAACGCGTTCTCGGCCCTCTTTGAACTCGTTGTACCACTTATAAACGTTTTTTTGTGCCATAGTTTGATCACCAAAGGCCTTCCGCAACATTTTCAACGTGTCCGCATAAGAATATTCGTTCCGCAAACAAAGTTTGATGCAAGTTCTTTGCTCAACAAAATCACCCATTGCCAAAATCGAAAAATTCACTATTGGTTGTTTACAAAAACACGTGTAACTAGGAGATAATTAAACCTTTTAACAAACACACGCTTGGAAAATATTATAGACAGTCCTACCAACCTAGGAATTTTTTTTTAGCTGCTTTCCTAATAGCCGGGAGTTTTAAATGACAATTTCACCTTATTTTTTGATCACAGTGGTACATTTGATTGGCAGAATGATAAGATTTTAGACATTGACACCTGGTACAATTACAGAATATTTTCTGAGATGCTTCTCATTAAATAAAACATCACAGCTATTAATGTACAAACAGACACTATTAAACTCAATAATTGCTATGATCCCTTATTATTACGCTAAACCTTCTGTTTTCCCATTGTCGTTGCGTTTTCGTCGCTTTTGAGTTTTGTCAACAGACGAGTGCAGTTGTGTCGCCCTAGGCTCTTCTTCGAACCTGAGGAAAGGAACAAGGATCCCAGAAACGATGTGTGGTATTTATATTATCACTTTTTTGTCTGAATTGGCTAACTTTCTTATTACTAACATTTTAATACAGTCAATATGCTAGTTTTTGATTCCGTTATTACACAATTGATTGATTATTGAGCACAAACAGAAGTCTAATTTATAAGCAAGCGTTGGCACTAGGAGTTAGTTTGTATAATTATCTAAATTACGTCTACGTAACTTCAAACGATGAGTGTCTTCTATATAAAATAATTGATACAATAGTAAACATATTAAAAGATCTATGTCAAAGAGGAACTTTCGTTCCATTTTCGGTCACAATCATCTTATGAGGACATCTTCGCTTCTAATGAAAGGGACAAGGATCCAAGTAACGTTGTGTGGCCAATTATATTACCACCATTTTGTCTGAATTGGCTATCTTGCTTATTCATTATGTTTTTCATTTAAAATTGATATTCATGCTTTCTGCCTTTTTGGTATCCCATACAAATGACATTACGATTGAAACAGAACTTTTAATTATATTTGTAGGACGATTCATAACATGAACTGATCAGTACCTCAGCAGATGATTGTGGCCGGAAATGGGCTTGGACATTTAAATATGTTTACCATGAGACTGAAAAAGGTTTCTTAATTCAAGTGAACTTTAATTCATTTTTTTAAAAAAGGAAGTTATTTTTCATGTCATACTCAATACATTTTCCTTTTGATTTACGGAATCCTGTTCGAGTAGGAAAGAGCAACAGTTGTCACAGTGACGAGGTTTTGTCAGGGCGTGGGAACGTTGCCGGAGGGATCTCAACTTAAAGTGCTATTGCTCTCAAATCGGTATTGACGTAATGTTCCAGTTTTAACATCTTGTCAAAACCAAAGCAGAGACTCAGGATTTTTATAATAATGGTGATGTAACAATTACACGAAATCGTTCACTTATTTGCCCTGGTTTTACGATATTTGAACGTTCAAACCATACGAATTTTGTTAAAACGTTAAGTAGTTGTTACGTCAAATGATATCAAAATACTTTAAATCAATACTTCATTGATAAAGAAAATTAGTAATCGGGACAGCGATAACTTTCCTCTATGATAAAAGCCTCGAACACGGTGTTGATGTGGTTGTTGTATTTTAATAAGTTCATCTAGCTACTAATTTATACGCTCATTTAGACTAATTTTGTTGTATGATATATATAGTTGTATATGATTTTCACCAAAAATGGATTATATATTTTATACATTATATAATGTTTTTATTCAAAGATATAGAGAGAATGCTTATATAAGCCTCAAGCCATACGATAATGGATAAGTCAATTAAGGAATGTTAAAAGAACGTCTTATCAGATTTTAATGAATTTTTATGTATTTCCCTTTCTCAATGTACAACAGTTTACATAGTTTGCAGAATATCTAGTCAAGATCTTAGAGAAAAGTCAAAACACATTTGTTGGCTACATGGCCATGAAACTCAGCTAAGTCATTATTTTTAAGAACGCAGGGTAATTACTTATCTATGAAACCTCATAAAATTTGAATTAAAATCGATAAATCCGTAGTAACCGTGTTACTAACATAATATTGAACTAATACATGAAATGTTTAATGATTCTGATGTCCAGTTCATCAGAGAAAATCAGAAAAATCTAAAAATGTATCCTTGTTTTCAATAAAAAAATTAGGTAAGTTCAACCTGATAAGTTGTTCATTCCACATTACTACTAAATTTGTAGAAGAATCTGAGTTGAATTTTTAAAGGTGTGGCAAATAACTAACGGTAAACTGTGTAATGTCTTGTTGCCACACAATTTCGCCATCAAAGTAGAAAACAGTAATATGAATCAGAAAGGAGTTAACCTCTTAGTTAGAATGTTTATTGGATGATTATAATAAACGCCTTGTGGTTGTATATAAAAATGCGTTAAAATTACATATAAATTAATTAATCTACATATTATTTAAAATTACAAATCAAAGTTACTTAAATTAATAATTTAATCAATGTTTTATTTATGCAAAGTGCTTTCCATCGTTTTATAATTGTAAGCAACTATGTCAGAGTTTTTAATAAAAATCAAGATTTAAGGAGAACTAAAATATAAAAATTAATTTTATTTAAAAAATGTAATAAATAAATAATTGCGGGGTTTTCTTACATAATATTCCAAATTATAGTAGAATATTTCACGGTGATTGGCGTCTTCAGGAAAAATTATGCGGCGTCCTCTGCTTCTATGATCATCCTCATCAAGTATTCCCGTTTCTCTCGATTTTTCGTCGTGTTACTATACCTGAAAAAAAAACATCTCAATATTTACCCAGATGAAGAAAAAGCCTCGCGAGCCTTTTATCCTCGCTTTTTTATATCGTTCTCCCACATGTGGAAAACGTCGACTCCTTCCTATGCTATTAAAGGGGAGTTGCCCTAAGTGGATTACCCTCATGTAGCCTATTGCCCTAAAAAAAAAAAAAAAATTATCATCTCTGAGATTTCTCGGCTTTTGTTATTAAAGCAAACTATTCTTTTGAAATGCCTGAAGGATTTACTTACGATGGTTAGCATTTTGGATCTGCTTTTTAGTATACTTTGGAATTTCTGTTGAAAAAATTATAAAGGGGGAAGTCAATCTAGCACAGTCAGTACTCAATGTTTATTAGGGCTACAAAAGTTCATAGTAATTCCTTTCATTTGTGTACCTTCAGTTTTATTTGGTCTCAGAATATTATTCAATGTCGATTCTTCATAAATTATGGATATTTCTACAACCGAACGTGATGTAGATGACACTCAAACCAGCTTTGAAAGATGGTAGGACAGATGATTTAATAGACTATCAGAACGAGTTCTTCACCTGGACGCAAGGATTTACCATGTTTTCAACCTCTGTGCCAAAATTTTAAGGGCAAATAATGGTCCCCTTGTCCTCCAATATGAATAGAAAAATAAGTTAAACATTATTTCGAAAAACTCAGTTATCGGTGCTTGTTTTTAATTTTCTGTACGGACAGCTGAATTATCTTTGGTTTAATAACCGTTATCTTAGGAATATAATTGGTACTTTGTGCCGTTTCATGGGGACCGGTTCCCCATACTATGTATGTATAAAATAGTTTTAGTATACGTATGAATAGCATAATATACAATATTCAAACGAAAAGGGACCAAACAGTCTTTCCGCTTTTATTTTCGGGTGTATTCTTGTCCAGGATTTATTACTCAGAGACTTTAGGTATACTCCACAGTTCTTCATAATTTTTTTTTGTAATTACTATTGATTCCAACACTCATTATTGATAAGAGACTTCTGTTTTTTTGATTTAAACATTTATGTGAAGGAAACCATTGTGATTGAATGCTATGCCGATCTGACACTTACGAAGGCAATATTGAGGACACGTGTCCTAATGGAGGTTATTTGGAAGGGCCTGATGGTACGTCGTGGGGATGTTATTCCACCTCAGCGTGGTGCCGATTGAGGCGTGCTTCCTGGCGTCGTTATCTCGTCTTGTTAGCGTCTGCTCGTCGTAGGTGACTGCGAGCTTGTTACGTCGCGACGCCGCGCCGTTGCCACCAATGAATAACATAGCGTCCCCGTCGCCTTGAAACAACAAATCCACTACACACTCGGCATGGGGGTAGTCTCTTGCATTCACCATTTATAGGAGTCACACTAGCTGTTACATAAGATATTCATGCTATATGTAATCTTTGCGATGGATACAAGACAACTGCTTGGCGTGAGATGCGGTTTATGTTCTGAAAGAGTTGATAATATGAAAAAAAATTATTTTAATTTTATTTGATGTAATATTTGAGAAATAAGACGACACAGGCGTCAGATGATGTCAAGATGACAGCTAATGCATTTAAAAAATCGAGACGATGAACTTGAAGAGGAATCAGGTCGTCGGAAGTGTCCACCGCTCCTATACCGTCCGGTATTTACTGCAATTCGTACGTACATATATCGTACTGACAGATTAGTTCGATATATATTACAAAAATTGATTAAATGTAGATGAAATAAATTATAAGAATCAGTTAAATTGAAATGGTAACTAGTAACTAAACTCGACGTGCTTAGAAGATTAATCGACTGCTGTTTTTTTTGAGTCTGAATGTATTTCGCATCGCCAAGATACCGATTTTCCCAGTCTTAAATATTCTTTCACCTGACCAAGCAAGGATGTGAGATGGAGAAATCCGAAGCCGATTTACCCGAGGATGCTTGCCAAGTCATTCACGTACATTTGCGTCGTCATAAACTATTTATACAGCAGAGGAAACCTACCAATCATCTTTAGTAGTAAGAGGCTCGTAACCTTGTGTTTTTATGAAATAAAACTTTAATTACACATTAAATAATAAAATTACTCATAAAAAATATATTTGACTTCAACTTTACAACTTAAAAACACATAAAACATTATAAAACATCGCAAACATAGAACTTAAATTAAGACGACGCTCATGAAAGTTAAAGATAACTTGTTTGAAAACGAATTGAGATTATTTCTTCCTTAAAATTCAAACACAAAATAAGTTTTCAAATGAAAATTTCTTATATTTGAAAATTAAATTCCCTGCATTATTTTGATAAAGATTTTTGGAGTGAAACTTCTGAATGCACGCTGGAAACTTGACAGTAAGGTTGTATTAACGTTAAGAAATAGGTTGTGACGCTTGATTGTGCCGTTGAATAGTAAACCAGGGAGTCCACCAAACCACGACGATGACGTACGTTTGTTAATTTTTCCATGATTAATAAAATCAATACAGACTCTGAATACGCCCTCAAAGGGAACAACATTTACGTTCAGAGAAATGACTCGCAAAGGTGATTACTTAGCGTTGATAGTGGCGTGAGCAGCGTCTTTATTTCCCCTGAGTTCTTCTCTATTCTGTAGCTCTATTACTGCTCTATGCTTCATTTATTCTACAGTACGACGAATTTCGTTCTCTGTTTCATTTTATTGCTTCTCTCTTTCTGACTCTTTTATATTATCCTGTGATCATACTATTATTAACTTTGTATACTTTAATTGTTACTAATACAAAAATGCTCATCTTTATCATTAAAATTAGATGGTTGAATAATAATAAAATATAACAATTATAATAAAAATGTTATGCAAAGTTATATAAATTCTAGACGTTCGTAGTCACAAATAATATGTGATTGAGAATCCAAATAAGCAAATTAATATCGACAGCCGTACTTCAGAATATACAAAAGAAAATGATAAAAGTTTGACGTGTGACGTAATTTAATCCATACAGTATTCTTTAAATATTAATCATTGTCAAGTTAAATAAAATTTATTACAGATGGTGTGTGGTCTATGAGGACAATAATTTTTTTCAGCATATATTTGTAAGGGTCACTTTTCCACAACTAACTTTTCAACGCCGGTTTTCTGCTACAATAAGAAATATTAATCTAATTCATTAAGATCATGAGCTTTAAATTATTGATCTTTGCCTATGGAATTGAAAAATATGTATCACTTTGAACACTACGTAATAAGAGACCACTTGGTTAGCAGAGGCCATTTTACTTGTGAACCGAAAAAAAAGAGAACTCTATAGGAGTCGAAGAATTGAGTTTGCCGGGCCGCTTGATGCCGGCACAAGCTCCTGTATTCGTAATCACGGGTAGTTTAATTGTGAGCGCACGAGAAGGGGAAGGGACGAAATCCGAATCCAATACAATCAGCGAGGTATTCTTTCCGACCGCCGCCTCTTTATTACGACTGCAATGCGGCGTAGCGGCGCAGCAAACAAAAATACGTCCTACGTGTGACCACGTACGGCTAAAAAAGCTCGGCTGCCACGTTGCTTAACGTAGCAACTCCTCAGCTTGTGTCTCATGGCGACGTCGAGGCACGCAACGGTGGGCCATTCCTCATAAAAACTGCGGAGTACACTTCGAAGTACCCCGGTAGTAAATGATTATTTGTGTTTATAATGTCCCCGGAACTCTTACCTCCAAATATATATGCTGGCGTATATCTGGAGGGAATGTAAATATTCCAAGTTCTATGGTGACTCAATTGGACTGAGGCAACGTCGTAGGAAAGAAGGATTGTAATTTTTTTCATGTTTTCATTCCCATAAAATCAATTGAAAATTTAAAATACAAAAAACTGAAATATTTGGTGGGTTAAAGTAATTGTCGCAGTTTTGTTGGTTGTGCTTTAACCTCGGATGTGCGCCATAGTGACCATCTTTACTTGCGAACCAATACTTTGTCATCATTCCTTTGCATTCTGAAGAACGAAAAATCGAAAGACGAAGAAGTACGATTGAATACTACTTTTAATCCGTGAAAACATTTCAGAATTTCTTACGTTTTGGAACAATGAGTTGACAGTTCCTTCTTTGCACTTAAAGTTTTCCTTTTTCAACAGTAAATGAACACACCTGATTAAATATAACGGATTCATAATCGTTTAAAAATTTAAAAAACAATAACAACTGCTTTATATTCCCAGATGAACGTATTTATGTTAGAAATTGACAGAACGACTGAATCTGTCGGAACAGTCGGACAACTGCCACCTAAACTGGTCGAGGCACGGGCAAGGGAATGCTGTAACTCCGCAGAAAACCTCCCAGTCCCGTCATCGGGAACGTGTATCTCAACTGAGGAGATTTAATAGCAGTATTTTGTGATAACATGGATCATGCAGACATGAGATTTCCGCAACGAGTACCTGATTTTAGTAAGTAAATTGGTGTCTCTGGTAAAGGCTTGCCAGATCGGCTGAGACGAATCCAGAAATTTAAGAATTTTTGTTGAACACAGTGATTGTCTTGACGAATGAATTATCGTGATTCGAGAAGATCAACCCTGATGGTAGACAAAATTGAGACTTTTCCCACAATCGCGGTGTTGTGTATATAAAATAGTCTTCCTCGAGATTGAGAGGCTACGGTAATGATGTCTGATCTACGGAATGATCGGCTACAGTTACACGAAAAGTTAACTGACAAATGTATTAGTCCATGACGCGTCTTGGGGGGCTTATCTACGTCCTCAGTTAAACCCTGAGAAAGTTTCAGTCGCTAACGGCAACAATTCTCATCTCATATAAATAAGTAACGTTAAATAAGAAGCCGAGGCACCTCGGCCTGTTCTGAGAGGTGTATGTTCCGGGGTCACAGACCTTGGGCATGCGGTAAGAGTTGTCCGCTGTTACCATTGGAATAGTCGGCCAGCTGCCTCCTAAACTGGTAGAGGCACGGAGAATGGAATGCTGCGTCCCCACAGTAAACTCCTCTCCCACTATCGGAAGGGCGTGGGACAAGTACCCAATGCCCGACGTACCTGATGCAGGTTTTTCTAGGGTTTGTCCTGCATTTCTTGTAGGCGAATGCCGGGTAGGATCCTTAAACGATAGCCCGGGGGCCCTAGTAACCCTTGGCTGCCTTCCTCTACCCTTCCGCATCCCTCTTTCAAATCCCTTCCTATGCTATTAAAGGGGAGTTGCCCAAAGTGGATCACCCTCATGTAGCCTGTTGCCTTAAAAAAATGCCTTTTCCTTTCCGTTTTTGGACTAAAGTTCCCACAAGCCGAGGCATTTATTTTAGGCGAATGCCGGGTAGGATCCTTACACCATAGCCCGGGGGCCCTAGTTACCTTTGGCTACCTTCCTCCACCCTTCCGCATCCCCCCTTTCCTATGCTATAAGATGGGAGTTGCCACTATGTGGATTACCCTATACATAGCCTGTCTGCATCCCCCAAAAAAGCTGTTATTTTTTAAATTTTACATTCAGTTTTTTAAACTCAAAAAAACCCGAAATGTTGTTATTGAACCTTAATATTTCTATTGAAATCCGCATCTTGCCACAATTATTTAAAATTACTGTCAGGAGAGACATGAAATAGAGTTTTCCACATCCCAAAAATTGTGGATATAGAAAAATTATTTTCTTGCAATTTAAAAGTTGAATTACTACATTATGAATCAGGTTTTATTCAGATTTTTTTATTCTTTTAAGATAATTTTTTTAGTTAATTTCAAATTAATTTACAGAACACCTTATGCCATTTCATTTATATTTACTGAAAAACAACAAGGAAACATTAAAAGTGACAATTTAAACTTTCCGAAGTACCGGCAGAATTATAATCTCCTTTTACTACTGTAACTTGAAATGAGTTTGTCCTTATTGGCCTGCGTCAGTAAAATTGCAGTGGGAATCTATTGAGGGCCGTTATGCCATCAGGTGTTTAAAGGGAAGGGAACGCACTTCATTTACGAAATCTGATAGGTAATTTAAAGATAATTACTAACGAATCTCTTTTTTAATCAGAAATAAATGTTATCGTCCGTGTACTATTACCAAATTTATTAATTCGCTTTACAATCACGAGCTAAAATAATATTAATTACTGATATTTGGTTATTTCATTTTCTGTTAGGATCCTCCGTCGCAAATTGTGCTACATCTTCTATATAATAAAAAAGGATGTATATTTGTATGTATGTATGTATGTATGTATTTACGTTGTTCTTTATACAACGTGGACAGATTGCAACAAAAATTGGTACACAAATTCTTCAAAACAGGAGAAACGGTACTGTGAGGGTGAGAAACGCCTAGCATACATGTGGAAAGAATTATAATTAAAAACCGTGATCAATAAATATTAAATTACTGCTCGCCAAGAGACAATGACGTCACGCGAGAGAAAGACGTTACTACGCAACGAACAAAGGAAATATCTCCTTTATTAGGAATGAAATAAAGCAGAAATATTTTCTTTAAATAAAAAGTAAAATTTTATACAGCAATATTCCATCGAATGATAATAAATAAGAATACGAATTACTTTACCATCCTTGGGGAAAATGTAAGTTAATTTTCGCGCTGTATTAGTTGTGAGTCTAGCTAACAATTTCATCAATGTAATATTTCGTAATGTATGAAGACTGAGTGACGATTATATCCTGAAGTACTCGAGGAATATATTTAAGTATTCAATTAAATACTTTTTCGAGTTTATATAAATAAGTACACGAGCAACGCCGGGCACCTAGCTAGTTGTTATAATAAAATATATTGGGTACCCTGGAGAATTGAATTCATTGGTTTACTTTCGGCAGAAGTGTGAAAATATTACAACTTGGAAATACGATCTGAAGCGGAATCCATTTCAGGATAATTCATAAATTTCTACGTAGCAAACCTCCGTTTTATGTCCAGGTATGAATGCAAAAACATGGCTACTTCTAAATGTTGCGTCACTGGAGTTGCGCTGGCCTAAAAGTTACAAATAAATTTTAATGAATATTTTGTTAATTCTTCTTCCATACTGTCATACCCGTTTTTCCCTGTAAGCTAGATATGATAATGGATTTTCCATAATTGGTCACCACGTTGGATTTTTCTGGTTCACGGAAGTTGTTGAAAAAAACTATAGTTTGTTTCATTGAAGTATATTTGATACGCTTTATTAAAAAACTGATTTGCAATATTTACCTCTGAACCGTACTCTGATTGGTTGTCTGTGTGTTGCATTATGATCGAATTAGTATTGTTAATCGTAGTAATGGCATCTTGCATGTTTAGTGCAAATCTCGGCTTAAATTGGACATGTAAAAACGAACAGTAAAACATCTTTCGGCTTGAAGTTATAACATTGTAGGTTTTTTAGGATTTATGAATACTTGTGATAGAAATGGACATATCAACACATTAATTTGCACTCAGCATATCTGGATCATTTCAGAACCCACGCAGTGAATAAATTAAAAAAATAATATTCATATATAAACAGTATCACAATGAATCTATTTTTCGGTTCTGTTCGTCGTTCAGTTGAAACAGAAGGAATTTTAATTTATTTTAATGTATATAATATATGACATGCTATATCGACCTTTGACTAAACGCATTTTTAAATATTTTGATTGAGGCTGCGGTTAAAATAAAAGCTTGATGTTAAAATAAGCTACTTCATTACTTTTCCATTCAAATTTATAGCGGCAGAGCGACGTAGCGAAAAAAAATATATTAGCAACACAATTAAAAATTTTGTTAGTTATGCGCTCAATCGGAACTGAGAATTTATAACCCCAAGATGTGAGTAATTGTCCATTGTACTTGTCATTTGAAGCGAAATATTTATTCTTTACCATCCAGCTGCGTTGGCACTAACCCCGGTCTCTTTCAGACGCATCGTTACAGGGAGATCAAAGGTGCAACTATCTTCGTTTGAAGCGTGATGGAGAAGTTAATGGGAGCTGTTACTGCCGGCCGCTACTCAGCTGTGCAGCCAAAACAAAGGTGCTTATGTGTTTAAAATAGAACAGGTTGCTGTTGATTACACTTCATGTTTTATGAGAGTTTGAAATGCTCACGTACAGCAGTTATATTTCTCCGGGTGGAGAAAATTTTAATTATTCGTTCTCTCTGGGGGGAGAAAGAGCGGTTTAACTAATACGCGTCACTTACTCAATATGGATTACACACTAAACAAAATTAAATTTTTTAACCTAGTACCGCGGGAAAACTTTTTATAGCTATTTTTAAGATAAAAATGAATAAATAACTGTCGTATTTTTAAAAAATAAAAAATATATATTTAATATTTATTATAACATTGACATTTTAACGGGACAGTTCGGCTCTATTTACATCTGAACATATATTATGGCATTAAGAAACAAAAATTATAATTAAGTACGCTTTAAATCAAGTGACTGTAACGTATACATTTAAGTATGTAAACATATATGTATATACATATATGTATATAATATACATATACAATATATAATATACATATACAATTGTAAAATAATTTAAGTCACTGTAGAAAAATGATAACACAGTTCAGCGACAAAAATATTTTCTGCGTAACGAAGGGTGTTTATTACGTATTTTTGGATGTTGAGTAAGGAAAGAAGCTAAAATATTTCCGCCATGTATAATTTCGTCACAAAACCTGGATTGCCTAGATTGAGGCGCACGACAATATAATAGATTGAAATCGGCTTTTTTCCCCATTCCAACTTATTTCAAAGTCAGGATTATTATAAAAACTATAAACTAACATACAAAGTAACATAAGAAACTCTTTGCAACAAAATTACGCAGTTCGAATCTACAAAACTGAGGCAGACGGGAATTCCTATAGTGAGGAATTTGGGTACCGGAATTTCCATTTCACCTACTCCTTAACCAGCCCTTCCTCTTATTGAGTTCAGTTCAAGCATTCTTCGGATACGTTATTAAAATGTCTTCACGTTGTTGCGCCAATTCTTCTGATAGTTTCTATTATATTTGTTGTGAACTTGTAGTGAGAAAACAACTGGGAAACATAAAGGGCTTTGTTATTTCCTATTTCGGAGTCAATATTGTAGACCGAGACAAATCTTTGCCTCCTCATGGAGTCTGTTTAGTGTACGTCGGACTCCGAATGTGGTCGAAAGATAAAGTTAAATCCCTATGATCTGGAGAGAGCCCCGAAACCACGGTGATGACTGCTCCTTTTGCCCCTGAAATAAACAGGGGTACAGTTAAAAATAATAATAAAGCAATATGCAATCTGAAAGCCGCCCACTATCTCTTGGACCTGGAATTTCGATACCCGTACCATCAGAAAAGCTTGGAGATTTGCCAGCGCCATCAAGAGGCGAATCAGCGGAAATTTCTGAAGACAAATTTCAAGTAGAAAAATTCAGTGGGCCCCAGAAATTTTCACAACCTGAATTAAACGGCCTCATCCGAGACTTTGTGTATGTGAAGACTCTCTAGTGTTGCTAGGATGTCCAGACTGCAAGAGGAGAACTTTTTGACACCCGGGACTTCTTTCGCTTGGTTCAGGAGCAGAGAAACGAAAATGAGCCTCATTTTTCTCAAGGCGCCGAACTGGTGTATTGCTCCAATGTCCCCGGTTTGACGTCAGTGTTTAATATTCAACACGTAGCGGATGAATGGACCTGTCCAAGTGAAGTTTATGAGTTGTTTAACTCCACAATTGCAGAAAATACGCCTCTATACCAGTTGCACACTCAGTTCATTTAAAGGAAAAGGATAACAATTTGCCCCTGATCTTAGACAGACTCAACTGCAAGGAACATGAGTGGACCATCTGCGGGGATCTGAAAGTAATTTCTATGATACTCGGACATAAAGGCGGCTACAATAAATCCCCCTGTTTTCTCTGTGAGTGGGATAAACGTGCCTAAGCTCAGAAATAGATCCAGAAAAACAAGCCAAAAATAACACTAAAGGTAGAAGAATAAAACGTTCATTTTGAGTCTTTGGTGGACTCCAAAAAAGTGGTTTTATCCCCACTCCACATTAAACTTGGAATGATGGAGCAGTTTGTCTTTTTTTTAGGGCAAAAAGCTACATGAGGGTAATCCACGTTGGGCAACTCCCCTTTAATAATAGCATAGGAAGGGATTTGAATGGGGGGATGCGGAAGGGTAGAGGAAGGTAGCCAATAGTTAACTAGGGCCCCGGGCTATATTTTAAGGATCCTACCCGGCATTCGCCTAAAGAAATGCAGGGAAAACCCTAGAAGAACCTGCATCAGGTAGGTCGGGCAGTGGGTACTTGTCGCACGCCCTTCCGATAGCGGGAGAGGAGTTTTCTGTGGGGACGCAGCATTCCATTCTCCTTATCTCGAACAGTTTAGGAGGTAGCTGGCCGACTATTCCAATGGGAATAGCGGACAACTCTTACCGTATGCCCAAGGTCTGTGACCCCGGAACATACACCTCTCAGAACAGGCCGAGGTGCCTCGGCTTGTGGGAACCTTAGTTCAAAAACGGAGAGGAAAAAGCATACCCAAAGGTAGCCCCTTCGTATCTCTCCTAAAAGCTTCTGCCTGCGAGAGAATAGCCCTTGCAGACATTTTTTCAAGCAGTTTGTCAATGCATTGACAAAAGTTGGTGATTCGTTTAGGTAACTTACCTGATTTTCTTGGCTGTCCAAAGCAATGCTGAATGTTCGGTCCTGACATTTGAAGGTTTAAGAAGGACTAAAACTTAAAAATCGTTATAATTTTTCCGTATTCATCTAACAGTCTAGTTAACAATGCGTTAATTAATCGTTAATTTGAAATATTATTATTAGATTTAGATTGATATGTTTATTACATTCATAACTCGAAATACGAAATAGGATACGTCAGTAAAATACGTACAGTCCCAATGAATTTGTAACACTGACAACTTTAAGTAAAAAGTTATGTAGTTACATTTAAACATTATCAATTCATCATAATACATATAATTAAATACTAAAAATGATTATATTGACACAACACCGATCATTTGTGGCCACCAAATGAATGTAATGTCTTTTTTTAAAATACATATATAAAGGGTGTTTTTTTTAGAGGTATAGAACTTTAAGTTGGCATTACTGTTCAAGATGGCGACCGATTTAACAGCTGACAAGTGATTTATTCTCAGTTTGGTTTGGCAATTCATCATGAATAGACTCACGCTTGAACAACGCGTGCAAATAGTGCAATTTTATTTCGAAAATAATGGTTCTGTGCGGAATACGTATCGCGGACTGCGTCCATTTTATCGTCGACAAAATCGTCCATCAGAGCAGTTAATTCGATTAACCATGGAACGTTTTCGCACCACGTTTACTCTTATTGATAACTCGCATCCCCAGAGACGCCGTACGGTACGTACAGAAGAAGCTATTGCTACTGTAGAGCGTAGCATTGAGGAAGACCCGAATGAGTCCATCCGCCATCGAGCACAGGAATTGGATCTGTGTCCATCCACTTTATGGAAGATTTTGCGGAAGGATCTTTGTTTGCGTGCTTACAAAATTCAACTCGTGCAAGAATTGAAGCCAAACGATCATCAAGCAAGGCGTAGATTCGTCGAATGGGTCCAAAACGAGATTGCCGTTGTTCCCGATTTTCATAAGCGAATTTTGTTTAGCGATGAAGCGCACTTCTGGTTGAATGGCTACGTCAACAAACAAAACTGCCGCATTTGGAGTGAAGATAATCCTCAAGTGTATGTCAAAACACCGTTACATCCAGAAAAACTTACTGTTTGGTGCGCTTTATGGGCTGGTGGAATCATTGGTCCGTACTTCTTCAAAAACGATGATGGCCAGAACGTTACAGTCAATGGAGATCGGTATAGAGCCATGATTACTAACTTTTTCATTCCTGAATTGAACAACCATGATGTCCAGGAGCTGTGGTTTCAAAAAGACGGTGCAACATGTCACACAGCTCGTGCCACAATCCATTTATTGAAAGACACGTTTGGTGACCGCCTAATTTCACGTTTTGGACCTGTGAATTGGCCTCCAAGATCTTGCGATTTAACACCGCTAGACTACTTTCTGTGGGGCTATGTAAAGTCATTGGTCTATGCGGATAAGCCACAAACGCTTGACCATTTGGAAGACAACATTCGCCGTGTTATTGCCGATATACGGCCACAAATGTTGGAAAAAGTCATCGAAAATTGGACGTCCAGATTGGACTACATCCGAGCCAGCCGTGGCGGTCATATGCCAGAAATCATATTTAAAATGTAATGCCACAAGATTATCTTTCGAATAAAAAAAAATTCATGTCAATCGAATAATCCATCGTTGTTTTATTGAAATTTAAAGTTCTATACCTCTAAAAAAAACACCCTTTATATGTATGTATATGTATATATTTAAATATGAAGGGAAATCTTGTCACCTTTTCACGTTCTATCTGTTAAATTATATTTTTTCCTTCAAAATACAAAATTTGATATACTAGTTTACACATTCTTCTTAGTCATCATCTAATTGCTATTATAAAATCTAAGCACCGAAAAATATTATGTGTATTCCAGCGATTGCATGTTTTTCTCTTCTTTGTAGGAGCGATTTGCAGGCGTTCCAAGGTGCGCCGTGCATCAGAAGGCAGCTGTACCTATGAATAATGGAGGCCGATACGACTCAGCCACTGTGCAGAAATATGGCCCAATTTCCAGCCTTGCTAAAGCTATTCACTCCGAGAAAAAGGCTTGAGCCGATATTCTCTTAAATAAATTACCACCTCGATTCGAGATTTCGCCAAGACATACAGCGGAAATCAATCCGAAATCAGGCCGCTCTAACCTTTTGTAATTACTTGAAAAGCCATAAACTTACAGATGGTAAAATATCGGCACAAAGAATCTTACGAACAGAGTTGTTCATTTATGAAGCCATTTTAACCAATTTGATCTTTGTTATTTAATTAATTTAAGAATACAAGGAGAATAAAATATTCTCAGCAATCGTTTTTCATTCGCCGAGGTTTGTTGTAGAAACACTTATCACAGATGACGAAGGTTGAAAACGATCAATTATGCAGCTCATGAAAATAATTTTGTTTTCTATCTACAGAATGCATTAGTTAAAGTTTCAATAAAATTTATGCACAGGATTATGATGAATATTATTTGTTTTATGAACAGTAATTTATTTATAGTAACATAAAATATTGTAACGGAGGACATGAGGGTAGTTAAATTAATTTAAGAAAGTTAACTAAGTAAGTCGGTTAATCAATACTGAATTTATCAAAAATATGTAATTTTCATATTATTATTGGCATAGTATACTCATGTATTTATTTACAAATAGTTACAAGAAATAATGTGAACTTATTACATCTCAAATATGACTTGGTTGCCCTCGTCGAAGAGTGTAAAAATACGAGAAACATGTTAATTACCGAAATATCCTGTCTTCGTCATAGTTGCATGTATACTATATTTTTATAGGCATTAGTAACCAAATGTATGAATATGCAATAATTATTTTACAGTTGCATATAATTTTCCCAGAAGTTTTAATATTGTATTAAATTTTAAATAATGTTAACCGGAATGAGTAATCCTCAGATTTAATAATTATAACGATGCATTATAATTTTAGGTTTTCATCTAATTTATTTCTGATTACGGCGAAACCTTGCGAATTTAAATTAAACTTGCGTTTTGCATTAAAAGTGACTGATAACCAGGGATAAAATAATAATTGCAAACTAATAAATAAATCGTTATTTTTATCTGATTCATTAAATTTTTAACGCTGAATAAAAAATATAAGAACAGATGTGTGATTATGTTCTTCATAATTAGTTGGACTTATTTTTGTCTTAGCAGGAGCTTGAGATAGTAGAACGAAATTATTAAATAATACGAATAAAATTCGGTCAACGATATTAGTTTGGCTCTAAATTGATTAATACCGTACCGCCTAGAAATGCTCAACTAATATTCAAAATAATAGAAACAATCTAATGAATAAATAAAACAGTATAATTAATGTAAAAAGGTCATAAGTAAGAATTTATTAACTAAAATTTGCATATAATACACAAAACGTTTCCTCCCAAATTTTTTCCGGCACTGGATGTCGTTTTAAGCAGTAAAAGTATTTTTTGTTTAATGATTTATATACATTAAATTCAATTTTTTTTAATTATATGCAACTGAAGAGGTCTCTGTTCATAGGGAATAAACGTTTTGTTTTTATACGAAATTATTAATTAATTAATTATGACTAATGGCGTTTACATTAATTATATTTATATTAATACAAGTCAGATATTCCAAATTCATTTACAAAACAATGTTACAATTTTAAAAAAATTAAGTGTATAAAATTTATGATTATATGTAAATATTTTAAACTATTAAAATTTTTTAAGAGTAATGTGTGCACTAGGTTCATTTCATTTAGTATTTCATCTCTCTCAACATTAAAGTGTAAAACATCGTGTGAGAATGATCATGATATACTGAACTGTTAGTCGGGTGATCAAAATGTCCAGGTTTACCTAAAGAAATGTTTTTTAACAGTTAATGTCATGATGGATCGAGAATTTATGCCAATCGCCGCAGATATCTTCTCTGAATATTACATTAATTGAATGTTAACAGTGGAAAAGAATGGAGAAAAATTCAAGAATTATCTTCCAATTAAAATGAAAATAATTTACGACTGATAGAAAATAATGAATAAGAAAGATAGCCAATACAGACAAAAAAAAGGGCAATATAAATACCACACAACGTTTCTGGGATCCTTGTACCTTTCGTCAGGTGCTAAGAAGAGCCTAGAGAGACACAACTGCACTGGTCAGTTGACAACACTCAAAAGCGACGAAATCGCAACGACAATGATAGTGCCGAAGGCGTGGCGTAACAATAATTATATTTTTTGCTTGTATTGGCTTCTCATTCATTATCTTCCAATTAGTTCTACAACTGTTAATAGAAATCATCTTACAACCAATTACAATCTAAATAAACCGGAATTTATACAATAAAAAAAATTAGTAATTAATGCACATTAGTCGAAATGTCGTTCTGTATATTATTTTCCAGGAAAGTATGCAATATTTGGGTAACAAAAAGTGTTACGTATTAAAGGTCTGCAAGGAAAACAATTAGTTTTTCTATTTAGACTATCACATATTATAATATTCGAGGCTAAGTTTTTCTAAGTGAAAACACTATTTTTTTCTTAGCGAATTCATGTTCAGCGTTATTTCAGTTTAGAGCTTGGTTGTTGAGAGAAGTGCAAGGTGTGATGATTGCATATTTTCGGTGAAGTGGATTCTGGTGGGCCTGAGCGACGTCCCTGAGCTTTGCCGAAGACAAGCAAGTCTCCCCTGAATTGCTATGTGAGCTCGAACATTTCATTGCACGTGCCAAGCTCGATTTAATTCAGTTTCATTACATGCCTTCCATACCGCACGGGCTTTATGCGTCCTCGCAGAAACGTGTCACTCTCGGAATGCACAGAGTTATTGCGCCTGCTGCAATGAAATTACCGTAGCTCAGTCACGACCAATTGAATCACGCACGGGCGTTAATTGCGAACGCGATTGCGCAAATTAATTGTTCCGCAACATTGTCTTTTCCTGACGCTTCTCCAGATTAACGCGGCTATAATCTCGCGTGAAACGACCATTGTGTTATGGAGAGCTATTTTAAGTAAAGATCCATATGGCGCCATTTCAACAGTACTGCCTGTGTGGAACGCTTGAGTCCAGAAATAGAGGTCGTGGGTTCTAACTCGGACGGGTACAATGATTTTCACAGGCACATAATGCCAAGGTCTCCGCTCAATTTGACGGGTTAAAAAGGTTTAAAAGCTGTTTCTATACAGGTTAGCCACTATGATAAAATCTCAGAGGAAATTATGTTTAAGGAGTCTAGTTTTGCAGAGCGGCCACAGTAAATGCTTCATCCGGTTGTTACCCTTTTTCATCGTATACTTTCGAAACAGATTACTTGAGGGAAACTAATGTCGTGGCCTCGTACCTATAAGATCATGGATAGGGATAGAAAGAAGAAGAGATAGCAAGGTAGACAAAGATTATTTACTGCCCCGTGGCAATATTTTAACGTTACTATATTCGACTATATTCCACACAGTGAAAAATTTTAGAAAATCTTGAAGAAGCTAGGTCTGGCTCTTGTTATGTGTCCCACGCCCTTCCGATGTCTGGAGTTAGGTTCACTGCCGCAACGCAGCTCCAAAAACCATAAAGAAACTATTTTAATTTTATGAAAAAAAATTAGACAATATCGCCAGTGAAAGTTGGTTACTTAATATAATTAAATTCGAGAATTTTTTTTTTTTTTAGGGCAACAGGCTAAATGAGGGTAATCCACTTTGGGCAACTTCCCTTTAATAGCATAGGAAGGGATCTGAAAAGGGGGGTATGTGGAAGGGTAGAGGAAGGTAGCCAAGGGTTACTATGGCCCCCGGGCTATATTTTAAGGATCCTACCCGGAATTCGCTTAAAGAAATGCAGGGAAAACCTTAGAAAAACCTGCATCGGGTAGGTCGGGCATTGGGTACTTGTCCAACGCCCTTCCGATAGCGGGAGAGGAGTTTGCTGTGGGGACGCAGCATTCCCTTCTCCGTGCCTCGACCAGTTTAGGAGGCAGCTGGCCGACTATTCCAATGGGAATAGCGGACAACTCTTACCGTATGCCCAAGGTCTGTGACCCCGGAACATACACCTCTCAAAACAGGCCGAGGTGCCTCGGCTTGTGGGAACCTTAGTTTTTGAACTAAGGTTCCCACAAGCCGAGGCACCTCGGCCTGTTCTGAGAGGTGTATGTTCCGGAGTCGCAGACCTTGGGCATACGGTAAGAGTTGTTCGTTATTCCCATTGGAATAGTCGGCCAGCAGCCTCCTAAACTGGTCGAGGCACGGAGAAGGGAATGCTGCGTCCCCACAGAAAACTCCTCTCCCGCTATCGGAAGGGCGTGGGACAAGTACCCAATGCACGACCTACCTGATGCAGGTTTTTCTAGGGTTTTCCCTGCATTTCTTTAGGCGAATGCCAGGTAGGATCCTTAAAATATAGCCTGGGGGCCCTTGTTAACCCTTGGCTACCTTCCTCTACCATTCCGCATCCCCCCTTTCAAATCCCTTTCTATGCTATTAAAGGCGAGTTGCCCAAAGTGGATAACCCTCATGTAGCGTGTTGCCCTAAAAAAAAGGAGGAAATACAACGTTTCGCCTTCAACTTTGAAACTTTACAAGTCATAATTTTTTACCTAAGTTATGATACAAAAAAATAATTTTTCCTGAAATTTGTTCAAGTTGACTATATCAGAATTAGTTAAAACTGTACCTTGAAACTAACTTAAAATTTAAAAATACTGTAGTCAATTCCTTATAATAAAATCAAACTTACAACTGGATTAAGAAAAGTGTCAGTAAACTAATTATCCGATGCATTGACTCTCAATAAAGGTTAGTCCGAAATGTCACAACAATCACTTGGCGAAAATAGAACAGTCGGCCAGATGCCTCCTAAACTGGTCGGGGTACTGAGTAGGGAATGCTGGGTCCACACACAAAACCTCTCTCCCACCATTGGAAGATGGCCTGACCTACCTCATGTGGGTTTTATAGGCTTTGTCCTTCGTCACTTTTAGGCGAATGCCAGTTAGGATCCTTAAATTACAGTCCGGAGACCCTAGTTAACGATTTATCTACCCTTCCGCATCCCCATTTTCAAATCCCTTCCTAAGCTAACAGAAGTGAGTTGCCACCCCGCGGATTAACTTCATGCAGCCTTCAGTCTAAAAAATAAGTTATGTAGTTTCATTTTTAAACAAACACTTGTACATGAATTGATATAACATAAAGTAAAAAGCTAAGTAGATCTGTTATATACCTTGGACTTGTTAGATCAATTATAATAATAATTTATTATATATTCTGTTCAAATTATTGGTATCTCTTATATAATATTTATATTAATAGCTGTAAGTTTGTTGATAAATAGACAAGTCAATATGGTCAGTGTACTTCTAACCAGCAATGCAATGACGTAAAATCTGATGAAGATTTAAGTTACATCTGGACCATAATCTTACTGCATTTCGGTAAGACAGATACGAATTTCCCTGTACATCTGTAATAAAAACTTTTAAATTTAATTATTAGGAATCTGTGTTTTTGTTATACGAACTGTGTTTTGGTTAAAATATTAACATAATAAAACATAAATGAGTTTAAATAAGCTTAAATACATTGAAGAGGAAGTATATATTACCAAAACGAAATGTTTTCTACCATATGACCTATAAATACCCTTAGAGAATTTTTTTCAGTATACTATATTTGATATATTGACGTGCATGAAATGTTGTAAATTATTTGTTTAAATAAAATAAAGTAAAATATAATTTTCTTCTCGTTGATATAAAAGATAACAGCCCACCAAAAACCAGTACAATGGCAAAATAATAATTGTACATTTGAGCTAAGACTTTTTTTTATTTTTATCGGTGGAGTCTGTTATCACTAAGTGAACTAATTCTAACTCGTATTTAATTTTTGTTGAACAGTACGAGTAAATAAAAATGTTTCACTTTGTGATACGATTCACGAAGCCAAATCAAGAATTCAATGTGGGTTAATTTTGATTTTAATTACGTTATTAAGTGAGAGGAATTCATTTAATTAAATAATTTTTCAATGTTAGCCGTGGACACGAACGTCGACCGCAGGCAAGTGAACTTGTCGCATATTATGAAAAGGGGAGGTCCAAAGTCGGGATCTATGCTCTGATACATTAAATTCGTGGATGTCATATAAGAATTTCTGCTCGTTAGTTACAAAAAAAATTTATTTTTTTCAAACTTACCGTTGTGATATATGCAAAAATTAAATGATAGTAAATTAAGCTGAAACAACATTCAAGTTATTGTCAGATTCACCTAGGAAATATTCAGTGAATAATTTTTATTTAGGTTCACACTTTGGAAATAATTTATAAGGAGAATGTGTTACAACTGTAAACTTGCTTTTATAAATCAGTCTCTCGATCGAAATCGTTTCATCACTTTTATTCAACAAAATGATGCACGTTAAGTTTTTGTAGACCCTTAGCAGGGAATCCTGCGAGAGGATTTCTCGCAGGTGAACCTTCCCAGAGAGCTCTGGCGGGGGCTACCTTTGGGGATGCTCTCACATCTCTCTGGGTTTTTGAACTAAGGTTCCCACATGCCGAGGCACCTCGGTCTGTTTTGAGAGGTGTATGTTCCGGGGTCGCAGACCTTGGGCATACGGCAAGAGTTGTCCGCTATTCCTATTGGAATAGTCGGCCAGCTGCCTCCTAAGCTGGTCGAGGCACGGAGAAGGGAATGCTGCGTCCCCACAGCAAACTCCTCTCCCGCTATCGGAAGGGCGTGGGACAAGTACCCAATGCCCGACCTACCCGATGCAGGTTTTTCTAGGGTCTTCCCTGCATTTCTTTAGGCGAATGCCGGGTAGGATCCTTAAACTATAGCCCGGGGCCCCTAGTAACCCTTGGCTACCTTCCTCCACCCTTCCGCATCCCCCCTTTCAAATCCCTTCCTATGCTATTAAAGGGGAGTTGCCCTAAGTGGATTACCCTCATATAGCCTGTTGCCCTAAAAAAAAGTTTTTATTGTAAAAGGTTTTTTTTCTTATTTATACTTCAGTATGGGTCTAAGCAAAATTATGCTTTATCACTAAATACAATCTCAATGTCTGATACCACATAAATTGTTCTGAAAATATCTAAATAACCGTATATTAGTTCACTTTCAGGATAGCACAATCATTCGTTATTCTGTCCTGTCGCTAACAAATATGCAGAATTTGCTAAAATCTGAAGTGAATATTGTAAATAATACGAATATGTATAATTAAAGTTATTTTTATAAATTATTTAAATTTTGTATTGTCAGCGTAATATTGTGGCCCAGGTATTGTAGGAAATAGTTACCGTTACACAAGAATGTGAGGTTTTCAGTCGTTAATTTTGTCGGCGGCGTTTTTTAGGTTGAAAGCTTTGACGAGAGTTCATTCAGTGATGGGCAATGACCGAGAGCGGTTAAGAGTTTCCGTGTGGATGTCAAACTATGTGGAGCTTAGGCTCCAAGACTTGGTGGGTAGATCTTGAATGCAAAGGTTGTAGAAGGAAAATTGCAGACGTTTCCATTAGTCAGTTTGATCGGAAACAATTGCAAAGTAAAAGTAAAGTTATGTAATATGGTTTTGAAAAGTTGTTATAAGTTGATGAAATAGATATAACTCAGTAACGATTGAAAAATGATCGGTTTATCTGTTAAAACATTCTGAAGGACTTTATTGACTGTGGTTACGTGGAAATCTGTTTTTTTTTTTGTGCTGACTGAACTGTTCTGATTGTTTGTAACTTAATGCACGTCATGCCCTGTTTAATTAAAGTCTTTTATATAGTTTGTAAAAAGATAAATAATTGTCGAAATGAATAATTAGTGTTATACGAGAGCTGCTCTGATGTCTGGTATATACCAAAATTTTTATTGTAAACCTAGTATAAAATTCCGTATCGTCTGATTTCTATAGATTTTTCTAATGTTAGTAATACTCATGTAAATTCAATTCAACAATTAGTAATATAATTTTCTAATTTGGTTATATCATTGCGGGTTACTTTTACTGTTTGAGGCTCTATTATTCCAATTGCAATACCGCAGTATATTTTCAAAACTACACTTCGTTCATTGTTTCCACTATTTTACTGTAATTTGTAGTGTTACGTAATAATTTATTTCGCAAAATAGAAAGTTTGATGAGTTTTGAGGATTTATCATAGGATGTCTCATAATTTATTACAGATTTTGGCTACAATAAAGCAATTACCAAATGATATGTAAGCATTTATTTAGAACTAGCTGGTTGCCCGGCGTTGCTCGTGTACTTATTTATATAAACTCGAAAAACTATTTAATTGAATACTTAAATATATTCCTTGAGTATTTCAGGATATAATTGTCAATTGTCACTCAGTCTTCATACATTACGAAATATTACATTGATGAAATTGTTAGCTAGACTCACAACTAATACAGCGTGAAAATTAACTTACATTTTCCGCAAGGATGGTAAAGTAATTCGTATTCTTCTTTATTATCATTCGATGGAGTATTTCTGTATAAAATTATATTTTTTATTTAAAGAAAATATTTCTGCTTTATTTCATTCCTGATAAAGGAGAATTTCCTTTGTTCGTTGCGTAGTAACGTCTTTCTCTCGCGTGACGTCATTGTCTCTTGGCGCGCAGTAATTTAACATTTAATGATAATGGTTTTTAATTATAATTCTTTCCACATATATGCTATGGGTTTGTCACCCCCACAGTACCGGTTCTCGATTTTGGCAGAATATGTGTACCAATTTTTGTTGCATTCTGTCCACGCGATAAAATTTGTATAAAGAACAACGTATATACATACATACATACATACATACATACATACATACATACATACATACATACATACATACATACATACATACATACATACATACATACATACATACAAATATACATCCTTTTTTATTATATAGATAGATTATTTAGAAATAGTTTCCTCATATTTTGACATATCTTATGCGAACGTTTTGGCGTCATTTATGTAACGTTACTGGTCTATTATATTAGTAAGACGTAATGATTGTCTTATTTTAGAAATAAAATTTTATTTTAAAATAAAAGTTTATTTCAGTTTAGCTTTAAGTGTAAGCATGGATCTTCCTGTAATAGGTTCAATAAGAGATATTTTTCGAGGAATATGACAGAAATTCCTCTGATGTTTATATTTCGGAACTATTTAATTGTAGACTGCACACTCGTCCGTGTCGTTCGTCTTAATCCCGATCCTTGCCCAAAAATATTCCCCCTGTTTTCCACGAAGATGGATGAATCTATCCTTGAAGACTAGTTACAATCTACTGAGTCTATATCAACTTTGAAGTATCTAACTTTGAACTGGTAACGTCTCCTTCTTACTGCCCCTAATACCTGCAACGTATGTCCTCATTTTAAATTAAAATATTTTCCAGAACAATAACTAACTTTAAGCAGAAATAACACGCCCTCATTTGAACAGATGTAATTATTTGTTTCAGTACAAGAATTTATTTTAATTAGTGAAGCTGTCTTACACAGTTACAATTACAAGTGTAGTGACAGTCAAATACAGTAATACTATTTCTTAATTGAACAATCGAGATCACGGACTTGGAAGACAGACGCGAGTCAACATTCTGCTGTTCCGTCAGTAACAACGCTACCCTTACAAGGACAATAAATCAGCCCGGTGAATAGGGGAACACGAAATTAAATGTCTGGTGGACAAATAAAGTATGTTGTAAGGAATTTGACAATTTAAACCTGATTTATATAACTATTTATAAGAAACTATTCTATTTATTTGGATTTGGATTATCCCCGACGCCGCCAATTAATTTACCCAATATATTGTAGTAATTGGTAATTAAGACATTGTTCTAATTGGAAAGTTGGATTGTAGAGGACTCATTATTAGAGGATATAGAGCGGACGCCGCAACAATTCGGCGAAGCAAAGAAAACATTGTTGAGGTTCTACGCGCTCAAAATCTACGAGACGAACGGACAGTCAGGCAATGAACGGCGAGGCATAAGGACCAGCAAAGTTTTTGTACAAAAGTAATAGAGTCAGGAATGTGCAGTCAGGCATAGAACAGCGAGGTGTAAAGACCAAAACTTTTAATATTATAAAAAGTTTTGCAGTCGGGCAGCGGACCGCAAATAGAACAGTTTGATAGCAGTTACAAACATGCATTAAAATATTGAAAAGTAAAGCAATCTTCAGTCGGGAAGGAAAGAGTGAAACTAATGTTGTAATCGGTGGCCGAGCATAAATTCAACCTGCTGGCCATAGACAAACCAAGGAAGTACATTTCCAACTACACGAGATCTGGAAATCCAGGTTGCAGCAAAGCAGCGAGAATATACCAAGTTGTGTTAGACCAACTAACAAACTACGCCAATTAGAATTTGTTGACATTTAGAATCTGTGAGTACTAGAATCAGTGATATCCCCAAATTTTGTGCACGAAAAACCTGAAATGAGACCTGGGCGGCCGTAAGTAGAAAAACTTTAAAATCATATTGTAAACCACTTTTAAAAGATAAAAGTCAGATCGTTCTTTAATTTTAATTATTTAATTATTACATTTAAATTCAATCTGTAGTGTTATTTCTTCCACAACAAAGTTCGTCTATGTTTCAGACGCATTAACTTCCATAAAAGCTAAATGTAATTTGATTGTATAAATTCACCCATTTATCAAACCCAGTTTAAGACCCTGAGATCCCAAATACTATTGTGTATTTAAAATTGTTAATAAATTTGTTTAATTGTTCAAGTATAATCTTTTATTTAGACGCCTTTTATTACAATATTATACTGCAATAGGTGCGATTATAAATGTGCAGGGAAACAATACAGTACCTCTTGTAAATGTAAGTAGCATAAGGTCGGGAAGGAAACTATAGATATGGAAAACTGTAAGTTCTCCCAGGTTTAAACTAATGCAACGAAATAAGATAACAGACCAAATAAGGAGTTTGAAAGTAAGTATTGTTATCTTTAAAATGTGAGATAAATTGCTGGAACTGATATTTGAAGAGCAAGGCGATAGTTTGTTGAGGCTCTCCGGTGGTGGGCAGCCAGAAATCTCCTTGTCAGAGCAATATGTGCTGGCGTAAGATAACACGCTGCTTCTATCTTCTGCGCTGACATGACTCAAAGTGAGAGTCTGATTCTATTACGAAGCGAGGACAAATGCACGCTTTTAACCTTGTCCCATCGCCTTGTGTAAATTGATCTTCCTCTAGACGCAGCCTTTCCCTCTCCACTTTCGTCCTTCCACGTCGAATATCCTATTTCGACAGATTTTATTGGCTTTCTACACATCTGCTCGTGTGATCTCATATCGCTCGTTCGTTTCTCAGAGAAAAGACTTAGAAAAGGAAATGTTGGAACTCCAAACCTGAGAGCATTCTTCGTACGTGAGATACACATTTCAGCCTTCGTTGGATACAAAAGTAGTTTACATTGCGTGTTATGCATTGAAATGAACCCAGTCTTTTTCCATTTCCGAATAGAACTCTCAGCATAAATCTTAACATATGAAAACTTTATTTGACGATGATTGGCTGTTCAGAACGTTACAATCATAGCTTCACTTCAATATAATATGTGACTGATTCGTTGAATGAAAAAAAAAACATTCATGAATAAATTAACGGCTTCAGTCTGAACACGCAGTAATGATAAAAATACTTGAAAATTAAAGAATATTAAAGCTGGATTTACAAGTTTTTTCGACTTATAATTGAAAAGTATCTTCCGTTCAACATAAAAGCTTAAGGAAATACATATTTAATGCCACCAGTAAATGTACTAACCACCATTTGAGAACATCATGAGGCTATTCAGCCTTGTTTAGAGAAGTACTAAATTTACAAATACTTTATGAGCATCTCTAGAAACCGAGAATTTAGTAACTATATTTATTATTTATACGCTGTAAACCATGTCCGTATTTTTCTTGACATGTTAGTGTCACTGTTTACTGAATGAAACACTCAAGACTTCTACGCGACTCAGGGAACTGAATATTAAGACGCTAAGAAGTAATTTCATGCTTGGTATAATTTGCAAGTGGGATTTTAAATGTGTTGTAGGTGTTCTTTATTAAAGTATAATTTAATTACACTACTTATTTCAGAGTTGATTTTAACTTAGATAGTTTCATTCACGCTGAACTAGTTATAATTTATATAGTTCCTAGCTCGGAGCTCGGCGTTGCCCGAGTATTTAATTTGACATTAATCTCTTTGTCAACACGTCATCGGAGCGTCACATTTAAACATTTACGGTTCATATCTCCTACGTTATCTATGCCGACTTAATGTTATTTTAATAAAAACCGGTTTGATGACTCGCTGCACTTTAATCAAGTCAAGAAATCTTGTGGACGTCAACAATACTCAGGGACATTAAGAGAGTCAAATATATTTCTGGTACAATGAGAGAGCCTAAAACATTCCCCGTAACCCTAAGAGTCAGAAATATTTCCGCCCCTACACCTACGGGTGATTCCATTCATAATTATTAAGGGTTGAAATAAAGCATTGACAGCTTCAAGATGTCACTATCTCTGTGACCTCAAAAACATTTACTACAGAGCGAATGATAGCCGATTTTGAAAGCCACCTACTCCACACCCAAACAGTGTTCGTTCTTGAATCGTAAGTAACATACGTACAAAGTTTGGTAGAACTTCTTCCACGAGTTTAAGAGTAAATCAGAAGTTATTCTTACTATTACTGATACAGTTGATATTACAAATTGATTCGCAGTAAATTACAAATATTCGCGGATATACATTTCTCATTGAACACAAGTAAACTTTTTCAAAATTTAAGACGAACTTAGGAAAAAGACGTTACTGCAAATTATATCGAATGTAAATCTTGCAGCTTTAATTTCAGGCTCTCTTAATCTCACTTCTCCGACTGTTCTGTCGCGAGTCCAACTTAATTAGACTTTTATTCTATGAAATTCCACTATCTATTTATCTGAAATTTGTGTATTTAGACGATCTCATTGCTTTATCATGACCAATTTACATTCTTAAGTAGTGATTGGTTTAAAATAACGATTTTTAACACCTAACAATTGGGGGTTGCACAACTAAGATTCTTATAACTCTTTCAGATTTTAATAATAAGATAAAATTGCCAAATGACAGACAAATTGAAGTGGTGATATAAATACCACAATATGTTTCTGGACACTTTATTCCTGTTTTGTTTTGAAGATGATCTTTTCTGGTCTTTCAAATTTGACTAACGTCTTACATCAGACGTTTATCTACGCCAGGGAAATGTTATATAAGGGGTGATAAAATATTAATCTAAATTATTTTTAAAATTTATTGAACAGTCTAATGGTGGTTTTCGAGGTGATCTAAATGCCTTTTCCTCTCCGGTTTTGAACTAAGGTTCCCACAAGCTGAGGCACCTCGGCCTGTTTTGAGAGGTGTATGTTCCGGGGTCACAGACCTTAAGCATACGGTAAGAGTTGTCCGCTGTTCCCATTGGAATAGTCGGCCAGCTGCCTCCTAAACTGGTCGAGGCACGGAGAAGGGAATGCTGCGTCCCCACAGCAAACTCCTCTCCCGCTATCGGAAGGGCGTGGGACAAGTACCCAATGCCCGACCTACCTGATGCAGGTTTTTCTAGGGTTTTTCCTGCATTTTTTTAGGTGAATGCCGGGTAGGATCCATAAAATATAGCCCAGGGGCCCTCGTAACCCTTGGCTACCTTCCTCTACCCTTCCGCATCCCCCCCTTTCAAATCCCTTCCTATGTTATTAAAGAGGAATTGACCAACGTGGATTACCCTCATGTAGCCTGTTGCCCTAAAAAAAAAAGAAGTGTGTGGGAAGGAGGCCTGCGAGAGAATTCGCTCGCAGGTGAACCTTCCCAGAGAGCTCCGGCGGAGGCTACCTTTGGGGATGCCTACACATCTCTCTGGTTTTTAAACTAAGGTTGCCACATGCCGAGGCACCCCAGCCTGTTTTCAGAGGTGCATGTTCCGGGGTCGCAGACCTTGGGCACACGGTAAGAGTTGTCCGCTATTCCTATTCGAATAGCTAGCCAGCTGCCTCCTAAACCGGTCAAGACACGGAGAAGGGAAAGCTGCGACCCCACAGATAACCCCTCTCCCGCCATCGGAAGGGCGTGGGACAAGTACCAATTGCCGACCTACCTGATGCAGGTTTTTCTAGGGTTTTCCCTGCATCACTTTTAGGTGAATTGCCGGGTAGGATCCTTAAACCATACGCCGGGCGGCCCTAGTTAACCCCTGGCTACCTTCCTCTACCCTTCCGCATCCCCCCTTTCAAATCCCTTCCTATGCTATTAAAGGGGAGTTGCCATTATGTGGATTACCCTTATGTAACCTGTTACCCTAATAAAAATAGAAGTGTGATTCGTCTGTTTGCCAATGGTCGACTCCATACGGCAGCCTTAACTCAACAGTATTTGAGTAAATGAGGTACACGCCCCTGGAACACTCTCAATTCAGTCCCAGAAATATCACCCTGAAAGCGGTAGTTGCTGAACAACGTTTGACGTTGACCATGCTGTTGAGTGGTTTCTGGGAGAATGGCTCGTGACTCAGTCATATTTTTTTCCGAAAAAGGGATTGAGAACTGGCTGTGACATTATGTAGGAAATAATAAACCATCACCAATATTGTAATGTATTCTGTGAATAAAAAGATATTCCAGATTACAGTAACTTAGTAACTAAAGGACAGGTAGAAGGTACTGAGGTCTTCAAAATAAAATCATTACGGCTATCATCCATAAATTTGTATTCCGCTATAACTGTATTCAGTTGCGTAACCAATTCTGATTCATTCCTTTCAATTTTTTCTTACTTAGATCAATTAAATCTTAAGAAACAAGTGGTACTCAAAGTTTACGTAATATATAAGAACCCAAGGATTATGTTAAAGTTTGGATTGGTTCAGTAAAGATTAAAATAATGCGGTTTGCTCCGTTATAATTACAGTGGTATTAATGTAGTACATATTTAGAAGAGTGCTAGGTCAGGGAGAGCGTACAGAAGAAGCTCGGTCGTTATTTACGTCTAACCAAGGAAAAAATTTCAATTCCCTGAGGACTATTGCAGAGGAGAACTCTCCTCATTGTAAAGCGTCCTAAAATTCAATACAGCTGAGCGAAGTTGGTTGTTTAATTTCGCGCTATGTGGGCAGTAGGAAGCGGACTGTTTCCATAAAAGGCCCTAATGGCGTATGTTTGTGGAGGAGGGCCTTTGTGCAGATGACAGCTGGTGACTGGTAGCCAAGGCCGGACGGGAAGCGCCGTATACATCCAGCGCTTATACGGGCAAACTAACTTGAACATCAACAACTCCGGAATAAATCCTTACAAATGACACGTTTTATTTTATTGATTTGTCGCTGAGATAAATCTGGGCTGTAATTTCTTTTTGCGGTTTGAACGATAATGGAAAATGCGGTGGGAAAATGTAGTTATCCCATGCAACCACGTTAAATTTATCTTTTTTTTTTATTTGTGTTGCAGGAGAATGAAATAGAATCAAACCTGTCGAAGTTATCTTTGAGCACAGTCGGCGTTCAGTCTTTCAGTTAACGACGATACGACGAATCTTCTCATGTTAATTCTAATATGCAATTCTAGTTTTTGAGTGGTACCTGGAAATGGAACAGTGTCATATCGATAAAACTAATATATATATAAAAAAAGGGAATTGTATATTTACATAAAAAAATGAATTACATAACGGATAAATTAGAAATCATGATACTAAATATGTATACAAATAGGTTTTATTAATAATTATAGGAACATAAAAACGAATGAATTAAAATGCACAAGATTCATTTTAATAATACACAAAACTCTTCTAACTCGGGGGATAATAATCCCAATTTTTTATTCTCACACAAAGTACTTCGCGATAGAAAAAATATTCCGTGAACAATGAAAAGAAAACCTAATAATAATGAAAAAATATTTATGTAATACTGAATCAATTGGTTAATTTACTGAACTCGCATATTGTTTCACAAGAATGGGATAAACTGGCATGTTCTTACGTTGGTGAATAAGTGACTGGGGGTGTTGGCTGCTGACGTGATGGTCCTCGTCGACGATGGCCACGAGGTCGTGATCTTTGACTGGTCCAGGTTCTGCTCCTTGCGATATTCACCGAAAATGACTGCCTTCCATAACATCTAGCAACGCAGACTCAAATTCCATATATCAGACCCAACCGCAAGTGTTCAACAATGTCTACCCCAGTTTTCCCTTTACAATACTATACCGTCATCTTCTCTCACCATTCGTAAATTGGCGCCCATTGGCCCCCGATCAAGCTTCGGAAATTGTGCGTGCAAACATGTGGTTTAAATTTAAAACATTGCAAAAGAAAATTAAAATTAATTAATGATACATGTCACAAATCATAAGTTTCCATCTATGAAGTAGAGATTCTTTTTTGATCTACTAATCTCAGACACTTGCTGTTTGATTAGTTACCGGTGAGTAATTCTTAGATGGTAAGTAGCGGAGACAAAGCCGCTGATTGAACTCCCTCTTCTTTTCCCCGTCCGTCATATATAATAATAATTAATGATTCTTAAAATTTATAAATTCATATCGCTGTTATCACTTTCATCACCTAGACATATTACTTTGAGTTAAAATTTTGATAAAGTACATGTTGAATAGGAATGGAGACGACTTCCATAAGTACTGACCGAACAACAAAGAATTGGGTCAATACATTAATAACGTCAAAAAATATAAAATAAAATTTTAATTCAAGAATTACCATATTTATGTTGTAATATAATGAGGGGATCACTTATATATGCAAATAAAATTTGATTGGTTTTTAAATTTACTTTATTTTTAATTAAGGGTTTACAAAAAATTTCGTCAGGGTTCTTTTCAATTGCATCTGTGTAAATTAAAATTTATTCACTCTTGCGTTTAAATTTAAATAATTAACTTTAACTACATTAAAATAAATTTCTAATACGTTAAACAGGCAAACCTCAGGGCGAATTCATGAGACTCTGAACCAAATAAATAAATATGTGAGGCGATGTGCGTGCAGCAGAAATCTTAATTATTTACAGACATCTTTTGTCGTGGGCTTCCCCAGGCAGGTGGACGTTTTGGTTATCCGGAAAATTTTCCCAGGAATCCTCTGGCCAGCTTCCTGCTTTACACTTCCTCGACGGCATAACAATATTCAACATCTTCCGTCAGTAGGGCCTTTCATTTTCTTCTTCAAGTTATAGGTATCAACCATCCTCTCCAAGAACATCTTTTGAAGTGTTACATCTTACTCCGACACATTCTACCTACCCTTCCTATCCAATATGTAGATATAAACTGTCCTGTTTCCTCGCTTGTCCATCATCTAGCTCGACTCTCTTCGTTCCCCACCTCTTTTTGTGTTTGATTTCAGCCAATCTGCGTCGATTTTACACTTTCGCGGGCTTACTCTCGCCTGTTGTAGGGCGTGACCTCGGTGATTTTGGTCAGGTCATTAACTCTTGAGGCAAAATACGGTGCCTCTGTCTGAAGGCACGGTTTCTCCTGGGCGCCCCGTCACTCCGGCGACAACTTTTATGACCGTAATTTTCAGCAAGCCACAGCTCGTCTCTGGGTATACAGGCGATTTTTTCATATATTAAAGTTACTCTGTAATTAATTTGGGGGGTGTTCTTCTGCAGTACAATTTATTCCACCTATCATTTATTATTGGATACCATTCTTATACCGAGCATGACAGTGGCAATAAAGGTTAACTATAAATATAAAAATAACGATAATATGGCATGGTCAAATAATTCATATGATTAAATAAAAATTATAACCATTTAAGGTTCAAAATTATTTAAAATTTACAACACACAAGTTATACTCATTTAATAATAGAGTGTACTTCAGAGTTAGTTTGAAATAGCCGTTATTGTTTGAACGGTAAACTTCTATTGTTTGTAACGATTTTATGGTTCGATGACGCCCCTTTTCGTAGCAGAGTTACAGCTCCCTGGTAATGAAGCGAAGAACATTCCTGTCCCATGAAGTAGAAAAACATACAAGTCAGATTCTGATACGTTTTACAACAACTGTTATACGCACAGACTTAAGCGGGAATCGACGTCTTTGCTTGTTTATTCAGAGCCATACAGAAGCACGGTTTCAAAATACTAAACAAATAAATATTATGTGGATTCTCCTTTCTTCTGTATTTTTCTCAGAAGTTCTTGAAATAACAAATCACGATTGGTCTCCGCCAAATGTAGCGGTTCTGTCGCAAATGTGAAGGAAATCTATGTGTAAGTAAAGTGGTCCAACACGTTCATGAATATATTTAGTTTCGTGTTAGTTAAATTGTTCACCCGAACATGTTTGGCAGTTGTGCCTTATTTTATGTATAGAATTATCAATAATAACGTCCTATGCTTGTGGTGGATTTTTTCCCCACAAACATTTGTTATAATAATTTGACCTGGGAAGGTTTTTAAATAATTTGGACATTTTTTATTACGATGACAGCAATCAGACATTAGAACAACTGAAGTTCAGAAATAACAAAGGTTTGTTTGTATCACATTTGTATGAACATTTCAGTCTACGAGCAGATTTTATGATGCCCTTTAGACACCTGGTTTACTACTCTTTTAAATTGTTTGTAGCTTTAATATACATAAAAATTCTTTGAAGAAAATGTTATAATTGTATAACATTTAAAATTTCATAATACCTCGAAATAACATAAGAAACATGAAACATTATTTAATGTCAAAGAAGTAAATATAATAAATTAATAGTTTACGAACTTTAAATTAAGAGAGACAGTCTCACTAAATAAGTAAAGGTTTTGGAATTTTTTTATGCATTATAAACAGACATGGTTCGTGTAACTGCAACGATCAGTCACAAGAGTACAAAAATGGAATAATACTTGGAAATTTTACATAAATATAAATTTATAAATAATAAATTAAGTAATTACAATGTAATAGAATTTTTATAGAAAATTTATACTGCCAAATACTAGTACTACGCTAAATAGTTTTATGTAAAGTCACAAAGTCTCCCAAATATCTCAGAGTTCGATTCTCCTAATATCTCGATTTAGCCAAAAATTCAAAACCATTAATACTATTGAACTATAAATTATTCGATAAATTACTTTTTAAATATATAGTGCTTAAAAAATTCTCCTAGAATAAATTTAATGTCGGTATTGGCTGTATATCGTTGAGAAATAAAAGAGATTACCACATTACACAATTTCTCTGTAGGTTGACGTTATAATTACACCAATGTATTGATATATATATATTTAAATTACACTAACTAAACATAAGTGTCATTAGAATGTTTTATTGATGCTAACGTTGGTTCATACCTTCCTTAATTCATTTTTGGAGAATGATCACAACTCGTACTAACCAGTATAAAAATTGCCCTAATATTAACGAATTATGTTAGATTGTCCAATGTGTATAATAATTACTTAGTTAATTATTAATTAACAGACGGTGTATTTAATTTGAGGATCTTATCTCTTCAGAGGAGCTTATTTTCTTTCTTGTCACCTGTGGTTTCAGAGTTTCTCTTTGGAGAATATTTAGAACGAATCTAGGTATAACGTGATTTTTGTACAATGCCGAGAGGGAATGAGTGAAAGAAATTAAACGAAGAATGTTGCAATTCTGCAGTCACGGCGACGGCAAGTTGGATATTCCGAATGTCAGCGGGATTGAGCCGGCGATCAATGCTAAACTATTGTTTGTTTATATGGGTATGAAAAAGATAAAGAGACTGTCTTACCTTAAATTGAGAGTTGGTATCGTCATTGGAAAAGGAAGAAGCTTGTCTAATATTCATAGGCCTAGGCGTCCTTTCTCAGAATTTAGAGAGTGTCGTCGCCCATTGTAAATTACATTTGGTACAGAAGTTTTGATATTAGATAAGGCACATAAAACGACCGTAGAAGTCAGGACAGTGTTACAGAAAACCGAAAGTTCGTAATGGCACTTGAACATGTTCTGAAAGTTCATTATTTCTCCTTAGTAAATCTGCAATAAAATTTACATTTTACATAATCGAATAACAGTCTCCATCAAGCAAATTCTTAGGTTAGTAAGAGTGATTTGTATATAATATTGTTTCATATTTCGTCAGATTCTTATTTTAGTAAAACTTAAGTATTAAGTATTTTTGTCGTTGATGGTATTCATTTTTAAATAAGATTACGAAGACTATTCGAGTGGTATACATATTCATATTACTGTTTATTTCTTCTAAACCAACGAACTGAATCTCATGTTATATTTTATTTATTGTCTCTCTATCAATTGTAAATGCGAATGACACATGTTTTCGGAATATAATCTATCCTCACAGTAGTGCAACATCATTGCTTTTTGAAACAGGCATAAATGAAGGGGGAAAAAAACCTGTGTGCAACGAGGCAGGCGTGCCATGTGGTTGATGAAAACGTCGTTGGCCATGATGCTTCGGGTCATTAGCCACATATGACTGACATTTAGCAGCGCGTTCAGCTCTAATAGATGAATGCAGCGATTAAGGCCACTTTGATTACATTGACGATGATTAATGATGTCTGTGAATTTTAAATATCGCAAATGAATGAAATCATTCCGACTAAAACCGCACTCACTCTAAAGTTATTACATCAAATTCAGCAAATTAGCTGCAAACGACAGAACAATACTCTAGTCACTGTGAAATTATATAATCATTAGATCCTGTCTATATTTTAAAAAACGTTATAATGAATAAATATATAAATTCATTTGATATATTATAAATATTCCTTTCTTTATGCGTAATACGGACGTTATTTAAGTTTAACAAGAAAAAATTCACACTGAAAAACTGCGAAAAGTAGCATATGTTATTTGTAATGTGAACTGTGTTCGAATAAACAAACGGGATCATAGGTGTTTCGCGTGTTGCATTGAGGAAGGGGCGTTCAATTCGTGTGACGACCAGAGCACAGCAGACTTATAGCGCATTATTGATTTTTAACGACAATTACTGTATTTGGAATATTTTATTTCGACGAGGTAGTTGAGTGGTAGCTCCATGAATAGATGTATTTGTAATGTACATGATTCATAGTGTTAAAATTGTCAGATTTGATTTTCCCTTATTATTTTCGAAAAACATAATCGGAAGAGACCAGAGGATTCTTTACTATTTTAAATACTGGTGTTTTTAAGTTATTTTAATAAGTGGAGTTTATTTATATGTACCCAGAAGATATGGGTGAAGCAAAGAAAAAAATTAATAATGTTCTTGAAATATGAATTTCCGAAAAGGAATAAACGTTTCCAATCCTAACGATTGGTGAAACGAGTTTATTTCATTCCATTTAAAGTGGAGAGTCGGAGAGAATAATAAACGTGGGTGTTTGAATTCCAATATATTAAGTTAAGGTTCACACCAGAAATATAGAAAGTGATAGTCTCCTATGATTATGAGATGACGCATATGAAACTTTCTGCAGACTTTTACGAAACAAGAGAGAATGTCCAGTCACGATTCTCAGAACTCGAGTGCGCCCTTCAGCAACAGGAACTTGAAACAACAATATCAAGGGTATAAGACTTCTCGTTATTGTTCCATTGTCAGAGAGGAATGAACAGAAAAATATATCCGTGTCAGAAAAGAAGAACAGTGAAAGTCCTGAGTAGTAATTAATGAAAATATTGCTACACTCATTAAAAATGAGTTCTGATGGAAATGGACTGGAATTATGATAATAGAGAAAGTAAAGTGTCAGGTATCATACAGCCGTAATTAAAAAAACAAACATTGGAGAAGTCTACATAAAATTATTAATTAATTGAAGCAGTTAGATGTCAATCAGTAATACTGTGTTACAACGAGTTATAACAGTCGAAGAAACTGATTTTTCTTTAGACCGGGTAAAAATAGATTTCATAAATACGAGAACAGTATCCATAGCTCCGGAATAAAACTGAATAATGCCGGAAGTTATAAAAATATGAACAGTTGTAGTTGAAAAATGGATAATAGTATTTTTATAATCGGTGATAATTACTCTATTCTTCAATTTAAAAGTACTGTAACGAACTGAAATTTATCTTCCTGCAAAAGGACTGTAATAGTACTGAATATATATATATATATATATATATATATATACTGACAAATGTTTTATTAAACTTATCTTTAGCGCTTTCTTTCTTCCATGTGGTCCACCCCGTTAACGAAGAGAATCTCGTCAATGGTTCCTATAGAAGTACTTTGTACTGAGTGTATTACAAGTTTTGTGCTTACATGTTTTATACACGGTGTAAATTAATATAGCACACCATTACAATCATAACGACTACGTTAATTTGTACAAAAAAGTTCCAGGAGATCGAAATGTACTTTCGTTTATGTAAAATTTTGTTATTTAAATATTAGATAATCCCAAATATTCAGTATTCTAAAGTTTATTTTTATACATTTTCTAATTCAATGTTTTATTTTAAAAATCTATGAGCATTTTTCGTCATTATATATAAATATGTATATTTATACATTTTCTGTATATATGTATTATATTTAGATAGGGTGGTGAGTCAATAAGTAATGTCTCCTATTTTCTCGCTTTTGTTTGACAAGACAGCGAAATGAAAGTTATGCAGCATAAACCCACAACATTAATGTTTAATTTTTCACTTTTAAATATAGTCTCCGCCATTTTATACAATTTTTGTCCACCTTTTAACAAGGTGTATGTATTCCACTTCAGTAAAAATCGTGGTCTTGCATCCTAACGCATCGACGTTTTCACGGCGTTTGCATTTCAACTTCGTTACAGCGACGAATCCATCGCCGAACTGTGCTGTAATTCACTGTTACATCACCGTACACACTTTTAAGCCTTTCATGAATGGCGAATAGGCATTTCACTTTTCACATTCAAGAATTCAAACACAGAACTCTGTCTAATACGTTTGTCAGAGTCAGCCATTTTTCTGCCACCAGTTGACTTAGGAAGTTGCTACTGCAGTGGTTTGGAGAAGAATGTTTGAGGAATTACTCTAAAGTTAAAATTTTCACATAACTAACTTACTGAAGAAGAAAAAATAGGCATTATTCATACCACGTTTCATAACAGGCTCATATTCCGAAATTTCGCTCTATCCACTAGTTTTTATCTTCCTATATTTTCAAAATATGCGAACACATATCTTTCATGGATAAATGTGTCGTTATGTCTCCAAAACACAACGGTGTATTGAACTGAAAATCTACGAATAGTGAATTATATATTATATATTAATGTTCGATGATAACCAGAAAGTATTTGAGTTAGTTGATCACTATATTTTGTTGCGTAAACTAGATTCTTTAGGTATTACAGTTAATGCTATATAATTATTATAAACCTATTTCCACAAAAGGAAACGACCTATTTCGGCTACAAAAATTGGCTGAATCGACAATGTATTGGCAGAAACAATTTAATATTTCAAGTAAAAGCCACTGAAATGGAATGAAAGCGGAAGATAACACACTACGAATTCAAGAATTTTTGTTACGTGATCAAAATTTTACAAATAAAAATTACCAACCTGTGAAACTTAATTTATATTTATGGTTAATGATATATATTAACAATTATTTAAAATGGAGAGTGGTTTTCAAATACATATTTAAATTTGGGACTGACTGTGTTCCTGAACATGGACTATGATTAAATTAAGAAAATCAATTACTTTTAAACCATAATTAATTTATTTCGTACCACGACGGGTCTCTCCATCTAGATTGTGATTTTTCTTAATTGCTAAGTTTTAGAAATTTTATTAAATTGTGTATTCCACGAGAATTTTGCTTTCTTTCTGAAATGTTTCCAAATATTGTACTTTTTTGCTCGTTTAATTTTGAGGTTTCTTAGCTTCCTTTAACAGTAATATATATATATACTTCTCCGAGCCCTATTATTCAAATGAAGGTGCTTTCGTTGCTAAAATAAATTATATTTATACATGTTGAATTCAATTATAACAAAAAATTACCTACAGCGTAATTGTGCAGCTGAGAAGGTTCTGAGAAAGTTAACGAAACGTCATTTTCTATATTTATTATATGAAATTATTTCTGACATATTGGCTGGTTGAGTTATTTTCGAAATTATGTCAGATAAAAATAAGTATTTGTAGAATCCCAAACACGTTTCTGTAATAATTTTGAAATACTTTGTACATCTATAAAATGCTCTGAGGTCAAATACCAAGGCTAATATTTTGTTTCCATAAAACTCTCGTCCGGCTGTTAGCCTCAAAGTTTTTTTAACACATCAATTACTGAGCGAAAGCATTAACTATATTTCCTTTATTTATATCATATTACTGTTCATGGTGGCGCAAGGTTTGAAATACATTTTCAGATAATTAAATTTTAGTAAAATTACGGTAGTAGTGAAAAAGAAACATTTTCCCACCATTTTAACAAAATAACATGCTCCTTCCGGAACCTGAATAACCAATTCAAAAATATCCCTGCAAACCAATTTTCACACTGCAAACAATATCCACACTTATTAAATGTAAACAAACGTGGCAATCCAAGTGAAGCACGACGCGTCGTGTGTTATTTTAAAAGTAAGGGCAGGTCCATATTAAAAGTTTCATGAAAACGCATAAAATTTGGCTGCGACTCGCGTCAGTTTCTATAATTACTGAATGAGGACGCAGCAGCAAGACTGAGAGAGGGCCTTTGTGCCCGTTATTGCTTGGCTCGGATGCAGGTAATACATAATCTGTACGTCCGGTGAAATATCGTGCTCATAACGAGATAAATCCCTTTTAATAAGCGTGGAGCGATAAATCCGCAGCCAGGCATGCGCGGACGACCGCTGCGTCACAGAGCTGCGGTTCCGCATTGGTCATCAAGAACCTCTCCGAAAACTACCGGCTTCTGTTTATTTTATGTAGAATATTTTGCAGGACAGACTCAGCTGTAGCGCTACTTAGCAACGATACTTCTTTCTCAAATATTTAACGTTATATTTATAACCGATTTTTAAGTTACTTGGACAAATCCAGCATTAACATTATTCAGATATATTTAATGACCTATAACATACCATTAATATTTTTAATAATTCACGAATAATTACTAATTACATATAAGAAGACACACATATAAACAAGTTTATGTTTCGTGGGCGTAGATTCCTGACGAAATATTCGTAGCTAGACTGATGAAACGTTCACAACTTAAAAGAATCAACCTTTCTTTCAGACAGCCTGAGGAGAGTACAAATATGTACATAAACGTTGTTGTGTCGTTGATTAAAGATTATATGATCAATATTTTTAATTATAAAAGTTGTTAATGGTCTGTTTATAGCCGTTAAAGATATCTGATTGTTAAAAACAGACGTAAAAATAAAACATTATTATAATTATTAGGTTAGACTATCTTGTAGTTATAATAAATAACAATTTTTATTGGTGAAGTTATGCATTGCAAATTGCAATTATAATGAGTTGCAATTCGCAGCCCAATCTTACATCAGTTCCATTCTCTCTTTACAGTGGTACTACAACTCACTATAATTTCAGATTTCTTTTATAAGATTCTTTTAGACACTCTTTACGCAATCTCGTTTGGTCTTCCTCAACATTATAGGCTCCTTACTTCTCTGCAAGCAGAATCATGTAATGTATCATTCAAGTTTCTGATCCTCGTGTCAATTGTGAGACTTAACTGAAGGTTTCTATTTTCTATATAAACTTTCCCTGTGAGATATTACATACTTACGTATTATACGTAAGCACTTAACAATTTATTTTTATTTTATTTTATGGATAGTTCTTTCAAACTTTTTAATGTATTACTTTTTATAATTCCTCGTCAGTTTGTAATAATGTAATGCGGGTAAGTATAAATTTCAGCATATAATATGAATGATAAAGTCAAAACTATAACTTCAGTGAATTAACAATGTGCCAAGTAGCTAGCGTGTTCTCAACCCTGTTTTACGTCGTGTTAAGTATTCGCTTTAAGTACAAGCGGAAACCAAAGTGGCAGTACGATTCGGTTCTTATTGACCATTAAGTATTTTACTGCGCAAATTGAGCATTCAACACTGCGTACTGAATTTACAATGTTCTGGGAACTATCTCCGGAACTAGAGAAATATAGGATAAACGAAAGTTTTCCTTCGATAATTAGTGTGGGTTTATAATTTTTTTCAAAACTGTAAAACTATTTAATGGTGGAAAAATATTTTTTATTTGTGAGCGGAAAGTTTTTAAGGTGTACCCGACAGTTTATGTGATTTGAATTTATAACTGTAATATTCTGAAATCACTTCAACTTGGTCTAACAAAAGTCGTATGGTCACCATTAAGGTTTTCAAACGTTTATTTTGCATTAAACAATTCTGGACATTTTATATTCCAACAGTTGCTTTGTATATTTAAATTTAAGCGAAATATGAAGATGTTAATGTATTTTCACAAACTTTGCAAACTCATACTACGAGGAAAACATTTCTTCATTACAATGACATAATCACGAGTAATCCTTGAATCATTATACTTAAACGGTAAAGGGATTTTGGGGAGAAAAGGAAATTTTGGCCATATTAAAGCTTCGCTGTGAAAGGGATTATGTTAATAACTATCTCAAGTTTCGGAACTCAGTGAGGCAACCTGTTGACTATAATAATTTGAGATACTGTAGTTGTTTCTGTTTATTAATAGCAAAGATTAATAGTCTTAACTCTTCGCCGACGGTGCAGACAATACAATCAATATTTTAAGAAATTGGTTCTTTGAATATCCAGTAATATAGAATAAATACAATCTGTAGTTATAGTTAATTGAAATGAAAATAAAGAAGAAAGTTCAAGTTCGTCGTCAGCTATTTCGCCCTCTTGTCCATTCAGTTGCCCGAAGATTCGTGTATATAATCACAATCTTGAACAATAGGACAACAAAATCAAGCTTTTTGGACACTCAAATTTTACTATTTAACAATAAAAAATATTTATTAACACAAAAATAACAGATTTAACTATAGGATTTGCATAATTACAACACATTTTTCTTTTATTTTATTGAGTGCCACTAGAATGAAATATATATATATATATATCCGTGGAAGTTATAACATGAATGTACACAAAGTATTACTCTGGCTTTAAAATTTCAATTTAATTGATCAGAACTTTCTGAGCGTGTTGTAAGTCTAAATTTGCCAATCCATAATCAGAGCGTTTGGGATTTTACTTACTATTTTTGACATGGAGGAAGATATTTAACGAAAAACATTAAAATTGTGAATTTAAATGCTTACAGTATGTTGAATGTTCCTCAAAACTGTGAATGTTTCACTTCGACTTCTGCGCGTGAAATTGGCATGTTTAATGATCGGGAATGGATCCTCTACGACGTTTTTGGCTCGATGTGGTTTTTGCTAACCCCAAAAACAGGAACGTGTGGCTGTTTTCATCACAGTTTCTGTGCAACTCTCCACGTTGGTCCTCGGTTCATCACATCGTACTGGATGTCATCATTCGCCCAGCGCGAATTATTTTCTGTAACTTCTTTATATACACTACTAAATGAAACTATTAAAATGTTTTAAGAGCAGTATCTGGTGGTTTTATGGTCCTTATTTCGGCCACCGACGACCGGTGACGGTGCTCGTTCACACCGCTGACGTAATTCTCCGCCGTCCTGCTCTCAAATGGGTTCCAAGATTCTGATAAATTCACCAATCACATTATGTGCATTAAATTGAAGTATCCTATAATTGTCCAATAAAACTGTTTGGTTTTCTCAACGTAAGAAGTTATCCGAGCGCCAAGTAAACCGATGTTTCAACTAACTCCCAAGCAATATCTAACCGTTTTACATAATTTATATCATCAAATCGATATCTGATCATTAGAATCCATTAATATTTCATTATTAAATTTCAATTATTTTTGTGCGTCATTGCATTTGTTTCTGAAAGCCCCAGTCTATTATCACTAATGGGTATTAAAATTTATAAGTAATTAGTAGAATGTGAGAATATAATGTTATCTGCTGGTCACATGTACATGAGGTTTTACATATACCAGCAACTTTTATAAAAGTAAAAGCCCCATCCGAAACGTGATGCCATCAGTGTTCTTTTTAATGGGTGGAAAATAAGCACGTTCGTAAACGAGAGAGACACGGGAAACTGGTGCAAGCGGAGCCAGGGAATGGGACGCTGCATTTTAAGCAAGCTAAGTGTAATTATGTTAACCGAGCGAGCATTCGCCGTGGCTAATTCGCTCGTATGCCGTACGCACTATTTGCCAAGCACTCCTTTCTTCCCCGAAGTAAAACTGGACTTTGAGAGAGGGCAGAACCGAACTAGGCATGAAATACCGATAACCCAAATTTCATGTCAGACATTTGAATTTATGAAGCGTTCAACAGCGTTTCAATAGTTTCCTGGCAGTGGTTTAATGGATGCAGCCAAATTTAATCTTGACGACACTTAATTAGATAAATTTGAAATGGTTAATAATGCTCAAGCAGAGATCAGCGTAAAATACATTGAATTTAGAAATCACATCTGTTAATTTCACAAGAAATAAAATATAACTGTAATATAAAGTTTTAGTAGCATCCATTTTGGTACCAGTATTTGATATTGGATTGTATAGGGCCACGTAGTTTAGGCATTCACATTACCGACGAAAATGGAAGAATTCATCACACAGAACTGTTAGATGGTGAAACAGTCATAACATATTTTAATAAATAACCGTAATATTTTTTTTATGTGGAGAAGTAACTCGAAGTACATCTGCTGCAAAATAAAATTTGGCCAAAGGAATGCGAATAAAATTGTAAGGCTTTGTTAGAATAATCAATATTTAACGTAAAGGAGAATTACTTGTTAAATAGGTTGTAGAGGACGAGGTTTGTCCCTGTGTCAGCCAACTTGATCCATCCATACAGTTCAGAGAAGACGATAATAATAAAATTGCAGATTTTAGAAGGATCTCTCAATAGTGTGACGAGAAGTGCATATTTTTAGTTTTTTTTGACAACTTTCGTGTTAAAAATTTTACATCGAATCATATTCTGTTTCAAAAATTTGGCAAAATCTTAGAGAGAGAGATTATGTAAAGTATTTCATTCTCTTCGAAGGAGGGAAATTGACTTCGCTTGGGACTCCTGATGAGAACCTAGGTAAGTAAATTACTTGTGAGGTTTCCTATTCTTGTAACGCTTGGTAATCGTTTCACAATGGCGTGTTATCGGTTAGGAATTTTCGAGAAGACGATAATAATAAAATTGCAGATTATAGTAAAATGATCACTAAAAAATTAAAAACTTCTAATTATTTAATTAATATGATACAAAAATATAGTATACTCTTACAAAGGAAAATTATGTACCATAAAAACTTGAAAAACACTCACTATTTAATAAAAGTTATCTTAAAGCGATCTTTTTAGCGTAAAACCAGAAACAATTTTTTTACGTGTTAATTTTTTATTTGTTATATTAATTTCTCTTCGAACATTACTTTATCAACATCAGTGATAATGACTATGTTTTAGAAATATCATACTAGACGTAGAGTATTTTACGAAGTTGTCATATGTATCCAACAAATTATCGAGTATTTACTGGATAAATTATTTGCAACTATCGATAAACTCATTAGCTAGGCAATACGCCGCATTAATCACACATATTTTACAAGGCTTTACGACTAATCGTCGTTGATACGTTATTTGGCCCAGAATAGAGAACATTATACAGTAAAATATATTTCAACACATTTTTACCACATTGAAAAGTTTCTTTAAATGATGTTAAATAAACTTTTTATATCTATAATTGTGAATTGTTTAATTTATAAACATTATAAAAGTCATTTGAATAATAAGCATGATCTAAGAATGATGGTTTAAGTGTTTATCTTTCTTGTATGGATATACTGACAATATGTAAACACTGTAGATGCACAACAAATTTCGGAAAATATATAAATGCAATTTCTATAAATACAAGTAGTTCATTAAGATAAGGAATAGGAATCAAAACATCTGTCTAGCATGGATCCCAGCGCATAGAGGAATTCCTGGAAAACTCAGGGCCAACAAGTTGGAAAAAGTAGCATCAGGAACCATACACAACGGAGAAAACGAATTCCAGTGCAACAGCAAGGAAGTTCTGTAAAGGAAAACTCGAAAACAGGTGGAACGAAAAAAGGAGAACGAATTACAACGGAATAATTCACAGTGAACCAGCACATTACAAAGATATAACAATTCCCAAAACTCTAAACAGAAAAAAACAGCTATCTAGAGTAAGAATCCTCCACTCAGTTTATACTCATGCGTTCCTATTTTCTAGATCTACCTAACCAACCTGTGAAGAATGCAGTCAACCATTAACTATTCCCCATACACTCTTTCATTGCAGCAGGTATAATGACATCAGAAGAAATACAATCGAAAAACACCACATCTCAGACCTCTGTACTTCAACGACAGCTGCCTTGGACAACATCAAATTTATCGAGGAAGCAAACATAAGTGAACAAATATTGTAATTAATGTTAAGAATGTATGTAAATAATAACGCTAAGAAACTATTGTAAATAACATACGGGGTCGGCAATGACCACGACGTCGACGCGACCGTTATAAACTTAATTAAAAAAAGTAGTTCATTGTATTATCAATAACCGGATGTGAATATAAAATAAAGTGAGAGAAAAAATCAGAACTTAAGAAAAATTTTGAAAGTGTTGTTCGAATAAGGGGAATTAGAGAATTGTTGACCTGAGTTTTCAGTAGTTCAGAAAGTCGTTAGATGAAGTAAAAAAAAATATTTTCCAGTATTTGGGTTTAAAGCCGGATAAGAGTTCTAGTTACATTCATTGACAATCTTAAGCGGAAAATTATCAGTGTTTTTATACAAATTGTCAATAGCGGCAAAACTTACCGAAATTATTACCAAAATTTGGGTATAAAGTTTTTTTTTCACCAAATGACTGTCTATCTTTAAATGGAACCATCATTAAGTTTTTCTGAAGAGATTAGATTAATAACCAATTAAGGACCTTACAAAAGGAAATAAAAAGTATATATATATATATTATTATTATTTTATTTATAGTCACCTAAGTAAATATGGTGGGGCCAGTGTGTAGAGCGCCGAGCGGTTATCAAAGTGCGGACGAAATTCAACCAAATGTAATAAAGAAATATGTTGCAGTATAGCTATGGCCACAGCCAGTAGGCTGTTACGAAAGTTAGTACGATCTTGTTGGCAATCGAAATCATGTTTTTTTTGTTCTACTTTATTGTTTGTTGTGAATATGACGCTCGTACCCTCAGATGTGTCGTATTTAGCGAAGTAGTTCGATGTTTGCTTAATAGGCTGCGGTTTATCTCTATTTAGTCTAATTTATTACTTTTAACCACGTTTTATTATGTGTACGGAATAATATCGAGGTAAATATTTACCAAGACTGATTTATATTTATGGATTCCACTTTCATTCGACAGTTACTCTAGGTTCTGATCGAAAGGGATAAAGCCACGTTTCAGAAGACAAGAAATAATACATATTAAGTAATAAGTATTGGTTTTATACGGAATTTTGCAAAATGAAGGGATATAAATGAATGAAAACTTATTTAATAATTTCTTTTTATTTCCTATGCTAAGTTTTCATAACTTCAACTAGCTTAATATTTTTTATGAAGACCTTTAGTTTACATGGATTACTTTTATGGTCAAATATATACGATCCAGATAAGTGGTTTGAGCTACATTGTCCATTTGATCATATATGTAATCAATGTATACCAAAAGTGTTTAATAACAAATACTACTTACATCCATGATAGTTTGATATTTGTATTTTTTCTTAATGTAAGTTTATCCAGATTAATTTTATTCATACTACTGGGTTCTACTAAACATTTAGATCCTCGCCTGCTAGTTCTGTATTTAGGAGATTCTCCTTCAGTCTTAACCTCAGTTTTCATGACATTGACGAACACAATATCTATGTCCTTACCAGGATTATAACCCGGGTCCTCTATGATGCACTGCGGTGACGTTGATCTCTACACCGCAGCAAGACGGTTTGTTTAAGATTACAGCACCATTTTGTACAGATTTCTACTTTACACGAAATGGTTAACTGGCGTAATTGAGTGAGAACGTCAGGCATTGCCACATAATTTATATTCGGGTAAATGGTAAGATACAGCTCATAAATTAGTGATTAGTGGTAACCCTGTGAGAAGCTGTCACCTGTGTGGATGTGAATGGAATGATCTTGGTCGACCAGGACTCTATTAAAGCAGCGGCCTGCCGATCGCTACACTTGCGTAAGTTCCGTGCTGCTGGGAGATAAATCCCGTGACGATGATAAATTACCCAAGGTTTACACAAATCTCCTCATTGGGGAAACTTTTACTGGGTCTCCGTAATTAAGGTCACAACTTTATGGAACGTTACCCTCATAAGCGAGGAAGATTCATACTGCCTTTATACAAAGCACGTGGTAATTGTATCCTTTAATTTTTTGTTACGCAGGACACAACAGCTAAATTAAATTCTGAAACCACATAACTTCTCTTTGTCAAGTTATTAGCCCTTTTAACCATTATGAATATTTGGGCAATGTGTGAATGCTGGCAAGAGGCGTGTCTTATTTATATAAAAATTAAAAAAAAAATGTCGTAAATCTTGAAGCAGGACAAATAAAAAAACACTCTTTAGCCGAACACAATTTCGTTTTTATTTTTATCACCCGGCCCAAGTATTGGGAGACATTCAGGAAAAAGAATATTAGAAACATGAAGGTAAGTAAATGGTGTGTGTGTGTGTGTTATTTAATTATTCATTTTTCTCCATTCAATCAAGAAAGGCAGGGCCAGAGACCAAAACAAATTGACAAACAACAATCCTCAAAATATTTATTATTGCTTTATCCTGTTATTTTAATTTGCGACCACTGGGATTTTAATAATTATCTTATAAAACAATTAAATTGAAAATAGAGGATCGTGGGAAAAATCGTTAACTTTGGTTGTTGGTGGACGAAAACGCCAGGGATTAACTGGCGCCAATTACAAATAGTATTTTTTGAGAAACGCCTGTTTATTTTTCTTAGAATAACGTAAGCTTGAGAATACCCATTAAAAAACAATTGCTAAAGGCAAATTGACTCGGAACAGTCAACCGAAGAAAATGTATAGAATTCGGGGCCTGGAATATCAAATCCAAAAATGAGAAAGAATCCTGTAGTGGGTACATGATGATTAAAGGAGGAAGCAAGATCGAATAACCATTAGTTATTGCAGAAGTTTCAAAATAATTGTATTGTTTTTCCGAATTTGGACAAACGATCAACTCCACCGAAAATCATATTAGCATGTAATTGATACTTACTTTCACTAGAAATTGTATAAACCTAACCTTTATTTCGGCACTATAAATGACCCGGTAACATCAATGCACACGTTATTTAATTTTCTACTCATATTATATGTAACCAGAATCTTTTGTACGAGAATCTTTTGTATAATCAATTTATAGAATTTTTCCTTTGGGTTTTAAGTGTCAGTATATGATAACTTCTTTTAATTATAAAATATATAAACAGAAGTATTCTAAGCTATATAACTTACAGGACTAAAACTCCATTTAGATCTCATTCACTACAATTAATCAATATTAATGAAATTTTATTATAATGAGACCAATAAAAGATTTCAGACCAATGAGCTTACTTTTCATAGGGTCAGTTGTAATGTGTACTGTTTGCATTAAGTCCTGTAACTACCAATTATTTATTAATTGTTGAACTCATAAGAATTTCATTTGATAGTATATTAACTGGGGTGCACAAGAATGAAGGGAATCATGAATCTATTACGGCATATAAAACATTTTGCACCCAAACAATATCTAAGAAATTCATCAGCGAATTATAAGCGGAAGACACGCCAGATACCAAATCCGTAGATGAATCTCGACACTGCACACGGAATTCATCCCATTCAAAGGTTTACGTGAGTGGTAAAATATAAACGATGTATGTTATTTATAATACTAGCTAGGTGCCCGGCGTTGCTCGTGTACTTATTTATATAAACTCGAAAAAGTATTTAATTGATTACTTAAATATATTCCTTGAGTATTTCAGGATATAATCGTCACTCAGTCTTCATACATTACGAAATATTACATTGATGAAATTGTTAGCTAGACTCACAACTAATACAGCGCGAAAATTAACTTACATTTTCCCCAAGGATGGTAAAGTAATTCGTATTCTTCTTTATTATCATTCGATGGAATATTGCTGCATAAAATTATACTTTTTATTTAAAGAAAATATTTCTGCTTTATTTAATTCCTAATAATCTCCTTCGTTCGTTGCGTAGTAACGTCTTTTTCACGTGTGACGTCATTGTCTCTTGGCGCGCAGTAAATTAATATTTAATGATCACGGTTTTTAATTATAATTCTTTCCACATGTATACTTTATATTAAATAAAAATATTTCTGCTTTATTTCATTACGAAATACAGAACTTTATTTAGGATGCGTCAATGTCTTGAAAACTTATGACGTCATCGTCTCGCGCAGTAATTTAACACTAATTCGTAACTTATTTCAATTATAATTATTTCCACGTTTATTCTAGGGGTTTCTCACCCCCACAGTACCGGTTCTCGATTTTGGCAGAATACGTATACCAATTTTTGTTGCATTCTGTCCACGCGATAAAATTTGTATAAAGAACAACGTAAATACAAACATACATACATACAAATATACTCCCTTTTTTATTATATAGATTATATATATAATAAATCGTTTATATTGTTATAATCATTGGCGATTTTCCATAACTACTGAGTAAATTTATTACATTTGTTTCTTATTATATATACATATCATTCGTATTCTAAGATTAATGTTCTAATGAGATTACGTTTTGAAGGCCAGTTTCCTTACTATATTTTACAAGATTATTCATTGCCGCTGCTGATATACACATCTCCCTTCTTGTTTATCTAAAGATTGTGGCTCTTCTAGGTCTAATATTTGACATTATATTGACGGAGTTTTCTTCTATTTATGTATTTAGTAATAATAAATGTTCTGATTCACTACTTACCTATAATACTGAAAAAATAATTTGTATCGAAATCAAATAAATTGTAATGTTTTTGTGGACATTTGTTTAATATAAAAATGTTAAGAAACAAATATTTTCATTACAACCATAGTTCCTGCCAAATTTTAGATTAACAAATACATTTACATATAAACACAGTATATAAAAATTTATCATGGTTTATTTTTGATGATCGTAAGCGATTTAGCTGCCATACTACTAAAGCGTTGACTAAGAACCACCATTATGATTAAGTTAGTCTTTTATTTCAGTAAATACATCACATGTGCTGAGCGGATCCATTTTTAGTGAAGTTTATGGGAACATTCTCTGCGGCTAAGTTACTCCAATCTGATTGGATCTGTCAACAATATGCCCTGAATAAGTCGTTTTCTTATATTATAAATTAATTTAAAAAATAGAAATCATAGAAAGATTATTAGAAGAATAAGATAGAATTATGTCACGGATAGAGTATGTCTAGGTGTGTGAACTCAGCCCTAGTCGTAAATAGCGAAGCGATGTACTCGTAAATACAAACACATTGACTTTGTTGGTTGACTGAACGAATTCCTGGATGCTAATTTCCTACATGACACTAAAAAAACGGCAAAATTAATCTCAGGGCGACGGTAATATGCAAATAAATAAGAAAATTTGTATTGTAGGGTGATAGTTTTATAATTGATATATATATATCATTTTAATATAATGAGATATTAGCAAGGATTGAGAGCTTGGCAAGTTGGAATTTGACCAGGCGCCACCGTGGCGGATAGATAATCCCTAAGGTCTGGACTTAGGCACGTAGGCTGTTGACCCTCGGAAGTTACCTGGACTGTCGCACCGTGGGAAACGTCTCTCCAAAAATCCCAGAAATTGAACTAACACGTGACTGCCTGAACCAATCACATTTATTGGTTCAGGACAGATCGATAGAAAGATGATAGAGACCATCGATATTTTACATCCAGCGAAGGGGCTGTAAAGAAAGTAAAGATGAGACTCCTTGACGAACCGTCGCCAGGGACGGACGTACAGCCCCAAACTTGCAGTTTTCCGGAGGACTCGGAGAGATCGAGTGTGCCACATGATCACGGCCGGAGATCAAAAAGAGGTAACTGCCAAGTGTCTCAATCCTTGACGCGCCTGGGGGAATTACCGTAAAGCATGGTTTAACTTGAGATTAAGGGATTCAATAGTTTGGCCCGGCTAGCTGAACACATAATTTGTATTTATTTTATTTTTTTAATGTTCAGTTAAATAATTAATAAATTATGGAAAATATCCCTTTACTTCATCATTTAGAAAACCTACCACTGCAGCATATTTATGTGATGTTAATATTGAAGATCAATAAAAATGAGCAAAACACTCTTGAATACACAAAGGTCATAAGAGTGAAGTGAGGTATAGATTTCACATAAACATTGTTTGAGTGCTTTCTCATTTTCTTAAGTTTCCCCAGACGATTAAAGTTTCATAAATAGCAATATTTAGTGTTTATTGTGGAAATATTAAGGTACTGTGTATGTGATGAAGTCGAACTGTCGTTTTAATAAATATATTCCCCCCCCCATAAATAATGCATTAGCCAAGTAAATAAGAGAACGTATCCAGAGGTTAATGATGTTCTCGGATACCGTCTTTTCCCCTGTGCGGCTGTCAAGTGTTATCTTTAATATCTCATCGCCACGAACTGTGGAACCTTATCCCTAGTTTTATGGGCAGCGACGGCTGCCGCGTTAACTTGAATTTAAGTAGTGGATGGCTTTAATGTTTAACAAGTAGTCGTTCCCGTGGACACTTTCCTCAGCTCGTAATAGCTTCTCATCCCCTTGGAGATCTTATAAAACGCGTTCTCTCCCGGGAAAGGGTCACAGTATATCTTAATGCATCAAGCGCGATCAACTCTCGGCTCGCCCATGTGGATTGTTTCAGAAACTACCCTATAAATATTTCCTTCAATGCTATAACTATTTTTTTTAAAAAAAATGGCCGTTATAATTACATTTAAACATAATTATTAAATGTTTGTTAATTTTTTTTTTCACTTAAACCTTCTCTGTTTGGAATAATTACTAATACTATACGTTTTCTATACGAAAGGGTAGCCTTTTTACAACAATTATTTTAGTTACTATAATTTTATTTATTTATTGTAAGAAGCCCTAAGTAAAATTTCTTAACGGTTTCGTTATATTTGAAAATGTAAGATTGGAAGGTTTGAATGTAGATTTTAGTTGAAACAATATTTCAAAACATAAGAATAAAGCGTTAGAATTTAGATTTTCTATTGTACGATTTGAGGAAGAGTTGTAATGAGCTTCAGACGAAAATTTTGACATGCGGGTATGACGGATTGCGAAATGTAAATTAAGTTAAGGAATTGAAATTATTGATGACGCCAATACAAAACGACGAAATGATTGGTTGCGAAGAAGTACATCAGAAAGTACTTCTGTTCGTCGTCAGGGGAAAAGCCAGCAATGTGCATAAAAGATCTGAACTTAAACACGCAATCCGAATACAAAATAATGACGGATTCGTTTCCGTAACCTTGCAATAATTTAAAGGGGAAATGATACAAGTATAAATAATTATGATATAATTTTTATCACCGTAAAGTGTAAATTGTCATTTCTGATTCAATTAAGAATAAAATCAGAATCCATTATTCCTTATTTTAATTTTTTTTGTATATAATTTTCTTTAAAGTTGTGGATAGGCCAGTTTGTTGCCTGAACGAAGATGTATTCGAAAAGATTTTTTGACATTAATAGAAAAAAGTTACATAATATAAATACGTTATTTTAACTAAACTTCGACACAATATATTTAATATATTTTATTCAAAAGGCAAGCTTAGAATAGAATTAATTTTTAATAGTTTAGGTAGGAACTTAAGGATTCACACAATCATCTGGTTCACCTGTAATATTCGAACTATTTCGTGCTTACAATTTCCTTACTAGAATTATTAATGCATTTAATTAAAAATTTATATATTTTTCTCCTGCAATAAAATATAAAATGTCAATTACGTCCAGGATGCTCTAATATTTAATAATGCAGTGGAGTTTATTTACTGTACATTTATTTTACTCGACTCTTAAATGGAGATTCCAAACGTTTAGTAAATAAAAATAGTTAACAATCTTACAATAAATTTAATGACATCATATATACAAATTCTTTGTAAAAATACGGAGAAATGTTGTTCCACATTTTAAGCTATTTTACAATTAAAATATATAAAAATTTACAGAAGTTTTTTCTTGAAAGTATCTGAGGGCGTCTGATTGAAGAACAGTGTTCAATTTAGTGGAATGTTCAATTTGGAAACCCATTCAGATCGTTCCAAAAAGAACTACTAAAAATCACTACACGGTGCCACATACTTTCACAAATTGAAACAAAAAAAAAGCATAAAGCGAGAAAAATGAGAATTTCTCTCTCTCGTATTCTGCATAGTAGATATCACTCAGAAATCATATTTGAACAGTTAAAAAATAATAGAACGTCCTTCACTTGAGAGAGAGATGACAGCGAACGTCATTGAAACGTCGTGGTCAAAGCCTATAATTAACCTATAATATAATATAAATATAATAAAAAGCCTATAATATAACCTGTGTTATAAAATTACTTATACTAGTTAAAATTCTAATTATGATTAAAACTTGCTGAAATATGTTGAAATTAACATTTCTTCAGTTGCATTCTAATATAGTCAGGAGTAGTAGACGGTTCTTTATCAATTTATTGAGAGTCTCGTTCTAGACATTTTACGTGGATGGCCACCAAAAAATTCTTTCTCCAATATTTCCTGTCAAAATTGGTTTCTGTAAATTATGGACGTCTTTAGAACTCCTGTGTTTGACTTCAATTGACTTCTAGTCTTTTAATTGCCTCGTAATCGCCACGACGCAGTTTTTACCTGTCCGACCTTCAGTAAATTTAGCTACATTTTAAATATAATTATGCTTCTGCAAAAAAAATTATGTTTGCTACTTACTGAGGGAGGTACATATTAATTTATGCTTTCTAGAATAAAATCTCAGTTCCTCTAAGGCAACTTTTAAAAAAATATTATTATATATTTTTTAAATTAATGCAAATAAAATATAATATCTACACCTATGTAAATATTTCAAACCAAAACTTAATACGAACACGAATCAGTATGAAAGGCTTGGGCGCTATGGAGCTCATGACAATAATTGTAGCATTTCGCGGACATACTCCGCAAAGGTTTATTTAACTCTGCTATCACCGAAATAAACGTTCTCAGCAAGATTTTTAAATTGCGAAAGACATGACATGTATGATGAATGGTCTCTGTGTAAAAATACGTTATTGTTACACATCCATGGCGTGCTTCGTGCTTATTTTTCTTGACGAAGTGGTCACGGAGAAATTCAAAGGGTGGCGCTGCGAATATTAATGCAGAGTTTTGCATACTTCCATATTAATAGATTTATTTCTGTGAACTTCTATGATAGCCTCGGGGAACTTCATCACGAAATTAACAACCACAACCCCGTGACTCCATCACATTTGTTATAGCCTTTTAGTTCGCGTCATGTAGACCAAAGTTCAGTGAAGCTAAGATAATAAATGCGAATGGCGAAGTCAGTAGTTTTACAAAATACACAGTGAAAAGTTGGGTTGCCTGGAGAGAAATTGAATAAAGAAAAGAAACCGTCTGTCAGATTGAAAAATGGGTATGAAGAATTCGCGTGCTGACGATGAACAAAGAAGCCATCAACTAGTGATGAATGTCTCGCACGGATTTTCGCTACCTGCAGAATCGAAATAACTTTATTTTGCGCTAGATTTCGTTCAGTAATGGCATTTTGAGCCTTTAAACCACGGATTAAACGACACTACACGCGATAAAATCGTTCACAATTACAAACTCAGTAGTAGAATAGTACTCAAATATTAGAACATCGATATTAGCAACTTGAACCCTTCCATCCACTTTTAACGTATTTATATGCAGACAAATTTGCTGTCTTTCTACGTTGAACGTAATCTTTGAGCTAATTTGAAGTATTTAATTGCAATATTTAATGCGCACTGCCCACATTTGATGATTTTGTAAATAAGCAAATTAATTTTTGCATGTATTCTAAAACAACAAATTTTGCACTTGCCATGTATTCTAAAACAACAAATTATGGCACTTGTCTAAAATCAGTTTCTCCGTTTGCAGTGTAGAAGTATCGGTATTAAGTAAGAACCAATACACTATATAAAATCTTTATTGGATTTGGGAGCTTTCGACAGTTTCTGTCATAATAATCTTATTTAAAAAGATTCTAAGGTAGAATTTACTATAAAACCTGAAAATACTCAACATATTAATTGTATTTATACGAATATTACTAATATAAATGGTAAATTATACTGCTTGGTATTCTAAGCCAATTTCTCTCAATTCTATCAAATAATCCAAGACTTTATTTTAAATGTAGCAGCCAATATGATATGAAAAGAAATTTATATTATTGATAATAGATAGTTAAACGATATTAAAATTAAAATATTTAACATTCTATACAATAGTTTTTTCCCCAAAAAAATGTGATTAATCAACTGTTGGTAGTTAGTATGAATAAGACACGGGATATTACAAATAGCACAGGTAACGTTTTAAATAATAATAATAATAATAATGAGAAGAACAAGAACCTGGGTCTATCGGTATATAATGATTGAGATATTAATAATAAAACAATAACTCCAAGCCTCACCTCAGAAACCAATATAATATAATATTTCTCACCAATCTCCCGATAATACTTGTGCATAATTTCAACGCCTTTCCGCATGGGATGGTATCACCCTTAGGGATGGGGGTGGAGGGGCGTTACATAAAAATAACGCGGAAACAGCCGAGTGTGAAGTTGAATCCGGGGTTATGGGTCTCGCTGAGTTTAATTGTGACATTCAGCTTTCCGTTTAACACCCAGGGCGGGGCTGGACAGGGGTGGAAATTTTCAAACATGATAAAATTTGTCAGATTAAAAAAGCATGATCCACTATAATGATGTAATGAAGATATTGGTATATATAAATATGTTATATCCTGAACTAAATATTTTTTCAGGATAGGATGAATATAATGGAATCTGTGAAAAGTCCCGACTGTATAAAAATATACGGAGACTCTATTGGCTTTTACTTTATACTGTTAATTATCTAACAGTCCAATTGAACAATGTAGAAGTATTTCTCAAAGAACGACGAATGCTTTTTATGGTGTGAACAGGTATAGTAATTATTCTTATGAAGTTGGATATAAGTCCGAAAGCCAGAGGGCCAGGAATTAACGTAATTATTAACTATTCAGAATGTTCCTACGTACATACAGAGTATAGTAACTCTTCCAGGTCGTGTGGGATTGTTCCAAGCAGAGAGCTGTGCCGAAGAAAAGACGATCCTTCATTGCATTATCAGAAATAGCTCAGTGACGTATTGGATTATTGACATCTCATCGGAAAAGAGTTTGTGGTTATTTCTAAACTACACAGTAGAAACAAGGTTCCCTCCTCTTGAGCATATCAATTTTCGTGTATGTGTCAAATTTTATCTCATATTACGTCATTGTCGCTGTACAAGTTGAGTGTTAATAATAGTAAATGCTGCGTAATACGATCAAATGACTAATTGATTTTCTGATAGATTATTGGGAACTTTGAATAAATAGAAAACAGAAGACACAGATCATTGGCAGTCGCGGATACGAAACAGCGACTTGATTTAACTGATGTTCTAAGTATAAGTGTCCAAATCTGTCATTAATATATCTTCTAAAAAATTGAAAGTAATGACAATTATGGTTAGTTCATCGTCTTTAAGTTACTTGACAAGCATTTGATTGGAATGAATAACGTCAGACGAAGAAGAAGGCGTAGACTGGCTATATATAGGGTAATCCGCGTAGTGGCCTTATAGCATAGGAAAAGAACTGAAGTGGGAAAGGCAGAGGAAGTTAGCCGAGGGTTAACTAGGGCCCCCAGGCCGTAGTTTTAAGAATCCTACCCGACAGTTCGCCTAAAAGTGATGCAGGGAAAACCCTAGAAAAACCTGCATTAGGTATGTCGGGTTCTTGGGAATTGTCCCTCACCCTTATGACGGCGAGAGAGGTATTTTCTGTGGAGTCGCAGCATTCCTATCTTTGTACCTTGACCAGTTTAGGAGGCAGCTGGCCGACTATTCCAATAGGAATATACCCTTGGTCTGTGACCCCGGAATATTCACTTCTCATAACAGACCGAGGTGCATCGGCTTGTGGGAACCTGAGTTCAAAAAACCAGAAAGAGGAGAAGGCATCCTCCAAAGCTCTCTGAGAAGATTAACCTGCGAGAGAATAGGCCTCGCAGGATTCCTTGAAACGTCACGAATACGGTAATTTTATGTTAAAGATAATCATTAATTTCGAACTGAAAGAGAACAAGAAAGCGGAAAATAAATAAATCTCTTTTGGATAAATGTCGCCAGATGATAGAAAATAAATAGATTGATATCTAAAATACATAAATAACAGATGTTCCAAGAGCTTCCTGGTATTCTAAATAGGAATATGGAAAACTGAGACGCTGTAAGGGTTGAAGAAAATTTTTTAAGTTTGTGACACATGTAGTTGAAGATACACAGGGAGAGGCGAAGTCTAAGATCTAGGCGACAAGAGCATAATTTAATCATTCTCTAAGTATCCTGAGGACTCTTACGTTATATAATTTGATTGTTGAGAACTATTTTGATAGACGTTCATATTTAATACCAATCAGCCGATTGAAATCGATCGTTAAGGTCTATGTTTGAAAGTTTATCGCTACGAGAACTCATCGCTGTTATTCATTGCCAATTTAACGTTCACCATGGTGCGAATGTTGAAGAGTTACACAAAATATAAGATCGCATAACATAAATATTATAGACATTTATTCAGCAATGTAATTTAAAATTGAATGAGCATTTAACGTATTATTTGATAAAATATTACTAAGGTATAACTTATTAACAGTAATAAAAACAGTTAAGGTTCTGTACAATGTAGAGTCAATTTCTGTGAGATTTTTATTAATAATTATATTGTCAGTTGACAAAACTCAAGGTAAATGTGCAGTTGTGTCGCTCTAGGCTCTTCTTCGCACTTGACGAAAACGAAAAGGATCCCAGAAACGTTGTGTGGTATTTATATTATCAACTTTTTGTCTGAATTGGCTATCTTTATTATTCATTATTTTGAATAAGACGTAAATTTTTCATTTTAATATTCTTGTAACATTAAGAATGTAGTAAGATATTTATGAGGAATGTTATGTCAGCTACAAAAGTGATTTCAGAGATCCGTAAACAAAGTTACTCTTTTCTCTCTGAACATAACGTCCGCTAATGTTTCGTGTTATTTTGTATATAAATATATTAGTCTTTTCGCTAATGATGACTACAGGGCGAAGCAAATAAGGACACGTATTGCAATGAACGGGACGGTATTAATTAATGTAATTGAATCTATAATTACTGAAGAACCTGGTAAACTGCTACATCAGGAGCAGGGCTTTGTATGGATAAAAAACATGGTCATTAATAAAGAGGAAGAAATACATGAATTTTGAATTCTGGTGTTGGAGATGATTTTATAAAATAAAGGAGACAGATATTATACAAATGAAAAGTTCTAAGAAGACTTAATAAGAAGATATTACAGTTTATAAGGGAAACGCTAATACGGTCTGTGGATAAATTGTTTAATGAACAACGAAGGGCCATGATTAGAGTTCGAGGTAGTGGTAGAAGACGCGCACAACTACTAGACGACTTGAAGAAAGAATTTGAACTTACAAGAATGTGAAAAACGAAATTGTCCGAGGATCTGGTAGTAGCAGAACACTATATTATTAATGTTCAATTTTTAGTTTAAATTCAAACCTACGCTCAACTGGTCAACACAACTTCCATTGATCATGTTTATATTGATATATTAATATTGAAAGTAACTAATATGAATAAAGATGTAAGTTCAAAATGGCTGCTTTATAAATTTCCGGTGCCAATTTATTATTTATTAACCAACATAAAGTTTAAAATGAAAAATTTACCACTGATTGAAAATAATGAATCATAAAGATAGCCAATGCAGACGAAAAAGGTAATATAAATACCACCTTTCTTATTCAACATAAAGTTTACTTTATGTGAACCTGAAACAATCATGAAGCGTAAACTTCCACGCTGATTCTTTGCAGATATTAACAGAAATGCATAAAATTATACCGTACTGAAGTACTCACGTATTAGAGAGCGTTTACATAAGTGAATAGCGTAAGATTCCAGAAATAATCACTGCTAAATATTAATCTCTAGAATACGTGCACAGTTAGATTATCTTAAAAACATCCAACTGACACAATATCATAAATACATGTTTGTTTTTCAATTATCTACTGTAAATTTCATTCCAGATTTATCATGTTTCATATGCAGCAAAGGGCAATACGTTATTGACAATCGATCACCGACAGAAAAAACCACATTTCAATTTACTGTGCAGGACAGCAATTTCAAAGATTCGTAAATTAAATATCGTATTTATAATTCATCAAAGGATGCATTTCCATCGCACTTTTTAGGGTACGTTTCCGGACTTTTCGCAGAATTTTTTAACATGTCAAAACAACTCATTTTGTTTGAAGCGCATGAGGGGGGTGAAAATTTTCTATGCGAGTCATTCATCCAAATATTTTTATTCGTATAACGAATATTATATAAGCTAGTAAAGAATTTGAGGGGGGGTGAAAATTTTCTATGTGAGTCATTCATTCAATTATTTTTAATCGTAAAAGAATATTATATTAGCTAGTAAAGAATTTGAGGGGGGTGAAAATTTTCTATGTAAGTCATTCATCCAATTATTTTTATTCGTATAACGAATATTATATTAGCTAGTAAAGAATTTGAGGGGGGTGAAAATTTTCTATGTGAGTCATTAATTCAATTATTTTTAATCGGTAACGAATATTATATTAGCTAGTAAAGAATTTCACCACGAAGTAGTTACAATATAACTCATGTATTTTCACCTCCGAAAAAATAAAATACAAGTCGAAAATTTTGAATTATATTTATGAAAAGAAAATATCTTAAAGGAACATTAATTATTATTTAGATTAAATAAGAAAGCCAAAAGATATAGTAAGTTTCTTGTCTAATAATAAATACTATACAATATAATAATAGATGGATGAATTTCACGGATTATGGTCACAGTGTAAATGTTCTTATTAGAGAAGTTATTACAACTTTTTTTTAGATCGACAGTCAATAGGAAGGATCAAGAAGTAGAACGTTTCCGGGAAATATGAATTGCGTGTTTGTAGAATCTTGAGTATTCGAAGTCTCGGGCAGAACTGTGGACGAAAATAACTTTCAAATATAGAGTTGCGTAATCTGATTATTAGGTTGCATTTTTGTGTTTAACATAGAACGCTTCTTATTGTTTTACTGCTTTTCGTACAAATTACCCTACATTATTCGAAATGAAATCTGTACGTAAAAGCGTTCTCGTTCTTCCGACTTCAATTTATTTGATTTTACTTTTTATACCTCTGTTTCGTGTATGTTTGATCTGCTAGAAAAATTCTTGCATGTATTTCCTGGGCACATTGATACAAATTCCCATGGGATGGAATATATAGCTGCAGGTCTATCGAATATATTTACTATAGGGTTACGTTTCCCATAAAGTACCGCATAAAGTGTTGTTAGAGGAGATAGAGATATTTTTGAATATTTGAGATATTCTAGAACAGTCTCGGAATACAAAGAAGACTGATATTACAGTTATGCTTCTATTCACTTATTGTATCTATTGTCTTACTGAGGTTATGGGTAATTTGATGCTTCAATTATATAGCTATTTATAATACAAAGTTGAAGTGATTATTTTAAAATGTGGAAAAAACAAACGTATGTTTTCAGCAAATTATTATAATTTTTTTTTAGGGCAACAGGCTACATGAGGGCGATCCACGTTGGGCAACTCCCCTTTAATAGCATAGGAAGGGATTTGAAAGGGGGGATGCGGAAGGGTAGAGGAACGTAGCCAAGGGTTAACTAGTGCCCCCGGGCTACATTTTAAGGATCCTACACGGAATTCGCCTAAAGAAATGCAGGGAAAACCCTATAAAAACCTGCGTCAGGTAGGTCGGGCATTGGGTACTTGCCCCACGCCCTTCCGATAGCGGGAGAGAAGTTTGCTGTGGGGACGCAGCATTCCCTTCTCCGTGCCTCGACCAGTTTAGGAGGCAGCTGGCCGACTGTTCCAATGGGAATAGCGGACAACTCTTACCGTATGCCCAAGGTCTGTGACCCCGGAACATACACCTCTCTGAACAGGTGTCTCGGCTTGTGGGAACCTTAGTTCAAAAACGGAGAGGAAAAGGCATCCCCAAAGGTAGCCCCTTCGTGCCTCTCCTACAAGGTTTTGCCTGCGAGAGAACATCCCTCGCAGACCCAGCAAATTATATTTAAAAATATATATTTCTTACTTGGAATACTTAACTATTACTTATTTTACATTTATACATTTATAATAATAAAGGTAGCCAAATACAGACAAAAAAGTGATGATATAAATACCACACAAAGCTAAGTTTTGTCAACTGGCTTATGCAATTTTTTTTGAGTTTCTTCAGTTTTATATTCTGTATGGGTAATCAAAAAATTCTAAGTTGTGTTTTGAAGAAACTAAATACCACGGAGAGAGAAATGTTGAAACTAATTTCTCAGTATTGGAATACTTCGTCTCCTACTTTAGAGGAAGAAGAATTCAGAGAAAAAAATTCTGGGTGTTCCAGATTTAGCATCCAAGTAATCGAGTTTATTAGTTTACATTGAATTTAGTGGATAAAGACATGTAGGAAAATAATTTAACCGTATCTCTGAATAGGTACAGAGTCAGTTTTACTGTTCGAGGCGATGGATAAAATCTCTTTTCCTTAGCCGAACTCAAGGGAACTTCTCTTCCAACTCACCAGTGATACGCTTAAATCAGTTAGGACATCTGGAATAACTAAAGGGGCTTATTGGATATGATCCGCGTCTGTAGACAAAGCCTAACGTGACCATCAGTCCGTATGCGATCTGCGTGGCTTGCATCGACTTCTCCAATGGAATTAGCTGGGAACAGTTCTGCATGCACAAGGTGTTAGGACTAGTAACATGCATATCAGGAACAGCGAGTAAACGTTATTGTTTATAGTACGACTTAATGTACCATGAAATGGAAGGAAGCGGCTGACAAAATTGTCTAAAACGAAAGTACTCGGTTACTAGTGTCATCTGTGGTTTCTCCTTACCATTAAAGCAACGTAAAACATCTAACTATTCCTAGAACCCTCTCAAGAAGACAGCAGGTGGTGTTAACCCGTGTCAGAATCCCCCACATTAAATTTTTTGCACTTCTTTTTTGTCACTGCTGCAATAGAGCCCAAACAATATACCACATAATATTTGAATGCACTCGGCTACAAAAAGCAAAGAGACGAAATCCTAGGATAAAATACCACCAAAAAAGATATATTTTCATAAAAAAGCCATAATTAAAACCGTAAAATATTTAACCCAAATTAATTTATTTGACAAAATTATGTAGATTACGATCATTTAACAATGTATGAAAATATCTCGGTCGCTAATAATATTTTAATATAATTAAAGCTACATAAAATAAGGGAAATAACAAAAAATATATTACAATGAAATTGTGTCTACTTCAGAAACACATTGATAGGATTTTAGATGTGGAAGGTGAATGCCTAATATTTTTTTAGACACTTAAGTTTAACAAATACTTGTTAATCTATTCGTGATCAACAAATATTTGGTAAAGATTGATCGAGTGTGCTCATTTTTTTTGCCTGTAGGCCTAAATACCTGATTTTCATTTTATTGTTTAAATGAAAAATAGGAAATATATTTGTCAATATGTTTGAAAATATTATTATTTAGATTATTCGGGTATTCCATAGTATTTCATAAAGGTGAAAAAGGCAAAGAAAAGTAAAAAAGAAAGAAAAGCAACGAAACAACAAAAACAGAAAGAATGAGGCAGGTCAAAGAGATGACGAGAAAGATCGTCTTGAAGATCAGAAAAAAGACGTAGAGATATACTCCAAGCGAAGAAAACAAAGGAAACAAGAAAAACAGAAAGAGAGAGGCAGAGTGCAAGAAACAGGTTAAAGCGATGACGTGAAAAATCGTCAGGAAATTCAGAGAAAGATTTAGAAACTCCAACGTTTCGAACAGTAAAGAAAAAACTCCGTTCGTCATCAGGGAGAGAACTCAGACGAAACATGAGAGCCTGAACACTCATCAGGGGGCAGACCTAGTAAATTCGGCCTGGTCCTAGAGTGACAGCTGCTCCGGTGTATAGTCTCGTCATCTCTTTGGCCTGCTACTTCCTTTCTGTTTTTTTTGTTTCTTTGATTTTCTTTCTTGTTTTACTTTTCTTTGCCTTTTTCACATTTTTCTTTCTCACTTATCTACTTCAAGACAATGAAATACTTGAATAATCTAAATAATAATATTACCTCACCACTGTCAAAACATTTCAAATCCAGATGTATGAGAATGTTAAGAAATTGCATAAAAAAAGTAGACAAACGAATCGGTTAGATTTAATTCTTACACAATAAAATAAAACATATTTCTATTAGTATAATTAATTTAATATGTATAAATGTAATCATGAATGAAAAGGATAGTCAATACAGACAAGAAAGGTAATATAATTACCACACAACTTTTGTGGGATCCTTGTGCCTTTCGTCAGGTGCTAAGAAGAGCCTACGAAAGGGACAAGTATCCCAGAAACGTTGTGTGGTATTTATTGTAATAATTGGTAATTAAGGCATTGTTCTAATTGAAAAGTTGAATTGTAGAGGACACATTATTGATAGCGGTAGCGGAAACCACAACAAACCGACAATGAAGGGAGAGGATTGTTGAGCAGTTGAGAGGTTTTACGCGCTCAAAATTCACGAGACGAACGGACAGTCGGGCAGTGAACAGCGAGGTGTAAAGACCAGAAAATTCTAATTTACAAAAGTTAAACAGTCGGGCAATGAACGGCGAGACATAAAGACCAGCAAAGTCTATTTTACAAAAGTAATACAGTCGGGCATAGAACAGCGAGGTGTAAAGACCACAAAATTCGAATACACGAAAATTTGAACAATTTAGTCAGTCAGCAGCGAGAATGAAAAAGGTCTAATTTAAGGAACGAGAGAATGTGTTCCAGTAATAAGTATACTGCTACATCAAATCGCAGAAACTAAATCAATCCTCAGTCAACAGACGAAACCAGTGAGTAGCATTTTCAACATGACTCACAAGATCTACTAATCCAGGTTGCAGTGAATCATCGAGAATCAACCAATTCATTTTAAACCAACCGACAAACTATGCTAATTAGAGTCTGTGAATAATTAGAGTCTGTGAGTAATTAGAATCTGTGAAAACCCCAAAATTGTGCACGAAAAGTTAAAATGAGTCCTGGGCTGCCGTAAGTAGAAAGAAAACTTTAAAATTATTGTAAACCGTTTTTAAAAGATAAACGTCAGATCGTTCTTTAATTATTCAGATCATTCTTTAATTATTAATAAAATGAAATTGTTTAAACTCAATCTTTTAGCATAATTTTCTTCATGAACAAATTTCGTCTATGTTTAGACGCATCAATTTGCTTATAAAGTAAATGTAAAATTTGGTGTTCTTTGATTCTGCCATTATCAAACTCAGTTCAAGACCCTGAGATCCCAATTATTTTGTATATTTTATAATTGTTTTAAATTTGGCATAATAATTTTTTTTGTTGTATAAAGTTAACAGTTTATGTTAATTATTACATTATATTACCTTTTTTGACTATATTGGCTACTTTTTATTCATAATTTTCAATCAGACGTAAATTTTTTCATTTTTATAAATGGACTTGACACTTTTTTTTAACGAGGTTTGGTGAAAAATCTTCAACAATACACCGGTAGCAGTCAGCACTACACAGACTTGACACTTATAAATTACGAATAGGTTTTAAAAAAAAATACTATTAGAAAAGAATTAAATAATTTGACAATTACGAATGAAACTAATTATTAAAGAAAAATATTTACTGGTTGTAATTCTGATATTTGAAATGTTTGTTTTCGTAATAACTTTAGTTTTATTTAATTCCGCCGTCATTTCGTTCGTGCCAATTAAGGTTAGGTGCATTTTGCAACGAACACATATAGATGCATGACTTGTTAAATGCTTAATATAATCCACATAAGTTAACCGCATATAAATATGGGTCTGAATATACTAAGGTACAAGTCTTCTTGATTAATGCGGTCCATAGCGCACTTTGAAGCTGCGCAATAAGCAGAACCAAACCAAGTATGCATTATAATGATAAGCAAACTTTTCAGAAGAGAAAATCGTACAGTGTATTATTTTCCTTTTGTTTCGAGTCAAATTCCGAATTGAATTTTGTTATAAATCGGCAGTTGTTGTTTCGGCCCTGTATGTGAAAGAGAGCAGTATCAATCGAAATGAACTAACTCCATAACTTGGTGTCAGCGTTTGATATTGAATTCTTAGCGTGGCCTTTTGTACATTAAATCAACAGCGTGCGTCTGCGTCCCTTGCAAAGCCATCCCTTGTGTGGCGTTGCGTGAAATTCGTGCACACAGCGCAGTGGTGCGAATTATTGGCACAGTGGCTATTGTTTCGCAGCCGTTGCCATCTTTCAAAGCTGCAGTCCGAGGAACAAAGCTCCGGCTATAAGCCAGACATTATGTCCCGTAGATTAATTATTGCCACATTTATTTGTTGGTTGTTCTGACGCATTCCCGACCGTTGACACATAACTGCATCAATATCGATAAATTACTAATGAAAACGATGTGGGGAAAAAATCCCGGCACGCGGGACTGGACTGTTTCCAATAACAATTCAAAGTTCACGTCTACCTGTAAATGAATCAGGAGAATACACTCGTATTTCTAGGTAGAAGAAATATCGGACAATAATTTTAATGTCACGTTTTAAAGTAGATAAACGCTTGAAACAAACAAAAAATTGGAATAGTAATAAAGTTAATAAAACATCAAACATGTATATTGAATTTAATGAACATCCATCGCTAATTTAGATAATTACCCATTTATTTTAAATTTTTAAATTAGCTTATTGCAAAATTTTATTATCACTGTGAACATTAACTATTGGGGTCAGTGGTCAACTACGGTTTTACGCTGTGTAAAACGGGGAATTTTTTTGGTCAAATTTTCGATTTCAATATATGCTAGGGATTATCTGATTCTCAAATTACTCCGAATGTTCTCGAGCCTGCTTGAGATAAAAGACGATGAACTGGCGAACGAGAAGAAGCGTTCGGCGGAGGGCCACCGTGATAAGTGAACTACTGGATGATATTATGAGAAAATTTTAACATAACATTTATTAAAAATGAAAAAAAAAATACGTCTGATTGAAAATTAAGAATAAGAATGATAGCCAATACGAAATATAGCAAACCAAAAAAACAAGTGTGCTGCAGCCGGCACGAGGCGAATTATTCCATCCCGTTCACTACGACGCAGTCCGAACTTGGAACTGTTTGATGGATATAACTCAAGGTTGCTATTATTGGGGTGGGGAACGATTATTTTTGTATGTATGGAGAAGATTTTTAGCCTGACAGTAAACGGTTCTGGAGAGTAGCCATTTGATATGGTTTAATCTTTGGGTGACGCATTTTCGGAGTAGTTTCCCATGTGGGATTTGGCTGTTTTACGTTTCTTTTAGGTGAATACCCAGATCTCTGGCTAAGGCAGCTGAGTGAGGATAGTAAGTAGGATGTTGGAGATTCTAAAAGACAGGTTGAAGATATTACCTAATTTTAAACTCTCTTTTTTTCTGGCTGTCAATTGTATTCAATGTACAATGTTAAAAACTGAAGTATCAGATTATTACCTGAGTTTATAATTATCAAGGAAAATTGTGACTGTGATTATTAAATTAAAAATCATAGAAAAATGCTTTTAAAGTATTGAATTGTTTCACAAAATCTTTAAAATTAATTAAATTTGAATAACATAGTATTATACATAGTAATATTGTAATCGCTTATTCTCTACAAGGGATAAATTAATTGAGAAATGTGTATACAGAATTAATTTAAGTATCTATAAATACGACAATCATCTTTGCAACATTTAAATTACGCGTTCTGCGCGATACATACGTTATAGCTGATAAATGACTTGCCAAGGACTTCTGAGTAAATTGAGCAGAACATGAGTTTCAGAAAATTTGGATCTCGGCTTTGATAAATTGTGGAGGATTAGTTAATAAAGATAAGTCTATAATTTACCATCAGTGTTTTGTTTTTCTTCCATTCCATTTTACTGTATTAGAACAACAACAATAGTACAAAATATGAACTCCGTAAGCAGAGGAATAATATTCGTAGTAGTACGTGCATACGTAGGGACGTAATAATGGAATTGCTCATATTTGGTTTGCGGTTGTATGTTTACAATAGATAGCTGCGTGCGAAATGGCGGTGTGTCTTTGTCCTTTATCAGAGTGCGGTTTCTAAGGCTAATAAAGCAGACGCGATGGGGCGAGGGGTGAATTTATTCGGCTGCCACGTAGAGCTGCAAACATCGCTGTTGCCCCTAAGAGAGATAAAGCTGCGGAACACAAACACAGCAGCTTAGGTCACCAGGAGAGAATATTCTCTCTAATGGCAACACTGAGCCACAGCGGAGAATCTCACCAATTATAGTTGGCGGTTAACTGCTTGAAAACAGAAACTCCGATACCAAACAGTGTTACCACTTGGCGGGTCTTAAACAGAAACTGTACCAATAAGTTCTGTACCAATAAGTGTGAAAAGGTGAAGACTTGAAAGTGTATACGACATGAATTACATGTTTCATATTAACACAAGTTTTAAATATAATTTATATGTAACAGCAGAACAAATAAATCTGAGTATAGAATCCGCACCAGCGCAACTAATTTTATCTTCGTGTTATTTAATTCTTGAACACCTGGATTGAATTTTTTCAAATATGTAATTCTTCAAGTACTATAAATATTAAAAATTTCAAACTAATAAAAGCCTCGCAAACCTATAATTTGTAAATTGAACATAGTATTGAAATATGCTCATAATTTTAATAAATTATTGTGATTAAAATAGAGAATGTACCGAATTTCAACACTAGGTCAGTTATTATGCTATGAACTGCAGTAAATAAATATTTAGTGAAAATTTAAAATGATAAAAAGAATGGACTGAAAGCAACACGTATTGTAAAACTGTGTATTGCGGGCCGGTGTCCTTTGGGGCATTATAAAACAGTCATTAGTTTTTTTATAGACAGAGTAATATTGAAAGTTATCAGAAGCTAATCAGCTTCGTTTGTGTATTTTAGATGTCCAGGACCTGACTTGTCTCCTGATTTGGAGGAAGATGCAGCTTCAAGGAATTCAAAGTTTTCGGAAATCTAGCCTTCAATTACGTGTGGTGAATATAAATTTTGTTCATAATAACGACGTTAGTTCACAAATCCTGTAGAATTTTATTATTTAATATTAAATCTGAGCAGGAGAAGTTTAATTTAAATTTTAAAAGTTAATTTTTTTAATTTTTAATACCTTGCTCTTTCATTGAATCAATCAATTCATTCTTAATTATTTATTTTTAATTATTAAAAGTCCAAACATGGTTAACGTTAAATTATTAAATCCTTAATTAGAATAATTATTTTATTCACTACACGTTCCATATTTTAATATTTGTTCTTGTTGCTCGTTTACATAACTAATAGTTCATTAATTTAATAAAGGTAATTAATGAATTTAGTTAGGAAAAATTAACCTGACAGATTTAAAATCTACATACGAATACTTACGGAATAAATAACGACTTTTTCCATAAGCATGAATGACTGTACTGTAAAAAAAAATCTACGTGCTACCATTCGTCACAGCTAAAGATAATTGGTCTAACTTCTATTCAAGTAATTAACCATACTCGTTTGGAATATCTGAAGTGGACATGCCTTGGTACCATTTACTGTCACCGTTTCTTACAGACAGTAAAATTATTCCAGCTTGGAACGATTTGCTGTGACATTAGCATTATCGACAACTCGTCGGCTCTCATTACTCGTAACGCCGTCTTCTAAAGTCCATTCCAAAGTATACGTGTAATTATTTCACTTTGTGTAACCACTGTAACTGTTGAGTAATTACAGTCATTTCAGTCAAAAAGACTGTTAAGTAATTTTTTCACTCCTAAAGCTTTAAAAGTAATGAGTAAACATTACTTTTGCAGCTAATTTGATTATTATCTCAAAAATGTTAAATATGTTTAAATAATTCCCGTAAAAACTTAGTCATTAGAAAAACATAATTAAAATTTTTATTTAGCCCTTAAAATATAATACGGTTTTTAATACACTATAATAATTTAATATTTATTTATATCAGTTTTTTGTCAAGTATTTTCTAATAATAACCACTAATTGTTTTGAGGACTGCTTACTGTTTATTTTCCATTTTAGTTTCATTGCAATTAAGTCAATTGTTTGAGATTGTGTCCTGTGCGTACATGTTGGATACAGAAACTGGAAATTATTTCAGATGCAGATTTGAAAACACTTGATATTGTTTGTTGTTAATCAACCATTACCATCTGACGCATTTCTATTTCATCATGTAAAGCAATATAGTTTTACTAAATTTATGCTGATAACCATCAGTCGTCAATGTCGCCGGTAATTCAGGCATGAAAATAATTTCATTTGAAAGGAGAACGTTTCGACAGTCTAATAATTGTAATCAAGCTCCTGCGAATACAATCAAAATAGTTTCTGTAAACATAAACACATTTTTTTCAGTAACTTTATTTAACATCATTTCTACAATAATAATAATAATTATATATATATATATATATATATATGAGAAGAGAATCAAGTCTTTTCAAGAGTACAGAAGGTTACATGTTACTAACCCATACAATTGTCAACATGCAACAATAATAATTTAAAACAATTATGTTTTAGGTGAACACTGATTAAGAGTTGAAAGATACTCGTGCGGTGCTGGTGTCAACGGAGTAGTTCAGATGGTAGAGCGTGTGTATTTTCACTGGTCCCGGGTTCGATTCGTAGTTTCATCTTAATTTACGAATTATATCAACATTTGTAAATTTTTATCGTCTTTAATATAATGCAAATGCGTTAAATACCAAGTATGGCCGAATATATCACTTTTATGTTTATTACTAACTCCTTAACGAATAAAATTGGCTCCCTGAATATTCGTTTTCACTAAATCATATTTTGGAACAATTTGTGTTTATGTTGATATTTTAATTTCTCATACAATTCACGGGCAGTTTTCGTGTATTCGTTACGTTGAGATTTGTAATGGTGGACAAATACAAGCAGACCATAAGGAGCTTGTCCAGAGCGTAATAACTCGAAGAACATTTTCCTCATAAAATATTTATGTTTTCGGGAGGTCGATCAGCTATAAAGTGTTTCTGTTGTCTGCGTAAAGCAGACTGTCCACTTTGGTTCGTAACTTTTATTTCAAGAGGAGTAATATTTATTTTATCGATCCGCAATACTGCCGAAAGCCCGTAATTTGGAGGAAGTTTGCCGTTTGTTGATAGTGTTTCTGCCATTAACCTGACAGAAACGCAGAAACTGCATAATAACTCTGATTCCAGTTTATATTACCGAACGGTTTAGAAATAAAATAACATTAAACACCGATTCGTTACTGCGCGTCATACGCAAATATTCTTCAATTCAATTATTTTCTTTAGTGTGTTGTTAAAATTAAAAATTATTGTATATCGTAAACTAATCAGTTCGAGAGAAACAATTTCCGAGCAGTATATTAAAATTAATTGACTAAATGTTTAATTTTAAACAAAAGGGTTAGGAATTAAGTTTTTTTTAAATATACGTTTAAAATGTCTATAAAATTATATTATTTTAATTTGTAGAATGTTTCTTTGAGTTGTAAATAGATACCCGTCCAAGTCCGTAGGTCGTTGCTGTACTGTCAACGTCAATGAAATCCGTTTACTAAGACTGAGCGAGTTATCGAACCTTGAGTCCCATTAAAAATATTTTAATTCAACAACTAGTAGACCTATAACTGGTCTCTTAATTTGTAGAAAAATTAAGGATTCGAGAAGATGAGATTTCTTGAATGAAACTTAAACGTAACGAAGCGACTGCTACTGAAAATTACATAAATATAATTTTAAGAAAATACTACCTACAGGTAGTTGCAGATAAGTATGAGTTTTTTTCGCCTCAATAGTATTTACAACAGTCATAAAATAATATGGAGATTATAACGCGTTTATAGAAGGAAGTAAATTTTTCAATTATGTCTTATATTAAGAAGTCGCGGAATTAGCGGTTTTGGAAACGTCTTCACTGTCGCAGAATGAATAAAATTTTCTGTATATTGAATTCCATTGTACTTCGACAGAGCTTTAGACATATACAGGCCTCCACGAGCACTAAAGAAGAGAAACAACGAAGCTTTTAAGAGAAATGGAGTAAGAAAGTGAAGCAGTTTATTACCACTATTTTTCAACATTTGTAATTTTAAATTAGTGAATTAAAGGAAAAAATTTATAATTAAGATAAGGGATATCGGTAAAAATTAGCAAGATAATAAGTATAGCTGGAGAGAAATAGCTAGTCGTGTCAAAATACGATGCGCAGCGGTCCACTCCCATCACAATTTCAGGACTTTAACACGAAAATTAGTTATGGAAGCTTGTTATTATAAAATCTATTCGGAAAACAATGTCGCAAGGGAAGATACAATGTTCTGTTCAAGATAGGTTGCACATAAAAAAACTAATTCGTGGAAGTTAAGAGATGATTAGAACAGGGTATGTGCCGCTGTCTGTATAACTCTCTCGAAAGAATATACGCCAGCTTCTCATGAAGAAAGAGTTCCCCTCAGACGACAATACTCCCGTCTCCTACTGCGCACCTCCTGTGTCTCATGACCTATAAAAGTATGCTCAGAAAAAATGTTCACTAACTTATCAAATTTATTCCAATGAGGTGATATTTATAAAAAAATATTGCAAATGGAAGACTCTACAAAAAGACTTGAAAAAAAATAGAACAGAATTTAGTAATCAATTTTGAGAGATTAATTATTTTTCAATTATAGTGGAATTATTTGTTTGCCGTGAAGTATAGTAGTGATGCCAGCCGGAAAGGAAAATCAGAATTCTGAAAGGATTTAAAATCTTGGGTTAAAGAAGATTGTTAGGGAGAGACAATTTCGGGACCTTTTGTGGTGTAGGGATCAGCGTGACTGTCTCTCATCACAGAGGTCTCGGGTTCGAATCCCGTCGAGGGCATGGATGTTTGTGTGAGTGAGAGAAACTCTCGTCAAATTAGTTCCCCGACAAGGCACTTTGAGTTCCCGTAATTGAGTCCGTAAGAAATCAATAAATAATAATACTTATATCGAATATTATTAGCAATAGAAGTGCTTTAGATTAGTCTGTAAAGAGCGCTAGTTACTCTAGAGATAAAATAGCACTAAGATCAAAACCGAAAATAAGGGTAGAAAACTGTTGCAGTACATATTTTTAATTTAAATATGTAGTAGTATATACATTTAAATATATTTGTACTGGATTGATTATTAAAGGATAAAGCTTCTAAATGAATCAGGTTGGTTTTATTTCTACCATATTCATGCTATGTAGAGGTGTGGAGAGACAGAAACAGTTTAATGAGAAATGAGATTGGTTGTCGTGAAGAAACTTGCCTGCGATCAGCAGGTCTCTAGTTGTCTAGTTTGTCGAGTTCTAGAGAAATTTTGTTTAGCGGTCTATCGCTGTTAGTAACTCATTATCCCCTGGAATACCATGTTTTTCAATATGTTTTCTGTAGCCAGTCGAATGTTTCTTGACAGCAAATCGTCGCTTGCATTTCCGCTTTCAATGAAAATAGGATAATGCATTCCTCTCAAACACCAACTCTCGCCAGCTCGGTTCGGTAATAAGTCATTGTCAAAATAGATCAGTACCCCCAGTTTTTGCATTGGGAATCATATAAATCCATAAGCCACCAGGGAGTCTGAACCTGTATTCACGTCCATGAAAAGCCTTATGAAGGGAGGAAAGAATAGGAAAAACTATGGCTGTTTTCGTAGCAAATTGGCCGTCTCCGCGGATGATATTACATGGCCTCATAAATTGCCAGACAGTTTAACACAATCCACGGCTCAGTGGGCCTCTTGTTGACTGGATTCCAGATCCCAGACTATCACCAGGTGGCTCTCTGGAGCCGTAATGAAACATTCCACCTGCACGGAAATTTATGTGATTTATCACATTCAGATATTGTACGCCATTTTCATTACGCCCAGTCTGCTCTGGAGCTAACAAATTGCTTCACACGTAATAAGCGTGGTAATATTTTTGGCCACTATACAGACATCGCTTTAGCGCGCTCCGGGAGAAAAATCGGAAATTGCATTATCCTCGATTTATTGTTCCGCGTTCTTTCTATGGCTGGATTATTTTGTGCACACATCAATGGCTGGTTTCGAAAAGGAGCTGAAATTATGGTTTTGACTTCATACTGTAAATAACCATGAATATAAAATATATTGAATTGTAATACATCAACGCGACTGATTTGAAAGCCTAGCAGTAATTAAATATATATTCACTTTTAAAAGACAATCCATTCTGATATTTGTATAATGGAGTATCAAGTACAAACTACATATAATATATTTTATACAAAATTTCGTAACATGGCTTTCGATCATTACCTCTTCGTTGTTTCTTATCTCACCAGTGTTATTAAACGAAGGAAAAATGATTTTTTTTCTTTAGAAAAACATAATATTTGATGTAGAGAAGATACGATGAAATCTTACGGTATCTATATTCAAATTTATACACGTTGCACTTGTTAAAATATTGTAAACGCGATTAACATTCGGCATAATATTAAATGTTTACACAATTCTTTATTCCGGTCTGGTGTTGTGGCCAGCGTCATTGCCTCGCATCACAGAGGTCCCGGGTTCGAATCCCGGCTTGGGCTTGGATGTTTGGGCTCGTCCTGGTCAAGAAAACTGGGGTTAAGGCTTGTGGGAGAATCGACACTCTGACCAGGTGTCACTTCTAAATCCAGAATGTGTCAAGTAAGATGACAGTCTGGCAGCCGTCTCGGTAGGTCAAAGCCCTTCGGGGATGTCGAGCCAAGCAGTTTTAGTTTAGTTACAATTCTTTATGCTAGGAATTATGAATGTCAAATTTTTATTAATTTCAGAATTACATTTTACTGTATGCAATACAATAATTCATTTTACTTAACTGGAAGCCATTAGATTCACCTTTCTTTAAAAATTATTTAAATAATTCCGTAATTACTCAGATTAACCAAATGTTTTTTAAATATAAAGTAATGAACAAGTATCGCTAATATGAATTATTTACGTATTAAGATTATTTTATTGTAAATTTTTATCAACATATTAACAATATCGATTAGGCAGTTAGAATAAGTGAGAATAGCTGAGTAACATTGTTGGCTAGGCGCTACGACGAAATTCTTATGCTAAGTAATACAAAAAAATCTATTGGTTAAAGTTTTTAAACTGTGATATGTTATAAATTATATGATTGCCAAATTTCTCTGAATCTTCGACAGTCTTCTTGAGACCACGTCGAGACAAGATCGTTCTACGATGGAATTATGAATGAGAAAGTCACTTTCGGTGGAATGCCACGATTTAACTAGTGAACCACTGGAATCTCTTGTGAAAACAATATAATAGTTCTGTAATTTAGTGCAAATTATGAAGTTAAACTACGAATTTCTAAAAGTCATTTCCATACCGAAAGTTGCATACTGAGGAGTCTCAACTTCGCGTACTTAAAGAGTGTTCAAGAGAAGCGATCAACGAAACACATGTACGCCAATTTATCAAGGTGGATCTTCAAAAACAATTTCTAGGCCAAACCGATAAAACTGTAAGCTATAAAATTCATAATCCCCATTTTTTCTAGCAAGCCTCGATCCCATAATACCTTTTTTTTTTTTTTTTTTTTTTTAGAAAAGGGATTTTAAAGGGGGGATACGGAAGGGTGGAGGAAGGTAGCCAAGCACCTTCGTATCTCTCATACAAGGTTCTACCTGCGATAGAATCTACCATAATTCCTTTTTATTTTTTTATTTTTTAAGGCAACAGGCTACATGAGGGTAATCCACGTTTGGCAACTCCCCTTTAATAGCATAGGAAGGAATTTGAAAGGGGGGATGCGGAAGGGTAGAGGAAGGTATCCAAAGGGCCCCCGGGCTATGGTTTAAGGATCCTACCCGGCATTCGCCTATAGAAATGCAGGGAAAACCCTAGAAAAACCTGCATCAGGTAGGTCGGGCATTGGGTACTTGTCCCACGCCCTTCCGATAACGGGATAGGAGTTTTCTGAGGGGACGCAGCATTACCTTCTCCGTGCCTCGACCAGTTTAGGAGGCAGCTGGCCGACTATTCCAATGGCAATAGCGGACAACTATTACCGTATGCCCAAGGTCTGCGACCCCGGAACATACACCTCTCAGAACAGGCCCAGGTGCTTCGGCTTTTGGGAACCTTAGTTCAAAAACGGAGAGGAAAAGGCATACCCAAAGGTAGCCCCTTCGTATCTCTCCTAAAAGGTTCTGCCTGCGAGAGACCATTCCTCGCAGGTATTGCCTGCTAGAGAATAGCCCTCGCAGACAGGTTGTATCCCGCCTTAAGGACCCTACCGCCCCATAATACCTTTTTTTTAGGGCAACAGGCTACACGAGGGTGATCCACATTGGGCAACTCCACTTTAATAGGAAGGGATTTGAAAGGGGGGATGCGGAATGGTAGAGGAAGGTAGCCATCGGTTACTAGGCCCCCGGGCTATATTTTAAGGATCCTACCCGGCATTCGCCTAAAGAAATGCAGGGAAAACCTTAGAAAAACCTACATCGGGTAGGTCGGGCATTGGGTACTTGTCCCACGCCCTTCCGATAGCGTGAGACCTTCCTGAAAAATATGTTTATTGAATGTCAATAGTAATTTCCAAGCGAGAGAAATTGTAATATTTTTTGCAACATTATGTGGACTTAGACGTCAAACTACGGGTGGCTAACAATGCAATTAAAATTATGTTTTAAGCACTCATATGTTTTGTTTTATTAAATATTTATGTTTATATGCTGGGGTGTTCATATACCGTTAATACGTGATCCCATATTTCCATCTTTAATGTAATCAGCTGATTGCGTTCGGCGCATAAGAATTTAAGTGGCGTGACGTCAGAGAAGAGTAAAGCCGACGGAGAATTTTTGCTTTAACATTGAACTTTATTCTTTATATTATATCACAAAATAATTTTTACTTCAACATATAATTGTATTATATTGAATTATTATTACAATACATTTGCCACTACACATTCCTATTCCAATTATTATAGTATCCCGCAATTCAGCTAAGATTTGTTTATGAGACTGTATGGACGTCGCTCTAGAGATAATCCATAAAGCTTCTAAAGTTTGTCCTGCATTTCTTTTAGGCGAATGCCGGGTAGGATCCTTAAACTACCGGGGGCCCTAGTTACCCTTGGCTACCTTCCTCCACCCTTCCGCAACCCCCCTTTCAAATCCCTTTCTATGCTATTAAAGGGGAGTTGCCCAACGTGGATTACCCTCATGTAGCCTGTAGCCCCCTAAAAAAAGAAAAAAAGAAAAAACTTATTAAGTTGTATTATTATGTTCATAATTATATATTTATGAATACTTGAACAAAATAAATTTTTCTACAAACAATAATCTCAGATAATGGTCGATGTTATAAAAGTTGATGGTTTTAATAACAAATAACAATCTCATTGGTTGGCAAAAATATTTTATTTTATGCTTGCCAATTCATAACGACAGAATATTGACTTATTAACTTGTAGAAAGCCAAGAAATTGATGACATAAATCTAAATATTATATCCATTTTCTAGTCTTAATTCGCTAGAGTTCTCAAGTTCGCCATTTAATTTTACGGCCAAAACCAGCTCAGTTCGCAGGCGCTTTATTAGTTACTAGTATCATCTGTGACTGTGACAGCTATTACAATTCATCTCATTTGTCAGTGGTGAGCCATTGCCCTCTCCTTCCACAGTGCTGGTCGAACAATCCAAATTCTTCATAATTCCAAAGACAATTACAGTAGCCAAGATAGAAATAAATATTGGCTGTCTTTTTCTTCTCCGATTGTCTCTTAATCCTCCTGAAGGTTCTGTAGCTACGAATTAGGGAAGCGTATCTTTTCCCTTACAGATGATTTTGTGCACCCAGAAAAATGACCAAAAACACGGGACGTATTGAAATAATACAATATATAGTATATATATATATATATATATATATATATATAAATATATTTTTACTACCTGATATTAATTATGAAATTAATTTTTAGTTAAATTAAAAAAAATTCAAAGTAATATATATAATATAATAAAACAACATTAAAATTATTCTACACGTTTATGAATAATTACGAAACTTTCATAAAGGAATAAAAGAATCAATATGTTTATTAACAAAGTAAAATTAATTATATAATTATTCCGTTTCCATAGAGTTGAAAATTATTTTACATGGGCATGCAGTAAGGACTGCGGGCCAGAATAAGGACCCTCAACACAAGCAGTTGTCTGCAAATCTGGTAGTACAGAAGGATGGGCAGCGGACCAACCCTTTGGTCCGAAGACTCGAGGAAAAGAAAGTTAATTAAACTGCGTGGGTAGTTGAGACGTTGTCGCCACGTCCCAAGGGCAGGGTTAAGCCAGCGCCGCCGCAGCACAAACGACGCTGCTCTGTAGATCTAAACGACGCCAGGGGGCGGGAAGTGGAGCGTCGCGACGCTCCGACACACAGGGCTTTGTAGCTATTGTCCTGCGGCAAGGGTAATGCACGTGTCTCCACGGATCTCGGACAACGCAATTGTGTTATGCTTAATGCTTCAAGTCGGTCACTGCTGCTTGGAGGCTGTTACCGACTCCGAGGGGGAAGGTTTTTAGGGAAGAAGGCACGTGTCATGTGCGATTTCCAAGGTTCTCCATCATCTGGTTCGTCCCTAATTTCAGCTCAGGATTGGTTTGATCCTTCGGATGTGAGATCTCCAGATCAACTAAGGAATTGTTACCAGTCAACCAATTTTTATTGCCAACATTTTGAATGTTTTTACATCTCAAACAATTTCCAATTTCTACTGCTCTATAGAGTTCCTAGTAAGCAACTCTACTTTTGTAGCCACAATTCATTCAATATCAGGAATAGCATCTACTTTGAACTATTCTATACTAACAAATCAGATAATGAAGAAGCCAAATAAATAACTCACAAAATTAAATGATAAACTAAATTATTTTACTTTTGCCAATGAAATTAAATAAATCTGTCTATCTGCCTTTTTACCTAATTTGTATAGTTTTAACGTAAAAGTTTTATATTTTGAAATTATCTATAATTATTAGCGTGAAACAGCTTCTACAGTCATTCAATACATTCGGTGCCAGTGTATTTTTTAGGGTACACGTTCCAAATTGATTCCACTTCAGGTTATAAATCCCCAAACACACTTTTCGTCTCGAATTAATTTTCTCGTTATTAGGGGTCTGTATATTTTATTAATTTTCAATCAGACGTAAATTTTTCATTTTAATGTTGTCATTTATATTTGACTCGAGTAACTTGACCTTCGTTTGTGTTTTTCCTTCAGAGTTTTTTTTGTACCACATTTTGTATTTTATAGTTTCACCTTTATCGATATCTGATAATTAGTTGTATAATTAATTATTTCACTAAGTTTGTTTTTTAGTTTTTAATTAATTAATTAGTGATATGAATTAATAATAAGAAAGATAGCAAAATACAGACAAATGAGTTGGTAATATAAATACCACACACCGTTTCTGGAAGCCTTGTTTCTTTCTTTATTCAGGAGCAGAAAAAACGCAAGAGCATAGAGAGAGACAACTGTACGAGTACGATGTCTTTCTCTAGGCTGTTGCGTTTTTCTATTTTCTCAACCGAATATACTCCAAATCTAGGATAAAAACCAGATATATCCTTTGGCGAGTGTTAAAGATTCATACTTCTAAACAGAAACAGTAATATGGAGTCAATACTACACGCTGGTAGCATAATATGGGGCTGTTTGGTAAACAGAGATTTTGCTAGGTTCCTAGATGGCACTGAAAATACCCACTGATTCTTTGCTCCTCCATCACCATGAATTTACACGTACTGAGGACATTGATTATTACAAATTTTTGATCATATGTATCAATGCCGCAAAAAAGTGATTTTGCTTTCATCATCGTCGCGTGGTTTGAGGACGCCTTTACGGATCTGTCGGTTGGTAAGTTGAATTTTTCTTTGCACTGGAGTCTATATTGAATTCAAAGGGACAAAAATTCAAAGAGTAATATATCGGTTTGCAACAATGGAGTCGTTTATTATATTACCACAAAAATTTACGTGACAGAGGAAATAATTTCTGCTAGTAGTCATCTTTAATTATAATTGGTAGATTTAAATAGATTTTATTGCGTTGTTCACAATTTATGGTACTACTGTAGCATCAAATATAAATCGTCTGTGTTTGCCTTATTTGAACGAAAGCGACAAGGATTGTACAAACGTTGTGTGGTATTTAATTTAGCACTTATTTTTGTCTGATATTTATTTATGTAATTAATATTGCATTTAGGATAGTGCAGTCGATTTGATTTACGAATTTTTACCCTAAAACGCATATTTATTAAAGATGATCTGTAGCTAACAGAACGTTGAGAAATCCATAAGGGGTCGTTGTAATAGAGAAGCTTTTAAAGATGTGTTTTAATAAACGACAGTTGAGTCTAGGTTTTGAAATAAGAGTTTTTCAGTAATCGGTCGTCATGGAAAAGGGAATAAAATTTATACATTCCTTCTGTTCCTCATTGAAATATATTTTATAGCTTCATTACTGCATAAATTGATAAATGCCATAAATATTTAATAACTTGAAAATCACGTACAGACTAATTAATTAGTCATAAAACATATGAAATATCCAGCCTGTCCTGAGAACTAACAGTAACTATTACAAATTACTTACTAAATAATTAATTAAAACGCGTAACTTCATCAATAAGAAATAGTTTTTTTTTCAATTACAGATTTATAAGAAAACGAAGAAAGACTATTTAATTAAATTAATTTTTTAAAATACTGCGACGAAGTTATTAATAAATACGATGTTCCTAACGCAGTATACAAAGTCACAATGGACCACACAGCTACGAAGTTGAACGATGCATGGTTCTGTATGGTAGACTTTAATTTGTAAGCCTGACAGGCTGTCCACACAAACAGCACAACAATAAAAAGGGAATGTAAATGTACGGCTGTTGCTACAGCGGCAGTCTAAATTGCTTCAAAACGTTTGGGGAGGGAGGGAGGGGGTTTTGCTGTTCACTTAATTCCTCTAGTTGTAAAAACCTCTGTGCTTTGTTTTTACAGCACCCAGTCAGTAATGACAAGCAGTCAACCGGCTTTGAATTTAATTGTAATAACAAAAAGTACTGAATTATTTCAATTTTCTTATGAGGGATTCTCGTGACTTAAGAAGTTTCGATTATTAGGTGCAAATAATGAGAGCTACATTATAGGACAAAAGGACTTCGTATTTAATTCTTCTTCATAATAATAACCTTAGTGTTATTGTACGCACAGCTTTTATACAGTCAGCTTGAAATGTCTGTGAAGCAATTTGTGCTCTCTCATGATATTACTGCATTGGATTGTTCAGAATCCTGAACGTAGACATCCGGGCATATTCTGTCATTTGCGTTTGGACCATTGATATATTATTTTGTTTGGTTTTTATTACTTTATAGTATTGAAATAATTTTCAATATCTACGTTTCAAGTTGCGAAAAGTTTGGTTTTGTCTGAAACTGGCAACTTCTTGAATAACTTGAAAAATCCTCTTCACATAAAGTGAGCGCTCGTACTGAAATGCAACCCGGTCATCTCCGTTCAGCGTCTCGTGAAACAGACAAATGATTCGCTTTAAAAAGAAGCAAGTCCCTACCTTTACAACCTGTAACGATAAAAGAATATTTCTGTGCGAAATTTCTATTTCGATAATTCGTATAATTAGGTCAAGAAAACTGTCTAAAATATTATTTAAAGTACCATCTCTGTTAGAATACTATCATCATTTTCTTTTTGTTCCGAAATTGTTTCTCAGAAACGATGTACCCTCAAATGAAAATTTTTAGGGATATAAAATAAAAATATATGGCTATAGTCCTGACAAAGATCACAACAGTTGAGCAAAACGTCTACTTACTTTTAAAATTTATAAAATAAAAATATAGGTCTGGCTATAGTCCTGACAAAGATCACAACAGTTGAGCAAAACGTCACTTTTAAAATTTATATTGTTCAAAATTATTTTATTTTCCTGTCTGTTGTACGGGTCGTAAATTACTTGTTTTATATAAATTATTATTAACTTCATCTTTTAGTGGAAAGAACTGTAGTTCGTTCGGTGTCTAAGCTGATAAGCCTGAAATATAACAATGATAAATATTTTGCAAATACTTTCAAGATAATCCTCTTGATGAACTTTGGGATATGACTCACTCTTACATTGAACATAGTGTTAAATTTGTATCGCACAGTTAAATTTCTTTTTCCTCCATTGTCCTTATTTCAAAGACAAATATCAGGAATACCCGGAATATGCTGAATTTTACTTTTTAACAGCATTTTTCAAGTAATTAACTTTTTATGAGGTACTTCTCAATTTAACTGGCTTCGAACCACGTAAATAGTTAATGGTAGCGGCCACCAAATATCTTGATTATCAACCAAGTAAACAAATTTCGTTCATAGTGATATAATTGTGTATCACACAAGTAATAAAATGGTTTAATTGTTTTATTAATATACTTTATAATATCACGTTTATTAATATATGTAATAAAAATTATATAATAAATTTTGGACGATCAATCAGTTTCTGTCAGGCGTATTGTAATGATTAATATTAGCAAGATTTATTTCAGAATGAATAGTTCAATCGTAAGTTACCCTTTGGTTCAATACGAGGAACAATATAATTTATCTCATATATGACCGATCTATATACTTAGTTATTTAAAAGCCCCAAATGTTTCTTTAGGCACACAGGCAATGAAAAATTAAACTCCAAAAGTTGAAAATACAATTAATGACCTGGACTAGTGTTTCATTCGAAATAGACGCGCAGAAACCAAAAACAGTCATTTATGGAGTTGATATAACTGAAATTTTAATTACTTTTTTTTCTGGTGATTTACGATAAACTAAAATGAAAAAGTAAACCGGGGTCGTTCCGTGCACGGCTCAGAAATTACACAAAAGTGTCGTGAAAATAAAGTTGTAAGTCGTTTTTGAGAAAAATTAGTAGCGAACTCAATATTCAAAGTATTATTAGTTCAACTTTTAGAGCCATTCCTTTCTTAGCACTGCGCGATGTGTTCCCGGTTGCGTTTGGGATGGAGCGCTCACTTTTGTTGTGGGAAAGAAAGTACACATAACGACTTCACATACTTATTCACTACCCACAAACCCAATCTTGTACTTGTACGATTTGCTTGTATCGATAAAGGGGACTAGAAACGATAGACGCATCGCTATGAATTATAGGAATCACTAGAGGTGATTGAACATTGCGCTACGATTTTCGAGTGTCAGTACTGTGTTTTCCGCTGCGACCATTGTTAGTATCAAGTTCGAAACGGGATTCGATAGAGAAAACAAAGCGTCATCAAGCGCGTTTGCAATTGCGACGATCATTACGACATTGACGACGTGCAAACAATGTGTCGAAGTCAAAGGCAATCTATTCAAAGGACTGGGCTCCTGTGAATTCAAACGGTGTTCCTCGGTCCTTGTTTCCTGTAAATGAAGTAAAGGTATTGCTACAAAGAGGACGGTGGTAATCAGACGATTTTCTACCTATTTATGATTGAAAATAGCAATTTTAGTATTCTTTACTTTCATAGTGCATATTTTATAACTTTATCAGGTCATTTATAAATTATCTCCAGGATGATTTGTGACTTTATATTTTCATTAAAAACTAGTGTAAATTGGCTTTCATAAGTTACACTTAAATCAACTAAAATCTCAGCACTGGCAACTTTTTTGACCTAGATTAGAGACTTATTTGTAATCTAGGTCCAAAAATTTTCTATTTATTTTCTATATTCTTATTGTCGAGTATTAGTTAGCAGTTTTTCAGACCGTGCAGGTGTCAATTCTAAGATGAATCATAATGGCAATAGTTGAACTAGAGGTTGAATTTTTTACCGCGCATAAATATTGGGCTGCTGTAAATTCAATATTTTACTAAAACCGACAGTTGGTATGTCTAAGCTGGATTGAAAATTATACCATTCTATGGATGTAACAAAAACAGCAAAGCTTTTCAAATCCTGTAATTTTCCATTCTTCTGTGAAGTCATTTTCAAGTGATTGAATCTATTCGTTTCCAACGTCGCTCAGGTCCCATATTTTGCGCAAACTGCTTTCTGCACCCAATCCAGCGGTTTAATGTCAAATTTTCTGATCCGATCTTCATTCGTAAGCATTTAATTTACTTGTTAAGTAATAAATTGTTAACCAGTCACTAACCCTGAATTTTACTAAAGTATCTATTACTATGTATACATATTTATTCTAGTCTGTCATGAAATTTTTATCACATTAGCCTTTGAGTGCACCAAGAAATGTTACCTGAATGTTTTATAATAAAAAGAATGTAATTGCTCCTTTTCGATCAACGTTGTTTCTAACTTCAAAATATCTTCTTTTGTTCCACAATTTCCAGGTTATTCTTATTTTTTAGTGTTCAGGACTCCTTAACATTGATAACAAACGGTTGTTAATGGTTAAAAATTACGTGGTTGAAATGGAAGCATTTATAATTTACAATAATTGGTATTGTCGACATGTGTAATCTTAATTGTGTCATTTATTTATAATGCTCATTTATTCATCCAAAAAATACGAGGGTTAGTCGATAGACCGAAATTTGGTCCATTGTCCCACAAGATTTCCTATACCTTGAGTAATTGCTTCCAGCAAGTCACGTATGCATTATTTACAGTTCCATTCCAGGCTCTTGCGTTTGTTTTCTTGTTTGGAATAATAGATCCATGTTTTATTTCCAGCGCGATGATTCGTTTCACACACACAAAAAAAAAACGGATGACGAATGCTGTTCTTCTACGTGTGAAAGTGGACAACGGCGCAACAGCGCAGAAAGTACTGATGTGATAATGCTGTAACCTATAAAATGGCGCCGTCTTGCGAGAGCAGACAGCAGTACACATAACGTTTCAGATGGTTAGTCCAATAGTACATTTATCCTCGAATTAATAGGTTTATTAAATTTAATTTAGCAAAGCCCGGTGACAAAGTTAAAAATATATAAAATGAAGGCACACAAACTATATGTTAGCGTGAATATAAAATAAATAAGAGAAAAATCATTGAATTATATCTGTTATACTGGCTACATACTACTAATAAAGATTACGTACCATCAATGGCGTACTACAGTTCATTGCACTTCCCACTTCACTTCACTGCTATGCCTTTAAAAATTAAATTAAATTTAAAAAAATCATGCACTTATTAATATTTTAATTTCATTTTCCATTTCAATTATTATTAAGTTATTAATAGCCATCGTATTATTTTTACAATAAATCGTTAATCATCTTTCGAATAGTTTCATACTCTTTGAGCTGTTCAATTTTCTAGATCAGTATATCCTTACATAATTTGTTCAATTATACTAGATTAGATAAAGAAATACCAGACAAAATAATTATTATCTTCTTTGTCTAATAAATTGTGTTAATCGAAAATAATATTGGCAATACTAATAGTAAAGCATATATTAATACGTTATTTGTAAGTAGATTTTCGGCTTTCTTTCTCTCCACTTCCAAATCACTGACAAAATGTGACTCACATAAGTTGCACATTTCCGTGAGAAATAGGTACTTAAACAGAGATTTTTAAATGGTAGCATTAATGCCAAGTAAGTGCGTTAGTTGCTGCTTAATGATGATTATCTTCCTTGCAAGCGACTTCCAATTTAAGCGCCTATTCGCGTTTGCATCCTTCGCCATAATTATGACGTCGAAGGAAGCGTCTCTCCTTACTTGTGGGATATGTGAGCTCCAAGTATCTCTATCGCATACTTCACGTTCGTTATCAACTTCCTCCAACATAACTGCATTGCAACGTACGGGAAACTTTCATTATTAAAATGGATGAGGTTTAAAGTCAGTGCCTCTATAATTGATTCCTGCTATGCGCAACTCATAGGATTACGGTCTTATATTTCCTTCCGATAAAAATTTTCTCAGTAATTTTTAAAGTTCTTTTTAAGTGATTCTACTTTTGGATATTACTGAAATAAATTCAGAGTTAACGCGGTAAATTTCTTGTAAATAAATTTAATTTAAGTAGAGGTATTTAGCGAGGTACATTAATTCAGAAATAAATAATATTTTTCTACTTAAACAAATCATTTAATGAATTTTTTGTTGAATATAGAACAAATTTGAGAAATAAATAAAATGAGCCTCAAATTAAAGAATAGAATATAAAATACGTAATTTTTAGTTTAGAGAAATTACTTTTAAAATTTCCGATGGGATACTTACTTTCCAACAATTATTATTAATCTACTTGGAACCACATACTTTTAGGCGAAAAATGAAGTGAGGTGATAACTGTTTTCAACATCCCCATAATTAAGTACATCGTTTTTACCTAGGTCCCAGCACGACACCGAACATCAACCTGTAATGCAAAGCCACCTATAAACGAGTGAACGGGGCTAAATTTCACAGTTTAAATGAATGAAAATTCGACATCACTAATTTTAATAAATATAATCCCATAAACATTGTATGTATTTCCTACGGGTAATTTTAATAAATATAAAGTTATGAATTGAAATAATGTATACCTGATAAAACTTGGAGATCGAAATACGATGGATGTAAAGAAATATTTAGTTCTAGCCAAGTCACGGAAATAAACAGGCTGAGGAGAATCAGGTCGAAATAAATTTCCAGCGCCGTATCTGGAAGACTTCTAGGATAAAGTCAATAACTTGGGGTTATTTGTATCGAAGTACCTTCCAGAGACACGAACACAAAACAGAAAGCTCTATGAATTATAAATAAAGTTAAATATATAAGAATAAGACTGAGTATAAAGTAGTCAGGAGCATTCCTAATTCCAAGGTGGTCAAAGCAAGACTAAAGACTGAAAGTGGTTACGAAGTCGGAGAGAAAAACCCCTTCCCAAGTGAAAACCCACTAGCGGAAGGCGAGAAATTAATCAAAGTTTCAGATCAGACCATGTGATCTGTACAGGCCCCCGAAACTGGTTCAAACAGAGTTTAGACCGATCCACCAACGTAATGCGAACCCACCAATTTTCTGCGGGTCTGTCGGCGACAGTTGAAACCCACACATCCTCTATAGCCCGTGGTGAAAGAAAATTTCCGACAGGTCTGTGGTAACCGAAATAAGAAAGAAAGTTAGTGAAGCTATATAACAGAATTAAAATGTAGAATAAAGATTATTATATTTTTATATTTTGTGAAAATAATTCATTTTATTATTTCTTATTATTCTAACAATATTTTTCTTATACCATACATCGGAGCATAACAAAGCCATTCGTTTAATAAAAGCCATTCATTTCGTATTTTCTGGAACCCCAGCGTTTTTCCGTTACCCTTGGAGGTTATGTAGAAACTTATTTCCTTCTACTTTGTCCCATTACATATTAATATTCTTGTATAAAGGAATGAATCGCAGCTAAACCACAAGACTTCGAATACTCAGGTTAAATCTACGAAATCCAACATACCGCAGGGAATTTGACTTCCTCCACTTTCATAGAGGATTTTGTAGTGTTTTATAGTCCGTAGCTTTAGCAGAATTTTTTCTGAAATTTATGCTATTGATAGAATATGGCTTTGGTTTATATATTTCTTCAACGCGTTACTTATAACTAAATTTTCCAGTATTAATTATTTTTTGGTTTAATACTCTTTATTAGTTCTTTTCTGTATCTATAATAGTATATTATCCGTTATTATCCTCAACCAATATATTTTACGTACCCCTAAATTAGAAAAGTAAATTCTGTAGTGTTAGTTTTAAGTTTAAAATTTTTCAAATCGTATATTACGATTCAAGTTATCCTATAAGTTATTTACGAATTCTCTAAAGCGAAAAATTTCATGCCCACGCAGTTAAAACTAGGCGTTTGAAACTTCGCTATTTACTCTCATATGACGAATGACAAAGTCATATCACTTGAATAATTCTTCCACATCTATACTTATTCGAAATAAAGTGTCATCGAAATCGGTCCAACAATTTTCTTGTGAAAAGAAAGCAAATTTTGCAGGAATTTAAGGTATGAAGAGTAATTGCATGACTCGATTTTAAGGTAATTACAAACATAAGTAGCATTCTATTGCAACGGATTTAGGAGTGGTAAACTTACCTACCTATTTCTTGATCGCTGATTCTGTAATTGTAGGTGGGTCTGACGATTTCTCCAGGTGTGTCAAAAATGTTGGCTATTAAGTTCAAAATGCTGTAGTTCACCTCCAAGGATTATTAAAAACCTATAAGAAGGATCAGATCGCCGTACGGGTGTATCAGGAATGAGTTTGGATCAATGTTTGCCGCTTGGAAAAGGCATGGCTTCAGCTTTAAAGGCTCCCTTTGAAGAAGAGTTCAGGTCTATTGCTGTCAGTGGACGCGGGCAAGGCGTATAATTTTTTTCGCGCTCTTGCGCTTCTGGTCCCAGTGAGACGACAGTTCAAACATTGGCCTCGCAAATTGATAGAGGGTTGCGTCTGCGTGCGCGGTTTTATGTGCGCAGATAATCCAATTACAGGACGCCCTTTCTTCTTCGAGATGAAAGCTTTACGGGAAATCAGCGGTGGGGCTCAAAGCGACCAGCGGGATCTATAACAAATTGAGATAATGATGTGACTTGTTTGCCGTCCCCTACACGGAGGCTAATTTATGGCATCCGGTGTCGCCACATTTCTTCCTCTAAACCGTGTCTCGGTCAACTCGCAAATAGCTGGCTCGCAGTACGGCGCTGTGTAATTAGATACGACAGCAAGCTGTCCTGGTCTATACGAACTAATTTGAATGCCGAGTCGCAGCACAGGATAACTTTTTTTTATCATTTAGCAAATGCATAAAAACAAATACTGTCGTGCTGTATGTATATGAGAACCATAGAATTATTGTAAATTCGATAGTAAAAAATGAGCGTCTAAGGGTTATCTATCTATATAATAAAAAAGGGTGTATATTTGTATCTATGTATGTATGTATTTACGTTGTTCTTTATACAAATTTTATCGCGTGGACAGAATGCAACAAAAATTGGTATACGTATTCTGCCAAAATCGAGAACCGGTACTGTGGGGGTGACAAACCACTAGCATAAATGTGAAAAGAATTATAATTTTAAAAAGTGATCATTAAGTGATAAATTACTGCGCGCCAATATATCATGACATCACACGACAGACAGAGACGTTACTACGCGACGAACAAAGGAAATAGTTAGATTTTTCCGTAATGAAATGAAGCAGAAATATTTTCATTAAATAAAAGTATAATTCTATCCAGTAATACTCCATCGAGTGATAATAAAAAACAATACAAAATACTTTACACTCGTTGCGGAAAATGTTAGTTAATTTAGTGAGTGAAATATGGCCACCATTTCTTTACATTTGGAATGTAGCTATCAATTTGATCACTTCAATCCTTCGTAATGTGCGAATACTGATGGACAATTATATCCTGCAATACTCAAGAAGTACTGTCTGAAGACTTACTGACAATTATTTGTTCGCGGAGAATTATATTTCTAAAGAATAACGATGGTATGTTTGTTGCTATTATGCAATTAAATTATATCTTATAGCTATTAAATTAATGCAGTATATTTATGTATTGGTAAAGAAATTCGGAGGTATGTTTGTTGAGATTGATGCAATAAAATTCAATGTATTTTATAGCTGTTCAATTAAAGCACTATTGGTCGAAATTGTGTACGGAACTAGGAATAGTTAGATTTAGGTTGTGTCTTCTTGACTAAAGATTAATATAGAATTAAATTCTTTTTCGGGTTTATATAAATAAGACACGGGCAACGCCGGGCACTCAGCTAGTCATTAAATAAAATGCAAACGTTACTTGAAATGTACATTTTCACCAAATTATAATAATTTAAGAAGAATCTAATAAATTCCAAAGAAAATCACTATATTAACACGAGATTTTGGATCTAAATTATTTCTTTTAATACGAGCTATTTCACATCGTGACATGACTTCCGGCTTTATAAAGTGGCGTAGTGCTGAGAGTCGTTGGTGGACAAAACAAATTGTCAGAGTTGTATACGATCAGCTGGCTCAAAGTGACGCAATTTATTTTCAGGCTTTATCATTTTTCTCTTATTTGCAATTTTTATGTATATAATTATTGTAACTCTCGTTCAAGCTTGGCAGCGGACACTAAGAATACTAAAAATAATAGAATTTTAATACACTTTGAATACTGGCAAAATAATTAAGAATCAGTTTGGAAAAATAAATTAAGCATTTGAGTCCCATCCAGGTAAACTACGAGTAATTTTTTTCCATTTAAATTCACTCTGATTGGAATTTACTAAAAAAATTATATCTGCATTAATTATATTTTATTTCTTTTAATTTTTCAGTTATTGTAACTAACTTGCGACAAGGTTTAAACGATCTGATTCTGCCATTTCTAGGTTTCATAAATATTTCCCGTTTATACAAGCCAAATATTGTCTAGAGCTCACGAAGGAATATTTCCAGCAAAACCACTCGAGTTAGCATTAGAATTTTGTGTAATTATCGTGCATTGGGCAAATTCTTCTTCTGACATTTTAATGACGTAAATTGCCAAAAATGATTTACTGAAATTAATTCACATTTTCATCCGTATATCGCGATATCGTGGTTTTTTCGTTAGAGCATGAAGTAATGTTCCCTTATCCACTATATTGTTTCACCAAAATAATTTGCACCATTTTAATGAATTTTACATCAATTTCAAACTGTACCAGATTAATTTGTTTAGGAGTTTGAACTAATAAAGTAGTAAATTCAATGACTTTAAACAATATTAAAATTTATTCATTGTTATAAAACGGTATTTTCAGAAATTAGGACAAAATTATTTGAAAACTCAGCTACATCCATAAACCCGGATTCGTTTTTTTTATGTAACTCCCCTCCACCGTATCTGTAAAGATGACCATGATGAAAGGGTTAAAATTATTCACAAAAGTATCTGGAGAAACGCTTATCGATCTTATTGACCCAGAAACATTTTCTTCGGTGAAAATATAGGCCGTTTGATCTGTTTGAAAATTTTATGCTCGTCCACCTCCGCCCTTGGGAGCGGTAGACGTATCTTACCCTCACAATGTTTTGGTCTAATTTGCTTCACGGGTGCATATTTTAATGTAACTCACACACAAACAAACAATCTGTTTTTTTATTAGATTTCATGAAGTTGACACAAATTAACAAATGAATATATATATATATATATATATATATATATATATATATTCTATGTGATCAGGACTATTAGTAAGTAGGAAGTAGGAAGAGTTTATATCATCAGTGTTAATAATGAACAAAAAATACTTTCATGAGTTAAATGTTAATTAAATTGAAAAATTGTAGACCTTTCTTATGCGATCACATCTTTTTTAACCCATTAATACGTACCGCAGTTTCTTGACGTGTACCTGTGAACTAGAGCAGCGGATTATTACCGTCGAAGTTGGACCTTTTCATTTTTACTAGTCGGTTGATATGAGCTTATTAACACCCGATCCTCTTACTAGCAATTTATATTCCTCCGTAAAGTTATGGGTGGCTACACACACACGTAACTGCAAACTTGACGAGAATGCTTGATCAATCTGCAGGCTTGAGAATCTGTGGGATAATTTTGCGAAAGCATTTTGATTTTACAAGCCGCTTGGTGCTGGATTGAATTTAAATCATGCAAGCTTGTACAAGCCGCGCTTGCGCAAGTGAAACGGAACTTGCGTACCAAGGAAGTGCATGCTTGATATGACGAAGAAGATGCATCATGCGATATACTATTAATGAAATATATACATCAATTGATATCAATGCCGGTAGGGATACTATGCTACAGCCTGAATTAGTTATAGTTGAAATAATATGTTGGTAAATTGAGGCTAAACCTGATTATCAATAAAATTGAAATATTTCTCTTATAGATAGTAATACATATAATTTTTAATAGGTTTATAGATGTATGCTTCATATTCCTTTGACGTCTCTCAAACTGAAGATGATTGGGTCAACGTAGCGAGGGATTTTGATAAGAGTTGGAATTTCCCTTCAAGGCCTTGTCTTCCTGGATGGAAAATCCATCCCCTGGATGCAGATCATTCATCCAGCTGGGTGTGGTATATACTAATATAGGCACAGTATGGTGCTACTTGTCATTGCAGATGAAAATTATAGATTCATTTTTTTATTATTTCTTCACGAATGGCAAAGTATCAGACGAAGAATACAGAATTTTTTAGGGAGTCTGCAAGGTAATTCATTCAATTTTCCGAGAAAAGAAGAAGTCGCAAATAGTTGACGTAACTGCGGTATGTCTTCGTTGAAGACGATGGTCTTACTCTGATATGCTAAACCGTACAGAGTGAGTTAAACTGTATAGATTTTTTTTTCAACTATAGATTACCTGGAGCACGACGAATTATTGAGAACGTACTTCGGATTTTGACAGCACGCTTTAGAATTTTTCACACTGCTATCAATTTAGAATTACGGAATATTGATAAAATAGTAATAGCAAGTTGTGCTTTGCATAATTATTTAATGTCAACTGAGCATGAAGCCTACGCTTGACCTGATTGTCGAGGATCTGGGGACATGGAAAATGTGACAGCCAATCTTAGCTTAATAGTAGAGAATCGAATACGTTCTCATATCGCTGGAGATATTCACGTCATGTAAGGCAACAATTCATGGACTATTTCGACCATGAAGGATAATCCCGAGGCAACAAAACTTTGTTCCTTGAAAACTGCAAAAGCATGAACTTACCCTTCCGGTCGCGAGAAGTCACATTTTTGCTGTTAATCTTTCGTGGTGGGTTATAACTTCCCTCCAGAACGAACCTTTTTTAAAATTAAGGTGTTACGAGTGATAAAAGGTTAATATTAATTTATTCATTCATTCTGAGATAATGATGCTTTTTTTTGTGTAGACAGGCTATGTATAGGGTAATCCACATAGTGGCAACTCCCGTCTTATAGCATAGGAAATGGATTTAAAAGGGGGGATGCGGAAGGGTGGAGGAAGATAGCCAAGGGTAACTAGGGCCCCCGGACTACGGTTTAAGGATCCTTCCCGGCATTCGCCTAAAAGAAATGCAGGACAAACCCTAGAAAAACCTACATCAGGTAGGTCGGGCATTTGGTACTTGTCCCACGCCCTTCCGATGGCGGGAGAGGGGTTTGCTGTGGGGTCGCAGCTTTCCCCTCGCCGTGCCTTGGCCAATTTAGGAGGCAGCTGGCCGACTATTCCAATAGGAATAGCGGACAACTCTTTTTTTTAGGGTAACAGCCTACATGAGGGTGATCCACATTGGATAGCATAGGAAGGGATTTGAAAGGGGGGATGCGGAAGGGTAGAGGAAGGTAGCCAAGGGTTACTAGGGCCCCCGGGCTATATTTTAAGGATCCTACCCGGCATTCGCCTAAAGAAATGCAGGGAAAACCTTAGAAAAACCTGCATCGGGTAGGTCGGGCATTGGGTACTTGTCCCACGCCCTTCCGATAGCGGGAGAGGAGTTTGCTGTGGGGACGCAGCTTACCCCTCACCATGCCTTGGCCAGTTTAGGAGGCAGCTGGTCGACTATTCCAATAGGAATAGCGGACAACTCTTACCGTATGCCCAAGGTCTGGAGATCCCGGAACATACACCTCTCAAAACAGGCCGAGGTGCCTCGGCATGTGGGAACCTTAGTTCAAAACCGGAGAGGAAAAGACATACCCAAAGGTAGCCCCTTCGTATCTCTCCTAAAAGGTTCTGCCTGCGAGAGAAAATCCCTCGCAGGTTACCTGCGAGAGAATCCTCTCGCAGGCTTACTTGCCAGCGGACAACTCTTCAGTCACGCGGATATATATTCTAAAAAAAAACAAAAAACATCCTAGTAAGAAATCGGAAGTAAGTATGAACTACCTGCGAGGGATTTTCTCTCGCAGGTAGAACCTTTTACGAGAGATACGAAGGGGCTACCTATGGGTATGCCTTTTCCTCTCCGTTTTGAACTAAGGTTCCCACATGCCGAGGCACCTCGGCTAGTTTTGAGAGGTGTATGTTCCGGGGTCACAGACGTTGGGCATACGGTAAGAGTTGTCCGCTATTCCTATTGGAGTAGTCGGCCAGCTGCCTCCTAAACTGGTCGAGACACGGAGAAGGGAATGCTGCGACCCCACAGCAAACTCCTCTCCCGCTACCGGAAGGGCGTGGGACAAGTACCAAATGCCCGACCTACCTGATGCAGGTTTTCTAGGGTTTTTCCCTGCATCACTTTTAGGCCAATTGCCGGGTAGGATCCTTAAACCATAGCCCGGGGGCCCTAGTTAACCCTTGGCTGCCTTCTTCTACCTTACCGCATCCCCCCTTTCAAAACCCTTCCTATGCTATTAAAGGGGAGTTGCCAGAACGTGGATTACCCTCATGTAGCCTATCACCCAAAAAAAAAAAAAAAATATTCTATTCACTCAGTACATTAATATGCGAGTATGTTTTTATTTTCATTAACTACTCTTTATACCATATGTTACGTTTCTTCTTTCGCGTTCTTCGCTGGTGGACAAGGCTAAATCAACCAAAGCGAGCGCACCGACGTCGTCCGAGCTTGAAAACTTCCAATCGCCTCCAGCTAAGCTATTCAAGTCTACTCCAGGTCTGGAACGAGACTTCCACGTCAAATAGTTGGTTAAAGCTACAGACATTAAGCGGGAATGGCCCGACATTGATTACCGGTCCGGTCGACATTTTTCCATCCTGATACTTTAGATTAATAATAAGGCTTACATGACCGAGCTTTGATTGAAGCTTCATCTGATCTTTCTGAACTTTTGTAATTTGAATTAAAAATATGAAATGCATCACATTATTATCCCGATAAATGATGCATTATTATATATTCTATTAAATGCAATTTTATTTAACGACTTTATGCATTTCCAGATCTTAGAATGGTCACGAAGTAAACGCCAATGCGGTAGTTTTCCTTTCAGGGTGAGCTGCAGGTCATCGGGTGAGTCAGAGAAGAGAAGAGGCCGAGCCAGCAGCGACCGGGGCGGGGAGACTGCGAGGCACCTGAGGACGTCCTTCGGCCATTGCGGGGGAGGAAAGTGCTTGCTCACTTGTCACCCTTAAGCCGCAAGCAGCGCGAGGCGAGGCTTAGCCCGTAATACACCGAGTGCGGTGCAATATTTATGAGCACGGATGTATATTCGGCGGTGATGAGGTCAGTCCAGTACCGTTGTAAGCCTCGCATGAATACGCAATGCGAGGAGTAACTAAGAAATATGGAGACAACCTGCAAACAAAGCGCTGCCACGTAGGCGCTACTGCGTAATGCTTGAGATTTTGCATACAATATTTACAGTAAGAAAGCTTCCTGCTCGCGAACGTTCTAATCTCTGCCATATAACAGAAATGTCTTCTGGGGTTGCCTGTCACCTCTCCTTGTACCTTTAATCTGCTTAGACGTCTTGGTGATGCTCCAGTTGTAAGTACATGACGTATGAAGGTAATGATCTGGTAAGAGTATAAGCTCAAAAAAGATGGTACGTGTAGAAACGGAAAACAAAATGATTCATGAAACTTGAAAGTATAGGTACGGACAGTCTGAAGTGAACGGTAGAAGAGAAAAAGTTACTAAAGAATTGGAACACAAGTTCGCTAATTCGAGAGTTGATCAAAGGAATAGAGACATTGCAAATACAGTTTTTACAAATCGATTATAAAATATAAACACTAAAATTAATTAAAGGTACCGTACATTGATGCAGAATGTGAGTATAGAAATATATTCGCATACTGTGTTCAATTACAGAAACAAGGAAGTGCTAGTACTCGAAGAAACTATTAATATTTTAGAGAGTATTTCACCAATATGTACTTCGAGTATTATTATAATGATAAAAAACATTGGCAATAAATTATAAGATTTGCAAGTAAATGTAGTGAAGACAAGGTTTGGAGATTACTCTGTGGGTCGGAGTACCCAAGAAATTAGTTAAACAGTACCTAGAATTTAACAACTTGATCACTTGAGGAGGAAACGAGTTTGTGGAATTGTGTGTAGGACGCTATTTTATTAAAGCATTTGCGCCTTTTAAAGCCGTCGTAAAACTACAAAGGCTTATCTATATCTTAAAAAATTGTATAAAAGAGACATATTGGTTTAATTGCTTGATTAAGTGGGCGACGTAGTTGAAAGGTGTTAGTATAGCTTTATTAACTTAAGTAGTTATTTAGATGTATACCACAGACCTGTGAGAAATTTTTTCCACCACGGTCTTCGAAAGGATGTGTGGTCAGTTGGCGTCGCTAGACCTGTAGAAAAGTGGTGGGTTCACATGACTGCGCTAGCGTTGTCGACACTCTGTTTGAACCGGTTTGGAGGGTCCCCTGTATAGATCACGTGGTCTGATCGGGAGCTTTTGATTCATTCCCCGCCTTCTTCAAGTGGCTCTTCACTTGGGAGGGTTTTTTTTATCTCAAACATGACCGCCACTCTTAGTGTTTAGTCTTGCTACGACCAACTAAGAGTGAGGAAGGCTCCTGGGTATTTTATACACAGTCTTGTTCTTTTTATAAACTTTATCTTTAACTTCAACGCGTTTTCTGATTTTGGTTCATGTCTCTGGAAGGTACATGGATACCAAGAACCCCGCGTTATCAACTTTCCTATTTTCCTATCCTAGAAGTGTTCCTTTCTACAATGAAGAAGATACGTCGCTGGAATTTCCTCCGATCTGATCCTCCTCAGCCTGTTCGTTTCCGTACCTTGTCTAGAACTAAAATTCCTCTACATCCATCTTATTTCGATATCTGGGTTTTAGCAGATACGCAATAATGCAATAATAATACAATTAATTGGGAGGATTATGTTTATTTAGCTATAAGAGTTTTAGTTCTACAATTTTTTTGGAAATTCTGTTGTCACTTCTACACTTACTAGATTTTCTTATATTATCTTACGTTTGAACACAAAAATCCGTGAATTAAAACTCCGATGTAATTACAAGTTCATTACATTAAAGCCAATAATTCTCTTTTAAATATTTCTTTCATCGAATGAAACTCTCCATTATGAATTTAATATATAGTATAGTATTGGTCATAGTATAATTTCTTTTAAATAAATTATAATAGTTTGAAATTCGACACTAACAAATTTGAAAATATTTTTTAACCTCAAATAATCCATACTTTTATTAGATAACACATGCCATTTATATCACAAAAGGTTTAATAAGAGTTTACCTTTTAGTGCGAATGGATTTTTATATTTTTTATCTTACTACTTCTAAAAAGTTTTTCAAAATTTCCATTATTTTCCGTTTTAATATATTTTACACTAACCTTTTCTATTAAATATAGTTATTTTTTGTTGTATTTAATCCCGTGGTTATATATAATTTTATTCAATAATATCGTGAATAAAGAATAATATTTCCTTGAATAATTATTTTCAAGATTCCGTAAGAGTGTTAATTGATGAGAACAAATTTAATATTTATCATATTATTTTTCATATATTAATAATAATGATGTCTTCTTATGTGATAACCTATGAAATAAGAATTTCTCTGAATTATGGTCAAGTGTTTGTTGTTGATGTAAGGCATACGAAGAAACGTTTAACATATTTCAAAGACGAAGTAATTGCACTTCACTAGCCGTCGGAGTTGACCCAATTAATTACTTAAATTTTCACGAGTAATATTTTAAGCGCTACCTGAGACAGAAATCACCTTAATATTTTTATGATGGAGTTCTACTCAGTAGCCTAACTCATAACACAGGATAATTAATTTCGTCGTTCTAAAATTTAGAAGCTTCTTTTAATACCGTTGTTTTTTACATATATTTTAATTTCTTCCAACAATAGTCTGAAAAAAAAAACACAATATTTTTGGATGTTTCTGGTCTATTGACTGGTATTACAAATGAACTTGTATGCGAATAAACGTTTCCTCTCCGTATCGTATCATAACAATCTACGCTTTATCCGTTCGTTGAGAGTTTTGTACTTAGCATGTTGGTATACAAGCCATTACACCGCTTCGCAATGCGTGGAAAATTGCGCTGTTATCTCTTCTTTCTATTTTGAATTTTCTTATCTGTCACTTTCCATATCTTTGAGACACCTTTCCTTTGTATAGCTCGTTTCTATAAACCCATCTCCTAAATTGGGATTACCCTCGGCGTATCTCCATCTCGGCTCCGGCGAAACACTCGCGGAGGAAGGGAAAACTGGAGGAAAGAAGGGAGAAAGGCTGCAACAATAAAACGTATGCCGTGGAGATGCAGAGGAGGAGTGGAGAACAAAGACGCCCGGCGTGGGAGGGAGAGAATTGATGCTGTGAGCATGTAAATGGGGGGAAGAGTTGATTCGCTTACAGTCGGGGACGTACAACGTCGTCAGCTGTATTAAAAAAGGAACACGCGACAAATGACACGGAGGGTGGCTTTTTGGTAATTACTGCGGAGGGCCAGGTTGCGCAAGAAGGCTGCCCTAAACAACGTTATTAGCTCTACGCTATCGGTAATTGAAGGAGAGGTTAGCCGCCGACGTGAGTTATTACTGTGGAATATGAAACCTTTGCAGCGCCTTACGAGCAATTGTAAAATTGAACAAAACTTCACTACTTGAACCAAAATTGTAACTTGTTGAAAGCCATCTGGCTAAGCTTGACACATTATCGGTTAGTATAGTTTAAAAAGTCAATGGTGGAGGGGGTTGTTAGTTAATTCCCTACATATGTGTCAGAACAAATGTGTCACATTTTCCGTTCAATACTACAATATGAATTGTACAGTTGCAAAAGCCACCACTTGCCTCAACTTCAAAGACGTCATGAGCAAAAGCATATTTTATTTGACATTTCATGGAGAAACATATGGTTCTTCAACTTATTATGTACGGTAAACCAGTCCTGTAAGCGCTAAGTAAATTCTTTCGCAGATCCAAAAAGTGCTTTAGCCTCTATCACGTTGTTTCTTAACAATATCTATCTTATAAAATTATAAAGGCGTGATTTTTAGTATATTAAACTGTTATGTATTATAAACAAACATTCATGAAACATGTAGTATGTATTAACCCGAGTTTCAACAACCTCCAACTCGAACACACCCGAATACACAATTGCACCTAATATTACATGATAGATTGATAATAAAATATTGCAAAGAAACAACAGAGCACTGAATATAGTTCGTTCGAATAGCTGTTCCACTAGAAATCGATCGAATGAAATCAAAAAGAAATTCGCACCGAAATAAAATGGAACTATTTTAAGATCTTACTCATACCACGAATCGTCGATGCCAAATCATCAATACACTAAAACTAAAGGAAACGGACGCAGAAAATGATGGTTTCTAAATCGGATTACGACTAAATTTGCTTCATTAGGGAAAAAATTAATAAATGTTTCTTTACATGCACATAAATACACCGGACCGTGCGGACCTCTCATACACTCGCACACTTGTGTCAACAAGCTCAGCTGAACCTCAAAGGAATCTTTCATGAGTGCTAACAAAATTCTTCTTAGCTTCTTGGGCAGAACACGTCTGTATCTCTGTTTTATAAATTTTAAATTTAAAGCGGAAAGTCGTAGAACAAAAGAATACAAACAAACAAACTGTTTTAAATATATAATTATATATGTTGTTTAAAGGTTCAGTGTACGATTTTACATTTAAATTATTGTTACTAAGTTATATTTCCAATATTTCTGAGAACATTGATTTTATGAATAAGAAAGATAGCCAATACAGGCAAAAAAAAGGGTAATGTTTCTGTGATCCTTGTTCCTTTCGTCAGGTACTAAGAAGAGTCTAGAGAAACACAACAGCACTGGTCACTCAGAAAAAAGGGACAAGGATCCCAGAAACGTTGTGTGTTATATATATTGTAATGATTATCTTTTATTACTTAATATAAAAAAATAATTTTTATTACATGAAAATACAAAAATACATTGAAAATATTATTGGGCGCCAGCAGATATATATTGGTCTGCAAAAAATTAACATTAGCTCTGGCTTGGTTATAAAGTCCTCCTTCTCAACAGGGTAATGTGGGCGGTTCGGTAGCTATTCAAGAACAGAGGCTATTTCCGCACTGTGTAAAAAATTCTACTTTTGAAGGCATTTTACAAAAATTGTGATGCTTACTTTACTTGTGGCGTCAGCCGACTTGCAGTGGGTCACTGGTCTCGTCGTAAGCAGCACCTCTTCTACGGCCTCCCCTCTCTCCAAAACCTTTGTTGCTTCCCGCTCGCCTTAATTTTCCACCCTCTCGACTTTCTCGGTCTGCCTGCGTCTGTCCACTTTCACCCGGGTTCGGAGTATTTATAAGTACTCCGCCCCCCCCCCTCAAACGATGCAAAAAAAAGGGACGCGTACCCGTGATTTCTTTTGGCCTTTCGGGCAAAAACACGTGCGCGTTTAATGCATTCCTCCTCAGGCCCGTGGACACAATGGCGGCCACTTAAGGTTGTTATTCACTACAATATATTACGTTTTTTTTGTCTGTATTGGCTATCATTCTTATTCATTATTTTCTATCAGACGTAAATGTTTTCATTTTAACATTGATTTTATGTTTTTGTGTATTATCAAACGTTGATATGTTTATCTACAGTAGAATCAGGAATTCATGAGACGGAAAATCATAAAGCAGTAGACATTAGTTAATTTAATTATCTAATTGAGTTCAACGCCGTAAATAGAGGTTGACTATCTATAAAGATAAGGCAGTTATCATTTCCTTTCATCACCTCAATTTATGTTAATGAAGTTTATTGAACAAACGCAATTCGCCTCGCGTGTATGAAAGTGTTTTAAATCTAGAAATGAAATCCATTCAAAGTTTTTACTTTTTATTTTCTCAATATTTATATTTCTTAGTAATAGGTCTTATAATGATAGCGTATTAATTAATCCACTTTATTTTAGGTGTCTAAACCATAGTCTGCATCCCAATCAGTCTGGTCGAACGTGAACCGTTCGAACAGCTCTGCCGTCAGTTTCGGAAAAGGGTTGAATATAATGAGTAGAATATTTTGAAAATAAATCTTGTGTTGAATATTCCCTCACTCAACGAGTCTGCCGAGCGTCATTAATTATGTGCTTGTAGACAAGTTTGGATCTTCTCTGTAACACACGCTTATTAGCAGCTTCGTCGGAAAATCCACGTGCGATAGAAAAATTTTGATGTTAACCATAACTGACAACAAGGATCATCGGGATTTGGCGAATGCGTGTTGGTTTCTGACCCTAAAATACCGCGTCCCCATCCATTAGGTGACGCAACCCAAATGTTAATAATGCAGAGCGTTTCTGATTAGCCGAGTGTCCGCTCCCACGGCCAGAATCCAGAGCCATTAATTCCTGCAGGGTGGGGGATTTCACCTGATTGCAGGATTTGAATTAACATGTAGTGTGCACGCCGCACTTAAACACAGCCCCGTTCTATATAGGAAATAGCTGTAATTAGCCGGTCTTTGTGACACAAGTTTTCTGTTTGATGTGACACTTGCGAGCTTGCACTAAGTATGGAGCCGCTGGTCTGGGAACGGTTTGCTGTTCAGCTGGATTACGTCTGTTCAACAAAAATATTTCGGACCGTACTGTGCAACGAAATTTTAATTCGCAACGCAGCCTTTGTTATACAAGTGGTAGCTTTTGGAACTAGCGAAGTCAAGAAGAATGCACCGACAATCTCTCAGTGTTTATATTTTTGCTCGAATTATAATTAAATTTAATAGATGTTCAATAGGTTTTGGAAAGTATTGACAGACATTTGGTTTTATAAAAATGACGAACTTGGGGAAAGGTTTTCTAAGAATGATGATTACAGGACTGAAAACAACGAAAACGAATGAAAATTCTGTTCATTGCTTGAGCGGTAATGAAAACTAAACTAAAGTATTTGGACAGATGGATGAGTTGGAACAAACAGTTGGCGGAAACTGCTGATTTTAAGTATGAATTACCTACAAAACGCGCGGAAGATTGTTCCAAACACTCACTCCGCCATAAAATACATTTTCATGCAACTTAGGAAATCGTAATTAGAAAGTTAAAAAGTGTTAGAATATACAATTACAGATGTTATCAAAAAATGATAAGATTCCCTTATCTATATAATAAAAAAGGTCTATATAATAAAAAGGATGTATATTTGTATGTATGTATGTATGTATGTATGTATGTATTTACGTTGTTCTTTATACAAATTTTATCGCGTGGACAGAATTCAACAAAAATTGGTATATATATTCTGCCAAAATCGAGAAACGGTACTGTGGGGGTGAGAAACCCCTAGAATAAACGTGGAAATAATTATAATTGAAATAAGTTACGAATTAGTGTTAAATTACTGCGCGAGACGATGACGTCATAAGTTTTCAAGACATTGACGCATCCTAAATATAGTTCTGTATTTCGTAATGAAATATAGCAGAAATATTTTGATTGAATAAAAAGTAAAATTTTTTCCAGTATTACTCCATCGAATAGTAATAAAAAACAATACGAAACACTTTAACATCCTTGCGCAAAGTTAATTTGGAATAGTTAATTATCCCGCTATCTTTGATAAAGCCAATATGGCGCCTTATAATACATTCAAATGTGTGTCGGTCGAGATTTATAAAATTTCATAATATAACGTACTATTGTATCCTGTATAATATTTCAGAAGATAATAAGATTTGTCTAAGGTACGACTGCTGAATTATATGTTTGTAACTATAAAAGTATTGAAAATGACGTACGGAACTCCGAAAGTTTTTATGGTCGTTATTCAATTAATGCACTATCAGTCAAAGGTATGTACAGAAATAGGAACATTTAAATTGAATTAAAAGTACAATTAATTATACTTTACGCAACGTATTTCTATAAATTTGTATAAATGTAAACAAATTATTGCGTGCAATTTGTGTCGTGAAACAAAAATTTGAGGTTAGGATAGCAATATTTGTTTTCCATTTTTGGGAACGACGTTATAGATGTTCAATTTCTGAGAAATGAAGCTGAGCAAAAATATTTTGATTGAATAATAAGTATAATTAAATCTACCAATACCACATCGAGTGATAAATATAATTTATTATGAAAGGTTATACAATCCATGGCAATTATTTTCTTTTAAATAACTTGACTTTTGACGTGGAATATTTAACGGGATCAGGGACCAATATGTTTCCCAATTATATCTTGCAATACGCACTGGAAGATACATAGAATTATGATAAAAACAATACTTAAATGCTCAAAATTGATATTTTTTTATTGAAGACAGCGTATTTCGTAATGTTTTGCATTAATTTTATACAATGCTACCAACAGCAGATTGCTAAAACCACCAAATAGTTTAATTTCAGATGGAAAAATTATATGTCTACAAATTTAATAATTGTTTTAAATAGTGTATGTATATCTATCTATATATATTATATAAAATTGTCTTATACGGGTATGTATGTGTGTATACATGTGGGTATGCATAAGGGTATGTTCCGCTTACAAATTTCAACCCCTGTGAGGGGAGCAAGATTAGCGGTTGGGATGGAGATACGTTAAATATAAATAACGCTAAAACAACCGAGATTCGAATAAATTCAGAGACTATGAATGTCGCTGAGTCTAATTGTGACAACCTGGGTAACGCGACGGGTATTGAACATGTTGTGCGGGGGTAGAAATTTCCTGACAATGTAATTGGTTGATTTTTGCGTGCAATAAATACTTTTTGATTATCGCACATTTGTGGGGGTGGTCATCTTCTAACATGTAAAATGACAAATATATTTGGTCAGTGACTTAAACACCTTCAGCATGGGAGGTGATCACATTTAGGGATAGGGTTCGAGGAGCGTTACATAAAAATAACGCAAAAGCAACCGAAATTGGAGTGTATCGGGACATCTCGGGCAACGCCGGGCACCCAGCTAGTATTAAAATAAATATTCCTTCATCCGGCAGTGCTTGGCGAGATTTTTCAAAAACTACTAGTTCTGAAAACGTGTACATACAAACCTGATACGACCTATCTTTGGGCTCGCTTTCAACTGCCCTCTTCTGTGGTTTAGTGTCGATTTTGACTCTCCCCCACCATGGTTGTTGCATGACTCAGTTCTCTATGATTTTCTCTCCACACTCCCTTTTGTCATCTTCTATCTTCTCTTAATCCTTTATTCTATCCATCTGTGTTGTACTTTCTCTCGTCCTATATCGCCGATAATTTTACCACCATCACGACTGAGCGAGTGTCTTAATGTTATGCGTAAGCCACGTGTTCTGTGGGGCATCTATATTTCTAATTCGAAATTCTCTACAAAATACAGGAACCTCATTGAAAATTTCACCTTTTCATTTACCTTACTCATTAAAATTAACTCATTACCCTTTTCATGACCAAATATTTCAATTCCTGTTCAATGAAACAAAATTTGTAATTTAATACTTTGTATGTATATATTTTGGCTGACAATTTTAACGCCCGTGTTTCTATATATAGTATATGCCATTGATTACCTTGATAATGACACGAACTGGATAACTTTGGTGTTACCTCTTGAGCCTGAGAAAATTTCATGGTATATACGGTATTATTATTATCCACGAAACAGACATTGATGGTGCCGTTAATCGTATAAGAGTGGTATTGATTATACCATCAACGTACTTGCTGGGATATAATGAGCTTCAACGACTGTCTAATCACTCTCTGTTACTCCTATTGCTATGGCTTTAAGTGGCCAATTTCTTAGAAAAGACCACACTTTACAAAAGCCTACCATTAACATTCTTCACTATTGTGCTGTTCCGTTCAAACATGTTAAAAAGCTTTCAAGTATTGATATTAATTTAAATATCAATAATAATATAATTTATAATCCTCATATTATGAGACACACTCTCACGATACTTTCCTATTATGTTACAGGTGTAAATTATATGTCCGTTAATGAATCTGAAAAATGACCGTAATTCGATTGTGTACAATTGAAGTATGTACAATTACGTTTTATATTGGAGCTCAAAACTGAGACTACTAAAATTTATACATCATTGCCATATATAACGTATGTAATATTTGCACAAGAATATTTACAGTTGTCTTTATGTTTGTATTTACGAATACTTGATGTGAAATGGAAATATTCTAATGAATAACGATTAATCACCCTTACTTAATAATTGTACTACAAGAACAAAATTATTAGAAGGATTACGTTAAGTCGTAACATAAAAAATGCTTGCCATAGGAGAATTGTCTTCAATGAGAAAATGTATGAGCACGTCGTCGTCTTGCAACATGGAACTGTAATTTGCAAAAGCCGCGTAATCGGTAAATTTCGCATAAAATTATTGTGATACGTGAAGCCGTATAAATATGTTTTTACCAACAAATAACGTTTTATCTTTTCTTTCTGGTTGTCTACAGATTTCAGTGAGCTACAGGGCCTACCAAGACGACTGCCATCTATCATGACACATTCCGAATTTTTTTCGTAGTGGCTCGTCCTTCAGCCGTAACACCAGTTTTCACGAAAACCAGGTTCCGAATACGGAATCTCCATGATATTAGGCGGTGATGCTGTCCGCTACACTACAGTACGTTGGCTCAAATAACGTTAGATATTAGGGGGAAAAAATTACCCGCTAATGTTATGGACTGAAAACGATGTCCTCTATGTTACTTACAAATCAAAAGATGAGGCACTGAGGCGAACGTGCCTCAGAAAGCCCATGGAAAGAATTGATGCAGAATTATAAAGATGGCCCCTGCTTGAGGCTAAACGAAAAGTCTGGAGCACTTCCAGATCAATCCTATACATAGTGTCGGTGAACGAAACTTTTACGCCAATCGGTTGGAGTATATGTATACAGTAACAAATTAACGGGTGTGTCCGTATATAGATGCGTAAATTTGTATATTGTTAAGTATTTAAAGTATTGTTAATTCTTCTTTGGCGGCTAGAACCAAAACAATTGGGACTTGCGCGCGATTGTAATTGTTGGTGCCTTGAAAAGTCAGTCCGCATTTCGGCTCCTCAGCGAACAAGTCGCCGCTGAAACGCTTAGATCTCAAAAACACATGGTCTTTCGGTACGAGGACCGGAGATCGTATAAAGCGCATCATTCAAAAAGTATACTTTATGCCACGTGTTGTAGGTCAAAACAACGCCTGAGTAAGTTGTGTGTTTCATGTCTCGAGAAATAAACTTTTAAAATCAACAAATTTTGGTTATTTATCTTGTAAAATAACCTGGCGCCCAAGAAACGAAGAATTTTAGCATTAGTGCTGAAACTTATTCTTCATCACGTTAATAAAGTGTCGGCATAGATTACTACATTTATCGCCACTCTGTGGGACGTATAGAAGTATTCGTTCTTTATATATATTGTAATAAACACTAATAAATTTTTGATAAATGAAATTTGCCCCACTTTGTGGTAGCCATTTTATGTAATACATCAAATAAAATTAAACTACCATCAATTTGAACAAACAATTATCATTTATTAAAACACAAATTTACATTTACACAAATCTGATGAAATTTTATAAAGTTAGAATTATTTTATTTACCTAGAATACATTTTAAATAATAGGACTCGGTACCCTCATGGTCTTTACTGGGTTGATAAGGAAACGGAACAAAAGGTTACAATTAAACAAATACAGTTACAATAAATGAAAAACGAAATGATTGAAGCGAAAAGAAACGATTGAAACGAATGAAACGAAAGTAACGAAATGAGACGAAATTTGACACTTTACCCTTTATTAACAATTTATAATTATTAATTCAGAAAAATAAACTTAAACGCTCTCTGGTCCACACACTCACTTCATACAGGCTTAAAAGGCACCAGGCTGCGCTCACACTCTGCTTTCACAGTCACCTCCTCTTGACGACGTCACCCTCTCGACGAATTCAAACAACTCTGCTTTCAGACAGACCTCCACGATGAAACTCCCAACTGTTGACTCCTGATGTCCAGCTGATTACTCTCGGACCTGCGTCCGCCCTGCGGACCTGCACCAGCGATCTCTCCCCGCTGACACGTCGGTCTCCTCTCCAACGCGAAATGGTAATGAAGCTCCAAACTGTCCAACTGCCCTCTTATTTATATCCTGGCTCCAGAATATTCCCTTGTTTTTCACAGTTTTTGCATTTCCACTTTCGCCAAACAAACAGCATCTGTTGCCGTTCTCCCGCTCCGAGAGCCACTCAATTAAATTAAACGTTTCCTTTTAATATAATTACATCGTCCAACAACCTCTGTAATTATATATATATATATATATATATATATATATAGAGAGAGAGAGAGAGAGAGAGAGAGAGACGAAATGTATTAATTTAAAATTGAGATTAAAAATTCATTATCACGAGATTCAGATTGGCGGACATTAAAAATTTTATATTTATAATTACGTTTTCAGATTTTGATTTAGAGTCAAATTCAGATTTCGTGAGTGATATATGGAGAAAGATACATATCAAGGAGCCGAACGAGTGATATTTTCCTGGTAATTTAATGTTGCAGCCTAACTAAATATAACTACTTCTGATTTATTGTGTGGTCAAGAAATGAACCGAGAGTCTTAATATATAATTGTTTACATAAATAAAATTTAACAAATATAATAATCTGACTCCTTTTTAAATGCCAAAAATTCCAGTCTAATAGTTAAAAATAATTTATTATCAAATTTAAATAAAACATTGTTTATGACAAACACAACGTTTCATACTTAATTGGGACCTTTCAAGGTGAACCAACTCAATGAAAGTCAGTTATCTAAAAATGTATATTTGAATGATAAAAAACTATACGTCCTTCATCAGATCCTGAAATGAAGGAGTTGGAATGAGTAAAGTTTAGGAGAACTGAAAGAGGTCTAAAAGATGGAAGAATGGTGCACCGGGACTGGAGTCGACAGGGATTAGTTCAGTGGTGAGACCATCCGCCCAATAAGCGGGAGGTCCAGGGTTTGATTCCCGGTCCGGTCGAAATTTTTCCATCCACATACCTTAATTAACTTAACCATGGCCGTGTGGCCTATATATACTTTCTATCTATATATCCATAAATTTTATTTAAATTATTGGTGTCCCAATTAAGGATGAAACGTTGATTTGGTTAATTTATAAAATTTAATGATTCGATATTTGTGATGATAAGGCTGCTGTTTTTGATATATAAATATAATTTGAATGAATTAACTCCTAAGCTTTTAGTAAAATAAATAAAATTAATATTTTGTAATGTTTGCAATTTAAATGGACAAAAAGGCCTGCGAGGGCTATTCTCTCGCAGGCTGTGCCTGCGAGGGATGTTCTCTCGCAGGCAGAACTGTTTAGGAGAGATACGAAGGGGCTACCTTTGGGTCTGCCTTTTCCTCTCCGTTTTTGAACTAAGGTTCCCACAAGCCGAGGCACCTCGGCCTGTTTTGAGAGGTGTATGTTCCGGGGTCGCAGACCTTGGGCATACGGTAAGAGTTGTTCGCTATTCCCATTGGAATAGTCGGCCAGCTGCCTCCTAAACTGGTCGAGGCCACGGAGAAGGGAATGCTGCGTCCCCACAGCAAACTCCTCTCCCGCTATCGGAAGGGCGTGGGACAAGAACCCAATGCCCGACCTACCTGATGCAGGTTTTTCTAGGGTTTTCCCTGCATTTCTTTAGGCGAATGCCGGGTAGGATCCTTAAACTATAGCCCGGGGCCCTAGTTAACCCTTGGCTACCTTCCTCCACCCTTCCGCATCCCCCCTTTCAAATCCCTTCCTATGCCATTAAAGGGGAGTTGCCCAAAGCGGATTACCCTCATGTAGCCTGTTGCCTTTAAAAAAAAGCAATTTAAATGCATTTTAGTAGATTTTCTTAGAATTTGTTTAAATAATTTTTTAAATCATGATTAATGGTAACTAACATCAATAATTATAAGGAAAAATATTTCAATTGTCATAACACGTGGAGGTTTCAGATAATAAAATGTCACCTCTCTTATAAAATTAATTGTTGTAATAATTATAGACCTCACCGTTAAATTGAATTTCAAGAAAGCTGCTCCACTCAAACACGTGTCCAAAAGGCAATTGTATGTTGACGACGGAGATTGCTTTCAGGAGTTAACTTACAGAAAAATCTTTCATTACCAAAATGTCGAAAATTATTCGCGTTCTGAAGTGGCTTTTAATTTACCGCACGTACTTTCATCCTGGATACTGTTCAGAATAAAATTATCCATCAGTAATTTTGTACAACGAACTCTCCAGTAGCACACAATACTAAATTTAAGCATGTAATATGAATATATTATATAACTGTGTGATGACCCTCTCCGATTAAGCTCAGATATAATGAGAAATATGTTTACATCCAAGAGAGACTGGGATCGACTTCATGCCACAGTTCAATTTTTTATGTTATTTTTTGTTTCAATGCATCGATAATTTCATGGATAATTCGTAACTATTTTTGTGTTTTTGTGGCAATTAAACGAATTGTTTCACAGTCTTTGAAAGTGTTAAACTGTATTTATCAGTATTTTTTACGTATTTGAAAGTAATATTAAGTAAATCGGTCGATTTGGCAACGCATGGTAGAAACTAAAGACGTTCAATGAAGAATAACCTTCTCTTTCAATTTAATAACTACTATAATTGTAAAATAAATGAAAATGTAACAAATGGTTAGAGAAAAACTTAAATTTTAATATCTGACTTTTGTCAATTTTGTTACTTGATATAAAATAGAATAATAATATCAATTGACACGAGAATACGGCAATCACCATAGATTCAATTGTGAACTTAAATAATAAGGAACACGTCTGGAAAGTTTTTATTTATTTATTTTTTAGTGTGGATACTTATATTGAAGATTATTATTAATATTGAACTATGAGTGTTTTTTTTACAGTTTCAGTTGTTTTACATAATGAAAAATTTTAATTACAAACTCTCGTTATTGTGAATTAAAATTAACATATTATTTCTTTCGTGTAAAATCATGAAGGGTAAGACGCAACGCGCAACACGTTCTGAATATTGCAACTAAATTTTTATGAGGAAACAATATTTGAAGATTCTCTCCCCCAAGTCCCGTCACCACAGGTAATTACTTAACGTCAAACACACTTGCCTTGGAAGAGCTCGAGAAAAAAACTTTCCGTTTGTATCTGGGAAAACTTCAAATTCACAACAAACAAAAAAATTTTTAATTAGCTTCGACTGCCTTTGATCAGAAGTAGCGTTTATTCAAGGTCGAAGTTACTACAGAGAAATTAAAACGCCCGGTGGAAAATCTTCAAATGTATATTACGAAAAATCGGTAGACGTTTCTGTTTAAGACTTCTGCAGATCTCCTCACTGAATCGAATTATTAATATTGTTTTCTATTCTTCCAATGAATTTATCATTTCTAAAAAGTCTTATTTTCAATTAGAAACAATGTGTATATGAATGTTTTCATAATTGTTACCGTAAACGTTAATATGATTGGCGGAAATTCTTCAAGGACGCTCAAGTTAAAAAATGATTACACTGCAAGAAAATATAAAAAAAAAAATTCCAATGCATTTTGAAAACTATTGAAAGAAGCGAGAAAACGTACGTAAAACAATCATAAGCTAATTTATGATGGGCTTTAGAATGTTTTACTAAAAATTGCTATTCTTAAAAAAAAATTAACTGTAATGTCAGGGATAGCGGTTAATTAATGCTCCTGCGAGTAAAATTAACTTCGTCTGCTCTGAATAGTTCAGAATAATCAATTGCAGAAAGTTTCACTCACAACCATTCTCGAATCAAAATATTAAAATCAGTACTCAAGTAGGAGCCTTATAACTATTATAATTTGCAGCACATTGTTCATTTTCCATGTAATTTTTGTAAGTCTCTATTTTTCAGTGATATCACTATATTTGAGATTTGTATAACTTCAACTTTCTGTTCTCTCCTACAATTATTCAAATTGGTCATTTACAAATGGCTCAGAAGAATGTCTGATGTTTCCAGGACATTTGTTCCAAGTTAAGAATTGTGATCCAGTAATAAGTGACTCGTGAATTTACGTAGCGGAGTGGTGGAAAAAAAAGGAGTACTTTTATAAAGTACTTTTATAACGGCGCTAATAAAGAATAGAACAGAAATGTTGAAACAATATCTTCCAACAAGGAAAGAGGATCCTCCCCTCGTTATAAAACTCTTGGAATACAACGAAAATTTGAGAGATACGAGAAAACATCATTTTCTATAATGATGGCTATTTCACAACAGATAAATCGATAAAGGAATATTGAGACACACCGGAAACAGTTCTGCGTTTAACTGTCTCGCTCTAATTACTTGAATAATGTATGTAGTCTTGAAACATATTTCTTATTCGTGCAACAACAAATTAATTATTATGGAATTTACTACGGAAACATTTTCTAGTGAACCTAAATTTTGTATTTAACTGTAATTAATTATTTGCATTAATTGTTTTTAAAATCGTGAAGTGGTTTATAAAATTTAAATTATGGCTTCATACTCGTCCCGATACATGTCTAACGTCTACGCAACATGATGACGTCATTGCAAGTAGTAATGTATTATTAAGTACAAAAAGCAACAATAATGTACATTTCAGGCTCGTTGGGGAATTAAAAAAAATGGAAAAAATTTAATAAACAAGAATTGACATTCCGTTTTAATTATGATTATGATTGATGAGAATAAGACGTCTAAATTTATACAGATCCACGTAATTAATTCTTAAAACGAGCGGGGCTGCTTGTTAAGAAAGAAAAGATTCACCCGTACATTTTTGATAGCGAATCATCGGAAACGAAACAATGCAACCAGTTTTTGCATCAGGGGTAACAATCACAAATCATGTATGACCTACTTTTACGATTGAAAAGAAGAAAAAAACGCACTGTTTTTCATTTGGGTCACGTCTTAACATGCGGTGCGTGATGTTTATTTGTGGTGTGTGTTATTTGCAAGACAAAGCACCAGCCTGCCGGAAATGGACGAGGGGAAGTTGAACAAACCACAAAGGGCGGCTCCATATTGCAGCATATGTGCAGCCCCCAGTACGGTACGGCGATGTGGGACAAAAGAGAAGATAAATTGGAGATAGCAACGAAGCATATCGCGTTTCGTTGGTTCGTCGGGGAACAATGGACCAGGTACATTCCGAGTAGTGATTAGCGATAATGACGAGCAGCGCTGCTCCGCGAAACTTTGTCGCCCGTACCACGGACGCGCTCCTTTGTCAACAACGTTAATAACCGATAGGAAATACACACCAAGGAAAAGGGAAATTGCAATACCATAAAGATACAATTTGTTTCTTTTGGATTTATATTCACTGACCAACTCTTTACCGCACATTAGAGTCGCGTATTACACGTGTATTCGTTCTCAGAGGTTCTCAATTACGCATATAAAATGTTCTATAACCCTAGTAGAAGTGCAACCTATGTACGTAAAATTCCAAGAAATATTTTATACGCGTCATAGAAGTAGTTTAAAACATATGGATTTCTCAAATAAAATTTTGTGGCCTAAAATTACCACAATAAAACATAAATCTACGTACACCGTTCGTTCAGAAATACAAGCCGTTTTTCACGTCCATTCACGTAACATTAAATTCATGATATTAGTTTGTAATATTTAAAAATTTATAGACAAGGATTTTCAATATAAAGCAAATTAAAATACGGTGAATTAAAAAATACATTTATTAACATCTTGTACGGAATTATACATACATAAGAATAAATTTATTAAGCTTAGGGTAATTACTGATGGAACATACGATTCTTAATGTCATTTGGTGGGAACACGGAACACTTAAGAAATATAAAAAAAGATCTATATCTATACTATTATATATAATATATTATACTATTATAGTATTCATCGACCTTGAATACACGAGATGAAATGTATTAATATTTACGGACCACTTGGGAAGAAATTATAATCCTGACAGATGGACTTCGGGAAAGGCAGCCATCGATGCTGAATCTGTCAGGATGAACAGCTTTAACTCTACAAAAACCGCCCCCCCCCCCCTTTTACTCCTCTCTACAGCCATCTTCACTGAAAACTGGACATCTTTCCCTCTCAATCAAAACTGCTAAATGGTCCATCTATTCCTCTCCTCCACACACACACACATATATTGTATTGGTTAAAATGATAATTAATTAAATGATATTAATTAACAAAAAGATTAAGATTAAAAAACTTTTAATTGCCAAAAATTATTTTAACAGGTGTTTTTAGTTTTACTTTTACAAATGATTTGCCCTAGGTTGGCACGCCGAATTCAATTAAAATTTACAAACAGATTTTTATTTTATAAATTTTGGCGTTAGAGGTAAATACAATCTTTTATATTTTACGAACAATCACATTTAATAACTCTTCTTCTCAGGGTCTTTACTGGGTTTGATAAGTAAGAACAATCAAGATTATAAATTATATATTTAACAATTCAAACGAATTGAAACGAACGGAATACGAAATCTAACAAAATGAAAAGAAACGAAATCTGACTATACCCTTAATTACCGTTTCAGAATTTAATTATTTTGGTTTGTACTTACAAATTTTCTGCTGGTACCAGACTTAACGTTTTCGAAGCTTGGGGACACAATTCCCAAAAAGATCATTAATCACAGACTCTGCACTTGAACAAACACACGGCTGTATTTATTGGATTACTCCTCCAGGAATTCGATTATCTGCAACTCCGGTCAACCGTCGGACGTATTAAATTTCCAAGCCTTTTTGCGGAAAATGTTATTTCGGAGCGCGGATGTATCTGAACGGGGCGCTAAACCTTTTGTTACAGATTTGCAGATTTTTATACAACTTGTCTCTCCGTCCAGATCTTTTTACAAATGTAATGATTAACACATAAGTCTCTCAGTTGAATTTCTATATTTGGACCACGCTATTCGTACTCTTAAATTCTGCTCCCTCTCTCGACCATAAGATTCGCCAGACTGCAACCAACTACTCTCCGTACAATGCGCGCAGTTCACAACAAAGCTCGCTGACAAAGAGCTTGCCGTCATTGTTGTCCTTTAAGAATTTGTACAGCTGAAAAATCCAATTTATTTAAATAATTAATGGCCTCCTTAATCAGTATTACAATATATATATATATATATATATATATATATATATATATATATTGTAATGATTAGTCTTTATTATTATATATAAAATAAAATTTATTACATAAAAATACAAAAATACATTAAAAAAATATTATTGGGCGCCAGAAGATATACATATAGTCTGCAAAAAAATATCATTAGCTCCGGCTTGGTTATAAAATCCTCCTTCTCTACAGGGTAATGTGGGCGACTCGGTAGCTATTCAAGAACAGAGCCTATTTCCGCACTGTGTAAAAAATATGTTTAACTTTTGAAGGTACTTTACAGAAATGGTATTGCTTACTTTAACTTGTGGCGTCAGCCGACTTGCAGTGGATCACTGGTCTTGTAGTAAGCAGCACACGATCTCCTTCTTTGGCCTCCCCGCGATGGACGTCTCTCCAAAACTTTTGTTCCTTACCGTTTGCCAAATTTTCCAACCTCTCGCATCTCTCACTTCACTTTCAATCCTCACTCTGTCTGTCTGCCTGCGTCTCTTCACTTTCACCCGGGTTCGGAGTATATATTCGTACTCCGCCCCCCAAACTATACAAAAAAAAGAGGGACGCGTACCCGCGGCTTCTTGGGGCCTCTCGGGCAGGCACACGTGCACGTTTAATTTATTCATTCTCAGGCCCGCGGACACAAGGGTGGCCACTTACCGATGTTATTCACTACTATATATATATATGTAAATTTTTCATTGTTTGAGTAGATTATGAAATAGGTTGAAATTTTATTTTACCTTTTTGATAGTAGTATTGTAGAGCAGAAGAAGAACACCTCCCAAATGAATGGAAGATTTTAATATGATTTGAGTAAAATGCCTACATAGCCGAGCTGTGGTTCGCTGGAAACATACAGTCATAAAAGTTGGCGCCGGGGTGACGGAGGTGCGTCCAGAATAAATCGAGCCGCGAGGCAAACGATCCGCATTATGAGAGGCAAACCTGCGCCCTGACCCAGGAGCCAACGACGTTACCAAAATTCTCGATAAGTGAAAAACTCCAATAGGCGAGAGTAAGCCCGCGAAATTGTAACATCAATGCAGATTGGCTGAGAAAAAACAAGTGAAAACGTTTCAACCCTGTGGTGGGGAACGGTAGGTGGACGGCGGACAAGTGACCTAAAGGTAAGTTCGGATATACAACTTGGAGAAGAGGGAAGCCTGGGAAGAGTAGGAGTGAAATGTAAAGTTCTCATATACCTATTGGAGAGGAATGAAGTCTGGGAATGGTAAATGAATAGTAGTGAAATGCAAAGTTTCAATCAATCATTTGACGAAAAAAAGACCGACCCTCGGAAGAGGAAAAGAAGATAGCTAAACTTCGCTGATGCTGAGAACTATTACGCCGACTCGAGAAGGACGAAGCTGCCTACGGATTAGAGATTTCCTGCGAAGATTTCCAGATGGCTCAACATTCTACATTCCTGAGAAATTTATAACTGACTGCCAAACAAGCAGGTGTGTTTCCGACTACGGCGTAAAGAATTGAGATTTCTACCGCACGAATTTGACCACACATACGACCCTTTACGGTTATGTTTTAATAACGTTCTGAGTCTCTTGAAATTTCCCTGAGCTTTGCCCATTTAGATGGTTAATAATTTGTTTTAATCTTTAATGTCGTTTGTTAAATAGAATTATCTTAAATTTAAATTCATTAGTGTGTCAATTCAAATAACTTAGATATCATTAAAATGACTCTGTTAATTTGTAAATCCTTAATGCAAGTAAGTTTAAAAATAAATCAATTATATTATATATATATATATATATATATTAAACCCTCTCCACGAAATTGTATGAAAATTTTGAATTCGCCAATGGTGAATTTTGTCAGTCTTCTTGTTTCCAAAATTTTGCGCAGCCCGATATGAGTTCGGCCTGAGAGAACTTGTTCTGATATTTTTGTTATAGTTTTTTTACTTAACCTATTCCTTACTCTTTGTGTCGTCTTTAGCTCATTTCTTGCTGTCTCACTCTCTGTACAGATAATGGATTTACTTCCATTTTCTGAGCCTTCCTGCACCCATTAACCTTTATTGCCACCTATTTTAAACTTCTGGACTTGGATCACGGCAATGTGACTATTTTCCATATTACAAATGAAATTTGATTTTCTTTAACTAACCGTTAACTTTAAACGAGGAAAAAAATAAACCATGCTTTCAAAAATTATGACAAATTATAAAAGTATATTGTGTTTCTCTGATTAATAGATAGTGAAATGTAAAGGAATTCAGTAGAGCTTCAGAAATAAATATTTTCGTGGTTGTATACGACATTTTAAAGAAGGCCGAACGTCGTATAAACCATCTTTGACCATTAAGAACTCAAACTGAAAAATGTAGATGGCGTATCCACCTCTTGATGTGTTTGAAAATGAGACTTCAATGACGAAACACATTTTAGAGCTGCAAGAAAGCGATCGGAGAAAGCTAAGTGCTTTATTCGATCAAAACAACGTGTATACTAATCGAGCGATTATAACTACCGAGTAGCCTCGTAGTAATAAGTTTGAAGTCACGTTTCATCACACTTACTCTGTTCGCTTTGCGGTATTTAAATTATGGACAATGTCCACATTTTCCAGTCAAGAGATTCTTTCTTCATGATTCTTGGGGAGGAAAATGAATAGCGCTGACATTGTAGAAGTGACTATAGGAAAATTTTGTGGAGAAGTAATTTTATACTTCTCTGAAGAATTTTGGAGAATTTTAGTTTAATTGTATTAATTATCTCCTTATATACAGCCCTCAAAATTTTCGATGTTTTTTTTATTGTCATTGAAATAAATGATATTTTTAAAACTTCTATATATAAAAACGTTACATATTAAAACCTGAACGCAACCTCATACATGGACAGGGTTCCATGTGTGTGACGTAGTAAAATGTTCCTCAGAATTCCAGGGCATCAGCATTGGACAAATGAAGTTGGACGTGGAACAGCGATTCACAGTGGGATTCTACATATCTCCTTGGAGTAACATTCGTTCTAATTAATGTAGGTGTAATGCTCACGTTACACGACGAGCAGTTCGTAATGATTTGAGTGTACGAAGTCTCATGTGCCAGCGGAAATTGTACCATTGAAATCACAAAAACGACGTAAAAGACGTGGTGGATTGTGCTACAAATATTCAGCATTAATTTAGTTATCTACCAATTATGTTATAAACGATTTAAAGGGTTACATACTCACAGTATTTGGCTTTTACCACACCACTTTTTTCAATTATTACTACCAGAATTTCAACGAACTGGATAGCGTGTAAATTTTCCTAATAGTGTTCTACGACGTGATATTAATGTATTAGAAGCAAAATAGGTAATGAAGTCACAATAAACATCTGAACAGTCACAGTTATAAATGATAATAAGTTGACAAAGTGACTCACCCGTAAAACTGTGAAGTGCGCGAGCTGAGACCTCTCAAGGGTGATGACTTGTTATTTTAGAACAGCTGGAGTGAGAAGGGTGACAGTTGGAAGACAGAGATTAGAGTTGATTCAGGGGTTATGGATGTAGCTAAAATTAATTATGACATTCAAATTTCAGTTTAACCCCCTAAGAGATGGGCTTAACAGAGGTGGAAATTTACTAACATGTTGATCGATCGATATTTGCGTCCATTACGTATTTTACGGTGTCATTTAAATTAATAATATTTCGGAAGATATTCTCTGTGTATAATTTAAACCCTTGTCGGCATGGGAGGGGAGCACGCTTAGGTGTGGGGTTTGGTGGAGCGTTACATGAAAATGACGCGAATAGACCGCGATTCGGTTCAATCCGGGGTTATGGATGTCGCTGAGTTTTATTGTGACAAACTGGGAAACGCGTGGAGATAGAATATTTCAAACAATATAACCAGACAATTTTTGTGTGGAATAAAGACTTTTTGTTTAACCCACAGTAGCGGGGATGGAAATTTTCGAACATGTTAAAATTGTTATATACTCGTCGAATGAAACTATTTCAGGGTCAATGAATTTCACTGTCTACGGAATGGGGGGTGAACACAGTTAGGGATAACAAAGTGAAAGTATAAAACACACAGTTAATGATTCAATCAAAAGTGCGACAGTTCCTGGTTCCAGCGCTCGAAGACTTTTAAAGTGTCGAGACGACAAGATAAGTTAAGACTATACTTAATATTTTGATGTTATTAGTTTCCACACACGTCAGTAATTATTCATGTGATGTTTCAAATTTACTTTGACTTTGTAAATAAATAGCTTAATCTACCACATGTTATTGTTGGTCTCTAAAATATCCTATACCAGCAAAGTAATTTATATGCAGCTGAACCCCCATAAAAAGCATGTTACAGTATTCCAACACTATCCCGATTTCTGCTGTAGGCGTAAATGTAATAAACAGGCTACTAAAATAAATTTCCTAAGCCAATTACAAATAATGAAGACCTGGTTCACGCATGTTTTACAGTTAAAAACATTCTGTGTTTTATTGTACGTATAGAACAAAGTTCAAAGATAAATAGCAGCTCATACTGTTTCGGACAAAGCGGACAACGTGGTACTGCCAGTAGGGAGAACTCTGACAAAATTGAAATTCTTTTCTCTCATTTAATATATTTCTTGGTGGAATTCCCAGGACTGATACCAATTTCGGCGTATAAATACTTTTGTGGACGCAGATAATTAATTTTTGTTAGAAAAAAGCAACACAATTTAGAGGTAACATTAATCACTATAGTTAATATGTTACTTCTTCCGCATAACATAGTCGCGTCACGATTTTTGGCAGTCGACTGATTTGCAAGAAACTGCAAGAAGGTAAGAAATATTTCGTTGTATACAATCGTTCTAAAACGTTAATATATAAAATCGAATTTGTCATATATTTTCCGAAATACGTTCATATGACATTATTAGATTAATTAGTCTTTTGCTAATGTGCTCGTAAAATAATACTTCAAGGAACAAACAGTAAGGTGAATTTATTTATAAAATATAAATTATTTATTTATTCTTCCATATCAATTTCATCCCCTTCAAAGTAATCACCGTCCGATAAAACACACTTTTTCTAACGCTTTTTCCAGTCCTCGAAACAGTCGGAATAGTCTTTTTCCGGCATAGCCTTCAAGACCTTCTTCGATTCGGTTTTTATCTCCTCAATCGTGTCAAAACGGCGTCCCCGCAGTGGCCTTTTGAGTTTGCTGAATAGCCAGAAGTCGCACGGAGCCAAATCAGGCGAATACGGTGGTTGCGGAACGATATGAGTCGAGTTTTTGGACAAAAAGTCGAGAAGAACCAATGCAGTATGACATGGTGCATTATCGTGATGAAGGAACCAAGAGTTGTTCCCCCATAATTCCGGCCGTTTCAGACGAATAGCTTCACGCAAACGACGCATAACGCTCAAATAATATTCTTTGTTGACAGTTTGGCCCGGCGGAAGGAATTCATAGTGCACCACACCACGATAATCAAAGAAAACTGTCAACATGACCATGATTTTCGATCGACTTTGCCGTGGTCTTTTCGGTCTTGCTTCACCTTTTGCGCGATATTCGCTGGATTGGTCTGAGGTTTCAGGGTCGTATGCGTAAATCCAAGTCTCGTCTCCAGTAATGATGCATTTCAAGCAAAGTTTCACACACATCAAAAGACGCTTTTTTTCCAAAAATTGAGCGATTTTGGCACCAATCGAGACTTGACGCGTTTGAGAAACAAAACATTCTTCAAAATGATCTGGGCTGAGCCAAATGATATTCCAACACTATCAGCAAGATCTCTAATTGTCCATCGACGATTTTCAAGCACGAAATCTTTAATTTTTTGGACGAGGCTCTCGTCGGTTGAAGTTGATGGTCGTCCAGAGCGCGGTTCGTCTTCAACGCGTTCTCGGCCCTCTTTGAACGCGTTGTACCACTTATAAACGTTTTTGTGTGCCATAGTTTGATCACCAAAGGCCTACCGCAACATTTTGAACGTGTCCGCACAAGAATATTTGTTCCACAAACGAAATTTGATGCAAGTTCTTTGCTGAACAAATTTACCCATTGCAAAAATCGAAAAATTCACTTTTGGTTGTTTACAAAAACACGTGTAACTCGGAGATAATTAAACCTTTTAAATGACAATTTCACCTTACTTTTTTATAACAGTGGTATATACGATTCTTAACTTATATTTAATTTTTTAGTAATAATTTTGTCATATTACATTAATCAAACTTTAATTTAAATTTTTTGTCAGCCATTTGACAATTTTATCTTATTATTAAATTTACTTTGTTTATGGTTACACTATTATAAATATTTTAAGATTACAGTTGAAATAACTAATGCTTCATACTATACATTTTAACTGCCAATAAATTCCTCTATAGAATAGGAGTGGCTAATGTATGCCGTGGCGTAGTGGCTAGCGGCCCAGACGCCCCGCGTTCGAATCCCGGTGAACTGGGGTTAAGGCTGTAGGCGATGACTCTCTGACCAAGTGTCACTCCTAAATCCAGGATGTGTCATGTAAGATGGCAGTCTGGCAGTCGTCTCGGTTGGCCAAGGCCCTTCGTGGGCTGTCGAGTCAAGGAGTAGTAGTAATAATGTATAATATTAGCTGTGATTGGGATCGACCCCGCAGGCAGTTTAGAGCTAATGTATAAACAAAATAATAATGAATAAATAATTTTTTTAAAACAATTAAATAAAACAAGTCTTAAAAATTTGTGCACACTTTCAAAACTTCAGTTTACTAAAGGTAAATATTGACATAACATAAGTGAATATGTAAAGTTCAGACTTGAATTTAACTTGATTATCTATTATTTAATTAATATTGGCTAGTAGGTTGTTAAAAACTTTAAGTCCTGCATACTCCAGTCCTTTTTATGCTACTAATACATATTTAAAATTTAAATGAAAATATTTTTGTTTCTTGAATTTTTCACTAAATTTATTGTAATTGTTGATAATAATTTGATTTAATTTATTTATTCCATTACAACAAAATTACAATATAATCGTTCGAAGCTATAAATTAATAACAATTAACGTAAAAATAAGTAAAAAACGGGAATACAAATTTCCCTGTCCAACATTACTAGAAGTAATAATAATAATAATTCTTTAACGTTATTAGTAAGGTATAATATTTACAGTATTCAAACAAATTCAATACGAACTCTATAAAAATAAATAAATGTCATCAATAAATAAATAAATTGACACGGAAGAGTACCAACGCTGATCGCATTACCCGAAAGTGGCGAGTAAATTTTCGAACGTTGATGACGATGTATTGCATCAAAAAACGAGTGCTTTCAGTTGGGAAACATTGCTGTGGGTTGTCAAAGTTATTAACCGCAAAAATAGCTATGTACGAATAATTGCATGCATGTCACATAAATATATAATTACGCCAATATTGGAAAAATGTTACTCGCGGTCTTTTAAAAAAGACTAGCAAAAGGAATTTAAAATTAGATTCCAGAAAACACCATTTTCAATTAAAAATGCTTTGAACTCACGATTTCGATAACGAGCATATGAAACTCTTCACCTAGATTTTAGTTTCGGTATTTATTTACTGACTAAATGAGAATTTAATTAATATTCATTGCAAGGTAATGGCTATATTTCAAGATCGGAGCGCACCATTTCGTAAACATGGCCAAACAAACATTAATGCGGGATGTAACTACGTAATCCTTGATCTGAATCAATATATTCAGAAATTTATAATGGAATATTGGCCACCAGGAGCAGAATTCAATATTTACTCATGAATAAGTTATAATATTAGCATAGGAAGTCCCCTGGAGCTGGTGCTGTCGATAGAATGTGACAGTGATCTATGCGGTGGCTCTGTCTACAGGAGAAGCAAGCCATGAGCTGGATTATTAAACGTTATCAATGTTGCGACATTGTTCAGACGATACTCTCCGACGTGTTTCACTAACAAAATCTTATTCCACGTGATCGGCAGATCAGTAGAACAGGGAACAATAGTGACAGAATACGTGAATTGTGGATGTCTTAAAGATTCCTAAGCCATCGAATATCCCATAGCAATTTATATTTTAAACTATCTGGGGTGCCCGGCGTTGCCCGTGTACTTATTTATATAACCCTGAAAAAGAAATTAATTTTATATTAATCTTAGGTCAAGAAGTTATTTAACCAAAATCTAAATGTTTCTAGTTCCGTACATACTTTCGACCGATAGTGCATTAAAATATTGTAATGCAAATTAATTACGACAGTAAGTTTGTGAATTTGAAAATGTAAACTGTTTGAGAAATCTATTCTTAGGGCGGTACAGAACATAGCAACAATAGAAAAGCCAAGCACTGTTCCTTTGTCGGAAGACGTATGCGCGCTCAAAATTGCGAGACGGGAAGTTAGTTGGCAGGAAGGTTTGGTCAGTGCAGGTCGCATTAAAATATTGATGAGTTAGCAGGAAAGCTTGGTCAGATGCAGGTCGCAGGAAGATATTGAGAAGTTTGAGTTGGCAGTCAGATACGATAGAAATTGGTCGTGTTGAAATAGACAAGACAATTTCAAATATTTAAAGTAAAGTTGCAGAGAGATATCGAGAATTACCAATCAACAGAATTGATTGGTCCCTGAACATTTTGCTCAAGACGAAAATTCACTCGAGCAGAACTACGAAACCTGCTAATCAAAAACAGTCTTGTGAACATAGCCGGGCAGAATTATCAGAAGTCAACCGAGAGGGAGACGAAAGGAGGATCATCCTGGTTCCTGAGTTTTGATCTAAACATATTACTTTAGAATCTGTGCGGAATAGAAGAAGTGCAAAAACCCGTCATAGTGATTCGACAATTAAAGGTATCCCGGAATCCTGGACAGCCGTGAGTACAATTTACAAACAACTAAGGATGTAAACCTGATTAAAATATAGGCGTCAGATTTCGTTTTCTTCTTTTGATTAAAATTTTGTTAATTAGAATTCATCTTTTAGTTTAACTTCGTGGAAAAGTAAATTTCGTCCTAGTTAATAGATGAGTGAATCTTTTCTCTTTTAAATTTGTGTTTAAGTTGAGAAATAAAATGATTCGCCATTATCAAACCCAGTAGAGACCTTGAGATATATTTTAACATTGTGTAATTGTTTTAAAGTATTGAAAATAAATCTATTGTTTGTTAAAGTTTATAATCTTTTATTCATTTAAAAGTCTATTTTTTTTAATTATTACAATATATTGAATTTTATAGCAACAATTACATTTATTTACCAACAGAATACTTAAATGTTATCCTTGGGTATTACAGGATCATCAGATCATCAATCTTCAACATTACAAAAGATTAAATTCATGAAATTGTTGGCTAGATTCGTAATGTAAACAAATAGTCGCCATATTGTAGTCACTAATGTGACGCGAAAATAAACTTACATTTTCTGCAAGTATCGTAAAGTATTTCGGATTGTTTTTATTATTATCATTAGATGGAGTATTACTGGATAAAATTATACTTTGTATTCAATGAAAATATTTCTGCTTTATTTCATTACGGAAAAAAGGAACTATTTCCTTTGTTCGTTTAGTAGTAACGTCTCTCTCTCTCTCCCTCTCTCTCTGTGTGTGTGTGTGTGTCTATCGTGTCACGTCACGGTATCTTGGCGTGTAGTAATTTAACACAAAATAATCACGTTTTTTCAATTATAAGTCTTTCCATCTGTATGCTATGGGTTTCTCACCCACTCAGTACCGTTTCTCGTTGTTTGAAGAATATGTGTACCAATTTTGTTGCAATATGTCTACGCGTTTAAAATTCTATAGAAATTAACGTAAATACATACATACAAATTAACGTCCTTTTTTATTATATAGATTATTTCATGTGAGAATCAGTGGAATTAGCTTTGCTTACATCTTTTAAGGTTTCAGTGAACTAAAGGAATTGGAATTGTGAATCATGCAGATCTGTCCACCGTTAGGTCTTTTCCAGGAAATTATTTGGCATTCAGGCAATAATGAGACTTATTTTTTCGTTACACATATAATTTGGTGCATAATAATATAGGAGAAGTCTTGTAAAAGGTATGTGTATTTCACCACATTTCAGACAAAAAGGCTAATATAAATATCACACAACGTTTCTGGGATCCTTGTGCCTTTCGTCAGGTGCTAAGAACAGCCTAGAGAATCACAACTGCACTCTTCAGTTAACGAATTGGCTATCTTTCTTATTCATTAATTAAATGGTTGATCAGAAATTTACGCGGTCCAAAGTTCAATGTCTCTGTATCACTTTCAACATGAGGACTAAGTTTCTACAAAGCTGCTTGAAGCTCTGTATTTTGTCACTTATATCAGTTTTCCAGTTTAATTTTATCCTTGGCCCAAAAATTTATTTTCTGTTACTGTTCAACACAAGTCTTCTCTAAACTATACACTGGAAATCCAAAATAACTTTTATTTGAATATATTTTAATGGACACCTTTAGGTGAAGTCTATTGGAAGGATTAAGTTTTCCGACATCTCAGAATATTCCTGGCTGTTTGTTAATCCACTTATAATCGATAGGTTTTGCTAAAAATGCTTTTGAGGTATTCTTTGGAATTTTTCCACCAAAGGTTCTCCAGAAGTTATCTAAAAGTAGATCGCTAACTATAATTGAAAGTCAGCTTAAAATGTTGAAGGTTGCAGTAACTAACCGCAAAGAATGGCAATTGATGGAATGACAGTATAATTCACCTCCGAATTTTGGGAGTGGAGAAACAGTAAGAGTGCAGAATCTGGGACTCAGTGAGTTATCAACCGGACAGTTAGTTCTCAGGCAATATTCAGGGCAGAAGTCCAAGATTAACATTGAATAATGACTAAGCCAACGATATGCAAGTTATTGTTAACTTGTTAATTGTGTAAACTATTTTTTCACTAAAATACTATTTGTTACTAGACAAAGAATTACAAATCAAATAAAAATTTTTCCTAAATAATAAGTCACATTATTATTATTCAAATGCACGTGAAATCACCCTCTCGAGTATTTTTTAAATGAATTATAATTATAATAATCTGACCACATTGAATTCTAAAACCTAAAAAGTTACAAAAATATATTTGATAAAATATGAGAGTAGAAAATGTTAATAACAAATTGGTACGACTTGTCGTTCCTTTTTGGAACCTCTCAAAGTGCACATGTATGTTTAAAAATTTAGAGAGAACAAGATTTTATAAACATATTTATAATACAATAAAATAAAAATTTATTCGACATTATTTATAATTTATTTCTTGAAATATGTATAATTTAAATTTTTTTGGAGAAAGTTTCAAATCGTGTGCCCTTTACACTCAAATTGCAGCCGAAATGACTGTTATATTCACAATGTTGCACAGCGTACTGCTGATATTTAAAATTTTTACGTTAAATGATATAAATAATTTACAATAATCTGGAATCATAAATTTAATTTAATTATTAGAATAAATTTTCGCATGAATACCAGAATTGAAATTTTTATATAACATAATTGTATTATAAATAAGGTTATGCTATATTTATAATTTCTCTATATAGTTTTTTATATTCAGATTTATAAAATTGTTAAATATTCACCCGAAGTGTTTATAAACAGGTTCGATATATTGTGTTAAATTCATCATTAATATGTAATAATTTTTATTTTTTACTATAAATTCCCGACAAATTTGATTGTTTTATTAATCTATAACCAATGTGAATAACTTCCGATATACTTACACGATTCAAGAGTCTTTACAGTTAAGAAGTTTTTTCGTGTGCAGTAACGCAATTCCTGTTGACGTTCATAACGACGCAATTTCCATAATTCTGAAGATAATTTTTTAAAATATTTAATATGATATCAGGAATTTCATAATAACCAGCTGTTTATTTAAATATAAATTTCAATATAAAATAAATATTAATTGCAATCGTTTCTAATTTTTTATAATATAAATAAATTTATATAAACAATGAAAAATTAAAACTTATTATTTATATGTTTAGTTTAGAATATGACGCTTATTATAATAACATACGACAATCTATAATTAGAGACTCCCTGTCTGAAAATGAGTTACGCCCTAGTTCTAAAGAAATCAGAGCTAGTCTACCTGCGGCAATGAAAGATGCTTTGAAGAAAGTATTATTACTAAAAATTAAACCGAACTTGGAGTTTTGAAAATGGTAAATTGTCTTAGTTTAAGTATTGGATTTACGAATTGGAAATAAAATTCCTATAAATATTTCCGTGTATTGCAGAAAAAACATGGAAAATATAAACTGGACGGGCTGAGAAATAAATAGGTATTATGAAGTGTAGATAAAAATTATTATTATTATTATTAATTAACTGCTTTTCGGAGAAAACCAACTTGTTCGGAATGATCCTCATTTTGTTGAATAACTAACAATGGAAATTTGGACGTTGAAGGAGAATAAATAATAACTTCTATTAGCTATTAGAAAATATTGGAATTTATAGATGAAGTTGAAAATCGGATTAAATGGCGTGATACTTTCGCGAGTCTTAATAGTTCTTATTGAATTAAATGGCGGAGATGGGAAAAACGAATCTAGGATGCTCGTACCATCTGGTCTTCTAAGGTCAACTCGCCATCTGGTGCGACCTTTATCCATCCGTTATTTACTAAATCACATTACTCAAGGATTACATTTAGGACTTCAATGAAGAATGGATACAGATCCTTGGTTCAATGATTTAAATCAAGAACTGATGGTATGAATTTAAGGATTATATTCCGGGTCCCGTCCCGATTCTTTCATCCTGATCCCTTAATTCAGTTCATAATCTTTCGTATTGAGCCCCGATTGAATTCGGTATTTCTTCTGTTCTTGAATTAATACTTATTGTTACAACGAAAATGCATTAACTGAATAATCCATTATAAAATGAAATTAATACCATTTGAGATAAAAATTAATCATTTGGTGTACGTGAGATTAAAAGGAAGCTGAACACACGAATACTCACATTTGTATAGAAAAATACTTATCATAATGTATTGGCGTGTTCTCCTTTGATGTAGAGATGTCAGGTAAATGAGCATTAACAGGCAAGTCTCATCGCGATTCATGTCGAGGAGCCGAAGCCAAAGTCTGAATTGAAAGAACAGTAGATAGAACACAACATTGAATTTTCTCCGATTCCGCGTGAAGTGTTCCACATTACCCTGGGAGCAGAGATTACATTTCCTGCAGAGGCAGGGTGAAACCCATGCAATCGTCTCGCACAAAGCTCCTTGCTGTTTCCTTCCGATATTTGAAGACCCAATACTGTCCCTGAGTGCGGCGCATAAATGTAAAGTAACAGGCTAAGAGTACACAGCTGCGGGAAATCATTACACAGCAAATTGGAATTCGGGTTGTTTACTGATTGAATTAAAATTGAAACAAAACAATACGTTTTTGTCTGTTTATTTAATTAAACAGCCACAACCTGGGGTATTTATGTTTTCATTGTTTATATTAAAATATTAAATTTCAAACACAATTGTATCTCGTAATATTTACTAGGTGTTTTGTTTAGATGAAAACAAACATTAAGTGGGATAAAGAGTTTGAGATAGAGCTTCTTAAACCTACTAAACTTAAATGTTCCCAGGAAATTGAAAACCTGAAAATAACACCTAATAATGATATAACATCGCTGCAACAAAATTTCAATTACAAAAATGGAACGAATTTGGTGGAAGAGTAAATATTTGTTTTCTCAACAAAAGATAAGGTAATGAAGTATATTTTACTGTATTATAAACAATGTGTGTTGCTGATTTAGGTATTTACTAACAAGATAAAGTAAACAGTGTCGATAAATTAATCTAAGAAAATCATACTTTTGTTTGTAAACTACGTAAAATCGATTGTTTTTCTTTTATTTTACGTTTTATGCGTTAGAGAAACCAAAAGTGATGAAATATAAATTGATGTATGTCATTCAGTGTTATTTTCTTTTCTTCTCACACGGTACGGCCGTTTCCGATTTTTTTTTGTATTTATGTAAAGTTTAAAGAAGCTTTTTAAACAATATAGAATTACCATGCAACTCATTGTGATAAAATTACGAATGTCCTAAAACCTAGCTGCATTACTTGGACAAGGACGACTGAACAGTTTTCCCAGAAGCAGAAAAAATATTTGAGAAACTCTTGATATTTTCTTCAAAATTTTATTTTATATATATCATTGGATTAAAAAACTCTTGGATGTAGCATTTCAAATAACATGACCAAGAAAAAAACATAAAGTATTAAGGAAAGAAAAAAGAATACTCACGATATAAGTTAAAATTAACACGTTGAAGAAAAAACTCAACTACAGTTATATAAATATAATAAATCATAGACAAATATTTACGCAAAAGCTAACACTAATGATAAGAAACGTGCACAAAGTTTTTATCCCCGCATGAAGGTCGGGTAACCAGATAGTTCACATATACATTAAAAAACCGTGTCGGAATATTATAATTATTCCTGAGACTTTATTTTAATTTTTAATTTTTTTTACTGTCATTTGAAACAAATGTTAGAAAATCTCCGATTTTGAAAAATATTATAAATTTTTGGTTATATTCTTATATTACATTATTTCGATCGCCAATACGATTATTTTTTCAATTTTTGACATTTCAATTAAAAATCGCAAAATTGACAGTGGAGTAAGAGCTTCGTTAAGTACACCAAAAATTAATTCCTCTGATATTCTCAAATAGTAAACTATAACCAAAGTGATGACATATATATCACTCCTCAAAAGTAAAGAAACTGTAACAGTTTAAAAGTTTCGATAGTGAACGATTTTCATAACGAAACTTACGGTAAGTTTTGCACCACTGATCTGGCAGGCACGGACGATTGAACCGAATCCCACTGGAGCCAATTCTTTTGCGCTTTGATTGAATTTGTTGCAGTGAAATCGTGTTCTGTTTTCTTTATCCCGCCAGTAATGGATAGAGGACGCAGTTTTACGAGCACTGCATCTGTGAGGCTCGTTGGAATTATAGAGCAGCCACAAAGGAAAATGGTAGAACTCGACTGAAACACAATCCGGATTTATTGACCCTAAAGCTTTTTGTCGAGGCCCGTAAGGACACATAACTACTCGTATTTCGGATTACCTCATTTTAACAGGATCAGTTTCTTTTTGAAAGGTTTATTACGAGTTATAAAAAAAATTCAGCAGTTTACTCCAAAACGTAGATCTGAAACGCCATGTTCTAGTTTTAGTGTTGTACAGGAATGTATAGTATTTGAGTCCGTGTCACAGATTTTTAAGTTCTAATTAGATATATTAGGTGTTGTTGCTATTTAACTTTACAAACTAAATGTTTACAGTCAGATTAGGCAATTTTTAAAATATTGTGTTTCAAGAATACAATCAACATCAATAATGAACGCAGAATAAAGTTAAATAAATAAAAGATCGACTCTTCTTCATGGTTGATTAAATATCAATACATCATTTGGGTTCGTAAAACTTTGATTTATTAATAGAATTGCAATTGAAATGAGAACAGAGTATTTACAATAATATATTGCAGCCTCATTTTGAATTCTTGCTAACTGTGTTGCAACAGAACCTTTATACTTATCTTTAGGTTTTCCTGGTACGGAAAAAATTCACCTCCTTGTGTTTTAAATTTTTACAACCAATATATTCTATTGATATATATATATATATATTCTGTATAATAAAAAAGGATGTATTTTTGTATGTATGTATTTACGTTAATCTTTATTCAGAGTTAAGTGCGTGGACAGATTGGTACTAAAATTAGTACAGATATTCTTAAAAACACGAGAAACGGTACTGCGGGGGTTAGAAACCCTAGCATTAAGGTGGAAAGAATTATAATAAAAAATGTGATCATTTTGAGTTAAATTACTGCCGTGACGTCACGCGAGAGAGGGAGATGTTACTTCGCGACGAACAAAGAAAATAGTTTCTTTTCCCGTAATGAAATGAAGCAGAAGTATTTTCATTGAATAAAAAGTATAATTTTATCCAGTAATACTCCTTCGATTTATAAAAAATAAGTATACGAAATTCTTTATGATCCTTTCTGAAAATGTAAGTTAATTTCCTTGCCATATTAGTGACTCCCATATGGTGACTATTTGTTTACATTATGCATCTAGCAAACAATTTCATCAATTTAACCTTTCGTAATGTCTGAAGACTGAGGGGCCATTATATCCTGAAATACTCAAGGAATATATTTAAGTATTCTAATCGTAAATAAATTCGGAGGTATGTTTGTTGGAATTGATGCAATAAAATTCAATGTATTTTACAGCTGTTTAATTCATTAACTATCGGTCGAAAGTATGTACGGAACTAGGAACAGTTACATTTAGGTTAAATCAATTGGCTAGAGATTAATATAGAATTAAATATTTCTTCGGGTTTATATAAATAAGTACACGGGCAACACCGGGCACCAAGCTAGTATATATATATATATATGTGTGTGTGTGTGTGACAAGTTCGACGGCTGCTGTTTGCGCCTTGACTGTTGTGACACTTGCCCGCCGAACACGTACAGTCTCAAATATCTGTTTCGTAATTTTATGTTTTATTTCTTCAGTTGACAATCTTGTCTTGATGACTACAGTGATTTAATGGGATTCTAAGGTCTATATGAAGAGTTATTGATGAACCAAAGTGCGTTGTCAAGTGTACCAGGATATGTCTTTGATTGCTGGTATTTCATGGCTCGTTCAATTCGGTAAGATCATACAGGTATAATAGGATGTTTCAGAGTGTGAGTTGAGAGTTACGTCTAAATAAACAGTGAGTGTTTTTCCTTAGATTGAGCTGTTGTTTCTTGGATTTTATTTGGCTTATCCAAGGCAATCTTCGATCTAGATGAAGTCCTAGGTATTTCACCTCAGGTTTTACTGGGACAGGTTGACCGTATATTCCGACTTGAATATCGAGTGTTTATTTCTGTTTTATTTCTGAATTCGTAACTTGAATTTCCGTAAGTTTATAGAAGATGAAAATTAAGGATTTAAAATTCACAAGAGAACATACATTATCAAATAAAATACAGAATTAGATTATTTACAATAGAGTTTACTTTTAAGCTTTGGCCGCCAGCAGATTGAAAAATTTCACAATCATAACGAGACTTACACCGACTTTAATTAACCATAAAATATATTTGTCTATTTTTCTGCAGATTGTTTTACGTTTAAATAAATCTTTCGGACGTTTCATGTAACATTTCTGAGATTAACATTTTATGAAAATCAGTTTCCTTATCTTAAATAATAGTATTATCAAAATTGAGGGAATTTTTAAGATCCCAACGATGTTTTGTTATAGAAGAAGGTTTATATTGGGGATTTTTTACATTAGTTTTATGCTCATTAATTCTACCTCAGTCTGTCGATAGTATAGACAAAGATCACTACAGTTGATAAACGTCTACTAATTTTTAAATTTTATTGTTTAAAATTAATTACTGTTGTCAGTTATACGGGTCGTTAATTAAGTGTGTTATATTTTTAACAGTACTTTAATTAAATTTATTTTGACTTATGGCAAATTTATTAATTAATTGTAAAATTTCTTTACTTTAATATTACAAAAAAATATATTCACAATACATGTCACAAGGTTGGTTAATAGAAGTAGTTCGTCATTTTATGAATATGCCAGGAAAGAAGGCAGGGTTTAAAGTTTTCTCGACTATAATCTATTTCCTATTAATTCCCACTAATTGTGTCACTTTAATTTTAAACTTCTACATTAATCGATTGAAATCCCCGAAAAAATTATTTACTTGCTAAAAAATCACAGTCACATTTTAATTTATTTTAAACGTCGTTATCTATGTAAGAAATAAGGTTGTGTATCCAAGTCAGATATTTGAGTACGAATCTGTATTTTATTCTTTAATGTAACCTTAACTGTTTGAGAATCAGTTAATTGAGTTAATTACAATATTTTCAACTTGCGTAATAAGTTTAGTTCATTACATAGCTTAAAGTCTGGACCAAAATAGATTCTAGAGTATGATAATGTTGAATGCCGATACTCCAGCGCAATGAGTTAAGTGTTTCGTGATGGTCTACTTTTATCTCAAATTCCGTGTGAGCCTGAAAGAGCCGCCCACGCTCAATAGTTCGATAAGCCGTTAACTATCGATTAATTTGGTGGCTTCGGCCGTCGCGATTTTAGTGCCTGAATTGCAGCTTTGTCAGTCTGTCTCATAGCGAGCGTTTCATAAATCGCCGATAATCCCAGGTGTTCTAACATGCCCTTTGAACGTGTCACTGTCCACCCTCCCGCCATCGCCATGACGTTGCAAGTGTTTGATGTTCGAACATTGCTCGGCGAATCTCAATCGCCTCGCTCTTTATGCCTTTGTCATCGAGTTCGCTACCGAATGCATAAATCGCGAAAACTTAATATAGCAGTTAGGTGACGTCAGATTACAGCATTTTATGTTACGAATATTTTAAGCGTCCGAAAGAAAACTACCAAAATAGGTAAGTTATATGTAAATTATTTTGTCTGGCGACAAAAACGACGTGCTAATATTGAAAGACGAAAACGCAAATATCGAAATAACATTGGACAGTTTCGTTAAATTTATATTAACTAGACAAAGAAAGTCTCATTGATATTCGAATCAACATTCTGACAGTAAAACGTTCGTTACATAAAATAAACTTTTATATTCCTCTGCAAAATCAACGTGTTGATTTCCTCTCATTTCCTCACTGTATCCGTTACTTTATTCATCTCAGCTATATAAATCTAATAAATAAATCAGAGTGTTTATATATATATATTATTGTGTGTGTGTTTGTGTGTATGTTCCTTATACAAATGTACACCGGTGGAGCAAATTTCACCAAATTTCGTACACGTGCTCTTTGCGACCAGGATGATACACGTCTACCAACTCCAGGAACGGGGGTGGAAATATTCAAACATGTTAAAACAGCCGGTATTTGAGTCTGATAAATATTTTTAGGGTTCTATCCATATTATCTGACTTTAATTTCAATCCCGTACATCATGGGAACGGAGCACTCTTAGGGTTGGGGGTGGACAAGTGTTACAAGAAAATAACGCTTATAAATCTAGATTGGTGTCAAATCAAGTTTTATGGATATAGCTGAGTTTAATAATGACATTTAAATGGCCATTTAACCCCCAGGGGCGAGTCTACCCGGGGGTAGAATTTTTCTAACGTGTTAAATGGGAGATATTTGCGTGTAATAAATAATTGTTGAGGTCAATATGACGTTTATTATATATCTACCGATGTTATTTGTAAAATTTCAACCCCTTTCGGCATGAGAGCTAAGCACACATAGGGGTGGGTTGGAAATATTCAAACATGGTAACCAGTCTATACTTTAGGCAGATAAATATTTTTACGGATCAAGGAGATATATAAATAAAAGAATAATTTTATCAATTTCGACTAATTTTAGTTTATTGAAAATTCCGGAAAGAATATCCATAAAAATGCTTTAAATATGAATAGATTTTTCGTCTGAATATTTAAAACTTTTTTATCGGAATCGCGTAACTTAATAAATTTCACACTAAAATACCTTAACAGAAAAATATTTGTCCAATGAAACACACATCATATCTTTAGCTTACAGAATAAATAGAAAGCATAAAATGAGATTAGTATGAAAGTATTTAAATTATTTATACTACGGTACACTATTATTGTAAAGAATTCCTCCATTATTGTTTTGACTACACAATGCGCGAAGGTAACTATAGCACCTTTAATTCTTACTCAATAAGGCTTTTACTTCAGAGGATAGTGCAATGCTGTTAACTCATACACATCACTTCAAAGAACTATAACACGCGTGACCTATAAATGCGACAGTTTTCCACGCCTCATCGGCTGTAGGGTCGCAGCTTTCCCCTCGCCGTGCCTTGACCAATTTAGGAGGCAGCTGGCCGACTATTCCAATAGGAATAGTGGACAACTCTTACCGTATGCCCAAGGTCTGCGACCCCGGAACACACACCTCTCAAAACAGGCCGAGGTGCCTCGGCATGTGGGAACCTTAGTTCAAAAAAAAGAGAGAGAGAGAGACCTTTCCTGGTGTATAAATTATTTTTATTTTTATTTTTTAGGGAAACAGGCTACATGCATCAGGTTTTTCTAGGGTTTTCCCTGCATTTCTTTATGCGAATTCCGGGTAGGATCCTTAAAATATAGCCCGGGGGCCCTAGTTAACCATTGGCTACCTTCCTCTACCCTTCCGCATCCCCCCTTTCTAATCCCTTCCTATGCTATTAAAGGGGAGTTGCCTCATGTAGTCTGTTGCCCTAAAAATTTTTAAAAAAAATCGAGGCACGGAGAAGGGAATGCTGCGTCCCCACAGCAAACTCCTCTCTCGCTATCGGAAGAGCGTGGAACAAGTACCCAATGCCCGACCTACCCGATGCAGGTTTTTCTAGGGTTTTCCCTGCATTTCTTTAGGCGAATGCCGCGTAGGATCCTTAAAATATAGCCCGGGGGCCCTTGGCTACCTTCCTCTACCCTTCCGCATCCCTCCTTTCAAATCCCTTCCTATGCTATTAAAGGGGAGTTGCCCAACGTGGCACGTGGTTTGTCCGGTTCTGACGGCTCTTGAGTCTTTTGAATTACCTGTCGAAAGCAACAAGGATTGCAGGATTGAGTGGTTTTTATTTAACACTTATTTTGTCTGTTAAATGGATTTTTATTTATCTAACTAGTATAAATTTAAATTAAATGATATTTAAATGAAATTTTTATACAGGTTGTTATAAACTCGTTACAAACAGAAACATAAAGATAATTTATTATTTATTCTTTTCCGACATTTTTAAAAGCCTGAATGAAAACGCATCCAGGAGTTAGGATAATTGGGTCACTCATAATATTTTTCGAGTGCTAGCAAACCAATGTCTATTTTAAACGATTTGGTACAGTTATTTTTAGTTTATCAGACTGACTGTTTTCTTTATATAGAATAGTGGAACATCAGTACATTTTGCAATTCCACTCATTTTTACATTAATTTCAAATAGAGGGATAGCCTGAGAAGCCTGAATTCATCCTTTGACAGAATAAATATTTTTGGGATTCCAAACGAGACCGTAACTTTTGTTATAACAGCTGTAAAAAGTCAGTGCAGTGTTCTCTTTCTGTTTTGACTTTTGCGATGTCATAAAGACTCTGAATATGGCCCCATAACCTCATTCATTTGCTATTTGGTTAACGTATATAAGAATGTAGCTTTTTAATAGTCGCCTGCTGAAAAGGGAAGGAATCTCTAGAATTTAAGGGAGACGAATCATTTCATGAGACCAAAGGACCAGAGTAACCGAACTTGAGTTGTTATTTTCTATGACGAATTAAAAGTGCTATTTGTGCAATAATTAAAGAAAATAAGAACTACGACAGCGGGCTCCGGGTAAATACCGTGTAATAACAAAACTTAATAAAATTGTATCGAGTGGGATTATTTAAACTGTCTGGATATTGAGTTAAAAACTAGATTTATTTCTGAAACGTTCTTTATTGAATCTATTACAAACTCTATTAATTTGAAACCTATTACGTTACGTATGTGACCATTTTTTATGGATTACATTTAACTATATTTATAAATATTTTTGTAATTGTTTAGGTATTTTGGGTTTAATTGTTTCGCGTGTTACCAGAAGATAGTGCTAGAGCAACGGCTGAAAATGTAGTGTATCATTTTAAGTTAAAAATGAATACATTATTTCACATTACAGGCCGTCATTAATACATGTAAGATGCATTTTAAAACGAGTTACATCAGCTATAATTACGTGCTTCATCTGAGAAACAAAGATTATGAGGTACTATTTGACATTAACATCTTGGTTCGTTTCATTTTTACATTATATAAATACAAGCGTCGTAAGTAACTGTATTATATTTAGAATTGTTTCAAACTTTTATTCATTGGGTTTTCAAACGTGTAAAATAATTTAAAGTTAGTTAAGTAAGCATGGAAATATTATGTACAGCAGAATTTCTATACAAATTATTCTTGTTTTTAAAAAGAGAACAGAGATTTAAATATTATAATGTTATTAATTTAGTCGTCAAAGGAGAAATGTCATGAGAAGTTGCTGAAGAACTTCATGGTTTTTCTTAAATATTTGTGCATAGATGTGCAACATCTGAGACTGAAAGTTCTATCGGAAATATTATAATGACGACCAGGAGTTAGACACGCCCAATTCCGTGAAATTATTACAGGACGAGATTGTCGTAATGATCGTATTAATTTGCTTTTTTTAATTCTCTTTGATTGGAATAATATGTTAGTTGTTTAGAATAATTTCGTTATTGCACTTTTTGATAATTTGTTAATTTTTATTGTGTACGCTGTGGTCAATATTGTTAGCAGATCGCAAGAAGTATCGCCCGTGGACACCAGTAACTATCAATTGTTCAAAAACGCAGCGGCCAATATTAATGGCAGACCCCAACTCTCTCGCCACGATTCCTGCCTGCACGCCCCCGCTCAACCCCTACCAACTGAAATCTGCCGCCGAACTCTAAGATGTTCTAACAACTTCCCCACCTTCCAAATGAACTTTTACTGACAAATGTTCATCCTCTCCAGTCGTTCAAAGTTCAATTTTTTACCACGTAACTACAAAGGACATAGTCATGTCTGGTAACTCGGAAATATAACTTTTATCGCACGATATGCTCATTGTTCAAGTATTCTTCAAATCACATTACCCTTTATATTACGAAATCTATTTCAAACAATTCAAGTACCAAGATTGGTGCATATATTAGAATATATTGTAACAAAAATGGGATATTCTAGTCCCACGATATGGAGACAAAATGTAACAAAAATTACGAAGCTTACGTCCAGTCCTCTCAAATTTCAATTATGATTGGGCGCCAGATAATTTTTTTTTATGAAGAAACTATCGAAACTTAATATTTATCTACCAACTTATTCTTGGAGACATGATGCAATAGCTTATACTCAGCGCGTGGGTTTTCATCAGCGATATCAAGTGGACTGAAATTATAAAATTTGTAATTGATCCTTTCTGCCTGAGCTCCAGTCCGAGACTCAGCCCCGCTTAGTTTTGAACTCTCCCTGGAGTCTACAACTTTTAGACGCGTACGCTAAAATCGCGACGCAACTCAACAACGTCGGCGCAGCACAACAAATCACAAACGAAAGTCAACCAAAGCAAACGTAGCAAGACAAAAGGCCCAACACCTACCGATTGTCATGTTCCATTGTATATATATACGTCGCAGATGATACATAATTGGAACGAAAAGGCTTTACTACCACGCCTTGCTATCGTCTCTGGGTTACCTTGACGACGAACGCTGTTGATTGTCTGTAGGGCAAGTATCTTTGAGATTATATTTCATAGTGTTAATTGGGTGCTAATAAATATTTAAATAGTATTGAATACAGCTTAGTACTTATTTAAAGATAAGATATCGATATTAGCTAAATTTGGTGACCTCCGACAAAGCAAAAATATGAGTTTATCTCTAACTTCCTACTTCTCAGATAGAAATAAATTAATAAGAAAAGAAATTAACTTTGATTGACAATTAAAAGAGAACGAAATCTGACTCTATCTTTTAATTACGTTTACAATTAATCGTTAGTTTTGGTTTTGTTACTTACGTAGTGTCCAGCTGGTTCCAGCATTCTTTTTGGTTTCGGAAGTACACTATGGCAAACTTTTACACTGATTTTAAGATTCACAGATTTTACACTATTGAAGTCAAAATTGATAATCTCCCAGGAACTCGGATGATCCTCTTTTTTGTCAGCTATCTGATGTCTGCTTGCTTTATACAAATCCTATGATATTTTTTAGTCTTTTACCGCTTTGGACTTAAACTGATTTCCTTTCCTGGCTGCTACAGACGTAAATCTGCACTCCTTTGCTGGCTGCTGATAGACGTAAAAACTGCTAACTTAGCGATATTTACGGGGTAATACTTCCGTGAATGTTTTTTACTTTGTCTTAAATTCACAACTTTGTTTTATAATACATTAAAGATGGCTAGTCTCTGCTACAGTATTATTCGTTCCGTCCTCTGTAATGTCCCGCCACCAACTAACTCTTAGTGCTCTCCAGTTTTAGCGCGCATACGCCGTTTTTGACTTTCCGACAAAGAAACAGAGCTCGGCTGCATTGTTGTTTTGGCAGCTCCTGCCGCTACAATTAAATTTTATTAAAACCAATTAATGACCTAATTTATTGGCATTACAATATTTATATATACATATATATATATATATATATATATATATATATATATATACATATTAGATAATAACCTAAATGTGATATTGGTACGTATATATTATCTCTATTAATTTGTGAAGGTGTAGGCAGTTTATTCATGAATATTTAAATAGCAAAATAAAAGTTTTATGTTCTCATGTAAGGAAAATATATAAATATTTTCTTTATTCTTCTCCTGACTCAGAAAACATTGGTATCACAGGGGCAGAAAAGCTGAAGTTACCTGTACTTGAAATAAGTATATAAATATATTTATGAGTAACACATCGCAAAGCCCGGGGACCCTAGTTAACCCTTGGCTACCTTCCTCTACCCTTCCGCATGCCCCCTTTCAAATCCCTTCCTATGCTATTAAAGGAGAGTTTCCACTATGCCCCCCCCCCCCAAAAAAAAAAGAAGAAACTTAAGTTATGTGAAGGAAACCTGCGAGAGGATTCTCTCGTAGGTGAACCTTCCCAGAGAGCTCTGGATGAGGCTACCTTTGGGGGACAAGTAACAAATTCCCGACTTACCTGATGCAGGTTTTTCTAGGGGTTCCCTGCATCACTTTTAGGCGAATTTTCGGGTAGGATCCTTAAACCATAGCCTGAGGGCCCTAGTTAACCCTAGGCTACCTTCCTCTGCCCCCTTTCAAATCCCTTTCTATGCTATTTAAGGGGAGTTGCCACCATGTGGATTACCCTCATGTAGCCTGTTGCCCTAAAATAATAATAATGAACTTAAGTTATATACGAAACGGAAACCGAAAATTGACAATACAGTGCCTCTGATGTAGTATATTTTACAGCAGCGCACTATAAAGGATTTTCACTGTGAAAATCAGTATGATACTTATTTGGAAACAGGCCACTTCCTGACGTTAAGGCTTGGGCATATAACCACAGGTTGTGATTTTTAGAATTGCTTGTATTAACCGTTTGCCATAGTATTATTATTGCATTACATTCACGTTCCAAAATATTTTTGTCACTGAACTGGTATTAAGAAAATGTGCGTTGTTTGTAATTAAAAGATATAGACAGCACCATTGTGAATCTCACATGATTAGGATAGTTGCCACTAGAGTCAGGAGCTTCAATACTTAAATTAAGTTTCTATAATTGAATAACGACAGTTACCATATGTTCTCTACACTTATTTGGATTAATACATAAATGAGTGCAACTCTATGATGTGGTGTTATTGATGGCAAAAAATATTTGTTCTTGCGTTCAACAGCTCGTCGATAGTCGTCGTAAGATTTACAGTGTAATAGTTTTACTAAATTACTTAGGCTGACTACTATGCTTAATATATTAAATAAACTGTATTTATTAGTTAAAGAAACATTATTTGTAGAATTAACTTTTAAAACACTGTTATTTATAATATTACTAATATAAAATCAATCTCGGTGTCGGACATATTTATTAGTTCAAAATTGTAAATAATTAGGGAAATCGTACAAACGATTATGACGAAAACGTGTCGTGTCTTTAAATAAAAATTAATAAAACATTTTATAGTGTTCGTTAAAAGTTTTTTTATATTGTTGATACAAATTACTTAACAGCAAGTTTAATTGCTTACCAATTTTTTATTGAGTTTCTCTTGACTCATAACAGAAGGAAGCCGATGAAATAGGCACATGTGAACACATATTTAATGCTTCAAAACTGAATACTCAAGTGACTGTGTTTAACGATAAATTCATTTATTGATAGGATTTTCCCCCCTCCCTGGCAGTAATTTTTATTCTACGACAGTTTCTAGAATAATAATTATATATGGGGAAGTGTTTATGAAATAATGAATTACCTGTGTTATTATAAAAAAATAATTACCATTTATTTATTTTCGGCTTATACATTATTTACAGAAGTTACACACAATTTAATTAACGGAAAATGAAAATTAATTTGCGTAGCGTTCTCGGTTGGTACTGAATTGGAAGTTTTTGTTATTAATATTAATTATAATAAAAAATAAAATAAAGGTTCTAAACCCGTTGATTAAATGCCAAATAAAATGACAAAATCGTAGACTTGTGATATGTTATCGTGAATGAAAAAACAAATTTTATAAAATATTACAAAATATTGAAATGAGTTTACTTGAATTTTATACTACGAAACTGACATCAGGAGTCTGACGGTTAGGAATATTATACAAGGTTTTCAATGCAGTTTTATACATACCAGACATCGGATCAGTTCTCATATCACGCTAAATCTTTCACTTCGCTAATTATTATGTAACTATAACTACACTGTTTAATGTCTCTGAATGTTTCAAGAACAGAAAAAAAAGAAACAAAAAAGAAATTTCTCTATATATCTGATTGTTACAAAAAAAGGAAAAATAAACACAAAAAACAAATTTCTCTATATACGCCTTGATGATAACAATAAATAAACATTGAAGTCAGCTAAAACATCGCTCCACAGGCGCATAATGTTATTCAACCCTTGTCGAACTCCTCTGTACAATAAATTGTGGCAAGAAAAAAAGTCCTACAGGAAGCAAGTGGCGTCTTCAAAAAAAGATTCCAAAAATTTATAAAGAAAATTAATGTCAAGGATGAAGATCATACGAATATGTTACAAATAATTGAATCTGATTCTGGCTTACAAGAGAAAAATGACCATTCGAGATTATGGATCTGTCGCCTATGGAATCCGAAAACGGAATAAAAAGATCTAATAATTATATTAAGATGTTTTAGTAGACAAGATTGTTGCGAGTTAAAACATACATTTTATCACGATAAATTAATGAAGAAAAAATTGTTAATTAATTTTGAAATATAAATAAAGAATGTTGAGTCAAATTAAAAATAAAAAATAGAATCTATCCGTCATTCAAACAAGCATTTTTAAATAATAAAAATTTCTAATTGCACGAGATAGACAGCTTTGCGATTGTTCATCGCAGTTGTGGTAAATAAAAACAAAACCTATCATGTAACTGTTAAAAGGTATAACTATAATTATAAAATAAAGTTATTGTAATGCCTATTAATTGAGACATTAATTGAGAAATTAAAAAAATAAATTGTTTGAGAAATCTATTCGGTACAGAGCACAGCAACAATGTAGTCAAGTAATGTTTCCTTTGTCGGAAGAGGAATGCGCGCTCAAAATTGCGAGACGGTTGTTCAGTTGGCTGGAAGGTTTGGTCAAGTACAGGTCATATTAAAATAGACGAGATATTATTTTAAAAAGTAAAGTTAAGTAGAAGCAGTGAGCAGTCAGACTCGACAGAAATTGGTCGAGTTGAAATAGACAAGACAATTTCAAATATTCAAAGGAAATTTGCAGAGAAACATCGAGAATTAACAATCAACAGCTTTGATTGGTCCCTGAACAGTTTGCTCAAGACGAAATATTCACTTGAGCAGAACTACGAAACCTGCAAAACAACAAACAGTTTTTGGTGCAAATAGCCGAGCAAAAGTCAATCAAGAGAGGGAGAGACGAAAGGAAGATTATCCTGGTTCCTGATTTTTTATCTAAAAATATTAAATTTAGAATCTGTGAGTTCAAAATAAGTGCAAAACCCCGTCATAGTGCTTCGTAAATCAAAGGTAACCCGGAATGCTGGGCAGCCGTGAGTACAATTTACAATCAACCAAGTATGTAAACCTGATTAAAATATAGACGTCAGATTTCGTTCCCTCCTTTTAATAAAATTTGTTAATTAGAATCCATCTTTTTAGTTTAATTTCGCTGACAAGTAAATTTCGTCATTGTTAATTCATGAGTAAATATTTTCTCTTTTCAATTGGAATTTTTGTTTTTAAGTTGAGAAATTCACCATTATCAAAGTCAGTAATGACCATGAGATAATTTTTAAATTGTGTAATTGTGTTTAAAGTATTGAAAATAAATTTGTTTGTTTGTAAATTAAATTCTTTCATTTAATTAAAGCCTTCCTTTTTGTATATTACATTATGTTACGCCTACATAGACATGGGATGTTACAATATATATTTTTATATATATATATAGTAATAAACACCTTAATAGGGTTAATTAATGAATCAATTAACGAAAATTTATTTATATTTAAAAATTTATTGTTGATAAAATTTACATTGTATAAGATCTATTTTGCACGCCGAATTTTATCCAGTTAATAATAAATATTTTAATTTTCATTTATTAATTCGTGGCATTTATGAAAATGCAGTTCTTATATCATTACAATCAAATACGTCGGATCTCTATATCTCAGGGTCGCTACTGGGTTTGATAATTAGAACAAAAGCAATTAATAAACTGACAATTAACAATTCAAATATAAAAGGTTAACCTAAAACAATATGAAGATAAGTGAAACAGAAGAAAACTTAATGAAACGAAAACTGAACGAAATCTGACTATATCTTTTTAATTACCGTTTACAAATTTGTATAAAAGTTTTGTTACTCACTGAATGTCTGTCTGGTACCAGATCTCTCTCTTGTAGTTTGAAAACTTCCACACTAAAAAGCCATTTTTACACAGGCTCTACTCTTCATTGAAATTTTTTAATACACACGATTGAAATACTCGTCCTCTGCTATCTGGAACATAGGATGAGCCGCCCCCTTTGGTATGCTAGTGGATGCCGGTCTTCTCTATGCGAAATTTGTTCAATCAGCGTGAAGCAACCATTTGATTCACCGTGTGCAAATTATTATGTAAATCTCTCCGTAAAAATATTTGCTTGCTTTCATGTAAAAATACAGGAGCTCGCCATTTGTACTTTATATCTGCAGACTTTACCGTTTGTTGCTCTAGGTGAAATGACTGTATTATATCTCCCCGTTGACTTTTAACCGTTTCATCTCTCGTACGCAGATTTTAGACACCTTCACCTGTCATCGCCGATTCCAGACTGCCGTTCTCCAAGCGCGCGGTATTTTAGTTTCTATTGTTAAACAAAGGAAAAACCCGCCTTGACTGTCGGCTTTACGCATTCATACCGTTCACAATTTAATTATGAAAAACAATTAATGGCTTGTTTAATTGGTTTACAATATATATATATATATATATATATATATATATATATATATATATATGTATATATATATCTTACGTAGGCTCATAGACATTCTCATCGCCTACGCCTCGTTCTTCAATCTTCAACTCAAGTTCATTTAAAAACATACACCCTTTTCGTATCCTTATAAATTATTTAATTTCAGCGAGACTACCTCAACTTGACGTCACTGAATAGCCAGTAGTTCATCAGCGTCATCGAACTTCTTGAGAATAATTCGTTTATTTTTTTAGATTAAAGGCTTTTTAATTCATTTCCCTCCGTCCGAAGAGACACTATTATTTGGACCAACTGCTACCATTTAATTTTTCCGTTTTAAAATTTTCTTGAAAATTATCATCATAATGAATAAAAAATTATTCCGTGAACTTTGTAAAAACGAGATCTATTTTTTGTGAATTGATTTCAGGTCCTATTGTGTAATGCGTCAATAATCTCACACGTTCGGTTAGGTAAAACATGAGGTTCGATAGAAAACTAAATTATATGTATATGGATTATGGCCGTGTCGTCTACGTTTTTTAAAATGGCTGTTTATGAGAAAAAGCGGAATTTATGGATTCAGTTCGCTGCACCTCGCAGACTGCGAATTTTCAGAATTTCTTGAAATGTTTGTTGAGAAGATTAGTCTTTCATGGATAAGGGTAACTGCTAGGGGGTCGGCTTACTGCATTGCTTTATGCACTGCTTGAACCGCGAATTAATAAACAGTTTGCTTGCTTAAAACGACCTGGCTGCGTTGCTAGGCAGTGTAAAATTAATTTCTCGCGTTAAGCAAACCAACAGAAGCACGGACTCGCAGAAACCAGACGGTACGAGTACAGACGCGATATTTGCTTTCTGATTCGTCCTCACGTGAGTGGCCAGAAAACTTTTGCATCTGCGTACCTATCAAAATACAACTTACGCTTGCAACAAACATCTCGTAGCCTCTCAGATGTGATTACAATTAGAGACGAAATCTTATTAGAAAAACAGCTTAAAATTTGCACTCAATGTAATTTAATATCTTATTATAAAAACATGAAAAGGAACTTTAATCATCAGAAATTTTTATAATGATGAATCCTATATATAATTTAAGTTGACACCAATGAACGTAATTAGGTTAGACTAATTCAACTAATACGGCAGTAGACTCTTTTCTAACGTTATTTAACTAATTCTAATCACCCATTTGCAACACAAACCTCTCCGTCTCATCTGAAGATCGGTCGAACTGCAAATGTTTATCTGAATAATAATGTAACGTAAAAAATTTCCAACATATATAGTAGTTCCCCATATAGAAAATGACACGGAATAAGTGGGAATATTTAAAATGTTAGATAATTTTGTTCCGCTGGTAATTGCATCAGTCAAGGATTCTGTTTACAAAGGGATAAATATATCAGAAAACTAAACATGTTCAGTCGAATACGGAAGTGTTTGCTGAGGAATAATTAGTACATATATTTTTAATATGTTAAAGGGGGTGGTTTTCTAACATTGAATAATCGTTATTCCATAACATTATAAAATATGATCTCATACATTTATTAACGTTTATAATACATAGTTATTACAATTTTATATTATTTATTTATTTTATTAGAACTAATTGAATAAAAATGGACGGACGGCACACTAGCCGTAGCACAGTTTTGACTTCAATATTATTATAAAACTAGCTGGATGCCCGGAGTTGCACGAATTGCCAATTGAGACATCCATAACCCCGGATTACACTCCAATCTAGTTTCTTTTTCGCTTTATTTTAGTGTGACGGCCATCTACGCACCGTAAGGTAGCTCATTTTATGGCTTTACATTTTAATAGCTTTATTAATTAAATTATTTAATTTAAACTTTACACTAAATATTTTTGTAACAGTTACAAACAGGTTGAGGAACATAATGACTTTTTTCTTTTAAGATTTAAAGCTAATTAGTACAGTATATACGTGTTGAAAATGTCATATTGGACGACAGTTTGGTTGCTGAAACATCAATAAGTAAAATAAATTGAGTAAGTCCTAGAAGATTGTAAACAAAGAATCGCCATATTGGATGCCACAAAGCCTAACATAGTTCATTGTATAAAATAAATGCAAAAATTATGAAATTGAAAAATATCAATTTTGTGTAATGTCATTAATTTTCAACAGTTCACACTTGAATTTTTTCCCTTAGTCATTACACATTTAAATGAAATATGTGAAATCATAATGATATTCACACATAACAAAATATTTTCAAGAATCCCGCTTGAAATAATTGGTTACTTTTAGTAAATTTAAAATAAATTAAATCATAATTATTAACAAATATTATGTATTGCTTTTTTCCATCTCATAGCGCCTCCTCCATTACGTCTTTAAATATATAATTGGGCAAAATATGGCCTACTTATGCCATGTCAGCCATTTAAATCAAATTATTTATAAGAAAATTAGTTCCACGTATTGTATAACCTTTCATATTTTTTTATTATCTATTGATTGGGATATAAATTTACATATTATTCAATAAAAATATTTCTGCTTTATTTCATTACGGAAAAAGGAACTATTTCCTTTGTTTATGGCGTGGTAACGTCTCTCTATCGCGTAACGTCATGCAGTAATTTACCACAAAACTATCACGTTTTTTAATTACAATTCTTCCCACATTTATGCTAGGGGTTTCTCACCCCCCATAGTACCGTTTCTTGTGCTTGAAGAATATCTGGACTCAGTTCTTTGGGAATCTGTCCACGCGTTAAAATTTTTCTGCAGATTAACGTAAATAGATACTTACAAATATACGTCCTGTTTATTATATAGATATTTATTCTCGAATTGTAATTAATGTCATTGCTAAATACGTACGAAATTACTGATATTTTTAAAACTGGAAAACAGAGAGAAATAAGAAATACATATTTTTAAAGGCAGTTTTGTAAGACATCTGCGTTGATTGCTGTGGTGGAGATTTCGTGGCTTCATTTGTAATAATATCCCCTTCCTGATTGAAATTTATCTTGCAGGAATTGTACAAGGGACAGCGAATCGTTTGATGTAAAATGAAGATTGAAATATCCATCTATAATGAGTGGTATTATTATGTAATTTTCTCCCTATTCTTTAGAGCTTGCCTGACAGTAAATATTTATTTATTACAATCATGTTACTTTTATTTCCTAAATTTATTATAATTTGTAATTTGAATGTTAATAATTATTTACTATTCAATGCCTCAATCGTGTCGTATTTCTCATTCCCTCTCACACACTTCAGATTATGGACCGTCAAAACCACAACAAATTTCTTAAGGCATTCACCAGCTTGCTCACTCCAGTTCTCAGCCACGTAAAGAACTTTTATTTCTAAATTTATAATTATTTAGTTCACAAAAACTATAATAAAGTTGATATTCTTAAGTTACATGAAAATATTTTTTTATTGTGTATTTATTATACATAAAAAAAATTTTTTCTTACCAACGCTTTAAAGCATTCTCTCACCATATATATTTTTTTGGGTGTAGACAGGCTATGTATAGGGTAATACACATAGTGGCAACTCCCCTCTTATAGCAAAGGAAAGGGATTTGAAAGGGTAGAGGAAGGTAGCCAAGGGTTAAGTAGGGCCCCCAGGCTATATTTTAAGGATCCTACCTGGCATTCGCCGAAAAAATAACGGGAAAACACTAGAAAACCTGCATCAGGTAGGTCGGGCATTGGGTACTTGTCCCACGCCCATCCGATAGCGGGAGAGGAGTTTGCTGTGGGGACGCAGTATTCCCTTCTCCGTGCCTCGACCAGTTTTTGGAGGCACCTGGCCGACTATTCCAATGGGAATAGCCGACAACACTTACCGTATGCCCAAGGTCTGAACATACACATCTCAGAACAGGCCGAGGTGCCTCGACTTGTGGGACCCTTAGTTCAAAAACGGAGAGGAAAAGGCATCCCCAAAGGTAGCCCCTTCGTATCTCTCCTACAAGCTTCTGCCCTCGCAGGCCTTGTTTGAAGGAGTTTTTTATGGTTTTTTTTGGGTGTAGACAGGCTAGGGAAGTCCACATAGTGGCAACTCCCCTCTTATAGCATAGGAAAGGGATTTGAATGGGGGGATGCTGAAGGGTAGCCCTCGCAAGCCTTCAACTGAAAAACATTATCTACCTTTATTGTTTTTTTAGGGCAACAGGCTACATGAGGGTAATCCATGTTGGGCAACTCCTGCCTCATAAACTAGTCGAGGCACGGAGAAGAGAATGCTGCGTCCCCACAGCAAACTCCTCTCCCGCTATCGGAAGGGCGTGGGACAAGGACCCAATGCCCGACCTACCTGACGCAGGTTTTTCTAGGGTTTTCCCTGCATTTCTTTTGGCGAATGCCGGGTAGGATCCTTAAAATATAGCCTGGGGACCCTAGTTAACCCTTGGCTACCTTCCTCTACCCTTCCTCATCCCGCCTTTCAAATCCCTTCCTATGTTATTAAAGGGGAGTTGCCCAACGTGGACTACCCTCATGTAGCCTGTTGCTCTAAAAAAAATATTTTTTACAGTGGTTGTCCTTTCCTAGATATGATGAAATACTTCAGAAAAGCAAAACGTTATCTTACTGCCAACCATTACCTTCATGACTACCGTATTATTTAACTTATTGATTACTAAACGCGTTCAGATTTGTATGAGGAACATACCCATATATAAACGTCTAACTTTAGTTATTAGATTATAAACAGACCTATTTGAGAGTCTTTATAATTTTCTTGGCACGACTTATGGTGCGAGATTTATATAAAATGCTATATGAAACTTTCATTATATTAATTTTACTGCGATAAATTTTATTTCGTATTTTCTATTAAAGGTTGCAGCACTATTTCACGCCCATTAGCTTTAACATTATCGCAAAACAATAATCAGAGCTAGTAGTAATGCGGCAATAATTGCACTCGCACACATGTGTGCACAATAACGTCGTTCTTGTCACTATAAGTTACAAAGCACATGGCACAGCACTCAATATTGACATTCTATTACACAAAGCGGGCTACACCGCAAATCTCGCCAGAAACATTCTACGCTCGCAGCTCACTAGTCGAATTTCCTAAGGCACACTATCTTCATAATACCGAATAGAATTTGATCGAGAATTGCATCATTTGGGATACAAAGACCTCGTGGTTATTTACTCTGAATGCTTCATCAGAATACAGAGGTAGGTACACAAATATAGTTCTATATTTAAATTAGAAGGACTAAGAAATCCATACATCAATAGAATCATTGAACATCAATGAAATTAGAAACTTTTCTTAATTCCATTGTAAAGAAATTTTAAAATTATGGGCTAAAATATACTATAAATTTAATTATGTAAATCTTTTTTAAACTGTTATACAGTTGTTGTATATGGAGTACATACAAATTTTGTGAGCAGTAGACTAACAGAGAATTATCAAAATGAAAATCTAATTGCACATACCTTTTATTCCACACGTTATGATATCCCTTTGTACGAAAAAATGTGTATGAAATGAGATAATCGTGGTTTGGTTACTGCATACGGTTCACGTTACGAACAAAAACAATTCTTCTCCATGATGTTTCATGTTATCCATGAAAATTGACGTTTTCAAACGGGTAATTACTCAAATAATTAAAATCAAAAATTTTGACTACTTTCAACATCGTCCTTCATTTTCGGTCCTTGATTTTGTTGGAGGTAGTCAAATATTTTCAGCATAATGGATAATATACAGAAAATGTCCCTAATCATACGTAGAAAATAATTTGTGTATTGTAAGTAAATTTCAATTAATAAATTCTAACTTATGGCTGTGACACATTAATTTTATTTCTATTCATACAAGTCAAATTATTCTCCAATAAAATTCGGAAGTCAAAATTTTAGTTTATCAAAACCAAGTATTTTAACGTTATAGCTTTCACTTGAAATAAAGGTACATAGAATGACACACAATATGTGGTGTTTAATGAAATAAAATTTTAATTTTCCTCCTTATGCGTTACTTTAACCTCTTCAGTTGTATTTAATTAACAAAATATGAATTGATATTACCTATTAATCAGAAAATTCTTGACTACTTACTACAAAATCAAGGACGAAAATCTAAGAAGATGTTGGCAGTATTCAAGGTTTTTTTTGTTTATTGGTCAATTTAGATTAATTATTTAAGTAATTACGCGTTTGAAGAAGCCGATTTTCATTGACGACATGATTTTTTTAGGGCAACAGGCTACATGAGGGTAATCCACGTTGGGCAACTCCCCTTTAATAGCATAGGAAAGGATTTGAAAGGGGGGATGCGGAAGGGTAGAAGAAGGTAGCCAAGGGTTAACTAGGGCCCCCGGTCTATATTTTAAGGATCCTACCCGGCATTCGCCTAAAGAATTGCAGGGAAAACCCTAGAAAAAGCTGCATCAGGTAGGTCGGGCATTGGGTACTTGTTCCACGCCCTTTCTATAACGGGAGAGGAGTTTTTTCTGGGAACGCAGCATTCCCTTCTCCGTGAGACGACCAGTTTAGGAGGCAGCTGGCCGACTATTCCAATGGGAATAGCAGACAATTTTTACCGTATGCCCAAGGTCTGTGACCCCGGAACATACACCTCTCAGAACAGGCCGAGGTGCCTCGGCTCGTGGCAACCTTTGTTCAAAAACGGAGAGGAAAAGGCATCCCCAAAGGTAGCCCCTTCGTATCTCTCCTACAAGGTTCTGATTGCGAGAGAACATCCCTCGCAGGTTACCTGCGAGAGAATCCTCTCGCAGGCTTCTTCTCCTAGCAGTGCTACGGACGACATGATTTTTTTTTTAGCGCAACAGGCTACATGAGGGTAATCCACATTGGGCAACTCGCCTTTAATAGCATAGGAAGGGATTTGAAAGGGGGGGATGCGGATGGGTAGAGGAAGGTAGCCAAGGGTTAATTAGGGCCGCCGGGCTATATTTTAATGATCCTACCCGGCATTCGGCTAAAGAAATGCAGGGAAAACCCTAAAAAAACCTGCATGGTACTTGTCCCACGCTCTTCCGATAGCGGGAGAGGAGTTTGCTGTGGGGACGCAGCATTCCCTTCTCCGTGCCTCGACCAGTTATGAAACATTGAGCAGAATTTATTTTTTTCGTTACGTGAACCGTATGCAGTAACCAAACTACTATTATCTCATTTCATTCGCATTTAATCGTACAAAGGGATACCATAACGAGTCGAATAAAATGTATGTGGAATTAGATTTTAATTTTGATAATTCTCTGTTAGTCTACTGCTCACAAAACTTGTATCTACTCCATATTATGGAAAAAGCATTGAAATTTTGTGATGTGGAATATCTTTTACTTTACCATTTCCATTTGTTTACAAGGGACTTATGAAATATATCTAATTTAATTTATGTTCACCGAATTCATTGAATTCTTATTCTCGCGGAGCTAAACGAACCATTCAACTCTTCGAACCGAACAAATATTTTTTCTTCACAGAGATATTGATTCTAAATTTGTATTTCAAAGAGAAATGTTTTGAGGATTGCTTTTCGAGTTTCCAGTGCAGTTGTTTTTGGAATAGATCTGCAGTTACAAAATTAATTTGGACTACAAATTTTGTTTTAGTACAGTTGACCTGCAATTCTGTTGAAGTTTTAAATATGAAGAGTAAGTGTCCTTAAGAAGCAACGAAATAATTAAATTTAGAATTATATTCTGTGGATACATGAAACATTAAAAGCGCTCTAGAGGAAGTGGTATTGTTACAAAATGCATGAAACAGAGAGCTATGCAAAAGTTGATGTAGCCAAAGTTTTGGGTGACAGTGCGACGCGTATGAATACAGCGACGAGCACATAAATAATTGCTGTGCACACCGAAACGAAGAAGTGACAAATATAGTGACAATTCGTTTAACAATCGATTTTTAATAGATCACGTCTATGCAGACTTAAAGAATAGCAAATATAAATAACAAAATTTTAACATAATAAAATGAAGAGATTAATAGTGAACGGCCAGGAACAGTGATCTACAAACACGAAGCAGATTTATATGTGAAGGTAATGAAAATAATACAAGAAAAATCGTAAAACATCAAAAAGATAAATGAATTGAGGAGGTGTAATTTATTTATTAAATACGAGGAATTAAAATTAAATACATTCGGCTATTAACAATCGTATTTTATTGAATACAATTAAAAATATAATATTAATAAGCATAAATATATTTCTTAGGCTAATAGCGTTAGTTACTGAAATGAAAAAATTTAAGGCAATTAAATTAATAAAGCAGACGCTTTAGCCGTCACGTAACGTTATACTCTCAATCATTTCTCTCTTTTAATTACAAAACAACACATAACTTCCGTGAATACTGTCCGATAACTAGCTAAATACTGTCAAATTGGTGATGTCACAAAACATACCCTTAAAAATACCTAGCAGGGCTATGTTCGGAAATTTTCTACTCTTTAAATAAAATGCTATCACCTCTGTTTATCACTTCAATTAAATAACTGCAGGTCATCCACTATTTAGATAAAAGACGACCCTTTTGGTGGCATCTATTCCAAACAATGCCTCTAAATATTTTAGCTTTGTTCATCTATTACTACAAGTGGATTGCAATGCAGGCAGGTTTCTTCCGAAATTTCCGTGGCCATTATATTGCATATCATCGTGATGGTTTTCATACTATGAGAACTGATGTAAAAAAAATTAAAAAGTTGGCAGTTATGGATTCTCCAATAAACTAAAATGAAGAATATTGATGTTGAGTTGAATAATAGCGACATCGATATCATTTGTTAGAATTTTTTACGAATTTTCTGATGTCGAAGAGTCTTCTAGAAGGAATGGTTGACTTCAATATTTGTGTAGAAATAACTTTTCGTTTTCATTGTTAGAAGAGGGAATCAGATCTGACGCTTGTCAGTCCTCAGACAGTTCCTGTTATCGGATCTGAGTGTCGCAATTATTTTGTAGAGGAGCTTTGGATATAAGGACTGAAGGACAATGACCGTTGTTGGAACTAATATTTGTCGTTGGAATTTAATTGAGGTCTGGCTATCATATTTCCGGCATTGTAAGTCTGCGTAAACTCAGCTAGAATTAAGTAGTCGGATGCTAGTGGTATTTATTACACACTTCATGACTTTTTTTTTATGTCCAAAACGCGCTTTCAAATTCTCGTGTATCAGATAGAAAATAATAAATTGTTTTGTCTGTATTATTAAGAAGAAGCCTGCGAGAGCTGTTCTCCTAACCAGTCTGAACCTTTCTCGAGAGACGGAGAGGGCTGCCTTTTACGGATGCCTTTTCCTCTCTGCGTTTTTGAACTAAGGTTAGTACAAGTCAAGGCACCTCGGCGTTTTTGAGAGGTGTACGTTCTGGGGTCGCAGACCTTGGGCATACGATAATAGTTTTGTTCTCTGTTCCCGTTGGAAGAGTCGGCCAGCTGCCTCCTAAAGTAGTCAAGACACGGAATGCTGCATCCCGCACAGCAGAGCCCTTATCGGAAGGGCGTGGGACAAGTACCCAATGTCCGACCAACCTGATGCAGGTTTTCTATGGTTTATCCTGAATCACTTTTAGGCGATGCCGGGTAGGATCAATAATGATAGCCCACGGATCCTAGTAAACCCTTGACAACCTTCCTCTACCGTTCCGCATCTCCCCTTTCAAATCCCTTCCTATGCTATTAAAGAGGAGTTGCCACCAAGTGTGTTACCCTCATGTAGCCTGTTACTCTTAAAAAACATTCTTAACATGAAAATATTTCAATATGATTACTTTGCTTACGATAGGACCATATTTATTGGTTGTACATGTACTCAATTACTACTTATTGTAAAGAAAAAAAATTTCAGTCGATTATATAAAAGACATGAACAAGGAACATTATAACTGTGACATGCGGGACTGACTCCACACATGTTTCATTCCTCAACATTAAAGCTGTAAAGAAGAGCGGTAATAATCTTTTCCCAACGATTAATTCAATTACGGGATGAAATTAACGTTGATCGAGGTAAGTAGTAAAACGAATCATTGTCTCTGTGTGTGCGTGTGTGTTGGTTAGTCAAAGGACGGTTTACCATACCGTAACGTGTCAAAGCGTTTTCATGTACGGCTTCTTTACTCTGTCACGTTTCGATACTTGTGAAGTTCATTTACCTCCTAATCATTAATTGGTTTTCGAAACATGATAGTAATTAGAACTGAAAGGGTGAGTGTAATCTCTTTTATGATTACTAATTGCAAATGATTCCCGGCGTTAATTTGGTGGTAGCCAAAGCAATTTCAATAATTGCTAATTTGCATGTAAGCTAACTCGGCGTTAATCTGCTCAATTAGGAAATTATTAAGTGATGACAATCAACGGTTTTGTGGCGTTTGCACGTTTTTAGGTGGCGATGAAAGGAATCCAGAGCCGGTTGTTACGCTTCAATTGAACCAGCGGATCCATTATGCTTGAAAACAAACCCCCATCGCCTCCAGAATTTTAGCCTCGGTTCGTCACTCAAGCAGGACGTTAATACTTGTGATATTAACGATCTACACTGTTTCCAGGAGTTCTCTGAAATGGGTAATCAACTCACCAGGATTTATCTACTTGTTGTATAAGCCTCGAGTAACGTGAAATGGATTATCATGCGAACTACACTTTAATTAGCGATGTCAATGAAATTCTGTGTTCGTCAGAATCATAGCTTGAATGCTATTCTAACGTAATTATATATTAATTTTTTTCTAACATAATCTTGGTAGTTGCAAGAACAAATATCGAGACTTGGACTGTAAATGTATGTTTCTGATCCCTTAATATATTTTTTAGTTTTATTAACCCTGCCCTACTAATTAAGATTCTAAGTTTCAAGATCAATGTTTTTGTTGTTGTTGAAGTTTACAATTTACAACTTCCCCTTACTTTTTATGATAGTCGCACCTTGCTAGATCCACTTTGTAATTAAATACAACACTAGCTGAGACGCTGCAACGCTTATGGCATGATACACAACTTTCACTCATTCTATAAATTAGTGAATTTAAAAACAAAGATGATACATGTCAGTTGTAAAAATTTAAAAATTATGTTAAGACCAATCGTATCTTGTTTGATGTTATCATAAAAAAGTAATAATATTTATGTTAGCATCAAACAAGGTATGATGGGCCTTTACAACATTTATTAACTTATTTTTCTTAATTTTTGGTACGGCTCATCTTTGATTTTTATATCATTGGTTCTCAAATGTGTTTTCTAATCTTTCGACCATCTTAGTATCGTGTTTGATGTGGGTCGAAACTGTAACACACTCAAGTTTCAAAAATATTTTCTGTAATTCGTCTGTAAAGTAGGTCAAAAAGTATTTAAATATTAGCCTGTAGCGTTAATCATATTACAAATGAATATGTTATTCGTGAATTGTGGTATGAAATCATTAAAATGCTCATTTGTATATTTATGACATTAAAATTTTGATAAAGCATTCAAATCCGTATTTAATGAATGTACGTTCAACAAATCTCATTTAAAGGCAAATACTTTCTGTATTCAATTATTCTTTAAAGTCGACATACTGTAGCGGTTTAAATTTTTATCATATAAATTATGTCTCCTAAATCCAAACGAGGTTCTTTATTTTTATTTAGCACCAAAAAGAACTAATTTCCATAAATGTGGTGTATATGGATAATTAATTTTTAAATGTTTCTTAATTAATTTCCCAGAAAATATTAAAATGTAGTTAAATTCGAACAACTTCGGCAAACACTTCAAGTCTGAGGAAATTGTGTATTGTTTTCCCTAAAAATAACGAAGACAATATAAATACGCCTTTCAACGTTTCAAAGCTTTTTAACATGAATCTGAAGACTTGGTAAAAAATATTTCTTTCGAAAAATGACGTGTAATTTTATGGATTAAAAATTCATTTTCAAATTTAAAATGTGTTGTCGTGCTGCCAGATCAGTTTTCCAGACGATAATTATAGCAACCGAATGTAAATGAGATAATTCATTTAGATTACAAGAGCGAATATAAGAATAAGGGAAATTCTGGTGTTTTTTCGTTTATTCTATTTAATTTTTACTGCTCATCTGTATTATATACTTCATATGTTCTGCTTTGACTTTGTAACGGTTTCAACTACATTAAAATCTAAATTATTAACCAACTTTATCATATCAGTATCTTATTTACGGACAGCGGAGTTTTAGCACAATCCAGATACGATTATTCGAAGTTATACAAGTTTACTTCCGATTCATATTTACATTTAAAATTAAAATCTTATATTAAAACCAAAAACTACTTACTTTATGCTGATTAGTTTATTTATATTTGGTTTTTTGATTGGTTTTGGTGCGTCATGCTTTGATTTCGCTTAAGTCAGATTTGTGTTGACTTATCCGTTCGGGGTTTTTGCTTATTCTTGCAGAAAATTGATTTACTTTGAATTTGTCGATGTATTATTTTCTACTTTGTTAGTACATTTTAACGGAATATGATATTTACGAATATTATTGGTCTATTTAAGAGACGAGTTTTAAAAGCAATCGTACCGTCATCGTTCATCCACAGAACGTTAGTTTTAATTGACGCATTGGGTAAATCTATGAAGTGTCGACTTGTGTGAGACAATACACCTGTTTGCATAAGTAAACAGTGAATATGAAGGGCGGTGAGGTGAGACGGTCCTTCCTCCAGATTGCCATGTCAGCTGGCTGAATGAGTTTGCCGACGTGAGCAATCGCCTGTCTCCCGACTCGCACTCAGTCATTCCCTTCTCGTCTCTTCGCCCAGATTATCTTCTCCTCACGAGATATTTCTCCTTGTCCGGATAAAACGTGGTCATCACACGGCTTCTGTGGTCTGAGTACCAGGGAATAGCGCCGTATCGTCAACCAAACTAATGTTCCTTCTAGACTACGCTGATTCAGGGAATCGGTGTTTATCTACTATTAAATTTATTTTTGAAAATATTTACACGTATGAAAAATATACGGTAATTACATATTACTCGAACCTACGATTACAAAATTTCGTTCTGCAAATTTGTAAATCTATCTATGTAATCTTCTATGTAATAAAAAAAGGATGCATATTTGTATGTATTGTAATATTCACTAAAGATGGGCTTTTTAAATGAAAAATCAATTAAATTTACAAACAAAAGATTTTTATTGTGGCAATAACTCAAACAATTACAAAATTTATAATATTGAATTTCTCAGGGTCTCCACTGGGTTTGATAATGGACGAATCGATAATATTTATAATCTTATCATCAACAAATTGCAATTAAAAGAAAAAGAAATTTATTCGTCAATTAAACTAGAACGAATAATAATTGTGAAGGAAATTAAAAGTAAAAAGATTGACTCTGATTAACAATTTTAATCAAAAAGAGAACGAAGTCTGACGGCTATCTTTCAATTATGTTTACATAATTAAATGTTTCGTAAATTGTTACTCACGTCTGCCCAGCATTCCATCATACCTTTATTTTCGAGAACACTATTGTAGGTTTCACACAGCTAAACTCACAGATTCTAAATCAAAATTTTTATATGTCGTCAGGAACTCGGCTGATCCTCCTTTCGTCATCAATCGGTTGACCGCTCGCCGTAGGTGAATTCTACGATTCGTCGATTGGGTAGTCTTTATTGTTCCGGACATAAACCGAAACTTTTGCTATTTCTGACCGGCTATGGACACAAAAACTGCCTTTTGTGTGCAGGTTTCGACGTTATACTTTTATGAAAGTTTTACTTTGTCCTGATAATTGCCAACCATGTTGAATTCTCCTTCCAAAAACTGTTATACCTCGTCGAGGTCTTTCCGTGAACCGACTCTCAACAAATCTCCATACGAACGGAACTGTCTCGCAATTTGAGCGCGCATACGCCATTTTGACGGACCTTCCGACAGGAACTGAGCCGGCTTTTCTATTGTTGTTTCAAATGCTCCTGCCGCTACAAAGGATTTCTCAAACAATTTATATTTTTAATTTCACAATTAATGTCTTAAATAAATGGCATTACAGTATGTATGTATTTACATTAATCTCTATACAAATCTGTTCTGTGTAATAGGCCAGGAGGATGGACACGTTTCTGGGATTCACGAGGAATTTTCGACATTGACTATTTAGAAAAAGACGAATTATAAATGGAGAATATTACGTATTGCTATAGTAAAATTTCGGTAAAGGAATAAAGAAAAAATGTTCACATTTGGCGAAGAAGAAAAAGCTGTTTTATCCAGACAATTTAAAAGTGTAAATCTGGGAAGTTTATTGATGAATATAAGTTGTATCTGTGCCGTATTCGCCATATTCGTTTGTCTGCGAGTTTTTTCTGTTTCCTAAACTGAATATCTGGCTCACCGGAAAACACTTTTGGTACATTTCTCAAATATACTTCTTGAAAATTTTCTAAAGTTGTAGAAACTCTGTGAGAAGAGAATGGAACTGAAAGTTTCTAAAATGAATCAAGCCAGATAGATATCGATTTGTTAGTAATAATTGACTTACCCTGGTCTTATACCTTCGTCTGTATCCGTTTGATAATGAGGATATGAGTATATATTATGGAGACAATGTAACAACTGCCTTTGACGACGACCATAAACCCACCACGTCTGTATATTTAATTACTAACATCTTTTAACCACTAGAATAAATTGTATCATATTTTAGTACAATCATGTTACCACTCTGCGTCTTTCGCATTCAGTCAGTTCATGTACATTACTGTCTTTATTAAAATCTCTTGAATAAAGGATACAATTTGAAGCAGAAAATTTGTTATGATGAACAACTAAAGATGTAAAAACAAACATACTGGTATTTTTAAGTTCCTATAAACTAAAATAATATTTTGAATAAAGGACTTGAAATGTAAATCGTAATTACTGGAATTTTTTATGAATAATTTCTTTTTTGAAAACCGGGTATGCTTACAAACATTTCTCTACAAATGCCATTAATTATTCCTGGTGATGAATAGAAGAATTGGATACAGTAAACATTATGGAATGTAGTTACAGACCTTCTAAAGAGATCAATTAAGGAAATGTGTATCAGGTCCTTTTCAGCTGATCGGCACTGAGAGGAAATGACGCGCACGCACGCAGATGATGGATCACGTATAATTTATACAATATAGTGTCCTTATTCGTTGCTAAATGTCATGTAATAGGTAGCTAAAGACAAAGCTCGTTGTTGACAACTGTTATAACTGAGAGGTTAGCTTCTTATACCTTGAATAGCCTCACTGATGTACGTTAGTGACTCGTTGAAGGCCGTCGGTTGCAGATGCCGCTCTCCATAAAGCCATGCTCAAACGAGCTCGTGGCCTTGTTATCGCTAGGTACGTCCTGTCGTCACCAGCACGTGTCGCCCACACCACCAATAACCGCTTATTTGCAGCGAGCAATGAAAATTCCGTGACAGCCAGTGACACGGACTCTTCGCCAATTACTAGAGACTGAAGCTCCAGGAACAATATATGGGTTCGGAGAAGTGCTAATCCTGTAATTAGCCTCATGTTCCAAAGAGCCACGCCATTTCTTTAACTGGTTCAGACTCGTTTACTGCCTCATGAAAGTTTGCTGAGTACTTCACCTCAATCTATAGTTACAGCCGAACAAGTCTAAATGTTGTTCAATAACATAACTCATTACACAGAACGCTTGTGTAATAACCCTTTGTACCGTTTTATTTCTATTTATTTTTGTCTGTTGCAAAACAAAGAGGACACAGAGATCGTTTTATCAGTCTAACTGAAAAGAATGAGAATAGGCCTATATTAATTGGTAACCGAAGCGAGGAAATATAGTTATAATCTTTTAGGTAAAACGAGTAGCTCCGTCGTGATGATGAAACTTGTATAAGCATAAAAGGCTTACTTGCTGTTGGACTGTGCGTGTTTCGGCTGACAGCTGCGTAGCTGTACGTCGCGAGACATCGTGGAAAAAACTGCGTCAGGCAGATGACACGACGACACCAAGTTAAAAGGTTGAGTCTGCAAATATCAAAATTTTCCTGAAATTAATGAATAAAAGACTTCGAATAATGATGAAGTAATTTTTAGATCATTAATAAATGTAGGTATCGAATAACGTGTAAAATATTTAATAAAGCAGCTTATACGAGTCAGATAAACAATCTGTACTCTCCAAACATTTCATAATTTGATTGGCAAAATGCAAGGATTTAGACGTTGACACAAGGTTCCATTCCAGAAATATATGAGAAATGCTGCATATTAAATACGTCACAGCAATTAACGTACAAACTGATACTCACCAATATGTATGATCCCTTATCGTTAGGCTAATCCCTCTGATTTTCCATTGTCGTAGCGTTTTAGCTTTGATATTGAGTTGGCCAATCCAAATTGTGCGGCTCTTGTGTTTTTAATCTCCTGACGAAAGGGACAAAGATTCCAGAAACGTTTTGTGGTATTTATATCACTACATTTTGTCTGTAATTGGTCTATTTTAATTGTTTAGTGCCATGAAACAGTTCATTATATTGTAAAAATATTTGATTAAATAAAGTGAGAGACTTTTATCAAGAAAAGATGTACGTGCGAGAATAAGCTTCGAAAAGTTCTGCGCGTATTGCAGAACAGAGAAAAGCGGAAAAGAAAAGAAAATAACAGAGACAAGATTGGAGTGGGAAATGGGATCACACACGTCCCTAGTTAAAGTAAGTTTAAAGAAGATAAACGAGCTCGCATATTGGACGACGGGTGAAGTCGCGAGGAAGTTTGTGCGGAAGACTTTGGCAAGGAGGATAATCTGCAGTGATTCCACGCCCACCACACTCAAGCGTTATGGCTGCACTTTATAAATCAAACATTACAATGTAACTTGCAAATTCAAATAATTAAATATGTTATTGTCCTTTTTTGGGATAATAACGGACGCGACATATTCCTTTTTACGTTGACAGATAATGTGAATATAAATAAAAAATATTTTACTAATTCAATGAGGAGCATTCAAGATGAATCAAAGGTGACGTATTAAAGATTTTCATCGCCATATATCATTTTACGGTGGTCATCAGTATAGCTTTACTACAGAGGAAATACGCTCACATACAAAGCCAGAATTGCTTCATCTTATTCCTAATGTGACGACATTACAAAAATAGTGGTTAAAGACAAATAATAGTCTAACTGAAAATTTATTATTAGCAAAAATGAAAATGTGTGGAATTATGATTGGGAACAAAATAATGGGAAGCTAAACGTACTCTATTAATAATTCTATTAAGACAATCCGTTATTTTTAATTAAATTAAAACAGTCGGTAATTAAAGGACTACTGAATATGAAATGCTGTAGTATATTTAAAAACATTCAATGTAACTAAAATTAGTTTTAGGAACATTGAAATTAATTGTGAATTTGTATTAATATTTTTATATTATTATTTTTATATTTTTAAAAGTAGAACATCTGCGGCTGTTCTAAGGTCGAGGTATTTTGAGAATAAAATTTCCGAAGTGTATAGGAAATATCCATAAACTCAAACATCAAACTAATTATTACTTTGATCTATTTTATTTTAGTATTTTTACTCATTTATTAATTAGGACATTAATTGTTTGAACATAAAATTTAAATTGTTTGAGAAATCAATTATAGCGGTCTGATCGAACAAAGTGACAATAGAAAAGCAGAGCTCTGTTGCTTTGTCGGAAGGCCAAAATGGCGTATGCGCGCTAAAACTCAAGACGAGGATAGTTCAGTTGATGACTAGGATTTAACAGAGTTGGTTGGTACCGGGACATTTCGGAGGACGGAACAAGTGATACTAGAACAGAGACTAGCCGTCGTTTATTGTATTATTATTAGACAAAGTTGTGAGTTGAAGACAAAGTAAAACATTCACGAAAGCATTACATCGAAACTTGCTAAGTAAAAGCAGTTTTACGTCCATAGCCAGCCAGTAATAGTAAAATTGCGGTTTAAGTCCAAAGCGGTAAAAGACTAGCAAATCTACAAACCACAGAATTCACCTAAGGCAAACAGAATTCACCTAAGGCAAGCAATCAACAGATAGCTGACAAAAAAAAAGAGAATCATCCGAGTTCCTGACATCCTATCAATTTCGACTTGAATCAGTGTAAAATCTGTGAATCTTAGAATCAGTGTAAAATCTCGCAATAGTGTATTTTCGAAACCAAAAAGGGAATGCTGGAAACAAGCTGGACAGATGTGAGTAACAAAATAATGATTTATGTAAACGTAATTAAAAGGTATGTCAGATTTCTTTCTCCTTTTTAAGTTGTTAATCAGAGTTAATCTCTTTACTTTTTAATTTCGTCAAGTTAATTTCTTTTCTTTTAGTCGGCATATTGTTTAGGTAAATGTGATTTGTTTGTTAATAAGATTTTAAATGTAATTGATGTGTCCATTATCAAACCCAGTGAAGACCCTGAGAAATCAATATTTTAAATTTGTAATTGTTTGAAATTATTGCCACAAAATAAAATAAATCTTTTGTTTGTTAATTTTGATCTTTTAATTTAATAAAAAGCCTTCCATTTGAATATTACATAAATAGCTTCAACGAGAGGCAAATTCTTTAAATTAAAATTAAATAATTAAAGGCCTAATTGTTAATTATTACAATATATATTATATTAAAATTTCCAATATAGGCAATAAGTCGCAACAAACAAAAACAGACATTTTATTTGTTTTTTGTTTAATAATTGTTATAATTCGATTAAATTTAATCATTACATTATGGTCCTATGAAATAGGATTAATCGTAAGAAGTATAGAAAAGGTAATAAATTAATATAATTATTATTACACAATCATTAAATATTTTATCCGACATAAATAACAAAAAATAAAATTAATTAAGTAACCTAATCTGAGCCAGGATAATTTCCGCGGTCGTCCAGGTCTGTTCTCCTGAATCCTGCTAAGGATGTATATTTTCGTATCGGAGAAACTCCGTATATTTGATTAGGAAGTTTTTGTATTTTTCAATCTTCTGTAAGGCGATAGAAAAATTTTGCGAGTACTATTTAGGAAAGACATCTAAAAGCAAAGTTTTGAACTGTATTTGAGGAGTCGTTCGGAAAAAAACCAAATATATGTAAAAAAATTAATTTTTCATGTTCGTCGTTACTAAAGTTGAAAGAGGGGTTTTAATAAGAAAAAATTTATAGAAACATTTGTCCAACAAAATTTCAACTGCTGAAATATTAATTTCCTGCAATTTCCAGGTTGGAAATGTGATTACTCTCGAGTTAATCGTATAATTCTAAATCCACCCTCAAAACGCGACGAAGGCTGGAGAAACTTTTGAAGCTGACCGAATATACAGAAATATTCTGAGATTAATTTTGTGTATCTGCTAGTCTGTCGAGATGGTACCAAAAATTATCCTGCCCTCTACGTCTGAAGCACTGTCTCACTCCTAGCTTACGAATGATTCTCCTCCAAACTTCTCAGCCTGACAGCTGAATTCATGTGATTGCCGTCAATTGAAGGATCTGGTAGTTACAATGAAAAACATATGTTCCAGCCCATAAAATTTCTGTTGACCAGGAGCTTGCTTTCTCTCATTAGGTCTGTGGTAGGAACGATCCAGCATCGTAAATACACAAAAATAATGGTAATATTTAATAATCAAAGGCTTTATTGACCGGCAGAAAGTCAAAGTTTCGAATTTCTCGGAAAGTTGATCAAAAACGACATTACCGTCTAGATCACGAGGGTAAAGGGGTTGATGTTTTCACAGGTAGGGGATCGATATATATATATATATATTGTAATGCCAATTAATTAAGCCATTAATTGTTTTTAAATAATTTAAATTGTTAGCGAATAAATTAATTGTAAGCGGCATGAGCGAGGAAAGCAACAATGAGCGGCGAGTTCGGTTTCTTTGTTGAGGAGTCGCAATGGCGATTACGCGCGCAAAAGTATAATTAGTTTGCAGTCTACAGCGAGGAGCGAAAGATAAAAGTCGACGTCTACGATTAGCCACCAGAAGAGAGACATTGTAAAAGTTAGTCGAAGTCTACGATCAGCCACGAGAGGAAAGACATTAAAAACAAATATTCACCGAGATACATAGCAGTTGCAATCCAAGTTGATAAATAAATCAGTAAAAGACTAAAATCTGCAAATCGTGAGTTCCTGTAAGTAAGCAGTTAGTTGGACAGAGAGATGTTCTAACATCTAACCAACGATGAAGCAAGTGTTGCTTCATTATAAAGAACTTGAACAATTTCGCTTTGAGATGAAAACGACATCCGATGGCTGACCAATTACGAGAGGATCATCCGATTTTCCTGGGCGCTGAGTAATTGCATTTCGACTTCATATGTGTAGAATATGTGAGGAAATTTATAATCAGTGTAATAAAACTTGCAATGTAGTGTACTTTTGAAGCTACAAAAGAATGCTGGTACCAGTCGAACAATATGTGAGTAACAAATCTTTGATAATAATATTTGTGAAAAATAACTAAAACGAAAAAGTCAGATTTCGTTCATCTTTCATTTCTTTCATCTTTCATTTCGTTCGCTTTTCATTTAGCCTTCTTTCATTTATCGACTTATAGTTTCTTTAGGTAAATTTTAAACTGAATTGTTAATCAGATCATTAAATCATTTACTCTGTTAATTATCAAACCCAGTGGAGGCCCTGAGATTAGAGATATTAAATTTTGATTGTAATTGTTTGTAATTTTTGGAAGCCACAAATTGATAATAAATTATTTTGTTTGTTAATTCTTTTGATATTCATTTTAATTTAATTAACCCTATTTAATTGATTATTACATTAAATGTCACCACAACGTGGGGCAAGTTCTTTAAATTAATTATAGCCTACTCTTTGATTATTACAATATATTGTAATAATTAAATATACTAAGAATGTGGCGTTTCTAAATGAAAGAACTTAAGTGTAAACTATTAAATAAATTTATTAACAATTTTAAAACAAGTATAAGCTACACAAAATATTTGGGATCTCAGGGTCTTGAACTGGGTTTGATAAATGGCAGAATTTATATAATCAAAATTACATTTACTTTTTATGGAAATCAATGCGTCTGAACATAGACGAAATTTGTTGCGGAAGAAATAATACTAAAGATTGAATTTAAACAATTTTAATTTTATCAAGAATTAAGGAACTCATTTCATCGATAATTACATAACTTTTATCTTTTAAACACGGTTTATAAATGATTTTAAAGTTTTTCTCTACTTACGGCCGCCCAGGTCTCTTTTTAGCTTTTCGTGCACAATTTTGGGGACATCACTGATTCTAAGTACTCACAGACTCTAAATGTTCACAGGCTCTAATTGGCGTTGTTTGTTAGTTGGTTTAACACAAATTGGTTGGTTCTCGATGCTTTTCTGCAACCTGTATTTGTAGATCTCGTGACTTTAGTTGGAAATGGACTTCATTGGTTTGTCTATGGCCAGCATGATGAATCTACGCTCGACCACCGAATACACACTAGTTGCTCTGTCTCCTTCCCGACTGAATATTGCTTTACTTTTTAATATTTGAAAGCATGTTTGTGACTGGACCACATTCTTTCGTTCTGACTGGCGACTGCAAAACTTTTCGTCTGATCTATTCGCTGTCCGCTGCCCGACTGACTATTGTTCGTCTCGCAAATTTTGAGCGTGTAAAAACCCTCTCGACCGATCAACAATGCTTTCTTTGCCTTGCCGGTTTGTTGCGGCGTCCGCTCTATATCCACTAATAATGAGTCCTCTACAATTCAACTTTTCAATTAGAACAATGCCTTAATTACCAATTACTACAATATATATAAAGCTAGCGTAAAAGACTCGGTGGTGTTTTTCTTGTTAGATATGTTGACATGTTACCAATTTTTTGCTCTCACTTACAGTGAGTGACACTTCGTAGGGAAACAGGAACAAAAGTTTATGTTTATGTTTTTATGGAGCAAGAGTGGCAGCATGCAGGAAGACGGACTACTTGACTGAAGGCAATCTGCTTAGGTGAATTGTAAATGTTATTCGTTTCAATATTTACTCACTTCAAAACTTTTCTGTTTCATATAATCCGCAATATGGAAGTTAAAAAGATCGTTATAAATTGTTTTCCTACTACAGGAAAAAATTGTACATTTAAATTACGTTATTATTATTTTTATCCAACAGAAAGTTTAATCGATTTGTCAACAAATAAAAAATTCATTTATTCTGTTCATATACTACGATGTGTGACAATTACCTGTAGTTTAAACAAGCAAATGTTATGCGTTCCTCAATGGAATTTAAAACGATGAGTGTCACTATCCTCCGAACATTTATTCGAGTGTTTTAGTTGCAAAGTTCTCTTGTTGACTGGATTTAAAATAAAAATTATCATCAGAGTCGTTTCCACAATCATTGACGTGGAAACTTAAAATTACTCTCAATAAAGCCGTGAGTAGAAATTAGTGTTTTGTGACGGTCTGCCAAACAAGGAAATTCAAACTTCCAAACAAGGATATTAAAACTGGAGTGGTCATTTGTTTGAAATTGGCTTTCTATATTCAGCAGGCCGTGTTTTATGAGGCGTCACAATGAAGCTAATCTGTTGGAGGAAATTGGAGCGAGCGGAGTTCTTGCAGGAGGAATTCGGCTTGATTGGCGGCCTCCGGTAATGGCTGGACACTTGTCCGCGGCCACTTCAGAAAACGACCGAAACTTTGTTACAGCACTAAGTAAATACCTGGCCACGATAGCCCCCTGAATAATACACCACTGCGCAAGCATCCTCACACAGGTCCTCAATATTTCAGTTCAGTTCGCAATCAAGAGAATCTATCGACTATTAATAGTTTTCAATCGTCAATTATCAATAACTATTGATATAATAGATAATATTGATATTTACGGTACATATATATGCCGTTTTAAAACTACTTACGAACAGAAAATTTACCATTGACCAACCATTACGTTTTATTTAATTTGCAGAACAATTTTGTGGAACGCTGACGACGACGTTCTCATAAATTAACAACCGCAAATTCCTAATATTTATTTGATAATGAATTGTTTTATGAATAAACAGGAAGTGATAATGTGTATAGATCGGGTTTATATCGACGGGATTCATTATAGTTTGGTATTTTTTTTAACTGAACAACATAAAGTTGTAAAATTTCCAACACAAAATATATTTTTCACCTAACGAAACGACGTTATTTATACATGCTCGTCTCTCATGCCGAAAGGGCTTAATATTTTACAAACAACGTCGGTATAAAAGCTATCAACGTCATTAACACTGACAATTATTCCACGCAAATATAGACCATTTAATATGTTTGAAAAATTACACCCCCGTACCTAGGGGTGAAATGGCGAATGGAATGTCAGTGACATCCATAATCTTGGATTTGACTCAAATATTGGTTGTATTCGCGTTATTTTTCTGTAAAGCATCTCAACCCGCACCCGTAAGGGTGCTCCTTTCCCATGCTGTTAGGGGTTGAAATTATATGCATATCACATCGATAGAAACACTATGAATCTCTTTGACACAGAAAAATATTTATCCGGCTCTAATATCGGTCTTTTTTAGCATGTATGAAATATTTAACCTCCTCCACCCCCGCTCCTGGTGTTCGTAGATGTGTTTCACCCCGACAGTGTTTGTTCCCTCGTCGCAAAGAACACGTGTACGAAATTTGGTGAAATTTGCTCCACCGGTGCAGATTTGTTTAAGAAACATACACACAAACAAATCTATATAGAAACACTTTGTTTTATTTATTAGGTTAGAATGTACCCAGTGTAATATTGCCGTATTTGTGATTTGTTCGCTGATATCAAAACTACCAAGTGGAAAATGCTACGTCACAAATTTCAGCAAAAACACAGATGAAACATGACAATAATGGTAGTCAATGCCTAGACAGTAGAAAAGAATCACTTAAAATTATGGAAATTATTTCAATAGCCTTTAAACAAACTTTACTTAAGATAGTGGAAATTGTGCAGCAACGTTTTCAAATTTTACCTAAACATAAAACAGTGCTTCAAATCGATCATTTCTGAACAAGATAATAGAACAAGGACGGACGAAAACTTATGCAACAACGGTTGCATAAATATCCCGCACTACAATTACTAGTTGAACAGCTTTAAAAGTTATTGGATTTCTGAAATCGCCAACTGGCTGCGTTACGTAAATAAAACTCAAAATTATGCGGCCATGAACAAACAATGTAACACAATAGTAAAAAATATAAAAGAATAAACAAGTGTTCATCTGAATTGAAATTTTAAGAGAAAAAATATATAGTGAAATATATATTTTAAATTTATTTTGAATAAATATTGGATTTACTCCTATATTTTTATTTATATAAAATAAGGCTAATTTTTTAGAACAATTACAGTTTATTTATTACTCCGATTATGCATAATTAAAACAGCCGGTGATATAAATATATTATTAATTAATTAGCCAATAAACACACAAAAACTGTTAACATAAATACCACAAAACCTGTCTGAAAACCTTGTTGCTGGGATTACGCGTTGAAAATAATAAAAGCTACGAATGCAAACACAAAGGTTTTCAGAATCATTGCATGAATTTTTTTATTTAATTTGGTCAGTTTTTTTATGTAATAATAATATAAAAAGTTTAGTAGAGACATTTTTTTTATTTTCAGTCCGTGATATAGTTGCTACCGTTTTCTGGGATGGTGTTCTTCTTCAACGTCGTTTAACAATTTATGAGTTTTCATGACAAGTTTCGTGAAAATTTGGTACAGGTCGTGAGATATAGGAAGTCGTGTCAAGTGCGCAGGAGACGAAGGGAGAAGCTGCAAGGGTGCTTTGTTGGGAGTTCCATCTTGTGGAGAAACTGGAACTACGCAAACTACCATTCTTAAAAAAATTAATATATTCTGAAGAACGGATTACACAGACAGCGGTAAGGTCACAGCATATCCTGAACTGAACACAAAATATATTCATGTGTCAATTTTTTCGGCAAAATTTTTTCACTACGAAGTCGCCGTAACCAAGGTTCGTGTTAAACTGTGCTCCGGACAATCACCACTACAATTACAGGACACTGAGCCACTGCGCATCTTATCTTGGCACGACTTTGGCGATCTATACTTACTTCTGATCCGTTTCTGTCTTGGAATTTTAAATGTCAACCACAACCAAATAACGACCATATATTAAAGTAAATAAAATTCTTTCTCAAGGAAGTGTAGTTCTTTACTTATTGACTTAATAAATACCTTGTTTTATTGAAAGTTTAAAAAGTCAGGGTTAGATGTACGCTAATTAGAAAAAGAAGTATCCAATTAACAGACAAAATTAAGTGATAAAATAAATACCTCACATATTTTCTGTAGATATTCCTTGTTGCTTTCAATATGATGATTCAAAATCGCAAGAGCGGAAGAACGACGCATCGCATAAACAAATCAACGAAGTCAAAAGATTGCGTAAAAACGCAGATAATTGTAAATTATATTTAACAAATTAGAACAACTGCATAACATAAAATTTTTACTCCAACGTGACTTCTTCCATCATTGAATCAGAGCTCACAGTCGGTCTAAATTTTATTCTTCGTGCAGTATACACACGAATCCACTTGGACGCCAAATGGCAACACAATACACACTAATCTGTACGTCAATATTATGAAGCCATTTGATTGTTTAATTTGCCAGATAATTTAAAATTTTTATTCCAATCGGTTTGTTTATACGACTGGCAAATGGACTTTCTCTATAAAATCAGTTCATTGAATGGAATATATTTTGTTGTTTTCTGTTAATGTATGTATGCGTTTGTGCGAGAGGAAATGCGGACGATTGTATTATATTTTTGAGCTGGTATTTAATTTATAGAGTCTGGGAATAGAGACTATTGGACACTATTTATCTTACTTCAACCGAATCACATTCACCCGCTCAACATTAAATTACCGATTAAAATTTTTCGCTTGTTTTACTATCAACAGCTACTTTATTAGTACAATACAATTGTTTTCATGTATTTGAACAATAAAAAACATAAATGCTGCTGCTTTTGGATTAGGTGAGTTTGCCGAATTGGAATCTTGTTTATAAAAGTTCCCCAATTCACTACACAAATTAAGAACAATAACATTATCCAAATAACACCTTTGAAGTTTTCTTGAATCTATAAATTTATTTGATACAATTAGGTAAACTATTTAATAAATCAGAATCAAATGGTTTCTTTAATTTTTTTTTTACAGAGAATGATATATAATTCTAGTAAAGTATTAATTATTTAGCTTCTCTCTCCACGGATGAGTAGGAAATTATCGGCGAGAACATTCGAGTGAAAATTGGATTCTGTGGTTAGTCTCAAGACTATTAGTTACAGTGAACAAAATATTGGCATCAGTGAAACTAGTAGAAGGAACTGTACGTTAAAGTATTGAAACCAGAGCAACGATACCTTGCACCTGTTAGGAAGTTTGGTCAGTAGTTTTCATACGTTTTTCCTGTCGCCACAAAGCACCGAATCGAGCAAACGTAAACGATGATGAAATGTTTATTAAATCCTGACAACAGGGCTTCCCCTTTGAAACCTTACTTATGAAGGTTAAGTGTGCCTACCATTAAAACTTAAAAGACTACCTATTAATTTTCATCTTAAAAGCTTTAAAATATATACTTACCGACTAGAATTTATAAAAAAATTATCTTCTAGATTTTTATAGTCTATATTATAAGGGTGAGAATTAAAAAAGTATAATATAAATTTTCAATGTTAATTTTGTATTGTTATTGAATTCATAAAAATATAAAAAAATCAATTGATGCAAATGTTTAAAAACTAATTTAATACTTGTTTATTATTTAAATGCACTCTATTTTAATTCAAAGATTTTATTCAACGAGAAATGTATTGCCACTACGATAAATTTAAAAAAATCTTGAGAAAAATTCATTATAAACTGTTAAAAAAACTCTCCTGTCTGTTAAAAAAAACTAGGTTTTGCTGCAGAATTATTCGCAACTCTTGTTTCGTTTCTCTTCATTCACTTTATTTTTCTAAAACACATTATTCCTATTTAATTAATTATTAGTCATCGGAATAGTTCATGTTTTCGTCCGATTACCAGTTTTTTAGGTGACGTGAGTAAAAAGAAATTACTTGTGAGGTTTACTTGTTATAAATTATTAATATTTGAAATTCGTCGTGCGTTGAGCGACATTTATGTCAACTCTATTGCTCGGGAGTTTTTTATTTCAAAATTATAAACTCTTATAGTTTATTATATTAATATTTTATATAGATATTTTAATTATTAATGAAATATAATATCACATATTTAATTAATAATTAAAACTTGGAAGTACAAAAAAATATAACTTTTTCTTAAACAATTTAAAAATATTGATTTCTTTCCTTCATTTTAAATTTTCGTTAAATAAGTTATTTGGCAAAACTTTTGCGGATATATAAACGAATTTCTGTGACAGTGTTTATGTAGTTAAATTTTATTTGCTTACCTGTAACACTTACAGGAGAATCTGCGTGTCTGTTCCTCTGTTTACCGTCCCCCCCTCCCCCCCCCCCCTGTTTCTCAAAAGCCGTCTCGTTGTATTGAATATTTCTCGCTAAATATACTCCTACTTTCACTTTCAACGTCGCTATACCCCAGTATCACTAAAATCAACTCTTACTCTGCTTTTACATCATATCCATACACTTGTAGTATGTACTATTCGTGTTCCTACGTCTTTATATCTTCCACACTACATTCTGTAACTTTCGCCTTTCAAATTTTAACTATATTCAGTCTCCAACGCACAACTTATGTTTCTTATCCGCTCATTTGATTTTCCGCTCTCAAAACTGTTCCAACTATTTTTGCTATCCAAGGAGCTTCGCAGACAACTTAAAATTATATAGATCAAATTAGTTCACTCACGACGGACATTGACCAGCCACTGTTTCGGAATCTACCACACATATGTGTATAACGACTCTGTTCCCCAACTTCGTAACTTTCAACTGTTAATATCTGCCCCATCAATTTTTGGCTACTTGCATTCAACCACGCCATTGGCGACCCAAGCATTGCTTTTCGGATCGTTCAAGTGATTAGAAATACACAACGAAAACTCGGTATAATATTTAAAGGCATTCAACATTGTACCTCGTTATACGAGGCGTTACATGATCGTTCTATGACTGAGCCAGATGCATGTTCTGATTGTACCGGGCTGCGTCTGAAGACGAACAGGTTCGAGTATCGATCTTGAGCGGAGTAAGTTTCCCGGCTGTGGAATCTAGTCGACGCGGTTGCCATCAATCATTGTCGCCACCTGTCTGTCTAAGCGCCGCAAAACTTGGCTGTGTTGCGTGAGTGATTTCCGCTGTCAGAGCCACTTTGATAACAATCCGCCAACAAGGGAGAGATGAGGCGCCAACTCTAGGCGTTAGGTAACGTTCTCCAACAAGAAATTTTCTGCCCCCGTGTGGAAGAGAAAGATCATTATTACGTTAAACTGTCGGAGTGGAAATGTAACTCATTCGTTGTAATCTTGTTGAAGACTATAGTCACTAAGAAGTCTGCGGTTCACCACGATGCTCTATATTTATTATTCAGAGGTTATATAACACGGAATTATAGGAAGCGTAGTGAATATACCTTTCCAGAGCACGAAATCTGCAGGTCAAAAATTTGTGGGTAGTAAATCAGAGCTTTTGTATGACATCGGGTGAAATGAACGGAGTCTGCTTCGCAGGATTAACGTTGCATTAGTTGTATAAATACTAAATTCAAGTACTTAATATAACTTACTATATTGTGTGATGTACAATAAATAATAATATATATATATATATATACCACTGTGAACAAAAAGTAAGGTGAATTTATTTATAAAATATAAATACTGTATTTATTCTTCCAAATCAATTTCATCCCCTTCAAAGTAATCCCCGTCCGATAAAACGCACTTTTTCTAACGCTTTTTCCAGTCCTCGAAACAGTCGGAATAGTCTCTTTCCGGTATAGCCTTCAAGACCTTCTTCGATTCGGTTTTTATCTCCTCAATCGTGTCAAAACGGCGTCCCCGCATTGGCCTTTTGAGTTTGCTGAATACCCAGAAGTCGCACGGAAACAAATCAGGCGAATACGGTGGTTGCGGAACGATATGAGTCGAGTTTTTGGCAAAAAAGTCGCGAAGAACCAATGCAGTCTGACATGGTGCATTATCGTGATGAAGGAACCAAGAGTTGTTCGCCCATAATTCCGGCCGTATCAGACGAATAGCTTCACGCAAACGACGCATAACGCTCAAATAATATTCTTTGTTGACAGTTTGGCCCGGCGGAAGGAATTCATAGTGCACCACACCACGATAATCAAAGAAAACTGTCAACATGACCTTGTTTTCGATCAACTTTGCCGTGGTCTTTTCGGTCTTGCTTCACCTTTTGCGCAATATTCGCAGGATTGGTCGATAATTCAGGGTCGTATGCGTAAATCCAAGTCTCGTCTCCAGTAATGATGCATTTCAAGTGGGTCTGATAGACAGCAAAGTTTCACACATATTAACGCGACGCTTTTTTTTTTTCCAAAAAATTGAGCGATTTTGGCACCAATCGAGACTTGACGCGTTTGAGACACAAAACATTCTTCAAAATGGTTTGGGCTGAGCCAAATGGCATTCCAACACCAGCAGCGAGATCTCTAAATGTCCATCGACGATTTTCAAGCACCAAATCTTTGATTTTTTGGACGTGGCCCTCGTTGGTAGACGTTGATGGTTGTCCAGAGCGCGGTTCGTCTTCAACGCGTTCTCGGCCCTTTATGAACTCGTTGTACCACTTTTAAACGTTTTTTTGTGCCATAGTTTGATCACCAAATGCCTTCCGAAACATTTTAAACGTGTCCGCACAAGAATATTTGTTCCGCAAACAAAATTTGATGCAAGTTCTTTGCTCAACAAAAATCACCCATTGCAAAAATCAAAAAATTCACCTTTGGTTGTTTACAAAAACACGTGTAACTCGGAGATAATTAAACCTTTTAACAAACAGACGCTTGGCATATATTATAGACAGTCCTACCAACCAAGGGAAAAAAATTTACTTGCCTTCCTAATAACTGGGAGTTTTAAATGACAATTTCACCTTACTTTTTGATCACAGTGATATATATATATATATATATATATATATATTGTAGTGATCACCAATGATGTATCTAATGAAATAAATTTCTAAATTATTCTATTAGTAGCGTAATATTGTGGCCAGTCTACTGTAAGTAAGAGACTACCTTAAGAACTGCAGAGATTGGAGTGTTTCCAGTCCGTATTGTTATCGACGGCAGGGACAAAACGCGAACTCTGGGCGCGCCGATGTGTGATGTTGGAAATTGTGTGTGCAACATCAGTCTGCACGTAGAGGTCAAAGGGAGATGGTCGCTTTGGCAACAAGACTCTGCTAGTGGAGATTCTGTTTGCGGAGGGAAGTAAAGGACCTAATGTAGTTTGATGGAAAAGTTTGCGAATCTCCTTAGTAACGACGAGATTTAAGAAAAACAGTTCTGAGTTAGCTATTGATAAACCACAGAAAACTGATCGTCTGTGATGTACGAAAGATTGAACTGTTTATTCTGACTGACGTGTAGTGTATAAATTGTGTGCAACTTAATACACATTATGGTCACTTTTAAAGAAAAACTAACTTAATAAGTTTTGTTGTTAAAAATAAAATAATTAAATTTTGTGGAGTGAAGGAATTGGAGTGGTACGAGGACTGTAACCAGTTGTGTATGTAACATAATTATATAAATAAACATTTTATAATTTTTCATAGCGTCAGATTTTGTTGTAGGTAGTATGTTAGGAAAAGCTAAGTAAAACACGTTATAAGTTCACGTCAATATTGTTCTATTTTTTTTATAAATTAACTATTCATTCCGGTACCTGTAATTATTTTGAGGCCCGATAAAGCGACCCTACAGATATCAAGAATCTCAGAAATAAGACGTGGTGAAAATTTAATATAAAATTTTAAAACCAAAACATTCGATGTAATAAATTTGCATAATTTATATTAACTAATTACAATCTCGTTTTTTTGTCTAAACCTGTCAATAGATTAAAATTATAAAAATTATTGATGAATATAAATGTAGATTCAAAATGAATTAAATGAAAAGATATTAAACGTTAGCACAACACATGGGAAAGTAGCCTCTAATTATGTGTATAAATAATATTGTAAATGTAGCGTTTGTTCAATTGTTGGTCCGGCCAGACAGCTTTGTTGGCGAGTAGTCTTGGCTGCGGCGTGTCGAAAGAAAGTCGAGAACAGTCAGAACTCCGTGTAGATTGATCTTAAGCGTAGCAAGTAATTTTATGTTAATAGATATTTCAAAAGGAATGTTAAAGTAATTAAAGTTAACTACGAGTATATTAATTACATCGAGCATATTAAATGTTGTAAGAATTAAAGCCACGTGTTCTTCGAGCGTGTTACGTGAGTCACGCGTCATTAATAGTAGAATAAACGCAAACAAGTGATAGTAGTGAGGAAGTGAAGTTGATTGGAGCCAAATATCAGAGAAATATAAGTTGATTAAATATTTCAAGTGCTTTTAGCAGGGCCATGAAACAAAACGGAAGAAAGAAAGCCGCGTGTTCCATATCAACAAAGGATGACGACACAGATAAGAAAATACAAACTTTCAGTTACAATATTTTATTTATGGCACAATAAATGCCAATTGTTTTTTTCCCAGGGAAACCTGCGATTAGAAACTCATGCTTAACTAAAAACTTTAATAAATATTAATGGTATTCATTGTAAACAAATCTTTCATGATTGTAATTAATACTTTTATTTTTTAATGAAAATCAATGTTCTTTTTAATGGCGCCCATTCTGTAAATATAAAATGTCATTTAATGACCGACAGCCATGAGTCCTCTAATAAGGTGAAATAGTATTGAATCAGGTGAGATAATGCTCTTGTGCTAACATTCTGAGGAACCGCAAGCGCGAGACCAACAAATGGGAAAATGAAATACGTAATGTCGACTGTGCGCTTCAGCGAGAATCATCTATAATTGGTTTTTTATTTAATTAGGTTATTCATTCGTGGATAAGACAAATTTAGAAAAGTGACAAAACAAACATAAATGTAATAGTGAACTACATGCATTATAAATATTTGTGAAGTGTATATAGAGTTAACAAAATAAGCAGTATAATTGTTAAATTAAGCAGTTTCGCTCGACGAATGAAAAAAATATTAATGTATTATTAATCAAAATATGGAAAATATATACAGGAATGAATTAATCGTATATACATTATTCCATGCATTTGTGCGGTAGAATGTATGTGTATGTGAAACTAAATACGCTGGGGATTAATAAGACTAACTAAATGATATGACGCAAAATGATATACGTCATACGACAAATGAAAACTGTTAAAAATCTGGACCTGATAAAATACCTGTCAGTTATATGGTTACGACATTTTAAAAACTTCTACATAATTAATTTAACACAGTAAAAGCCCTAATCCGTTTAGCTCAAATCTCTGTATTTTAAAAATATTCTAACAGAATTAATGCGCATTATAATTTTACTTACTTATACTTAATTCGTCCTAGGCGTTTTTAACTTTCATTTTCACTAATTTTTATCCCAAAATTTCAGTCCGATAATTTGTCCACATAACTAGATCCTGAAAAAGATTGAACGATAATATGGACGAAAATTGATAGAGGACAACCAAAGTTCTATTTTATGATAGATCCAGGAATTTTTATTGTTGGTTTTTAATTATTTATGTAAATTAGAAGCGATAAAAGGAACTTTCAGAACTTACTGTAGATGTTTAACCAACCCGCCATATAAATGTATCATAACTCGAGACAAAGTACTTCACATTTGTACTTAAGAACCTGTAGAAGATATTAGGATATTTAAGATCTGAAAATTAAGAAGAAGTGCACAGCGTTTGGAAGAAAATAAATCCAGAATAAATCACTGGCAGTTACAAGAAAGAAATTTAACCACTTTTTGTTACCAGTGAATCCTTCCAGATCAGAAATCAGAACGGCACGAATAAGCGCATTAACATATATTGAGAGCAGTAATGTCAAGGAAAATGAAGCCAGTTTGTTTGAGAAATATTTTTGTAAAATTATGACGAGTGTAACAGACTAATTGGACGGAATGAGATATCTTAGGTGTCAATGGACAAACGAGGTCCGGGAATAAACAGTGAGCCAAGGGGAGATACGCGGACAAGAACACCATTACATAGGGAAGAGAAAATAAAAAATAGTGAATTAAATACAATTTATATGATGGAGGAAACTTCACGAAAAAATATGTAAACATTTGGCACCCTGGAAGTGGTTTGATTTTTATCCTGCGGTTTGCTATATATCATTTTGTCAAATAAATAAAGCGTTTTGTGGGTGTTTTACTTGAAGACAAAGCACTGAAACATTGTCTGAAACATCTATTCTCATTAATTAATATAAACGTTTATTCGTAGTTTTTCTCGTAGAGTTATGAATTTTTAATTATTTTATTAATATTATTAAAGTTTTAAAATTATTATTTTATTACAAACATTTAAAATTGAATTTTCTTGACCTGTTTTTTTTCTATATATCTGGTAATTAACTGAATCAGTATTTTAACTATGAACGTAGAAAAATGAAACATTTGTTCCCACATTTGTGATTGACATCAATTACATTTGTCAATCAAGTTAATGATGCATGCACTCGTACTGGTTTGGTAAATTATTACCCTGTTATTCTATCACCAAGGTTATTGTCGAACTTGTTAATGAATACAGTTGAAACTACAGCCACCGCCGGTTTTTATCATCATGTTTGCACTAACAACCTTTGCTGTATCGTGACAATAAAAGGGGTCACGATAAACGTGACACGAAACACGTAGTATCCTGCATCGCATAGTCGTTGCGTCGCTACCGCCTCCACCGTCCTTATTCATTTTTGCATTTCCCTTCCAGTCGCTAACAATTCGCCACTGAGCCAATCAAAGGCGGGTATGGTGGCACAAAACACCATTCCGCAATACGTTTAGCCCATTTGCTGAAAGCAAATTTTCATTAGCGTCCGTTTGCTTATAATTGGTTTAATGTTAACACGATTACAAAGTTTTTCTGAGCGTATTCTGGTGAATTATTTAAATATAATCCTGTTAGGCACAATAAAAAGGCCGGCGCGTTTTTGCATTAATATTCGAGCCGTCGTGGCTGTCCACCATGTCATATTTATCGTGTGATTTATTTCATTTAAATGGCAGACTGTGACGACGGCCAAGTGCAAATTGCGTTGTGGGAGGGACCATTGCATACCAATGGCCGACGAGGCTTCTCGACCCTACGTGGCCGGAATCGGGCAAACAGTAAGACAAATAACAAACCTTAAAAATATGCTGTCTTCGGTTGAATGAATAATAATATGACATTGAGTGTGTGAAGACTTTGCCTGGATCCGGTTCGACATAAAGTATTAGTGGTGTGACCTTTGAATATTATAAGGAACAGAGCAAATTCGGACTGCAAAGAAAAATCGACAATACCTTAGACAACTAACCAGACACGTTTGTGACAGTTGTAACGAATTAATATGAACCCGTACTGGAATATGAACAAGCCTTAGAAATATTTTGTAGTAGCGTCTATTTGGATGTTTTATTTTTGTTCGGGAGAAAAACATGTAGAAAATTGGTGAAATTATATTTTGAGAGAATAAAGTATTGTATAAAAAAATAGGTTCAATATAATACTTCAAAGACTTCAAAATTCCACCACCTTTCGGAGCCAAAACTATTCAGATATATTTCGTAATTCATCCCCTTATTTTGCATCGAAATAGGAAACGCACGATTCTCTACAAACTTCAAAATTATAATAAACGATTTGAAAAGTTGATATTTAACTATATCGCGATGTATATGTTTCTCTAAACAACTTAAATTCTGGAAAATGGAAAAAAAATATAGGACATTTAGTAGGAAATATATTAAGAAATATTAATTGAATATAATATAACAAACGCATAAATTTTTGGTCCTTTTCAGATAAAATTCGTAATCTAAAAATTACAAAAAAAAAATATACAAAATAAGGTATTTTATAAAAAAACAATGTTATAAATTCAGCTGCATTTCACTTTAAATATATTTGCAAGTCCCTTTTCGTTCTATTCCATGTGCCTAAAGCAGTTATCGTTTATTATGTTATAGATCTGTTTCCCAATCATCTATAAAATATCTATACAATAATATTGTAGAGAAAAATAGGAGGAGTAGCTAAGACAAATTTTAATTTGATAATTATCAATGTGATATATTATATTATTTAATTTTTAATATTTTCTGAGAGTTTGAAATATTGTAATATACACTAAAGATGTAAACATTAATTATCTTTAAAATATTATAACCAAAACAAATCACACTTAAAAGAAAAATAAATTTACTCGTCAATTAAACTAGAACGAAATTAAATTGGGAACGAAATTAAAAGTAAAAATATTGACTCTGATACACAATTTTAATCAAAAAGAGAACGAAATCTGATGGCTATCTTTCAATAACGCTTACATAATTAATTGTTTTTTTAAAAATTGTTACTCACGTCTGCAGCATTCCAGCATACCTTTAATTTTCGAAACACTATTGCGGGGTTTTACACTGCTTCTAAACTCACAGATCGTATAGCAAGTTTTTAAGCCAAAATTTTGCATGATGTCAGGGACTCGGATGATCCTTTTTTCGTCATCTATCGGTTGACCGCTCGTCTTAGGTGAATTCTGTGATTTGTCGATTGGGTAGTCTTTATTGTTCTGGACTTAAACCGAAGCTTTTGCTATTTCTGGCCGGCTATAGACACAAAAACTGCTTTTTCTTAGCAGGTTTCGACGTTATACGTTTATGAATGTTTTACTTTGTCCTGCTAATTGCCAACCCTGTTGAATTCTCCTTCCAAAAACTGTTATACCTCGACGAGGTCTTTCCGTGAACTGTATCTCACCATATCTCCCTGCCAACTGTACTCCTCAATATATTAATGCAAACGAATTAACAATTTGTTCCTGCGAACTGAACTCCTCAATATCTTAATGCAAACTGAACTGTAGTCTCGCATTTTAGCGCGAATACGCCATTTTTACGGACTTTCCGACAAAGGAACAGAGCTGGTTTTTCTATTGTTGATCGAAAAGCTCCTGCCGCTATAATGACTTTCTCAAACAATTTAGAATTTTATGTTGAAACAATTAATGACGTAATTAATTGGCATTACAATATATTAACACCATTATAATAAATTTAGTTTTGTTATATTGGCATTCATTATATGTCTTTATACGATGTTTTGCTTCTTGTATTAAAATCATTCACTTCTTAATTTCTCGTAGCTGAGTATTATCATAAACAACATTCATAACATGCAAAAACATAAACAAATTATCCTTTTTTAATCAACAATGGTTTTCTATTTCTCTATTAATTTACTACAGGAATTTGTTCCATATATCAATGATAAGTGAAAATAAGTAGATTAAATTTATTTTCTAATGTTTAGGTCTCTGAACTTTGACATACTTTATACATTCGTAGCTATGCTTAATTATCTTCAAGTACATTTTTCCATTTTATTTAATAACTACTACGTAATACTCAGAATATTGACCTATTTTTTTAATTTTCTTGTTCTAATACCAAATAATTTTGTGCCACTTTTTGGATTGCATAAAATGTATTTTATTCCAGCCATCATATGATGTAACATACATGTATGTAACTTTTTTAATGCAGAATTACATACTTATTTTGATGTCTTGTATTTACTCTTACTAAATTAAACTGTAGCCTGCAAACAGTGTAAACTGAGAAAATTGAGCCATCAACTTTTGAATGTCATTTATACCTATTCATTAATTAATGGTCCCAGAATGCTACCTTGTGGAACCCCCGTCTTTATTTGTCCTAAATCAGAATGAAAAGTATAAACTATTGAGTTAATAACAAAACGTAATTTTTAAATAGTATAAATGAACAAACAGTATCACAGAATCCGTTTAAAAGAGATTTAATAATACAGCAATTTAGCAAAACGACTTTTATATTAGATCACAAGAACTTACCTAATAATGTTAAATAAATATCCCCATAAATTAAATTAGATCAACGTTTCAAGATAGGAAATCAGAATATTAAATAAACCTGACATAGTATTATTCCGCCCTGAAACTTCGCTCTCTCAGAATTAAATAACTTAAAAGTTAAACGCTAAGCTTCTTTGTCAATCCATGGACGTAAGCCTCATGGGCGGACATAATTAAGAAACTTTTCTCGGGTAACTGCCTTGGATAATTGCTATTACAGTGCATGATATTTAATTGAAATTGCCGTAAAATTGTCAACAACAACTTTCGTTACCTGTTAGAACAAATATGTTTATGTTATGTTCCGACTAGTATTTTTTACTATTTGTTTGTTTCAATGGTAATTATGTGACTAGGATTCCCTGACAACCGAGTAGTTTGGACAAAGAATCTGAATGCTTCGGATATACTACAATTATTATATAATTAAACCATTTACTGATTTGGTTTTCAGAGCTTGGACTGTACATTCATGGATTTTAAAATGTGTTGGTGCAGTTGATTATTCATTTGTATTTGGCTATTCGCACATTTGTTCTATTTACTTCGAGTTACCTTGAATTAATTACATCGACTCGAATACTGTATAAAAATAACATTTAAAACTTGTATTGCTTAACGACTACAATAATAAACAAACATAAATTGATTGTACAACGAATTTTTGTGGACGTGTGATTACTATGAAGTAGATCTTTGCAGTCTTGATAAAGCTATAAATAAATAAAAAAAGGCACTAACAAATAGATTTAAATAGATTGAATGTATGAATCAGATAAATGAATTTATTTAATGATCAACTTTTTTGTCTCCATGTACGGTCTGAAATATTCTGTTTCATAAAGAAAATGATCGACTTACTTTTTAATAACTCTATTAAGATTTGAAACACTAATTTTTTATCTTGAATATACAATTTAATGTCTCATCTTCAAAGACACTGAAGAACTGTACGCTTTTATAGAACTGCCTATAATACATTGTTGTGATGAAAAATGCTATAATCTTTACTAAGACCCTCGTCTAAACTTGGATTGGTTTTATATATTAACTATCTGGGTGACCGGCGTTGCCCGAGTACTTATTTTTGAATTCTAATAAAACTTAGGGGCATCAATATTCACGGATTCGACTCCAATCTCGGTAGTTTTTGATTTACTATTATGGCATGCCCTTCCATCCCGACCCCTAAGGGTGCTCCCCTCCCATACCAAAAATGGTTGGAATTATACGCAAACAACATCGGGAAAAGCATTATCAATCACATTGATACAAAAAATATTTATTCGACGCAAATATAGGCTGTTTTAGGATGATTGAAAATTTCCACCATCGCCACCGGGGGACGTGTCTTACCACTCCACCCCTAATGTGTTTGTTTCCGGTTCTAAAGGACCACGAGTACTAAATTTGATCAAATTTGAACCTAGGGTGTAGATGAGTAAGCGGGATTTAAACTAACAGACACACGAACAGTCAATTTTGTTTATTAGATTGAAATTCAAAGGCCTCTGTTTTTAATTTGAATATTTTGATAAAAAAGGAATTATTACAATATTGTTGTCATTCGTAACTTTTAATTTTTAACATAAAACTATTTTCCAGCGTACATTTCAGAATTGGCAAACAAACATTTTATTGGGTAAATTTGTAATATCGCTAGATCTCCGTAAATATAAAATTTTTCCTTATATCGCCGGATAATATGAACGTTTCTATTAACAAACATTGGTTAATGAAATTATTCAAGCAAAAACACAAAGTACCTTAAAAAGTAATTGCTAATCATAGTCTTAAAAGAAAGGATTAAAAGTAATATTAATTTTCTGTAATATTCCACAGGAGAATTGAGAGCAGTAGAACACTGGATGTAATGAAGTGCTTTTCTCTGAAACTCATTTCGAGCGCAGGAGCGTTTTAACTCATAATCAATTATATAAATGCCACATCCGACGAAACTGTAAAGAATAAAATGGCTCATTATTGCTCCTGCGTGTAATTATAGCTGTAACTGATGTCATTATTCTTCTTAATGATCGGCAGAATGTAACCATCGCTAATGACAAAATCAATATGGTTAAAACAAATTGTTGGTGTCAGTTTGTAACTGAGCCGAAATTAACACCGACTCTTAAATCGGAAAACACAGAGAGTTCGTTTAATGTAGATTGCTATAAAATTAGAGAGGTGTAATGTATAAAGGAGGTGTAAAATAAACCGACGTTTGCATGAATATTGTAATTTAATACAGAGAATGTTATTTTCCAAATATTAAATTTACTTCTAATTTAGAGTATTATTTGACTTGTTCAATTCTCTCTGTGGAGAACTAATGGAACTAAGAAATGTATCTAAATCTACTTGAGATACAGAGCGTAAAAGAAAGAAATTCAAAACAACTCAAAGAGAATCTTCTTTAAAATTTTATTTTCCATTTTACTAAAATTACGAAGAGTATATAAGAGTTAAACTTTAATTGGTTTTTTATCAACATCATCAATTTTGTTTCACTGTATGTTGACTTGGAGATTTATCACGTGAATAGACGCACAAAAAACAGCAATATTTTCATAGTTACATTTACATTACAAACAAGGCTTAGAAAATTGTAATGTGTTACAACGTCGTAAAGCACACTTATCAATCAACTCGTGTCAGGTGCGCAGTAGGAAAAGGGAGAAAGTGGAGAGGAGCATTGTCGTCAGTTGGGAACTCCCCTTGCGGGGAAGGTGGAACTATGCCACTACCATTCTTAAAAACATTGATTATATTGTTGCAAACGGGATATACAGACAGCGGATAGGTCTTTTTTATCACATTTTGAACATATTATCTTTCAACTTTTACGGATTAGTTTATTGATGTACAGCATATCCTGAGCTGAAGACAATATATTTCCATGCGTCAATGTTTACAGAATAGTTTTCACACTAAGAAGTTGCCGTAACAACGGTTCGTATTAAAGAAACTGTGCTTCTTATCTTGACACAACTAGTTACTTATCTCCAGCTATACTTTGTGTGATCAGTTTGAATGTTGTTCCAGAAGTGTTGCAGTAACATTTTCTTTAAATTGAACATGGATTCATCGCTAATTTCTACGAATGTTAAATATTCTTAAACTCTTTTTTATGGATTAAAAATACAAACATTTTAAATAATAATTCTTATTCATTTCTTCAAGAACAGGACTATATTTTAATTTTAAATAAAAAATTATACACCTGATTCATTTCCTGATTTATTAAACATTTTAATTTTATGTCTAGTGTAATAATAATATTCCTTAAATGTCGAAATAGATTCGTAAAATAATATTATAAATTTGTATAAAGTGTAAAACGAAAAGTATGGTCAATTTCAAAATGATATTTTCGACATTATGTACGATATTAAATACCGAAAGAGATACTTTTAAATAGAAGTTGGAACGTTGAATAATTGAGGCATTTTTTTTTATTAAAAAGAGGTAGTACTTTAAAGGAATGTAGTGTCAATAGTTGACCATTAACAAGGTTTCAAAGGAAAATTTGAATAAAAATTAAATGTAAAATAATCAAATCAATCACTTAAATGAAAATGATTGAAGGGAATCTTTCTTGAATCGAGAACAAAAAAAAACTGTTTAAAACTTGGATAAATAAATACCACATTTCTAACCTGATCCAAATACAAAAAAAAATCCAGTTACAAATATTTCATTTAAAAAAAAACATTGGAATATAATGTGCTACATGCCAATTATAATTAAATACCAACACAAAAATTAAATTAATATTTGTAACTCTTTCAATTAATTTTTTTTTTCATATGTATCAGGTTAAAAATGTAAATATGCAAATCTGTGTTATTCATTTATCTAAGTTTTAAACAGTATTTTTGTTCTCAATTCAATATATTCTATGTAAGTTTAGATTTAGCGGTGTTGAGCAGGCAGTTTATAACTTTCACTTCATAGTCGTCAACTGCTACAACTTTCAGTGAATTTGAAATGAGGTGGTCGAATTCGATGTCCGTAAGGCGTGCGAAGTCAAAACAGTCGTAAAATTAGACGGGACCAGAATTAATTATGGTCGTGAATCGCGTCTCTGTGTTGGTGTGACCAATTTAATGATTGCTATGATTCACTTTAGTGTCTCAAAAACTGACACTATTTGTTGAATATTAGAGAAAGCGAGAGGCATCGCTTGCTCAAATAAATAGTTTATACACTAAAATTTAAAATTAATCCTTTTCTTTATACTAACCTCCATTTTCCTGTATTTTGCTTTAATAAGGGGGTATAATTAAAGGTAGGTGCGAGAAAATGTTTCACCACAATTCCTTTGAATGATCATGAAAATTCAATGTCATTGTAGGCACTTGTAGTTTCTTTGGTGTTTCATCAGTGATATGGATGGTTTGACGGAGTTTCACATCTCGTTTTATCCGTTGTCAATATCATTGTATCTCAGCATTTAGCACGTACATAATTATATAAATTATATCTAGTTTTTAGACATTCTCTGTGCACGGGAGTCTTACTATGCATGTCCATTTTCCATTCTCCTGGCTTTCTATTCCATATAATCCTGTTTTCGGATTCCACAATCCCAATTTTAAAGTATAATGTCTCTCATATTGAAGAATAACATCTTACTTGGAGATGTAGAACTTTATAAACTGTAGGACAACATTGGGACCAACGATAGCCCATTCTCGAGAGAAAAATTAAAGTAAATAAATGCAATTGTGTCGTATTTAATCGATGCTTACAATATTGAAAAAATACCTAAAATGTGCTTCTGTAATAAATAATTATGAAATGAATTACTCTTTGGACATGGATAACGGAATGCCAGACTTTTGTTTAGTGTTTTTGGATCCCTGTAAAGCACGCAGTCGCGGAGATTAATAATTGGTAAAAAAATATGTAAAAAAGATACCCTCATCGAGGAAGTTTTAGTAAATACAGTAAAGAACTAATCGATCCAATAACCATATCAGTAACAAGCTGTATACACGTACTTCATACGGGAATGAAAATATTGTGCACGGATCTCAACGTTGTACATTCGGCACAACGATTTCTTTACAATATTAACCAATGCCAAAGCTTGTATTTTTTCTCTGACAAGTTCTGAGATAATAGTTTTCTGTATAAGCATTTTTTTACTCCTTTACTCTGCACTGATATTCTTCTCGCTTATCTTGACATCCAATATTTTATTAACATACCAAAACCTGCTCCTCAAATATATAAGTAAATTAGAAAGACGGAGTTTAAAGAATTAATTTTTTTCAAATGGTGGATAACAAGTTAATACAGCCTCAATTATTTACTTCATCAGAGGAAAATTGTTTAGTCAGTTTTCTGTAAAGCGAACTAAAACCCTGATCAATCGATTAAAACAGGTTTTGGATCGTTCGCCTTTTAAATGGAAGTTTGATACTGTTTAAAACCTTGTTACATTTCTTCGAAATCGGTTCAGTCGTTTCCTTCTGAAAGCAAAAAATTCCACAATTTTGTCTCTGAATGGCGGATGGCGAATTCTATATCGTTAAAAACTGTGCTACGGGTCTGCATAACATCTATGTAAAATTTCATTCGATCGTTTTCTTGCGAAGAACGAACAAAGCCAGCGTGAAACACAGACAGGAATTGTAATAACATCAGGTACGGATCGCCAAATGTATTTGCTAGAAACACTCTAAACAATGTATAGACAAAAGTACTATTTTAATTAAAGAGATTACTCTCGTAATTGGTCTGCAGCAAGTCTGTAAATCGCCTGCATGCGACTGGTGATTTGTAAGCTCTGAGGAGTAGCGTCAATGAAGCAACAATTCCGGAGGCAGAACACAGCCTTCATTGTTTGGTCTGGATTTAATTTGGTGGAGCTAATTCTTGTCGCGCAGAATATAAGGGCAGATGATGCGACCTTTGTTGAATGTCGTCTCCGAGGTGGCGTTCCTCAAAGCTAACAAACTTTACCGTTCCTTTGTGTTAAACAAGTTCATTAACGTACTGCAGCATGCTGTCGCTTCATTACATACTTAATTAAGTTCCATAATTAATATGTCAACTCTATTAGAGAAGTATAACTTAAGTATTATTAAATCTGCGCTTTATTGCCATCACCTTCGTTGAGAGTAATCCCAGAGCTACAGATTCATAAGTACGGTAATAATGGTTTCGCTCATATTTAAAATTCTAAATTATCTAATGTTATAGTTTGCCATAAAAAATAATATACCTTTGGCCAAGAATCTTTAAATAAATATTATTCTGCTCTACGTTACAAAGAGCTTCGAAACAATCATTTGAATAAGTCGTATCTTCTGCAGTTCTCTTCAATATCACCCAATATTTCTGTTTCTTGGACTTCCACTTCCTATTTCATAAAATTGTTTATACAGCAAGACGATATCAGCTGTGGAGCGATAGAGTACATACATTATAGTTTCGTTGGAGAAAAGTACGGAATGAACCTAAAAGCAGACGCAATGTGCCAACCATCGCAAATAATCGCTCATTTCAATAATAATGGGTTGATTAAGTAATAAAAAGGGCGTTTAACATGCGGTTAATGACGCGCCAAATTTTGGGGTTTCACGAGAAGCTAGACCAAAACAATCTTACGATTCGAGACCACACAGGAAAGAATTTTCCCCTCTGATCGGAGAACTGATGGATGACGTTTCACCGAGGCGGGAGAACGTGATATAAATACGAGTGAAAAATCATTCGCGAGACTTTTTGTGAGATTTAAAAGTTTATTCTTGTTTGGATTATTGGCTTTTTTACATGTAAAACACACGTAAACACCGAACAGTACCATAAGATCACTGAGCTGAGAGATAATGGAATATAATTACGAGAAAAAGTTGCCACGAAGAGGAAAGCGGACTTTTCGACTTGACGAACATCAGCGCTGAGGACGTACTTATACCCTGAAAATATCCAATGACAGAATTCCAGGGTTACATAAGCAAACCTGGCGATCTTTAATTTATTTCACTTCCTTACAAAATGAAATTTCAATTGTAATACCGCGATACTCCCTGAGTTCAATTTTCATTTTTCATAATTCGATTTCTCTAATTTTACTAAATAAAAGCAGTGTGATGATTAAGAAGAAAAGCTAGTCATATGTAAATTTGAGAGTGTTATTGAAAACTGATGTCTGAGGTATTCCCATTTCTTGTGAAGCAACCATTTTATTTTTCTGTATTGAGTTGGTATGAAAGGCGAATGAAATCCGCGTTTGTTTTATTTCTAGGAAAGTCAAAATACGGTCCGTTTTTTCATTTTTCGTACCATTATTAGTTGTCTTACGTTCTGGACGATCACGTCCACAACTTCGTGAAAACTCTCATTGATCAGAAATGAGTTATTTCGTTTGATGAAACCTGAGAATTATTTTGCTTTTTGCCTTCATCAACGCAATTTCGTAAAGAATCGCATCACTATTTGTGTATTAGTTTTTCCCACGTACCGAAAGGAAAGAAAACTAAGAGCAAATATATAATATTGATTCAAATTTCACACTTTTTCAGTCAAATTTCTTTTAAAAAAAATAATTGTGTGTAATAAGATAAGGGCTATAATCTCTTCTGTGTGTGACTTAAAAATATTTTTTCGGAAATTAATGTATCATACAAAGGCAAACAGAAAACCAAATTACGTTCGAATTCAATGACAACAAGAATCTCTTTATAAATGAAAATTTCGTGATTCAAAAAAAATTCTTATTCTGTAATTTTATAATAATTGTTTCTCTTAGTGTTGAATAATTAAAATTATAATCAATTTTCTATTAATATCATGTATATTCATGTCAAGGCCTGCGAGGGCTATTCTCTCGCAGGCAGTACCTGCGAGGGATTTTCTCTCGCAGGCAGAACCTTGTAGGATTGATACGAAGGGGCTAACTTTGCGGATGCCATTTTCCTCTCCATTTTTGAACTAAGGTTCCCACAAGCTGAGGCACCTCGGCCTGTTCTGAGAGGTGTATGTTCCGGGGTCACAGACCTTGGGCATACGGTAAGAGTTGTCCGTTATTCCCATTGGAAAAGTCGGCCAGCTGCCTCCTAAACTGGTCGAGGCAGGGAGAAGGGAATTCTGCGTCCCCACAGAAAACTCCTCTCCCGCTGTCGGAAGGGCGTGGGACAAGTACCCAATGCCCGACCTACCTGATGCAGGTTTTTCTAGGGTTTGTCCTGCATTTCTTTAGGCGAATGTCGGGTAGGATCCTTAAACCATAGCCCGGCGGCCCTGGTTACCCTTGGCTACCTTCCTCCACCCTTCCGCATCCACCGTTTCAAATCCCTTTCCTATGCTATGAGAGGAGAGGGAGTTGCCACTTTGTGGATTACCCTGTCTACTCCCAAAAAAAAAGTATATTCAGATTAAGAAAATTAATAAATATATTTGTAAATTGGTAACGCACACAGTTTGATGTCCGGCTACCATCAGTAGTGAAAGAAAATTTTCTGTATAAGTTTTAACTAAGTCATGGCTTCTTAATTAAAGCGTCACCAAAAAATTCACGCGTTAGAAGTTAGAAGACCTTTTTGATTTTGAAAATATTATGGTTCATGATTGAACTGTCATCTATAGCATTCAATTTCTGCTGTTTGTTAATTTTCCATCATAATTTATTTCAAAAATCAAAATCTCAACGATAAAAACTTTCACTTATTGTTTAGTTGACACATATTATTTAATGAAAATGAGACTCTAAATGAACTTTTGACCACTCTCTCGACAAGGATTGCGAAACAAATGAGAGCGTAACCAACTTGGATTGAATTTGTACCAAAGAAAACAAAAAAATTCTTCGATTTTTTTTAGTTTTTTTTTTAGAAAATTACGTGAATGTAGTCCACATGGTGGCATTTCCCCTTTAATAGACAAAGAAATTTGAAAGGGGGAATAGTGGAAGGTTAATGATGGATTAATGGAAACAAAGAAGTCAATCGACTGGAGGATTTTCGTGTCCAAACTACTGGAGGATATCTCCTCGCCTGAGATACATATTACTGACTCGATTATTTCAGAACAGTAACTCTACGACAACTTAGATAAGGGTATCTTCATATCCCAGCTCTTAAAAATATATAATAATTCCTCAAAATGCTAAAATGATGTTTGTAAAGGACGATTCCCGTGAAAGAAGCAAATTAAGCTAAAAGTTTAGGTAAAAAGCAGGATAATTAATAATTTGCGCAATACTATCCTTCAAAATTATTTATCATGGTTAGATCTATAAATTTACGTTGAAGGGCTCAAAAGATGTAACTAGCTCAATGAGAGAACAAACTTGCAATTAATTATGGCACACGCTTTGAAGACCAAATCCACCGCAACGATTGAACATCGATCACTCAATTACCATTTCCTCTCACCGAACGCAGGTCATCATTCAGACTCAGAGTCGAAATTGCCTTGTTTCTGGGTCTCGGCAACTGATCTGATTTCAACCATGCAATCAAGTAAAAAGCCCCAGTTTAAGTGACGATGAATTTTCCGTGTATGACAGGAGTATTTTGGTTCTCATTTTTAGAAATGTAAGAATTAATGTAGAACTGAATATGTCAAGGCATCAAAGGAAATTAAACAATGAGCTGAGAGACATTATTTTCTTTTGAAACTGATGGTCGTGAGCCGATCCTGTCGATAAAAATAAAACGTCGAGGGTCAGACACGATGGCAATAAACTTTCATATCGAATACAAAATTATGATTGTAAAAGCGATCCCACCGTAAATGTTAAGCAGAGGAAGCGATGGGAAGAAATCTTCATTTAGTGAGACGTCTGTGACTGATTGGAGTGATTTCTTTTGTACTGTCGCTCGCGACGCTTTTTTGAAATCGAATAAAAATAAGGGTTGGTGGTAAACTGCAACTCAATTGTTCTTTCGTTAATATGGCAACCGGTCTTGTTCACCAAAAGTGAAGTGTACATCAATAGCAGAGTCTCGTTTCATTTACTGCAACATATAAATGTATTTCAATTTAATGTACTTCGATTAATTATATTTTTAATAGAGAGCGTAAGTTTTCCCGACGTATATTCTGTATAAAGAGTTCTCAGGTTTCCGGTCGGGTAACGTGATTAGTTAAACACAACGTTTCCATGGCTGACACCGTCAGTTCATGGAAACGTTGTGTTTAACTAATCACGTTACCCGACCGGAAACTCGAGAACTCTTTATACAATTATATTTTTATTGACTACTGGCCACTTAGAACTAATATAGAAATATAAATTTAATTTCCGTGGCTGGAAGGGGAAGAATTATTTGACTCGGATCAGCAAATTTCCTTTGGACCATGAAAAACCAGAAAATAGAATTTGGCCTTGAAATACATTTAAAAATATAAATTATTCTGCATATGGTTACATAAAGTATACTAATTAGATAAATAAATAGCCAAATAACCGACAAAGTGATAATATAAATACTACACAACGTTTGTGCAATCCTTGTTTCTTTCGCCAGGTGAATAAAAACGCAAGAGCCGTGAGAATGTGCAATCCACCCAAAGCAGGTGACATACGTAAATACCTGATGAAAGAAACAAAGATTGCAGAAACTTTGAGTAGTATTTATATTAACACTTCATTTTGTCTGTTATTTTAGAATAAAATACTTCTAATTCAGACGTAATTTTAATTTAAAAATATATATAGCGTTAGAAATTCCTCATCTGGCGGCATATGAAATAGCGGTATATCCGACAGGAAATCCTATATTTTGAAACGGGTTGCTTCTAAAGTTTTGCTATATAAGGGAAACAGAACTATATTAATCAGAAATAAATTATGTGGAAAAGTCATTCATAATTAACAGGTCGAACATTTATGGCGGGATACTGATTTATAAGTAGAGTTTTTTTTGTTAACGGTCAGTCAGTAGTAAAGTTTCCCAGCTTTCTTGAAACGAGAAAATCGAAACACAGATATAATTTGCGCATTTATATAGGCTATTAGAAGCCGATGTCTATGCCCAATTGAATACAACACGAAATACGACAAGATTCTCTCTCCTACAAATATTTAAATAATGTTTGTACCATATCATTTAGTGGCATAAACGATTCAAAGAATATTTAATTCCTCTGAATATATATATATATATATATATATATATATATATATATATGTGAGAGGAGTTTTCACTAGCAGAAATATTACAGCGCAACCACCAATAGTTACTCATTTGACAGAATAATTACATTATTCTCATGAGGCTTATTAAATTAAGGGCAATAAGAAGATGAAGTTACAGCAAAATGGAAATGGGTTCCATAGTTCGCTGGACTGGGCATTAATAAAATTTTCGTCACGATTACTTATATTTTGGAAGTAAATATTGTTCTAAACTTAGCAGAATATTATTTTAACTCACACTTAGTTTACAAAACACTCGTGTTTGCTTTTATTTTCATCATCTATGGTTTTAAAGGTACATGAGTGTGTTAGGACTCGTAATCTCCTTTTAAGAGCGAGCGTTGGCTAAGGTCGCGGAGGCAAGAATTGTTGGTGACACTGCGGCAACTGTTGCTGGCCGTCACGTAAAGCTGATTACGTCCGACACGCCCATGCAGCGGACGTGTTCGCCCTGGGCGCAGGCCCGCGAGGCCACGTGACATCAACAAGCCCGACGCGGGGCCCGACCTCGGCGCCCGAAGCCCCACGGACGCGGCCGAAGTCGACGTCGACGCCGAAGCCGAGGCGAGTGGCGGGCCAGTCTGCACCCAGGAGCGCGCCGGGCCGTGTGTCGCACTCGCGTTAGTGACAGCGAGGATTACGTCCGCAATCACCTGTCTGTCGAGTCGTACGTCAACACCTGCTCTGCCACAGTCAGCGAAAGGTTCGTAAGTACACACGCCGACCGTAAAGTATCTAGTGATAGAGACGTTTTCATGTTTCAGAAACTATCTTGCGGTTGGCACGTTCAGGAAGAGAACCGCAAAAAGATTTGCTTGATCAGCGGCAATGCTCGTTTTGATAACCGTTTGCGATTCTGAATATGTACAATTAAATAAATTCGTGTTGGCAGTCACTCTAGAACTGGAACGATTTGTGAACTAACACAAAAAATGAGTAATGCAATCACTTGTTTATATTTCTAGTGAAGAAGAAGAAAAGTATATTTACTCCTAAAAATCCTTTATTTTTATTTATATTTTAAATATTTGTATATTCTACCTGTCCGATTCTGTTGATATTCAGGAAGCACCATTTACTTTAAATTGGCACTGTAACCATTGAAAACCCAGCTAACAGAAAACGTATGTATTAATTTTGCTGCATATTTACTAAACAACTAACATTAAATACAGACAAATCATATCTTTTCCTCCACGTGCGGTGCGCTTACACTGTTGACAAGTCTCCTCAAAACGCATTTTTGAGCTCGTGGAAATACAATTATGCGAACGATGTTTCCTTCTTCGATACAGGAACGCTTGAGACGCAAAACTACGGGTCTCTCAAAATTGTCACAAAAACGCAGTGGACAATTTTTTTAAATAAATAACAATCGAGTGGTTTACGTTAAAAATAGATATAGGAAACGCAGTGCTCATTCTCCCGTTGAAACTACATTAAACCTAAATCTAGATTCACGAAACCGAAACGCATTAAGAATTCTCACGCGGAATGTCAACAATCGTCACGATGACAAAACATTATGTTTGGAATATACCGTATATAAACAGCATCGGAAATCATCTTGTGACGAACTAGACTGCCGCATGAATGATGTAAAAATACTTTCCAGAGTTTCCCCCGATTCCTGAATATAAAATTGCATAAATTTGTGATATTAGGTGTATTGATCCTCAAAGTTGCGTGAATATTTAATGTAAAACTCGATAAAACTGTTATGTTTCGTTTTGTTGACATAGTGATACCACATGATAAACACTCTAATGTGTGTTTTAATGGCGTACTACTGTAAATAATCTCTGTAATTAGCAGATATATTTGTTTTATTATGTTCTAGCAGACTGTCCACTTAAATTTTGGAACAATGTGAAAAATACCACTCTGTACATTATAGGGTGAAGTCAATCACTCATTACTTTTCCGTTGAATCGAAAAAAAACGTGCTTACAGGTTGCCAAAAGATAAGGTAAATGATCGAAATATATGTATTGGTAGTTATTGTGTGAAACGAACTTTTGACTGTCTACAACGTTGGAAGTTACTGGAAAGTTGAAAAATTTCCCAGCTGATATTTTAATTACTCATAGTAAGTACCTTTGCCATCATGCTGTAATAAACACTCAACAGTATGGAATTACTCGTGAGAAAACGATTATAAATTGATGACATTGTATATTTGTATGCAGTATGACTCATTGCAGTAAGATAAAAATACGCCATTCATACAAATAAATTAACAGATATAGGATGCAATAGTTTCTAATTGAAAGATGTCAGTGAAACTAACATAGGCTATTCTTCCTCTTACTGAAGTGCTAATTTCAAATAAATTATATTTATTTCATATACATTATATGTATTGTACATCTTCTCCGTTACATCACAGTACTCTCAATAGTAAATGTGTGTTTTGACAAATCTGTCATTTCTGGATAGATAAGTGGATTTAAAATACGAATGAGTTTTATTAATAAATAAAAAAAAGCTACAATAACGAGATTAATCATTTCGATGTTATATTTTTTATTTCCTTCTGCGTTCAAGTAATTAAAGCATAATATGATTGAGATTTATCGTTCGAGCTATAAGTAATATTGTTTATCATTGTCGTTATTTAATTACGTCCGAGACTAATAAAACTTAAGAAACGGACGTCTTAGAAGTTGAGAATGTGGCTTTTATTACGGTTTCATAATCTTCTTGGTCGTCCTGTACTGTTTCAGTGGTTAATGTTCGAGAAACCTCAACTTACGATATAAAAATTACATATTCAATTAAAACCGAAAACACAGATTGGTCCAAAACAGATTATTACTGTAATTTTTTATCCCAGACAAATTAAAATAATTTTACGTAACTGTTTTGACGCACTAGTTAGCAAAATTTTGATTTAGTACATGGTTTTTACAATTAAATAATACCCCCGCCATGTTATGGATAATATTGTAATTTTAATTAATAATTAACAGACAGAATAGCTCTTGGAGTGGTGAAAGAGAATCGAGATATGGAATGTCTCCGAGGTCATAATGTTTACATAAAGCGTATTCAACGGTTCGTTGCCTAGCGACGGACGCTGCCATGAGCGAAACATGAATCGTTAGCTGCTTCCTGCGCGTAGCCTTTGAACGCTTATCTTATATATATATATATATATATATATATATATATATATATATATATATATGCGAACGACATTGTACACGTCTACTTGCAAAGTGCCTCCATTGGGGTGACGCTGAAATGTGATTACTACCGATAGATCGATTATGAGCTGCGACCGTTTTAATATCGATGAGTCACTTTATTTGCGAAATAGCTGCCGCGGCGTCACATCGGGATTACGAGGACAATTAAGGCGCAATCAGACGGTGAGAACTCTGCGCAGGAAATTAAGCGCTCGCCCAATACCAGTCACCGCACTAACACAATGAAAACGTCTTCATCTACTGGTATTAATTGCCATTTGCGCTAATTATCAATCTATCACTCGGAGAACCATAGATAATAAATTTTAAAGTTTTATATTGCACGCAGTTAATTGGAGGTACATTACATGTTTTTATTTAATTGTGCGTAAGTTCAAACCAGCTCAAATCTGATCAGTGATATGCTTTAATAAAATTTATGTCATTCCTGAGACTAAATTTTTAAGGCGCTATTTTGACATCTGGAAGTTTCGGACGCAAGTCACGTTGGGTTAATTGCAAAACACGCTGGTATTTAAATCGTGAAGGAGAAATTAAGATCCACCAGGAAGTGTTGAAACGCGATACTCTGCTGAACAATATGTGAAACACTTGCCTATATATTGGTCATGAAATGAAAGGTAAATGTTGAAATGGCCGGAAATAAGTCATTAAATGTCATCATTGTGTGAATAAACAAATTATATTTCACTGGCTAATTAAGGTTCTAAGTGCTAGGCATTAATCCAGTTTCATACCATTTTTTTTTTCAAAAACGGATTTATATGTTCCTTTTGAAATTTGCATCTATAAAATTTTTCATTTAAGCAGAGTTGAAGTTTCTTTCTACTATTTCATTGCTTTAATCGATTTTTGTCTTAGAACAGACGACAAGCGGCTTAAAATGCATTAACCAGTATTCATCATTCCGCCATAACATTATTTAACATGATACCGGCGGATATAATAACACCATACTAATAATCTTCAAATATATCGTACTGTGTGGTGCCCTACTGTTGACCTGTTGTGGTGTAGGGGTCAGCGTCATTTCATCCCACAGGTTCAAATGTTTATGACAAGAAACCGGGGACACACTGGCCACGAGTCACTACAAAATACACAATGTGTAATGTAAGAATGTGGGAGTGGCCATCCTCTGGGACTGATCGCGATAAAGGATAAAGGAAGGAAAGTCTGGTGTATTACTACTCCATGAACTTATTAATTGATCTAGTTGATATAGACTATTTCCCACAAAAGTACTGTTATAATGAAGATCATAGCAATAGTAACAGTTACTAAAAGTTTTACTTTATTAATATTTTTTTTCTTATTTCATACCTGTCCTGACGTGCACACATCACAACTCTGACGAGATCAAGGAGTCCTGCCGTCCAAGTATCGGTGATGAAATGATTGAAAATAGTGAATATTGTGGTTGTGTGTTACTTTCTACATTTACGTCTCCATCTGAAGTGCTTCTGTTCAATTTAAGACAATAATACTACTACTAATATGCTACATTAAAACTAAACTGACTCATTATGTACAAGTGTTTGTCTGTATTGTCGATGTGATTATTTTTAAAGTATTTAATTGGCTATCTTTCTTATTCATTATTTATCATTTATGTAACGTTTTCCCTTCCCTTTTACGTAATTATGCTTTGTGACTTGTGTATTTTCCAATATTTTTTTCCATTCATTACAAAAGTAATACTGCAGTCTCAAATAAAATTGTTTATTATAGACAGTAGCCGACTCGAAGACTCATGATCGTCCATCGCATGGTCGTGAAGCAAATCATAAACATATCAGGTACAATCTCCATTAATAAAAAATTACAGTAATAGAGTAAAATTAGTTCACAACTTACACTTCTTAAAAATCTGTATAAGAAGATGGCAATTTCGTGGAAGTAGTATTTTTAACTAATTATTACTGTAATTGTTCATTAATTGTGATCGTATCTGGAATTTTATGCTTTGCTTGAAAGCCGTGCGGTGGAAGATGACGACTCTAACAATTTTATTTGAGACTGAAATATTGCTTTTATAATTACTATCTTAATAACTAACAGTCTTTAGATCGGCAATCTTATTTTTTATTCATTTTAAAATTTCGTATTTATGTTTAATCGTTTGTGTATTTATTATTTTGTATTTTTTCTTGTATGTATTTTGCATATTGTTCTTATTTGTTTATCATTTATGAGTTTTCATATTTGTGTGTAGGTATTTGCTGTATTTTTAATATAAATGCATGTAATCTGCCTTTCCTCTGCAGAGGGCTAATGGAATCAAATCTGAAATCAAAGGCAGTTCCAGATTAACGAATGTAGACGACGTTTATTAAAATTGAAAATTAGTATTATAACTTGACCAGCAAGATATTGTTTAGTAGTTCGCATACAAGGTATCAGATCAGCTACATTGACCAAGAAAAGTCTATTTAATAAGTATATACGTATATATATATATATATATATATATATATATATATATATATATATTACTTAAATGGTTGACGCAGTCCAAAATTTTTGGAAATAAGCAAAAACGTAATATTCAAATTAATTTGATTCATTGACATTTTTTCTCGTGTTTGAATTTAATTTTGGGTGAGAAATTCATAAACCGTGAAAGTGAGGTTGTAGTGTACATTTGATAAACAACTAAGAGAAGATTTCGTTCTACGTACAATCAGAGCTTATCCAACTCCTATTTCATACGTTGTAAATCTTAAAAACAACAGTTAACGAAGAGTTGACATAAATAAATTATCTAAATGATAATTAATAGACACCATTAACGCTATTATTAGCGATGTGTTTAAAACATAATTATAGTTTATAAACTTGTAATTAAATTTTGAACCTTAGTAAATGTTGAATAAATTGCGTGCGTTAGCCAATTATACTTGCAAACTAAGCAATATAATCTCAGGCATGCTAATTGAGATGTAATACACAATTCCGTAACTAGTTGGAAGGTAGGTCACCAACTTTGTCAACCATCCTGAACGAGAATACGTTTTTATTCGACACATGGTTTCTATGTGATTTTAGTCACATCGTAACGAAAGCTGCGTAGTACATTGAATGTGGATTCGGGCCGAAAAGCTTTTATGTCGCAGGGCGCAGCTAAGTGCTCCACAAGTTTCTTGGGACTTCATCAAACCGTTCGCGCTACGCCAGACGGTAACGTGTTCCATGATACGCTTTGTTTTCTTTTCTATAAGCTTCTACGATTTCACACAGTACTGCACTAAAAGCGAACTAATATGCAGACCTACCATGCTAACAATGTAATTTTTAATATTAATAATAACGCTTTCAAGTCATCAATTATCTCGAAGGTTGGTGAAATAAATTGGACAATAACTAAAATACTAGATATAATACTGCATAATAACATATTATAATTAAATATGTCATAATTTATCTTATAATATATCAAGTAAAAATTAAGAGAAAAATTTATTATATTAGAGAATTTATCTAATAATATATCAAGTAACAATTAAGGAAAAAAATTAAAACAAACTTACAGTAGCTTATAGGTCATATGTCCGGTTTTGTTTATTATTTTATTTATTTATTCTTAAAAATTTAATTCGTAGATTTTACATTTGTGTTACCTAAAACGAGTAAAAATATAACTTGGTTGCTTGAAACACGTTGAAGGTACATTGAACCTTCTGACCTTATGTTCCTTGTTGGTGTATTTCTGAGGATGTTGAGGTGTGTTATATATAACCCGTGTTAGAGACGCGTATATGTAAACATGACTTTTTTTTACTGAACACAAAGCAGTGCTGTACGAATATCACTATGTAGCACTTTACGATAAATGAAGTAGTCACAAAAAAAATTCAAGTAACGATCCAGATGTCCGATATTGAATTGTAAATATTAAAGTTTAATTTGTACACGAGGAATATTGGCCTCATTGGCCGATAACTCTCTGTTATTGACTACAATCTTTAAACTAAAGATTAAATTATTACGTGAAAGTGGTGTTATTAAAATTACAATACTGAAAGTCTACGTAGAATTCTAATATATATATATATATATATATATATATATATATATTTATATTGTAGTGTTGGTGATTAGCGTCCAATAAAGAATACAAAATGTTAAACCAAAACAAACAATTAAAACAATAAAAACAAAAAAAATTATTACGAACAAACAATTGAATTTTTCACAAGTTATTAAGGCAAATAACTTTCAATTTACATTATCAATTAATATTTTACAATAAAAAAATGACTATTTCTCAATGTCGTTTACTGGGCCCTTAATAAAGAAATACTTGTTAAACAATTAAATTTTATGAAGTTATCATGGAATTAATTCATGAACAGATTATTACAAAGCAAAAAATAAAATATGATACTTTAAATTCTGAGCGACATCGGAAATCTGACGATAATATCTTTACTTACGAGTTTACAGTAATTTTGTGAACTTTTACCTTAATTGTTTCTGGTACTCAAGGAAATCGACTCTTTCATACATACACACACACTTGTTACACTTTGTAGACAGGATTTATACACTGACTCTAATCAACACTTTCAGTTTGACAAAATGATTTACAATGGTTGGTTCACAGTTCGTTTAACAAATCTCATTAGCTCGTTCCGAAGTTTGTTAACTGCTGGATGCAGTTACCTGGGCTCCCAAAATTGAAGAAAGTGGTTTAACTTGAGAATATAATAATTTAGACTCAGCACTCTAAATATTTAGCTTTCAATTTGCGTATTTATCTGCTCACATACTGCAATATGTAAAATGTTTTTATATGTTTTCGCTGTTGTGTTACATATATCCACACACTTTATGGATTTTATCCTTCTCGTCAGTCCACTGCTATATTCCCGATAAGACTGGCCTACACTTCGCGTCTAGTGAACCAACATCTACAGTACCAGCAAGCATAACATTCTTTCCCTATTCTTGTATACGACTTGTGTGTTTTTATGCCACCAACAATGGAAGTCCAAATTCTGTTCATTAATTATTTATTTCCTTTGAATTACCACATTATATATATATATATATATATATATATATATATTGTAATGCCAATTAATTAGGACATGAATTGTTTGAACATAAAAATTTAAATTGTTTGAGAAATCCTTAGTAGCGGCGTAGTTTCCAGAACATAGCGACAATGTACCCCAGCTCTGTTCCTTTGTCGGGAGGTCCGAAAATAGCGTATGCGCGCCAAAACTCAAGACGAGAGTTCAGTTCGCGGAAAGACATCGTCAGTGTATAACTGTTCGTTGGTGACAAGAATTCAACAGAGTTGGCGATTAGAATTTAACAGAGTTGGGTGGTGCCTGGACATTTCTGAGGACAAAGTAAAACATTCACGGAAGCATAACGTCGAAACTTGCTAAGTAAAAGCAGTTTTGTGTCCACAGCCGGCCAGAAATAGTAAACTTTCGGTTTGAGTCCAAAGCAGTAAAGACTGGCAAATCTACAGACCACGGAATTCACCTAACGCAAGCAGAATTCACCTAAGGCAAACAGTCAACAGGTAGCTGACAATAAAAGGGAGGATCATCCGAGTTCCTGACATCCTATAAATTTTGATTAGATCAGTGAAAAATCTGTGAAGTGTTTTTCGATAACGAAAAGTATTCTGGAACCAACTGGACAGATGTGAGTAACAAGTTACAAAATAATTAATCATGTAAACGTAATTAAAAGATAGAAGTCAGATTTCGGTCTCATATTAAATTTCGTTCGAGCTTAATTGTCAAGTAAATTTCTTTTCTTTTAATTGTGATTTGTTCGTTAATAAGATTTTAAATATAATTGATGTGTCCATTATCAAACACAGTGAAGACCCTGAGATCTAATATTTTAAATTTGTAATTGTTTTAAATTATTTGCCACAAAATAAATCTTTTGTTTGTGAATAATTAATTCTTTTATTTAATTAGCGCATTTAATTGATTATTACAATATATATATATATATATATATATATATATATATATATATATATTGTAATAATTTATATACATAGCTTGCATCTTTTTCACAATAATTCAAGATATGAACTATGTGGCGTTTTTAAATGAAAAGAACTATTACGTGAAAACTATTAAACAAGATTTATTAACAATTTTAAAACAAGTATTCAAATCACAAAATATTTGGGATCTCAGGGTCTTGAACTGGGTTTGATAATGGCAGAATTTATATAATCAAAATCACAAGAATTACATTTGCTTTATATGGGAATCAATGCATCTGAACATAGACATTTGTTGCTGAAGAAATAATACCAAAGATTGAATTTAAACAATTTCAATTTTTATCAAGAAATAAAGAATGATCTGAATAATTAAAGATCTCATTTTATCGATAATTAAAGAAAGATCTGACGTTTATCTTTTAAACGTGGTTTACAATGATTTTAAAGTTTTCTTTCTACTTACGGCAGCCCAGGTCTCATTTTAACTTTTCGTGCACAATTTTGGGGATATCACTGATTCTAATTACTCACAGACTCTAAATGTTCACAGACTCTAATTAGCGTAGTTTGTTAGTTGGTTTAAAATAACTTTGTCGATTCTCGATGATTTACTGCAACCTGGATTTGTAGATCTCGTGGATTTTTGTTGAAAATGCACCTCGTTTGTTTTGTCTGTTGACTGAAGACTAGTTCAGTTTCTGCATTTTTGATATAACAGCGTACTGGTTACTGGAACACTTTCTCGTTCTTTAAACTAGACCTTTCAGTCTTCACTGCTGACTGACAAAGATTGTTCAAGTTTTCGTGAATTAGAATTTTAATCTGTACATCTCGTCGTTTACTGCCCAACTGTTCGTTCCTTTACTCTGTTCTACTTGCTGTCCGTTGCCCAACTGTTCGTTCTTTTACTCTGTTCAACTTTCTGTCCGCTGCCCAACTGTTCGTTCGTCTCGTAAATTTTTGAGCGCGTAAAACCTTCTCGACCGATCAACAATACTTTTTTTGCATTGCCGGTTTGTTGCGGCGTCCGCTATATCCACCAATAATGAGTCCTCTACAATTCAAATTTTCAATTAGAACAGTGCCTTAATTACCAATTACTACAATATATATATATTATTGTGAAACTTAAAATTCATTTTGAAGTAAATAAGAAAAGTAAATTAGTGTCATAAAACTGAAATTTGTATTTATAGCACGTGATTTACACAATAATTCAGGTATAACAGTTTACTCAATATTAAACTTGCATACGTTGAGAGTCAAATAACGAGACTGATAATGTGCATTTGTTTATTCACCTGATTAGTATGATTACGGGTGGTGGGTCCATATGAGTCAACTCTCATTATCATACGTTCTTTTCACCTCTCAGAACGTTCCAGTACTTCACTTTCCGTCAGTCTGAGTAGAAACTCCGCCGGTCTGGATAGTACACTCGAACGATTAGACCGCACCTTCCTGAATGCAACGCGCAACTAAAATTTGATTCAGTTTGTTTACCACCGAGAGGTGGGAAGAGTGACATTATTTGGCACGAAATATTTCTTGAACATAACTGCTTTCAGATAGATATCAAATCTATCACTCCACGTCTGATAAAATTCCTTTTTAATTGATATAATAGGCTTTTTACATGACCACAAAACTTGTAAGAACTTAAAATGTATTATTGTAAAAATAAAAGTAATTTTTACTATAACGAATTCATTTGATAAAGTGCTCCATGAGAGTACAACATGAAGTGTAATATGTATCTATCTAACTATATATACATAGTGTACCAAATTTCCTTCATTCCAAAAATAAGCATGATCTGCTGAACACTGCTAGATTTTTTGTTTTATATATTATAACTTTAGCTACAGTAGTCTGAATGCATAATAAAAGGTTCAAATTATTTTTTTAATGATTGGAAAAAAAATTAGTTAATTAAAATTTGTTATTATAAGGAGCATACAGAACAGCAATAAGTGATCAAATTAAGTCACTTAAAAAGAAGAAATAAAGCTTACAAATGATCTGTCTATCAAAATTGTAAGGCATAGAAGAAATTAAAAATCAGCAGCAATCTGATAATACTTGATCGATTGTCTCTGGGGGAAGCAGCAGCGACGAAGGCACTCCAACATCTTCAATCTGCAGCATAAGTATTCTCACGGTATCGGATCCGGCGAGAAGAGCTGTCTGAATTAAGTAGGGCCATGTCAAAACGTTTGCCGTAGATCTGATAGTGATTCCCTCGCTCAAGACAATCATGATTTATTCTCTCGACCTCTATTATTTGTGATTTCTCTTTCCTCTCGTATGATAAAAAAATGGTAATGAACACGGGCACTCGGTACGCCACGAGCTGAAAAGTATTTCCGATTCAAGGCTCTGTTAAAGATCTTAGGGTCAATAAAATCCATTCACAAGACGCTTTCTGGGAAAGACGTAAACGGCAGTGATTGATTAGAAGTAGGAGAGAGTGTGTGGGAATTAATTAGTCTACTAGCACAGGAGTAGTAATTACTGATCCGTAAATTGTTTTAACAATGGATAAATAAATTTAAATAATTACTGTTTCATTAAAATTAATTGTTTTCTTTAGCACTGTTTTTTTTATCGAAGGATAAGTCATTATCTATCACCGTTCTTATACTGAAAATGAAGTTATGTTCCACGCAAGATTTGCTACCACATTTATCCTAGTTTACCTATCACAAAGTAAACCCAAAATTTATTAGCATAAGTAAAATTCATATTAATTATTGAAAAATATATCTGACATTCAAAATAATATAAATAAACAAAAAGACGGCCTTATGTCAGAAAATTATGTTTATTAACATATAAAATAAACGGCATTTCAACATTTTTAAGGACCTCTTCACGTTTTACCTATAATTTATAAAGTTATAACATAATTATAAAATTTTTAAACACTTTTTAAATTATTTTAATTTTACCAACAATTTTGGAAATTAAAATATTATTGTAATTCTTCGTTGAAATCTTTATAAATTATTATGTTATTTTTAAATTAATAAAGCCTGAAGAGGTCCTAAAAAATGACGAAACGTCGTTTATTTAATGTGTTGTCTCTGAACAAAATTTTTTGACGTAAGGTCGTGTATTTGTTTATTTATAAACATACATAGTCATAATCAAATGACAGGTAAATAAATATATAAAGAATTTATTTTTGTTGTCCAATATTATTTAAATTTCCTTAAAATAATTACTGATGTAATTAATGTATTTAAGTGAGGTTTATATATGAGTAGAGAGTATCATCACAATACAAAGAAATAAGAAAGTTATACTTAATTTAAAAACACACAAAATATGTCCTTTTTTAGGATAACAGGTTGCATGAGGGTAATCCACACGGTGGCAAATCCCCTTTAATAGGATAGAAAGAGATTTGAAAAAGGGATTATGCGGAATGGTAGAGGAAGGGTTAACTAGGGCCCCCAGGCTATAGTTCAGGGATCCTACTCGGCATTCGCCTAAAAGTGATGCAAAACAAACCCTTGAAAACCTGCATCAGGTAGGTCGGGCACTTGGTAATTGTTCCACGTCATTCCGATGGTTGGATAGGGGTTTTCTGTGGGGCCGCAGCATTCGCTTCTCTGTGCCTCGACCAGTTCAGGAGGCAGCTGGCCGACTGTTCCGGTGGGAACAGAGAACAACTCTTACCGTATGCTCAATTGAAATACACCTCTCAAAAACAAGCCGAGGTGTCGTTCAAAAACGGAGAGAGGAGAAGGCATCCCCAAAGGTAGCCCTCTCCGTCTCTCCAGAATGATTCTGCCTGCAGCTCCCTCAGGCTTTCACGTCTCCCATCCAATTCAAAAAATATGTTTGTGACATTAAGAATTTTAATAGAATAGTCAAGCGCTTGGATAAGTGAGAGTATAGAAATTCAAAGAACCTGGGGTTAACTTTAATTTTGTGTCCATCGAAAGCATTCCTAGCGATATATAGCGTAGCTGATGTCTCTTAGCAGTTGAAGTCTCTTGGATTGGGGTGATGAAATTAGTTGTTTTTTTACCTCGATGATCCTCTCAGATTCTCAAAACAATACTTCTCGCGACTGTCTTCACCCAATTAATATCCAGTCCCGACTCCACACCAATATCAGCTTTTCATTCAAGGTGCCAGCCCAGTAAATATGATAATGATCAAAGATTGAAGACTGTAATTGTTGGTTAAAAAGTTCTCGGTTTTCACACGGGTGTAATATATTAAGACGCGACGTTTCGACGACTAAAAGCTGACGATGACGACAGAACTTTTAGTCGTCGAAACGTCGCGTCTTAATATATTATACCCGTGTGAAAACCGAGAACTTTTTATCCAAGATGATAATGCTCCCAAAAAAGCGTGTCTTTTGATTTCCATTCGTCTTGAAAGTCATACTTGCAGAAACAGTCCTGTGCACGTAAAAACTGTTGCCTATTTCTTGGGTGTTGGAGTCTGCAAGACTACCTCGCATGACAGATCCCGGGTTCGAATCCCGGCGAGGGCTGGATGTTTGTGTGCGTGAGAGAAGCTCTCGTCAGCTAGTCCGCTGATAAGGAAAAATGGATATTCATAAAGAGTCACTAGTGACCGGAGATGTCAATCGATTATAAATAAATCAATAAAAAAAATACTGTCAGTAGCTTAATGTCGGTCCCTCGGTGGTCGCACTTACAGAAACAAAAAAAAGTCTTTCACAAACTGTGCTTTAGTGGTTCAATTATTCTTTGCCGTCTTCCGTATGATAACATTTATAGTAATTTTTACTAGCCATTACTTTCATCGTTACTATTAATAGCAAATCTTTTAGTATTATCGGAAGACCAGGTATTACTACTCCACAGTCAACAATTTTCGAACCTAGACTTACTTATTTGAGTTTCATGCTCGAGTTCCTCAGTAATTACAATTTTTGAATGATCTTTCCGACCGTCGATACTAGAAAAGTGCTTCGAGCGTCAAGAAAAACCCTCTGAACAATCTGCAGTGACTTATCGAACTGTAGCATAATATATAATTCATGCAGCATGTGCGGGTTAGATCGATAGCTTGGCGAACCAAACCAAACAAAGTCTCAGACCCTCCAAAACGGACGACATAATTTTGAACAAACACTACACGGTTGAAATTTTCACACACTTTACATGTACAGTCAGAAACAATTTATTTTTAAATCGTCATAATGAACTCCATAAGTCAATTGTGGTTTGTTATCTTTTCTAGTTATCGATTATTTGGTCCTTTAAAAGTTTCGCATTTAAATAACGCGGTCTGTTTGTTACTATAAAATTAAATACATTTTCATGCCTTTTATAAATTTTGATGCGATTAAAATATTTAAAATTCGAGGACTGTTTTTCCCTACAGCGTGCATTGAATTAATTGTTAGTGACACAAACTTAGACTTATGTTGTTGATTTTTCACGTACGTAATTATTAATTTTGAAATTGCAATTTCACATTTCAATTCATGGATTAGAGATTTGTTTCAATAAGCACTGTAGTTACGGATGGGTAAATGGTTTAATACGTTCTTCCATTGATTTCGGGTTCATTGATACCTACTACGCAGAAAAATAGGCTTAATAAAACGATAAATAGCGAGAACCCTGCATAATCAGATCGCTTATGTATATTTTATTTGTTCAAAAAAAGAGTGAGTTGCACTAAAGTTATTGAGAGTAATAAACTTGTTTTCTATAATAGATTAAAATAATGTAAAACAGTAGATCACGACTTAAACAATAACGGCTGAAATTTAATCGCATTATGTGCAAAATTACACGATTATTGCAAATCGATTCAAACGTCTCACTCGGAACTTGAATGGAGAATGGAGAATTGTTCTGAAAGATGGGCATATGCATTTATCTGATTGGGAATTAATTACTTGCGGTGTTCCTCAAGGTTCGATTCTTGAACCTTTACGTTTCATTCTCTATATTAATGGCCTTCCAGGATTCGTACTTCCTCTTAAATAAATTATCTATGTGTTACCTATAAAAATGTTGATAATTTTGTTAGTAACGTAGAAATCACTCTGGACAAAATAAATGTGTGGTTTATAGTTAATAAATTGTCACTAAATATATGAGACGAAGTTTGTCCAGTTCTCAGCGGACGGTAGTAACAACCTCCTTGACAAGTTCTCGGCTGAGGAGCCTTTTCTGGCTCTTCATATTGATAGTAATTAGAAGTGGACTCACCATGTAGATCTGCTTGCTGGGAAACTTACCTCGGCCTGTTATTGACTCAATGCAACATGTTGACATCAACACAAGGAAAATGGCGTACTTTGCGTATTTTCATTCCCTTAAGCGTTATGGCATTACGAATTGGGGCAATTGCTCCAGGAGCATTGAAATATTCAAGCTGACACAGCGTGATATTATAATTGTTTCTAATACGGTTATAAATCTGGTTTTAAATCTTTTTTTCAAAAGTTTGCGAATATTAACTTTACCAATCGTTCACGAAATTTTAAAGTTCGTAAAACGGAACATGAATCGGTTCATGATGAGTCTCACGATTGTGACTAGAAATCGTTCAGTATCGCCTTGCTCTCTATCAGACGAGTATTTCTCTAGCAAGGGATATTTTATATAATAGTCATCATCCAGATGTACAGGACAGTAATAAATACAAGAGTTTTGAGATTCAATGTAAAAAGATTTTAATAAAAGGCGCGTTTTATTCCGTTCAGAAGTTTCTTGATCGTTTCACTAGAAATGAATTATTTTTTATTTATACTTCAGAATGGTTGAATGTGCTTCTCCTAAAACCGTTAATTTCATAACTTTTGGTCCTTCCTGCTCTTGTCTTAGTTTGTTTCATGCACGGAAGGGCAGATTCCTCGTAGTTCTGTTCGTGAAGTGACTTGTCCGTCGTTTGTGTTTCTTTCTAGTGTGCACGTATCAGGTTTTGTGGTTATTCTTGTATGATGCGTAATTCCATATTGTAAAGAATTATTTTTGTGGGCTGGGTTTTTACGTTAAATCAAAATAAATATTTTGATTTATAAAGAAATATAAGTTTATTAAAGTTAAACATGAAAACTCTTATCTCAGGCACCTGTGGTTTTTACATAGAAGAGATCTGCTGCCCGTACCAAATGCGTACTGCTATTCTGTATTGTGTTGCCTGCTGTAGCTCTCGTACCGACGTCTCCGTATCTCACAGCCGGCAGAACGGGTTAAGTGCAGTGTTGACTCAGGGGTTGACCACTAGCTAAGGCGTCGGCCTCCGGGATTGAATGCTGGCAAGCCGTCTTACTAAATTCTGTGGTGCTATTCTGTGAACTCGTCACTAACAAATTGTGGCCCCTTTCTCACGACGATTCTGCCTCGAACTATATCAGAGACAACAACTTTACGGAGCGTCTCTTAAACACATCCACCAGCTTCGGTGAGCGCAGAACAACTGTCCAGTTTCATAAGCTTATCTCCGTCCCCTCCATTATATACTCCCATTCTTTTACTTTTTTCATTGTCAGAAAAATTCGTCAGTTTTACTGATTCTTCCATTGTCACAAGATTTGTAGCACGCAGCTGCAGTTCCGTAGTCAACGATGACTAACTATTCTGTCACGTTGAGGCCAACAATCGAGACAGGACACGAAATTACTTGAATGGAAATATTTATCTCCTCCACCCCCACGCACGTGCCTGGTTTCGAATTCTCAAGACCACGGCAAACAACACTTCCGAGACAAAGAAAAACTTAAACCTAAATACACGCGTTACAATATTTTGTAACAGTTAATTCTCTAAATATTTATTTTTTTACCTAGTGCGTATTGAATGTTTTGGAATACTGTAAATATTTAATTATACCCTTCTAACGTTAAACAATTTTTATTCTTACTACTACATAGTACTTTTAGTTATGTCGGACAGGGAAATTTGTGTTCCCGACTTTTAGTTATATTTATTTTAACTTTTAATTGTTTTCAATTGTGGCATCCAATAATTATATTGTAATTTTATGTACTGGCGTATCCTATTTCTTTATACGAGGACTAATGGAATAAATAGAATCAAATCAAATTTTCTTAGGTCTTATCAATCTCAATAGTGACAGGAAATTTAGGAATTTGCGTGTAGAAGTGGAGTGAGAAAATTTCAGGCCCTTAAGTTATTCTTCAGTTAGTTCCTGTGGGATTTACATTATTATCTAAGTTTCTAGAGTAGGGAAGGGTATTTTAGCTTGTACATTTATTCTAGTGTATTTTGTAAATGTTCCTTGAATATTTATAATTAGATTTGATTCTGTAAGGTATTAAAGAAATCTGCTATTTATTATTATTGTAGACTTGACAACTCAAATGTCTTAGTAAATATATTAATTCTAAATTTTTCCTCTGCCGAAGGGGGAGGGGGCGAAAAGGGAACACGCCAAAAATGGTTATACAGTCTTTCACCCGGAGCAGAAACGGAAGACTCTGGAACACAACAGGTGGACTGAGCGTAGTACAATGTTTCCCTACTTTGGTTGAAGTAGCGTAGAGACAGCATAAGCAAGTAAGGGATTGACTGAATCCGATCAGCGTGAAGACTTTTCCACTCAAAGAAGTACGAACATGGAACGAAGCGAAGAGTAACAAGTTTGAGAGAATATACTAAATGAAGCCCAGGCCATCCACTTGGTCACCTGACTTATTATTAATGTTTCTCTCTCTTTGGAATGTCTTCCTCCTTGTGACTCATGTGGTCTGATGTTCCAGTTCTGAACTCTCGTTACTAATGGACGTGAATGAGTCCTATGTAAAGCCTTTTCATCATGATTACTACATGTTCTTCAATATTTCTTACTCGTACGATATGACTCGCTGCATCTTTCATTGTTCAACATGAAGTTGTTCAAGATTGATCAATTTCTTGTAGACTTTTCTGATTAATATGAACATAGTAACATACACATTGGTGTTCACCTATACTTTTTTTAATTGGCTACTTCTTTATCTAATTAATCAAAATATAGTTGGAAATCATTTTTATAAATTACATATTTACGTAGCATTTATAGTATGTTGAGGTTTTAGGGCGACGTCTCTGATAGAGCCGTCTTATTATAACTGTAAACCTTCCAACTAATAAAGGAAGACGTACCTGGAGCGATATTATTTGGTAAATGAAGCCAGCCTGAGAAGCGAACCAAATACATCCACATAAGCTAATCCTATTACCAATGGTAAAAAACGTTGGTATTACGCTACAAAATTGCAGCGAGTGAGCTCCATCAACCTCAATACGAAATAACTGTCCTGTGCACTGTATTTTCTGCACCGAAGGACATGTAGAAAAGCTCGCGGATCAAGTTGCAGATAGAGCAAGCTGTTATATATCTGTTTCCCTGGTAAAGCTTCCTTTTGTTTGGCTTCCAATTCATGAGCGGCTATAATCTCTCCTCGATGTTAAGTGTATTAAATTACGCAGCAGAAAGGGAGGAATCAATAGTTAATTTGTATGGGTGCCGCAGTGACAGTGGGGCTTAGGCGAGCTCTTTCATCTTTCACTTACTTGTTTTTGCCTCTAGGGGCGCAGACTCCTAAGTGCTACTACAATTATTATTGATTCATTTATCTCATTCTAGCCAAAATTCAGCATACTTTACTCCCTTGTTATTCCTCTGGGACACTCCAGATTTCATATAAACACTGTAATATTAAATATGGGAAATAATATTGCGTTTATGTTCTCAAACATACAATAATTGGATTTTAAATTACATTAATTATCACAAGAATGTTAATAAAAAGCATTAGAACAATACATACATACATACATACATACATATATATATATATATATATATATATGTGTAATAAACAATTAAATGATATAAAATAAACTCACGTTGCGGCGTCAAATTGATGTAATTAGTAATTTAAAAGATATAATTTAAAGAACTGATGCCCTAACTGTAATGGTAGACTGTCAATGCCACCACGATGTGATTAATGAATGGGATTTATAAATGAATTTTAACGATTTTTAAAGATAAAACATGTATAACAAGTTTATATTTAGTTTGTATTGTCTACATAAACTTTTATAGAATTGCTACAGATTTTAGTGAAATTATTAATTCATCAGGGCTGCCTATTAGACCTCTAATAGTTACAGTGATTTTCAATTATCTCCAAAATGTTACAAAAATAATAATTAAATTTGGAAGAAAATCTAACTTAAAAAAGTCTAAACAAATTTGAAATTCTGGCAAATCTAAATAAATATAATGAAATCTGACGGTAGGCAATTTTTATATAAGGCTTACAATAAAAACCTTTTAACATACCAGATTATCAGAGCTGTTCTTATACCACACTGGTTATAAGCTTCACTGGTTATTTAAAATAAATATTATGGTATTCACTGTTCACAACCTAAATCATCACACAACTTTAGTTTCACTTTGCTAAATTTCCGGCCAACTGACCACCGGAAACGTCTCCAACATTTTTGTCCTACATGTACCAGTCGACTTTACTGTCCTGGATATTAATGAAAACTGACTATTATACTTTACTGTTCTGAATATGAATGCAGCCTCTCCACCTTACTGTTTCACTTAATATTCTATGCTGATTGTGACCATTAAACCTCAAATACATTACGACAACAATACGTCTCCAGCACACCACATTCTTACTCCACACTGACTGTTGTTTGCAATACCTGGGCCATAATTATTACAACGGCAATACAACTATTACAGAAAGTATAAAAAAATCACTTCATTACACACTGATGGTGACCTCAATATATATGCATATATATATAAAGCATTAGAACAACTGATATACATTAAAATACGGACGTATTGAAGACTATGATTAATAATCGTATAGCTGATATCTGTGTGTAACGTAGGTTTTGCGGACGTATAGATGCGGAGATAATGAGTTCCATATTTACTATTCCTAGGGATGAAGACAGCAAAAATTAAATGGCTTCGGCGACGTAAATACACTTTTATGGCTCCTTCCATCTCAAGAGCTTTAATTCAAACTATTAGCTATAAAATGACCTACATATGTCTTTCGTCGTCTGCCTTTAGTTCTTATTTGATTTAATTGAGCAAACTTCCTTGAAACAGGCCAAACAGAAATATTATTTTGAAGAATAACAATTAATAATATCGCAACGAACTTATGCATTGCATCAACCCAAATATTATAGATGACTGAATATATTGAATTTCGTCTGATTTCTTCACATAAATTTTTGCATACGTCTTCAAAGCTTTCAGTCGAGGTATTTCATATAATCGTAGTTTTTAAATATTTTCTATTCATTCATCAAAATTGGTTTTGCGCAACTGTGCCAATATTCCATCTGTTTGTTAATAACAGAAGAAAAAATTGTCACAGCAGCGTTGAAGCATTGTCAAGTGAATTTGGCAAACAATTCAGTCAAAATTACGATCCATAAGTAATCAACGAAAGAGTATTGTCCAATTCCCACACAGGAGCCTATATTGTGACAGAACCCTTTTACAAAAATAGCAATTAAGCCGCACACAGGCAACTAACAAATATACAAAACATTAACACACTTGCCCTGCAATGATGGCAATTGTATTCAGCTGCTATTATCTTCAAGTTTTGATTGTTTTCCATGTTATTTGCTTGTGTCGGACCTGATTAATTACGCAGTTCACAAACTTTTCACATCATATGCATAGGTTTTCAGAATATGTATTTAATAAATATGACTATTTAAGAAGTTATAATATTTTATAAAATTTCAACCCATCGTTCGTATATGACTTTCGTTCTCCAAACTACGTTATAAATTCGTTTCTATCTGAAACAACATAAGTAGAAGAAAGTTAATTTAAAGTGCTGCTTGGTTGTCGGAAGCGTAGCTTTGGTATGGTATAAGTGGATCGAGACAATATTTTCCGTTTTTTCGTCAAAACGCAAAGATTTTCATGATACTTTTCACGGAAAAAACGTCAGTCAAATTCCCAATATAAGGGTTTACATATTTATACATACCGTAATGGACTCAAATTTAATTATTGTTATGTTTTAAAACAATTATAAGTTAGAGGGAAGAATATGATCTCTGCATATATATTCTTTTACGAATATAACATCTTTGCCAGAGTGAGAGATAAAGTGGATCTTTGCGACACTGGACGTTTATTCAGTGTTGTGATTAATATGATGTAAAGATTTGTCAAAATTCAATAAAGCGTTGCTAAATACTTTTTTTATAGTTTTTAGTTTGGACTTAACGTATATTCAAGATTGGAATGATTCATGAATCGATATAACTTCGAATTGTATTAATGGATGCTGATGATATTTGTTTTGAGACCTGACCTGCTATTTGGCCCCGGGAGAGCTGCGTGTGGATTTTCAGGCTGCTTTTGAATGCTCTGAGATATTGGACTATATATAATGAGAAATATTTGATTAATTTCAAACTATAAATAATTTAAATCCTTTTAGGTATTCAACTCTGATTTCTATTTCTGGCAAAAACAACCACAATACCCTGTAGGGAAAATGATTCATTTTATCTTTTTAAATGGTGATATAACAATTTTTATTATAGGATTCAATAAGTTTTGTTTTAAAGAATTATCCCTGTTATTTATTAAATAACTTACTATAATTTTTTTAATTGGTTGATTAACGAATTTGGTATACAGGTTATAACAATTTATTTGAAGTCCATAGTGGGGTAATATATATATATATATATATATATATATATATATAGATAGATAGATGTATATATATATATCATATATGATATTGAGTGATTCCCTATAATCGTATCCATGTATATTACAGGAACGCGCACTAGAAAATAAGAGAGGGTAACAGGCTATATACAGCTTAATCTACATAGTGGCAAAGCACCTCTTTAACGTAGGAAAGGGATGCGGACAGGTAGAGCGAGGTAACCAAGGGTTAACTAGGGCTCTCTGGCTACAGTTTAAGGATCCTTTCCGGCAATTAGCCTATAAGTGATGCAGGAACAACCGTAGAAAAACCTGCATCAAGTAGTTCCACGCCATTCCGATAGCGGGATAGGGGTTTGCTATATTTCCGTCTCCGTGCCTTTATCACTTTTGGAGGCAGCTGGCCGACTATTCCAGTAGATAGCGAACAACTGTTACCATGTGTCCATGGCCTGCGACCCCGAACATACACCGCTATAAACAGACAGAACTGCCTGATTTATTTTTTTATTTTTATTTTTTTAGGTCAACAGGCTACATGAGGGTGATCCACGTTGGGCAACTCCCCTTTAATAGTATAGGAAGGGATTTGAAAGGGGGGATGCGGAAGGGTAGAGGAAGGTAGCCAAAGGTTACTAGGGCCCCCGGGCTATGGTTTAAGGATCCTACCCGGCATTCGCCTATAGAAAAGCAGGGAAAACCCTAGAAAAACCTGTATCAGGTAGGTCGGGCATTGGGTACTTGTCCCACGCCCTTCCGATAGCGGGAGAGGAGTTTACTGTGGGGACGCAGCACTCCCTTTTCCGTGCCTCGACCAGTTTAGGAGGCAGCTGGCCGACTATTCCAATGGGAATAGCAGACAACTCTTACCGTATGCCCAAGGTCTGTGACCCCGGAACATACATCTGTCATAACAGACCGAGGTGCTTCGGCTTGTGGGAACCTTAGTTCAAAAACGGAGAGGAAAAGGCATCCCTTTTTTTAGGGCAACAGGCTACATGAGGGGGATCCACATTGGATTATTATACATTTAATACCATAGGAAGGGATTTGAAAGGGGGGATGCGGAAGGGTAGAGGAAGGTAGCACCCCAAAGGTAGCCCCTTCGTATCTCTCCTACAAGGTTTTGCCTGCGAGAGAACATCCCTCGCAGGTTACCTGCGAGAGAATCCTCTCGCAGGCTTTCCATCAGGAGTTTGATGGTTTTTGAAGCCATTATTACAAGCAGTCCTAACGATCCGACTGCTACAAAGAAGAGACTGAGACCGACCTTCATTGTTTCATTTCCTATCGCCGACTTAAAATGCCTCACCCGGCCAGCGCCCATCTTCAATCACGGTGAGAGATAGTTAAGTGAAATTTGTCGAAAGTAATTTTTTTCTCTGAATCATTGCTTCATATTTTATTAAGGTTTTTATTCAAAGTAACTGTCCGCGCTGATACATCTATCGTCCTCTGGCTTCCTTGATAAAAATAAGTGAGCCCTGATGAATATGTAATTAGAAATGCAAGTAAGAAAACTACCTTGTAGTGGTATTTGTGTCAAGGAATATTTACCTATTCTGACTTAATTTATTAGTCAACGAAACATTGTATTAACTGACTCATACGCAGCTTTATCCAGTTCTGAGTAATTAACCGAATCGTAGTGTGCGTGTTAAGTATCGCCTGTAAATAGATTGGGTGAGGAAATGGTCTAAAATAATTCGTGTGGCAGGCGCCTGTCAACGGACTTGAGCCGTTGCCATCAATATTGTAGCTCCTGGAAGCGGCATTTATTCTCTTCTGCTGGAGGCTGTTTGACTGCAGCTTAGCTGCAAACACCACCTCAATGGCCGAAACGATCAAGAGGCTCTCCGGACACACCATTGGTCTGCTTGTACAGTGCCGGTCCGAAAAAAATAAATGACAAAAATGAGGCCAGGGAAAGGAAATTTAACCTCAATCATCGTCGTCAAATAAGTAAACGAAGCGATTTCTGACACTTAAGATTCCCGATTTGCTAATTCAAAGAGAAAACAAACATCAGAAACTGAGAGCTTTATAATATCATATTATTTTCGGTAATTGTGAAGATATCATGCTTCGTTATCTTCTTTATTTTCATTTTCTTTCTTTCGGTTCGACAAGTTATTTATCAAGCGTCACGATCAATAATTTATAAAAATCACCATTCAGTGAGTGATAAGTCATTTGTCATTTATTTGCCTATATTAAATCTTGTTACTCTGAGATTCCCTCGCTGGAGTTACTTATACTTCTGTTTATACAATATTATTTTGCTTACTATCACCCTCGTCGTTGTTTATTTATTCGGGTGCATATACTTACATTGAAATAAAAATTTTCTTACCATTGTAAGGATACATTTTATTTTATTTAATTGAATGATGTTGAGTGCACAATAGTTTTCCTGGATTTAGATATTTAAATTCTGTTTTTTTTATTATTATTTACAGTTGCATTAACTGCTGAGGTAATTAACGACTTTGTATTTTGCATTTCTTTGTACACACACAACATCCACGCTCTCACAGGGATTCGAAGCCTGGACCACTGTGATGCGAGGCAGTCACCACAGGAGGTCGTCATTCTGTTTATATTTTGAAGCATTTAAGTGTTTCATTTCAAACGATTCATCACTTAGATTTATTTTCATTTGTAAGTACGAAATATACGCAAAATTCCATGTGTTTATTTCACTGCATTTTTCAGGAAAGAATAAATCTGGCTGTTATGAATAATGAATAAATTTAGAACTAGATTTTTTATTCATTCCTTTACCCCTTGGTTGAGGAAATATGATAGCCTACGTCATAATATAAGATTATAAGAAAATAATAAAATATTACAATTTCAAAGTTCAAAGACAAAATAATTGCACTGCACAAAACAATTATATAATTTAAATAAATGAAAAATATACTAATATAACAATAAGAAATGATAATTATTATTTATTATAATATAATATAATAAATATAATTATTATAAATATTAATATAATTATTAATTATTTAATCTTCAATACGGCAAAGTTTCCAGAAGTTGTATTGCAATCCAACATGAAAAATAAATTAATAAGTCGGCAGTTAAATTCTATAAGATTATATTTATAAAATAATAGCAGTATTTGATTGGATAAGAGCAAACTGTTTTACTAATCTGTACTTTCTAACTACGAACTATTTCAGCGTCTAATATTCTCCATTAATTATCACAGATTTACAACTCTTTATAAATAAATTTTGTATAGTTAAAGTTTTTATTTCGCCCGGAAGAATATTGTGTAGATTTATCCCGGAATAACGAAATTCTCGATTCAAAAAGGCTTCTGCGGAGTTGAGAGCGATTTCTAGTGTCGCATAAATGATTTTCTCAGTTTAGGGCGTATAAATTGATGATGCCCGCGACAAACTATAAAATTTCTAGAATTTTCGTACAAGGCAAAGTTAAAATCCCAAGATTAAGAAAATAGCAAATGACATTCGAATCAGCAGCACATATGATTCTGTAGTATAAAAATTGAAGAGCGTGATGTGAACGACCCCAGTTATAAGCAATTTAACTCTATAAACACTTAGACTGAAATAAAACATTGCAATTGTTCCTGTCCACCATAATTTTATACTATTTGTAACCTTAATGAATTGTTATACTAGCCCAATTATACCATAGTTAATCTTCAGAATTTTTAAACATATTAAAAAAATTATATTGTAAAATTTATATCCTAAAATAACATTAAGATTGATGAGAATAGAAAATAAAAAACAACTATTTTATTTACGTGGATTAAAAAATATTATGATTTTCTTTGTATTGACGTTTAATTGTAAAATAGCTGAAATTGTTTTCAATGTACGGTAAACTAATTTTTTTAAAAAATAATTTTCCATCTCCCTAAAGGTCCAGTTCATAATTAAAACTGTGAAACGGGAATTTATTTGAAAGCTTAATAAATCGGCTGATAAAATGCTGGCAGCAAATCAGTCTTTGGAGACTACTCACACGTTAATATTTTGTGCATGTTTCCGTAATTGTTTGGTTCCGGTGGCTCTGTAAAACAAGCGCTGATCCTTTAACAATCCTAGGCTTTAAAGGTAGACACGAGCGTGTATTACATAAATTAGAAGAAAGAGAATGATGGATTATAAGCGTAGTACACGCTAGAGCTGAATCAGCTGCACGCCTGGGGCCTGCTCTGGCTTATCTTTAATTAACACTTTTATGAGTCCCTAGACTGCCATTATCATGCAGCTGTGGTGTACTCAGTCAGCGGGTTAAAGACTTTCCCTCTCGATAATTCCTTGATGAATATTTAAAGCCATCCAGGACGGTTTTAAGCAAGACATGCTAATTTCATTTTATCGAGTGTCTTTACAGAAGCATCACCTTAATTCAATAGCTCGCCTCTTGAATCGATATGACGACCGAAACGCACGACGATGGACTTTGAGGTTGTTGAGAAGTATTTGTCCTTCGAAACTACAACTCCGAGAATAAAATTGAACGATTCATTCAATGTTAGAATATTAAGCAAATTGTATGCATACATTTTATTATAATTAGTAAGACATTAATTGCTAAAACACAAACAACGATTTCAAACTAATTAATTTGATGTATCTTGAAGTTCTGAAACTCCCTATTTATAAATTTCAAGAGTATAGTTGGATTTTCTATGTATAAATTTGTCATACAAATTTATAAAGTAACACTAGAAAATTAATCACCTGCCATTTTTAGTCTGACGAATATTTAAAATTAATGAAGTACCGCGACACATTTACAAATTAAGGCGCAAATAAGTAGTACATAAAAACTCATAGTTTAAATAAACTTTTTCCCATCGAGAATTAAATTGAAATGATATTCGGATCTTAGAATACTAGAATAGGCACTGAACATATCCATATTTATTAAATCAAACGTAGGAAGAATTAGAAAATTAATTGTAATTGAATTGCACATATTTTTTTTATGAATACATTTTCATAGTTGTAGAAATTGTTAATAATTAATAATTATATTTATCTGACTCAAACATAATTATAAATGAATGAACACGGCCAAATTAATCGGAAATAAATTATGAAAAACGTTTCAATATAGTTAAAGGGACATAAAATAAAGTAAATAATAATATGACTTTTTGTCCTTCATACATGACTTCATCCGGTGTACAATCAAGTAAATGTGTTAAATTTTCGTTAGTAAAGGTTTTCTGTCTAATTTGACTGTGATCATACATTGTGTATATTTATTATGAAATTGATCATTTTAATTATAAAATAGCCGTTTTATTTATATAACGTTTACGTAAATTAAATTATCGTCACATTTTGGTGTGAGTCTCCACTTTACTTATAAGAGAGTTGTTTTTCTGTCTAATTTGACTGTGATAATACATTGTGTATATTTCTTATAAAATTGTTCATTTTAATTATAAAATAGCCGTTTTATTTATATAACGTTTACGTAAATTAAATTATCGTCACATTTTGGTGTGAGTCTCCACTTTACTTATAAGAGAGTTGTTCTGTGGAATAATTCAGTCTGGTTTAAGTGGAGAGAGACTGTCAAAGTATTTTTTGTTTAAAAATTTAAAATATGAGTCGGTTTCGAAAATTAATAATACGAAAAATAGCCAAATTCGGACAAAAGAAGTGATGATATAAATACCACTCAACGTTTCTGGAAACATTGATCCTTCCTTCAGGTGTTAAGAAAACACAACCACACAATACAGTTGAAAAATTCAGGTAATACTTTACTGATTGCTATTCAGTAAGTACCACTGTGATCAAAAAGTAAGGTGAAATTGCCACTTAAAACTCCTGGGTATTAGGAAGGCAGGTAATTTTTTTTTCTAGATTGGTAGGACTATCTATAATATTTTCCAAGCATCTGTTTGTTAAAAGGTTTAATTATCTCCGAGTTACACGCGTTTTTGTAAGCAACCAAAAGTTTATTTTTCGATGTTTGCAATGGGTAATTTTGTTGAGCAAAGAACTTGCATCAAATTTTGTTTGCGGAACGAAAATTCTTGTGTGGACACGTTGAAAATGTTGCGGAAGGCCTTGGTGATCAAACTATGGCACAAATAAACGTTTATAAGTGCTACAATTCGTTCAAAGAGGGCCGAGAACGCGTTGAAGACGAACCGCGCTCTGGACGACCATCAACGTCTACCGACGAGGGCCACGTCCGAAATATCAAAGATTTGGTGCTTGAAAATCGTCGATGGACAATTAGAGATCTCGCTGATAGTGTTGGAATATCATTTGGCTCAGCCCAAACCATTTGGAAGAATGTTTTGTGTCTCAAACGCGTCAAGTCTCCATTGGTGCCAAAATCGCTCAATTTTTTGGAAAAAAAGCGTCGCGTTGATGTGTGTGAAACTTTGCTGTCTGACTATCAGGACCACTTGAAATGCGTCATTACTGGAGACGAGACTTGGATTTACGCATACGACCCTGAAACCACCGACCAATCCAGCGAATATCGCGCAAAAGGTGAAGCAAGACCGAAAAGACCACGGCAAAGTCGATAGAAAATCAAGGTCATGTTGACAGTTTTCTTTGATTATCGTGGTGTGGTGCACTATGAATTCCTTCCGCCGGGCCAAACTGTCAACAAAGAATATTATTTGAGCGTAATGCGTCGTTTGCGTGAAGCTATTCGTCTGAAACGGCCGGAATTATGGGCGAACAACTCTTGGTTCCTTCATCACGATAATGCACCATGTCATACTGCATCGGTTCTTCGCGACTTTTTTGCCAAAAACTCGACTCATATCGTTCCGCAACCACCGTATTCGCCTGATTTAGCTCCGTGCGACTTCTGGCTATTCAGCAAACTCAAAAGTCCAATGTGAGGACGCCGGTTTGACACGATTGAGGAGATAAAAACCGAATCGAAGAAGGTCTTGAAGGTTATACCGTAAAAAGACTATTCCGACTGTTTCGAGGACTGGAAAATGCGTTGGAAAAAGTGCGTTTTATCGGACGGGGATTACTTTGAAGGGGATGAAATTGATTTGGAAGAATAAATAAATAATTAAATTTTATAAATCAATTCACTTTACTTTTTGTTCACATCTTTATCGTACATATGTTTTCATTATGCTGTTTCCATGTTACTTCATGAGACGGTAACAGCGTGCTGAACTGTATTAACGAACTAAAAAGTTTATTTGACTGTATTTGGCTATTTTTCTTATTATTATTGTCTGTATCGTTATTAGAATGTCACGAACCAGGGGATAAAAATAAGCACATTATCTTCGTGAGTCTTTCTTGAACGAGATTTTCTTTGCGTCTTGTATTCTTCAAGAGAAATCTTTTAACCTTTCCATAGAACTATTTCCTTGTAGTGGTATCAAAGATTAATGTTGTCAACACGACTGGCACGAACTTCCTGTTTGATTTTTGCACTTCGGTTATTTGGTGTCGGAGCCTGTTCATCACACTTCATCGTGGAAATAACAACATTTATACAGCCAGCAGTAACCATACATTGTGGATTACGATTCGCAGACACATTTACATTTACAGTTACTAATGGATGCAGAACTCAAATTGTTGTTTTTAGTTGTCGGAAATTATTGTTTAACATTCAATTTAATTTAACGTTGTTTTATAAACACAGTATTTGTGCCGGAACAATTACGTCACCGTTGTAGTGTTGGCAGGTTAAATAATTGACTACACACAATAATATTGCTGTTTCAATTAACGACCTTTGATTGTAAAACTGTGCGGGGCCTGATAGCTTTCCGTCCCATTACGCCGTCGCGTGCAACAGAACTGGGCCAACATTTACCAAGGCCCTATAATAAAAATAAATGCACTGAACTATCTGTGGATCCATATACACGTTCAAGTTTACTGATTGCCTTTCACAAAATATCATCGTTACTTTGCATATATTTTCATTACGCTCTTTCAATGTTATTGCCTGACACGAAAACAGTGTACTGACTTTTAAAAACACTGAATTAAATAAAGGCTGCAATTCAATCAACATTGCATGTAGGATAATGTTCTTCCTTTATCAGGAGAAAGAAGTTACATCCCATACACCTCTGAAACCAGGAGAACAATGTGTAACAAAAGTACCGTGCTACAACAGGATTGAATTTAACACAACCTGTAGACTTGGAACGTCTGAAACAAAGCGTAAAGTTCTCAATGTACGTAATGCCGTAACATCAAATCCTTCCTTCATTAAATTAGATAATGCAGTACTTATTAAACCTAATAACATTTGTATACTTGAGAGTGAAATTTTTATTCTCATTACGTTTAACATTATAAAATTGGCAATGAAGTTTCATAACTGATGTTTTAATCATTTATTACAGTCTAGAAAAATCAATTGATCAACAAAACATCCTGTTTGCCGCAGACCTACACGTAGGCTGTGCTATGGTCCTTTGAAAATTTTCCGACAAAGTTTTCCAAATTGGCCTTAAATCAGATAAAAAGTACCCACAATCGTAAATTTTACAGACATTTCAAAATAATTTTTTGCTTTAGTAGCACAGCGACGATTAATCAACAGTTAGTCAAAAACAACTTTATTGTCAGAACCACGTGTCGAAAAAGGAGATGACGTTTGCAAAGTGGGGGAACGTAATATTAAAAGCTAAGAGATAGATTCGTGCGGGCTATTTTCTTCATCTGATACATGTTAGTAATATTTTTTCACGTAAAGCCGAGAGAAAGAGGTGAAAAAGTTTGTTTCATATCTCTTTCAGGGAAAGAAGTGTGAACAAGGAAATAAGCTGGACTCACGTCGAACCAGAAACAGAGGAAGCCACCTTATGTTTTACTGACGACTCAAATCTTCCATTAGAATCTTAATGGTTATGTAAGCAAAGCGCGCAATAATTAATTCATTACAGTTCTCATGAAGTGAGATTTAAAAGATATATTTGTAGTTGTTCTGAAAAGCGATTATCTTTAAAAACTGTGATATTTCCTCTATATCTGGAAATTATTTTTCAATGCATTGATTTGCTCATTCGGGAGCAGCCAATATAAACGTTTTCTCACCTAATTTTTCTGCGTGCTTTTTCACTTTCTAACTCTCTGATATGCATAAATTGGAATGAAAAATTTGTTATGAAAATAACTGGAATATTGGTTATGATATCTTTTGCCTTAATTCATCATCATGATATTTTGACTAAAATTTTAATGTGATTGTTTATAAAAATATAAAAAAATACAAAAGACATTTTCTATATAATTTTTATTGTTCTTAAGTGAACGTAATTAAGCTAAAGCAAATTAACGTAAATAATGTAATACGTTTTAGGGGATATGCTAAGTTTTACAGACCATCGAAATCCATTAAAGTTCTTGAAGAATTCATCACTCCTGAGATTCCTGTTCCAGTGTTTCCGCAAATATATAAAATATCTTTCTTCGTGAGCAGAAATTTAAGAAAGAGGGACAGAGATAGAAAAGGTCCACGTACTTAAACTTTGGGGAATCTCGCGCTGATTGATCTGATCGATTCTTTTCTTATAGATTATCTTTACTACCATACGAAATACCTTTGTGCAATTTTTCTTACTGACGTCCTATTTTCTCACATTTTACTTATTCACATCACTTCTCTTCCTATTATTCACGTATTATAGTAAACCATTCCTACGTTATAAAACACTGATTAACACGTCCAGATTTAGCTGCAACTGAATCAAGTGTGAAGAATTGATAGGACATAGATTTTCTTCAATATTTAATACGTGCACACGCGTAAAACAATAAAACAAAACTTAATAAAATACTTTAACTCAATTTTGCTTCAAAAAAATGAGTATAACGATTCTCAGTTCTTATGATTGAAATAAGAGTTGACAGGTTTTCATTCTTTTTTAAAAAAAAGAAGAAGCAATACATACAGGAGATTACAGAATTAAGTACGAGTAAGGATTGTATTACTTCCAAATTTTCTCATTTTGGTATAATTATGAATATTATTTATACTCCTATCAACATAAAAAACTGATAGAGTGGGTCGGAATTATTTCCACTGTCACCTGGGAAATTCTTTCCTTACATAAAGGCCACTTCAATATATTGTTTCGATTTAATCACATATGACATAAATGCAGTATGTGTAATTAAATGATATTGATAAAAAAATTGTATTGAGTATGTTAATGGGCTGTTTTGTGTTAGAATTTTAATATCATCTGTTTACATCTCAGTTGATTGATGTCTTCTCCAAATCGATCAATTATAACGCTGAGCTGAGTAAAATGTTTCTTCTACAAAAAGAACGGGAAAAAATTAATTTTTAGTCTAAATCAGTTGTCTGCCTGCAGAAGTGTGTAAAGAGTATATGTGGAATAGAACGATGTGTGTAATAGAAAAAAATGACTCCATATCAATTATTCCTCCCTTCCGATCCCTATCTGATATTTGTCTTAGTTTTATATACGTACATAGGTCTGCGTATCGTTGAAACATTAAAAACTAATCCGGTAGTACACTAGGAAGAATATTCTTCATCCGCGAAACATTATTCTGGAACATTTAATCAGATTGTTTTCATTATTATCGTGTAGTTAAATGTATCGATAATTTAGGTTTAAAACACACCATTTTCATGCAAAGTTACGTATCCTTTCTCGTAATTTATTTATGTAACTAATAATCTTTGTAAAACAAACAAATCAGACTGTTATATATGAGACTCCGTTACCACAAGCCGAGGCACCTCGACCTGTATAGAGAGGTGCATGTTCCGGAGTCACAGACCTTGGACATACGGTAAGAGTTGTCTTCGGTTCCCATTGGAACAATCGGCCAACTGCCTCCGAAACTGGTCGAGGAACGGAGAAGGGAATGCTGCGTCTCCACAGCAAAACCGTCTCCCGCCACCGGAAGAGCGTGGGACAAGTACCCAATGCCCGACCTACTTGATGCAGGTTTTCTAGGGTTTGTCCTGCATCACTCTTATGCGAATGCCAGGTAGGATCCTTAAACTATAGCCCGAGGGCTCTAGTTAACCCTTGTCTACCTTCCTCTACCCTTTTTAAATCCCTTTCTATGCTATGAAAGAGCAGTTTCCACCATGTGGATTACCCTCATGTAGCCCGTTATTGCAAAAAAAAACTGTCAGGATACATTTGTCTTGTTTAGGTCAACATCAGCGTTTCAGGAGGGTGCAGACGTATCAATTAGTAAAGTGTTTAAATTTCTATACTAAAAAATTCTGATCATCTGAATGTGTTGGACTTCACAAAAAACACAGTATGTTTTGTTTTCAAAGAGCGATTTAAGCTTGAGTGTAGTATTCTCTTCAATCTTCCCAGGGTACATTAAATAGTTTCGTGACAATGCTGCTCAGTTTCCAATAATAACTCTCTTGATAACGAAGTACTTCTTATATAACAGAAAGGTTTTGTGAGCAACCGTGATTCCTATAAGAACAATCCTGCTGAACGAAGAGAACAGTCGCTGTATGCAACATAACAATGCCCAAACAAACGTCTGGAAATACAGGTCTATTAAAAAGTATAGATACTAGTTTAATTGCTTTATTTAATAAGTTATGTGTTACCATTAAAATAGGTAAACTGAACGCACTGCAGAAGCGTCAGTTGTGAACCATATGTATTCTATTCAGCACGAATTTGTGTTAGTGCGTTTGGTAAAACTGAGACCCCTTCTACAGTGGAGCGTGAATATCGACGACAGTTTCATATTAAACGCACCAACGAGGAAGAGAATTAATTTACTGTTGGAATAAACAATTTGATGACACTGGCTGCCTGTGTTAGCGTTAAAAAATAGATAAAAAAAGGGAATCAACTACTGTACGGCCATTATCCACGGAGCCTAACCATCGGAAACATCGAGAATCCATCAAATAAAATGTGCGTATAATCGATAGCATAATTTTCATAATTCAGATACAACATATTGTAGTAATCAGCCTCCTTTAAAATGCAACATGGCAATTAAACAATTAGATTTTTAAAAGCTATTAATCATTAAATACATCAATATATTATTACAATGCAAAAAATAAAATATGAACTTTAAATTCTGAACGAAATTCTAAACCTGACAATAATATCTTTACTTATGAGTTTATAGATAGTAAATCTGTGGAATTTTACCTTACTGTCTCTGGTACTCAAGGAAATTGTCTCGTTCGTGCACACACACTTATTGCACTTTATACACAGGCCATTTTATACACTGACTCTAATCAACACTTTTAGTTTTGCAATAGTTGGTTCACTGTTCGTTTAAGAAATCCTATTAGGTCGTTTCGAAGATTGTTAATATTATGTACTTATTTCACAGACTGCAACTTGTAAAAAATGTTCGTAACTGTTTTAGCTGTTGTTACATGTATCCAGACACTTTCTGGATTTTATACTAATCGTCTGTCCACTGCTATATTTCCAAGAAGACTTCACTGGAGCTCGGCTCCCCACAGACTCTGCTCTGCGCGTCTAGCGAACCAACATGTACAATATCCATAAAAATTGCATTCTTGACACATTCTTGTGTACGACTTGTGTATTTTATGCCGCTAACAATGCGGGTCCAAATTTTTGTTTATTAATTAATTATTTCCTCTTAATAATCACAATATATTTAAGGAAATGTAGCTGACTGAAACTTGAATCACGCTGTATCTCTGTTTCTTTTTCTTTCATGTATGAAAAATCAACAACTTATTATTATAATACTTTTCGTTTTATGGAGAACTTCGAATATATATCTATCGTTTTGAGAACATAGCAACGGACTGTTCCCTTAAAATTGGAACAAGTAAGCCGCCTGTATTTCAAGAGCGAAATATTTGATTTTTATTTCCTTATATTGATTTATTTACAGTCGCATCAACAGCTCTGGTTATTAACGACTCATTAAGGGAACTCATTTTTCCTTTACGGGGACTGAATTGACGAGATTTTGCCTCACGCACACAAACATCCGTGCCCTCGCCGCGATTCGAACCCGATGTCATGCGAGGCAGTCACGCTGACCCCTACACAACCGGAGGTCGACAATTGTAATTTGAATAAAGGTAGTTGTGATGTTTTTGTTGTGATATAATGGAACACTTTATTGCCAAACTTATGTTGTACGATGAGTTAATTAAAGATACATTGCAGTTTGCACAGAAATATACAATTTACGGTGGAATTGGAAAAACATTACTATTTGCAATTTTTAGACATTATGATTTTCAGGAAACCGTGAGGGATAATGAGGTTACCTGATACCTTTAGAATTCCTGAAGCCTAAATGCAGAAAGAATATCAGTGAAACATTAAGAGAAAGATATTCCTGTCCTTTTATTACATAGGCAACATTATGTAATATATTATATAATAAATACAGTAAAACTAGTATCAGATTTTTTTTAAAAAAAAGACGTGATTTCCAAGCGGAATTAAGTCAAATGTAAAATATGACATTTAACCTTATTCAATGACAGATAGCCCAGAAAAGTATTTAAAAATCTGGACATAAAATATAAAGGGTAGGTACAATATGAACTTTACATTTGACCGAATAGGACATTTTGTGAGTAAATAATTTAAAGATTAGCATAGGTATTTTGAGTTAAAGTAGCTACATAATTTCGATCACGATTTATAAATAAAATACAAATATTTTAAAGAACGAAGCTGAAGAGCTATGTATAGGGTAATCCACGTAGTGACCACTCCCGTCTTATAGCATAGCAAAGGGACGAAATTGTAGAGCAAGGTAGCCAAGGGTTAACTATGGCCCACCTGGAAAATCGATTAAAAGTAAAGCAGGGAAAACCATAGAAAACCAGCATTAGGTATGTCTGGCATTTGATACTTGTCCCACGCCCTTCCGATGGCGGGAGGGAGAGGGGTTTGCTGTGGCGACGCAGCATTCTTTTTGCCGTGCCTTGACCACTTTAGGAGGCAGCTGGCCGACCTTTCCAATAGGAGTTGCGGACAACACTTGCCATATGCCCAAGAGGTGCTTCTGCCTCTGTGTTTAGAAACCAGATAAAGTAAAAGGCATCCCCAAGGGTTTTTTTAGCTCGTTTCAAGGAACGCAATTTATTAATGTATTGAACATTATTATTCATTTATTCATGTTTAAATCCCCGTTGACGCAGCTGATTGTTGCAGGACCGTTCATGTCATCACTTCACTTTCGTATCTTCCAACGTACCGATTATTACCAAAGCTACGACGATGAACTGAGCTCGAGGTAGTTCGCGTGGATTTTTAAGCAATACTCGAGTCTTTTTATTAATGCATAAAAATAATTAAACGTGGCTGTAACGACCCCTCCGCACTTCTAACACGTTATGTTACGCTCGTATTTCCTGATCCACTAACTTACGCTACTAGATGGTTACAGTTCAAAAAGGAAATCCCAAATTGAACATCACTAATCCATTTCTCGTGTTATGTTAGCCGGTCGCAAAAGTCCATTACTTCATAAGAAGCAATGTAAGTTTCCCAGACGTGTCGTATTGTAATGTTGGTTACCTTACAGTTAAAAATGAGAAAATGGTGAAACACGTCATGATGTTTCCTCACACTAGCCCCGCTGTTGGTTAGCGTAAAGATCAATTGAGAGCTCACCTGGAAAATCACGTACTTAAAAGCGTATAATTTATTTGCCTATAATGTAAATGCCTATAATGTAAATGTGATAAATTTATAACATTCTACTGAAAACAGAATATATTAAAGTAAGATATTATGAAATATTAGAATTTTGCGTCGAGTGCCCGCGATCCTGAAACCAGCTGTAATGAGAAAGTAAAAAAATTAGCACTAAATTCCATCAATTAAAATAATAATTCCTGAGGACCCTCTTGGGAAGGTTTTGAATGGTGTTTCATTTAAAGGTAATACGGTAAATAATATATTGTAGCAATAATTAATTAGGCCATTAAATTGATTGGATATAATTTGAATTGTAACGAATATATTGAATTGTAGCGGTATGAGCTATCAAAGACAACAATGGCGGTGAGTTCTTTTCCTTTGTCGAAAAGCCGAAATGGAGACTGCGCGCGCAAAAGAAAGTCAGTACGGAGCCTGGGTCGAGAGAGGATGAAACAGTAAAAAGTCTTCGCCGAGATACGTGTCAGTTCGGTCCACAATGAGAAATAAAAACAGTAAGGTTTTTCCTGGGTCGAGCAAGGAGAAACAAAAAGCCTAAAATCTGTGACGAGAAGAAAGTAGTTAAAGTCTGGACTCTGCATGATAAGTAAAGTCTGCAAACATAAACTACAAATCATGAGTTCCTATATGGAAGCAGGATTTTGCTTCACAAATTTAACAATCTTCGCATTGAGGAATCCGGAAAATGCTAGCTGGCCAGAAAGGGGAGACAACAACCGAGGTTCCTGATAGCTGAGGACGTGCGCTTCGACCATTTTTGTGTAAAATCTGCAAGGAAGTTAGAATCAGTGTAAAAATTTGTATTTTTAGTGTAGTGTTGAAGCTACAAAAGAAAGACCTGGTACCAGACGGACATTACGTGAGTAACAAAACCTATTTAAACGTGTAAACGATAATTAGAAAGGTAATAGTCGTATTTCGTTCAGTTTCTTTACATTTAGCCGTCTTTCATTTCATATATTGTCATTATTTTAGGTGAATTTTTATGTTTGAATTGTTAATCACTTTATAAATCACTTTTCTGTTAATTATCAAACCCAGTTGTGACTCTGAGAGAAGAGATCTTAATTTGATTGTATTTGTTTTAATTTTGGAAGCCACAAGTGAATAAAATAACAAATTATTTTATTTGTTAATTTTTGATAATATTTTCTTTTAATTAACCTTTCGTTTGATAATTTATTAGTTCTTTTAATTAACCCTAACTTAATGATTATTACACAACGTGGGGCAAATTAATTAACCCTAACTTGGTATTTATTACAATAATTTAAAGTGTATTAACGACGACTTGTGCGGAATACACGTCAGCCAGGTCTTTCCTCAGCACATATACCGTCCAAAACGATGAAGAGCCAAATGAACTTACTCGACTCGAAATTGGCAAACAGGCATCCAGAAGAGAAAATGAACCGGCGAGACCATAAGTGGTTTATTAGGTAATGACTAAATCGGTAGAGTGAATGAGAAATAAGGCCGTATATAGGGAAAGAAGTGACGTAGTGGTCCACGTCTTGGCTCGACCATCAGCTGGTAGTGAGTCAGGAGCCGAAGTTAGCGCGTGGTGCTGCCACCTGGCCAGACCCCAGTCCTGCTCCTTCGTCCTAGGCGTGATCACGCATTCGCGGTCTCCGGGATCCAATGGCATGCTGGTGAGTCTTGCTTGGTTCGCTTCAAATACAATAATTCACCTTAAAGCAATCATCTAAATAACATGCCGATACTAAAAAGAATTATTATTGCCTGATTCTTATACTTATTCAAACCATTTTGTATCATCCTACCGTTGGACTCTTTGAGTCAAGATATTCTACAAACATAAGTGAATTCAACATTCAGGGATATACCCTTTGACGTATTATTTTTTAAAAATTTAAATTAAATTATCTTTTGTTTTAAGGATTTTCATTTATAACTCGTATATACGATGAAAACCCTTCGAAAAAATTAAATGTTTAACTAAATGATTGTTCTGTAATCGTGATTTTAAACAGAAGTAACCTGGATCTAAATGAGAAATAATTTTCTTTATCAATGAAGAGTAACAATTATGATGAGAATGCAGTACTTCCGGAGAAAGCTCTACTTAAGCAATTTTTATAGATAATTTATCCTTATAATTGATTTCACCTGCCATAATATTCAAACCTAATCCAGTTTACAAATCACGTGATTTGTTTGGATTTCTTTCTTAATGTAGTACCATACCGGTCTATCCACGTCGTGCACACACTTTTAATTTCAATAAATTTCTAGGCGCTCACTTATGTGTTCAGTATGAAGATTATATTAAAAATATTATTTTATTTGGCAAAATTATGTTTCTGATAATTTTTTATTGAATGCCTTATGGTATAGTGGTTTCACACGTATAACAAACGTCGGTGGTGATATCTTTAAAAGATATCTTCCGAAATGCTGTGTTTGTAACTGGAATTTGCGCGTCTTCCTGGTCTGGGGGAGTTCTAAAACTTGCGAGTTATTTTGATTAATTATCATTTCAGATCTGTATATTTGAAAGAGTATATTTTTTCCCATCACCATACGGTTTCAAATTACCATTTTCAACGACTGTTAAAAAATAATATTTTTATCTTTAGTAATAAAAAAGGCGATTGATGATTGCATTCTGAGCTGACATTATTTATTTATTAAACCAGTTGGTGAACGAAGTATGCTAGGAAAATAATAATTAATACATAGTGATGTAAGTGAGAAAAATAAATTGAATGAGAGAATTGGAAAGAGAGACGAAGAGTGATGAACCAAGATTCTGGCATTAAAGCGCTGAGTTCATCAAGGGTGACATTTTCGGTTCATCCAGATCAGAAAAAAAAAGCCTAGGAAAACTTCGCCTCTACTTCTACGTTTGCCTCCTGCGTCTCCTAATCTCAGAAAAATTATCACCGAAGAAACCTTTATTGATATTCAATACGAGTCGGTTGAATGTTTTTCCAAAACGTTTTCGTGACCACCTTTGTCATTAAAATGTAAACTTATAAATGATAAGAATAAAGTTACTTGAAACTGGTATAATAATTTGAGTAACGGTTAGTGTGAAGTAAAACTATATATAATAATTATATGGATTTATCGTGAATCGTGGGGTTTCTGAACTGAGAACAATGCCAATAATTTAACTGAAAATATTTATATTCGAACTACAATTAATAAAATAAAACATCTTTGTACATTTTTCAAAGTCCCCCTTGCCTCCCCCCTCTCCCGGTGGTCTCTCTCTCTCTCTCTCTCTCTCTCTCTCTCTTTCTCTCTCTCTCTATATATATATATATATATATATATATATATATATAAATATGCTTCGTTAGGTTAATTATTTGCGAATTAATTATCTTTTCTGCAGACTTGATAATAATAAAGCAAACCCAGGTCAAATTTTATATGAAACATAATATTTTTGTTTATGCCACCACAATAAAAAATCAAATATGTTTCAGTCTTTTTAAAACAATAACAAGTTTATAATAGCCATCAAACTACAAACCAAACCTTAAAATTATACGAAGAAAAAATTATTGTTTCATAGTAATTAATAACAACAATTTCCGCGTTCATTTCCCTGAATAATCTTTTTTTCTGTCATAGTCGAAGATTGCTGATTTCCAGAAATACAAACTCTGACTTACTTCTGTGTTGAAGTTCGTAGAATTTCTGCTTTTGAAGTCGTGCCAATTTATTTTCCTAACAGGGGTGTTAGTCTGCAATAAAGTAACTCACCTCAAATATTCGCTCTTCTTATTTTAAATATAAGTGAGAATTTTGACTATTATGTTCCCATTAAATAACTGTAATTATACGACAATTTAATTTCGATATACGTTATTATTTTTTATTATCTCCAAGTTTCAAATACACGAAACATGTGTCCGTATTAAATTCATTATTCAAGTATTTCATTTTATTAACAAGGCCGTTTGAATTTTCAATTTAATAATATACATCCTTTACTTTACTCGGAATTTATCCAATACATTAATACGATGTTGAATTATTATCTTTACTAAACTGCGGAATTGATTAAAAAAGTATTATGAATTAATTTTTCTAATAGTAGACTGCAACGTATTTTGTGATTTGCAGAATGAGTAGGAGTTAAATAAATCTAAAATATTTTTAAACATTTTTCCAAGGCCTCAGTAAATTTAAATTTACTAAATATTTCTTTGCGACGTAAAATCGACTTTATAACCTTTCACGATCGTCCATTTTCGTTATTTTTTTAAACCTCGATTCACATTTTCTGTAGTTCTCGTAGGAATAATTTTAACTTTTCGACAAACTATATTCAGTTCAGTCTGAAAATTAATACTAAATAGTTAGTTTTATTCAACATATTCAGTAAAATATCTTAAAAAATGAAACGGTTTCAATACACAGGGTGTCCCGTTCAAACCTCCCACATTACAAAGGCCCAGGAAAAAACCCTACAATAGATACGATAATGAACTTGCACCATATGCAAGAGAATATAAAATAATTTAATTAATAATTATCAGTACATTTCTACATGTGAATCATTTGAAGTACTCAGAATATCGCGCCTGTTTTCAACTTCTTGCCAAGGTCTTCGTAGAAACACGCAGCAGTATATCCGTAGCAAATTGTTGCCGGCATGGTTTGTCGTTCAGCATCAATAACGTGTTTGAAGTACACCAGCGAATTCGTTTGCATGCTTACAAAGTGCAACATCTGATGCCGACAACAATTTACTACGGATATGCTGCAGCGTATTGTTACGAAGAACTTGGCAAGAAATTGAATACAGACTGCGTGCTACATAAATTCTTGACATGTATAAACGGACTGATAATTATTAAATAAATTCTTTCAGATGCTCTAGAATATGGTACAATTTCATAATCATATCTACTGTAGTTTCTTACCCCTGGGCCTTTGAAATTTTGGAGGGTTAAACGTTACACCCTGTATATACTATAAAGACAAAAACAGACGTACAGGTAACGCAGTTATAGAATTTCCGCCATTGACTACTTTCGGGAAGGCGACATCGAGTATTTCAGGTTTATAATTGTGAAATTACTGTTACTAACGTTTATTGAGATAAATTAATTATTTAATAAGTTCAGTTTGTATTAATCGGACATTCAAAAAATTGTTCTTTGATCATACAGCCCGGGGGCCATAGTTACCCCTTCGCTACCTTCCTCTAACCTTCCCCTTTCTAATCCCTTCCTATGATTCTCAAGGGGAGTTGCCTTCACTGTTACTCTAATAATGAAAATAAAAAATTAACAAATAAAAAAATTATTTTAAAATGAAACTAATATAGTCTTATTGGTTTTTATTTGATTTGGTCACCCTAGTTAGCCTTTGGCTACCGTGCTACCGTTCCTTTTCAGTCCCTTTCCTATGCTATAAGAGGGGAGTGGCCACAATGTGGATTACGCTATATATAGCCCCTCTACACCTTCTTTTTTCAAAAATATAAAAATTATTTGAAAAACGAGGAATATTGCCTTATTGATTACTTGATTTGGGCACTGGTAAAAATTGATTTTTCGTTTCAAGAAATTTGGAAACCAATTGATCATTAAAAATAGTTGTTATTAAAGTTATTTGAATCAATACACAGTTGTGTATAATGACGTATATATATATATATATATATATATATATATATATATATATATATATATATATATGTAAGAAACAGACGATAATTTCATGGAGTTTGGTGTAGTAAAGAATTTTATAAATAGCAGTAAATAACTTTTGTTTTGCATTTTACTCCACTATATTCTCATAGTTGATGGCGCGTATTGCCTGGCTATGACAAGCGCATTGACCACGGGGTGGAAACCTCAAAATTTTATTCTTGTTATTTATTAGAAGGGAATATATTTTAGTTTAAAATAATTGTATTATTGCGAGAATAATTAGACTCATGAAAAGTAACATAATTAATTTAATTAACTAATATATGCTTAATAGTTCGTTATGGGTTATTAAACCATAAATATATTGAGCTGTGTTGGATATTACTAGACAGATTAAGCTGCAAAGGTTCTCATGATTTCTCATCTAATTTTTTTTTAGTTACAGAAAATGTTAATGTAATATCTTTGGTACGTGTTAATATTTTACGTTTCATCTGGAAAGTCGACAGCGAACGAACAAAGTTATAAAATAAACTGTTGTTATAATGCATTGAGTTATTTCTGAAAGTCTGTATACTTAAAATTAAATAATAAAAAAGAATGAAATTGTATGGTAAAATTATAATTTAATTAATAAATCTAACCTGTTTAATATGCGTTTGATAAATTATAAATGAAGATTAGTTTGTGAGACGTTACATTTTAAACACCATCTTTTGTGAAGTAAAATTTACAAATTTTTAATTCATGATTATGCAAATTTATAAATCTAAAATTTTGTCTACGGATCTAAATTTACTTTTTCATTTTAGTTCTTTAATTTAATCTTTGAATTTAGTTTAGCACCCTTGCACTGTTTAATTTAAAATTCATTATCTATATTTTCAGAAGTTCGATGGAAGTCCACATTAGATCAGAAACAAGTATCTTGAGTAATAAAATTATAATTTTTAAAAGTATTGGTTCGGCTATTTTATTTATAGTAGAAATTCAAAGACATTTTGCTGAAATGAATGATAAATTAATAAAACCTTTATTAGTCCTCAAATAATGTAAAACAGCAGATTTGTCATTTGTCGAACGTCATTGTTGGGCGTGATTGTTTCTAAAATGTTTTATTTTATAAATGAGATGTTTTAAATGTTAAAAATGAATATGGATAAAGCCGAAAGTTCTTGTTTTGTATTGTTTGAGAACTAATAAAAGTTTTTTAATTTATCATCTATTTATAGTATTATAATGCGTCTGTCTCTTTTCACTTGTTATTAATGATAAATATGCAATGGAAAAATGTGATAATTCGTTTTGAATTGCGATTTGGTTAACTTCTAGATATTTGTACCTAAAATGGCGTCACCTACCTAAACGTAATACGCTGGTCCTCTTTGTAATAGTGTAAGTCAGTACCCAACTCTTTGTGTTATCGGTATTCGCAGGTTTATATTAAAAATACTCTAGTCTCCATACATTTATATATATATAGATATATATATATTTATACTAGCTGGGTGCCGGCTTTGCAAGGTACTTATTCTTATAAACCCGAAAAAGGATTTTGATTTTATATTAATCTTTAGTCAAGAAGTGATTAAACTGAAATCTAAATGTTCCAAGTTTAACACATACTTTCTACCAATGGTGTATTAATTCAACATCTATAAAATTCAGTGAATTTTATTGCATCAATCCCAACAAACATACCTCAGAATTTCTTGACGGATAGAATACTTAAATATACTCCTTGAGTATTGCAAGATATAACTATCGCTCAGTCTTCAGACAGTACGCAAGATTAAATTCATGAAATTGTTAGTTTGATTCACAATATAAACAAATAGTCGCCATATTGGAGTCAATAATATGGCACGAAAATTACCTTCCATTTCGCTCAAGAGTCGTAAAGTATTTCATATTTTTTTTTATTATTCGATGGAGTATTTACGGATGAAATTATACTTTTTCTTCAATGAAAATATTTCTGCCTTTTTTTTATTACGAAATAAATTACTATTTTGTTGTTAAACGCTCGCGTAGAATCGCCAGTTTCTCACTTGTGCTGTGACGTCACAATCTCTTGGCGCGCAGTAATTTTTTGGGCAACAGGTTACATTAGGGTAATCCACATTGGGCAAATTCGCTTTAATAGCATAGGAAGGGATTTGAAAGGGGGGATGCGAAAGGGTATAGGAAGGAAGCCAAAGGTAACTAGGGTCCCCGGGCTATATTTTAAGGATCTACCCGGCATTCATCTAAAGAAATGCAGGGAAAACCCTAGAAAAACCTGCATCAGGTAGGTCGGGCATTGGATACTTATCCGACGCCCTTCCGATAGCGGTATAGGAGTTTGCTGTGGAGACGCAGCATACCCTTCTCCGTGCCTTGACCAGTTTAGGAGGCAGCTGGCCGACTATTCCAATGGGAATAGCGAACAACTCTTACCATATGCCCAAGGTCTGTGACCCCGGAACATACACCTCTCAAAACAGACCGAGGTGCCTCGGCTTGTGGGAACCTTAGTTCAAAAACGGAGAGGAAAAGGCATCCCCAAAGGTAGCCCCTTCGTATCTCTCCTACAAGGTTCTGCCTGCGAGAGAACATCCCTCGCAGGTACCGCGATGTAATTTCACACAAAATTATCATAGTTTTAATTATCATTCTTTCCACCTTTATTCTGCGGGTTTCTCACGCCCACAGTACCGTTTCTCGTGTTTTGTAGAATATATGTACGAATTTTTGTTGCACACGTCTAAAGATGTATATAAATTAACATAAATACATACATACAAATTTACAACTTTTTTATGATATAGATATATGTATATTTTAGAAAATTGCAAAATTAGGTTAATTAAGGCATTATCCTCATTATCAAGTGCACATGTTAATTATATACATCATTTGAATTTGGTTTATACTGTAAATATTATGTAAGTATAATCTTGGATATAATTCAGACAAAAAAGTGATAAAATAAATACCACACTATTTGTGTGGTATTTATATTATCCCTTTTTTGTCTGAAATAAATACCACACTATTTGTGTGATATTTATATGATCACCTTTTCTTATTCATTATTTTAAATCAGACGTAAATTTTCCATTATAATATTTTTCGGATAAATAAATAGATAAAATAATTAATAGAAATATTAGACGAAATCGTTGCCCCTGGCATGGTTGTTACGCGTGTCGACGGTGTTCACCTGGCCTGTATGTGTGTGTTTGTGTAGGGGCGGCGCTGGCGACCCTGGTATGATTCATAGCGGCGGTTAGCATGGCTAATGCAGCGTAAGACAGGCCAGGAATAACACCGCGGCCTCTGCAAATAGACCGCGTCACACCAGGAATGCAGATAAACACACGGGAATCCATCTTCCTCTCGCAGATGTACGTGCTCTTTCTTGCGTAACCAGTACTATTCGTAAAGAGGCATTTATCATTTCATACTTTGTCTGTGATGAACGGCTCAAAATGAGTGACAGTGGTATTAGAACAGGTAGGAAATTAAATCAAGATTAGGAAGACGAGGAAAAGTTAATTATACCGCGATATATCCCCATATAAAACAGATGCTCTGAAATTGCACGAACAGGAAGTTTGGCATCTTTTTTTTTTATCTCTAAAACGATTTCTGACTTCCAAGCTAGTGTCCGGAAACGAAGGCCTGGCCTTCCCCTCTATCTTCTTCCTCGTGTTACTGTTAGAATGAAAATTCGTTTTCCCCTACACACTCTCGAAAGCAACTGCTACGCCTTACAAGCGTACTTAAGGACTTACCAGCTACGATAGCAAGAAGGAAAGCGGCGCAAATGGTAGTGAAACGGCACATGTGTTAATTAATTGGCGGTAAGAACTAATATTACAATTATTAAATGGATACTCGTTCGATCAAAGCGCTTCTATCTTTTTCTGAGTGCTACTTGGCACGAAAATATCCTACCTCCGTATTATCCAGTCTGGTTAGAAGAAAAATGGTCGGTAATAAAAAAATATATTATATATATTGTATATACAAACATACAACGTGAAGAATAAAATCTGATCTTCACTTCCTCAGTTGTGAATTTGCAGCTTTGTACACACATGTCTGTTTATTATTAGATGCGATTGGGATTGATCCCGGTGGCAGTTCAGAAAAAAAATGTATAAACAAAAGTATAACAAATAAATGAATAAAATAATTAGGGTAGAAAAAATAAATTTAAATAAATAAAATAAGTCTTAAAAATTTGTCCCCACTTTCAACACTTAACATCAATGTAGGAAAATATAGACATAAACGATATTTGTAGAACAACAATAATAATTAAAACATATATAACTTCTCAAATCTACTTAGATTTTTTTTAGGGTAACAGGCTACATGAGGGTAATCCACGTTGTGGCAACTCCCCTTTAATAGCATAGGAAGGTGTTTGAAAGGGGGGATGCGCAATGGTAGAGGAAGGTAGCCAAGGGTTAACTAGGGTCCCCGGGCGATGGTTTAAGGATCCTACCCGGCAATTCGCCTAAAAGTGATGCAGGGAAAACCCTAGATAAACCTGAATCAGGTAGTTCGTGCATTTGGTACTTGTCCCTCGCCCTTCCAATGGCGGGAGAGGGGTTATCTGTGGGATCGCAGCTAAGGTTCCGCCAAGCCTAGGCACCTTGGCTTGTTTTGAGAGATGTATGTTCCGGTGTCACAGACCTTGGACATACGCTAAGAGTTGTTCGCTGTGTACGGAGAAGGGAATGCTGCGTCCTCACAGCAAACTCCTCTCCCGTCGTCGGAAGGGCGTGGTACAAGTACCAAATGCCCGACCTACGTGAAGCAGATTTTTCTAGGGTTTTGCCTGCATTACTTTTAGGCGAATGCCGGGTAGGATCCTTAAAATATAGCCGGGAGGCCTAGTTAACCCTTGTCTACCTTCTCCTCTACCCTACCGCATCCCCCCTTTCAAATCCCTTCGTATGCTATTAAAGGGGCGTTGCCACCATGGATTTCCCTCATGCAACCTGTTACCTAAAAAAAAACCTTGCGGGTAAATTGTTCCAATCACCTATGGATCTGTTTAGGAATGTGAATTTCCCTACACCTGTTTTTTGCGGTCTCTTTTTTATTATTTTAATAGAGTTAAAAAATTTTCTTCCGTCTGCTTGCCAAAGATTTCTACCTTAATTTCTTACCTTAATTTTTCTACCTTTCCTCGCCCGTGACCTGGCTCCCGAATTACAAAATTTCCTGCGCCCTTCTGCAGTTTTTCTATGCCTTCTACGTTATTTATTTCTATAAGGATCCACAATAACTTCCACGATACTAATTTTATATTATATATAAGTTACATAAAGTAATATTCATAATCGGACAAACTAGAGATTTAATTTTGATTTTCCGCTCCCCTTTTTTTAATATTCTCATTTCAAAATGTAAGGATTTCCAGGCTTTTCGAGGAGCACAATTTACTTGTTATTCCCACCTTAGAGTTGAGTTCAATATGATTCCTAAATAAATATTTGCAGCTGTTAAAATAAACAATGTAGGCCTGCGTAAAAAGCGGAATAAAGGAATAAGGACACATTATTTGTATTAAAATGGTGTTTCTAATCGTATTTATATCGCGATTTTTTTTATTCCACTTACCCTTACGCCATACGTCGGATAGTCGACAGTGAATTTTATTATTTTCTGGTTTTGAATTTTGTTGACAATAGCCCGACAACGTTATTCACTAAATAACGTTGTAGTTAAATTAATACATAATATATGTTCTTTTTAAACACATTATAACGAAATAGAATGAAAAATTTAACAAAATTTGCCGATTAGTAACACGACACCAATTGGTGGTGGAAACGTTGTGTTCGAACTCAGTAGTATCCAGCCTGCTTAGAAGCAAAATTATTAAATAATTTTCAGCTGTATATTAAATTGGCCATTCTATTTTCATATTATAAATTATAGTTGTTGCCATAGTTACTTAATTATAGCAGTTACCATAGTTATAGTTGTTGCCATAGTTTGGATCTATAACGTAATGAATTGAGTTTAACACAAGCTGAAAGTAAAATAAAATTTAATAACTCCGCTTACTCATTATGAGCCTGAATGGTAAATTGACCAATATTTTGCACAGACACCGGAGATATTACGTATTATGAAGATGTGGAGAAAGGCGGTACTCATAGAAATCTTCACCGGTAGAGCAAATTTCACCAAATTTCGTACACGTGTTCTTTGCGACCAGGAAACAAACACTGTCAGAGTGAGACGCATCTACCACCCCCAGAAGCATGGGTGGACGGGGGTGGAAATATTTAAACATGCTAAAACAGTCGATATTTCAGTCGGATAAATATTTTTAGGGGTCAAAGATATTTATAGTGTTTCTACCGATGTTATCTGAATATAATTTTCATCCTCTACACCCTTGGGAAAGGGCACACTTAGGGTTTTGGAGTGGAGATGCTTTACAGGAAAATAACGCGAATACAACCGAGATTATAGTCAAATCGAAGGTTATATATGTCACTGAGTTTAGTTATGACATTGAACTTTGCATTTACCCCTCAGACGCAGGGGTAGCGTGGTGGAAATTTTTGGAACATGCAAACACGTCAGATATTTGCGTAGAATAAATATTTTTCAGGGTTAATTGTATTGATTGTATTTCTACTGATGTTGTTTGTGTATAATTTCAACCCCTTTCGGGCTTTGGAGGGGTGGACCCTTAAGGGTGGGCGTGAAGTGGCATTACATAAAAATAAAGCAGAAACTATCGAGATTGGATTCGAATCCGGGGTTATAGTTGTCACTGAGTTTAATTACGACATTCAACTTGCCGTTTAAGTCCCCGAAGCGGGAGTGTTCGGGGTGGAAATTTTCAAACATTTTAAACAGTCGATATTTGCGATAATTATTTCCTGGAGTTTATTACTTTGATAGTACTTATACCAATATAGTTTGTGCATAACTTAAACCCCTGTGATGGTACGTTAAATAAGAAAAACCCACAAAACAACCGAGATTCGAATCAATTCAGAGACTATGAATGTCGCTGAGCCTAATTGTGACATCCTGGGAGGTGGAGGGCGGGGGTAGAAATTTCCAGACAATGTAATCGGCCGATTTTTGCGTGGAATAAATACTTTTTGATTATCGCACATTTGTGGGAGTGGTCATCTTCTAACAACACGTAAAAACTGCCGATATATTTGGTCAATGACTTCAACCCCCTTCGGCATGGGAGGTGAGCACATTTAGGGATATGATTCGAGAAGCGTTACATAAAAATAGCGCAAAAGCAAGTGAAATTGGAGTCATATCGGGGGTATATGGATAAATGATATCTTGGGCAACGCCGGGCACCCAGCTAGTAGATAATAAAAATCGCCATATTCTAGTTTTAAGATATATAATGATTAAAAGCTTCAGAGGATCGTAATATTGATTAAAGGTCATGAGGGTGTTATGAATAATTCTGTTCTCTTTGTCTCTGACCTTTACGTATTTTGTAACAAAGATGTTTATATTTTTCTAAGTTATAACTAATTATAACGATACTATACGAGCGAAATGAGACCAAACGTGTATTAAACTATAGAACATAAATTTATGGTAAATAATAAATAGAAAATATTTAATTATGATCCTTCAATCTTTTTGACGTTAAATATACATTCAGTGTTTAACTATTTGGAAAGTGTATATTTATTCGATAAAAGGAGATGAAACCGAGCCAGGAAATACATACCACGCCAAACTGTGTCCAGAGATCGGTTAAAAACGAAGCGCAGTGAATTGGCGGATTGTGTAAGGTAAAGGATTGGAGTTGATGAATACATTTTGGATAGTGGTAGGCCACGTTAAATATATCTGAGCGATTCAGCCATCGTATTTTGGTTCTTCTGACTTTGCGTGACAAGCCTATAAAGAACGGTGTGTATATTTCTGAAACAAAACTTTTCCACGCTGGTTCCAGTTTCGTACGTCACCGACGTCAAGCCCCATTACGCGTGACTTGGAATTTGGCTTGCAGTTGACAGATTATACACGTGGTCGGCCCCGGCGATTTGCCAGTTTCAATGGGTGTCTACAGTCGCAGACACAAAGATCCGTGCGATGGTTTATTAGGTCTGAACCCGGTGCGACGGAGCGTTCGCTGACATTGTCAAAGTGGTTAAAGACTCTTGTGACGGAGTTGGAGCTAAGTGTTGACAAGATGGCGCCGTGCCACGGGCCGGAGCAGCTGCTGGACCCGCAATGTAAACACTCGACTTCATCTCTTTGCGTTAATCACGTGTGATATTTCCTCTGATTCAGACGCTCCGCTTCTTTAAAATTATTTATTTGTTCACCTGCTTGTCCTTGCCGCTGCGCAGCTGCCACGAACGCGCTTGCATATAATTTCTCGCAGATATTTATAATTGTTTGCAAAATTCGGCCAAATCAATTTGTAAGACATCTTTGTACCTTAGATTTCGTAAGAATTTAGAATATTTATGGCAGATAGCATGCATTTCTTTTCATGTTGTTGTCATATAATTATTTTTGTGGCATTGGAATGTTTTCCTTACAGTTAAAGACTCTTATACTAAATTCTATGGTCTCAAAAGCCCAAGGACCATTATTTAAGATTACCAAATATCCTCTACATCATTCATAAATACATTGGAATCTTTTTACTCAACCTTAAATAATAAAACGGCAAAAAGTAGAATATAAAGGCTCATTAATTTAGTCAAGAAACAAGAGATTGATTGAAGCAGACGCTTCCTGCTAATAAAAACAGACTATGACTGCAGTACAGTGGAATCTGCATCAGTCGCAGCTTCAAACAAGTTAAAATAATCAATTTTTATGTTAAATGATTAACAAATGAGAATTTTAAAATGTAAATGTAAGAAACCCACATTTGAAATGTATAATTATTCTTTCAAACTGATCAATTGTGTGTCTATTATTGGAATCAATGTGAAACGCAGCATATTTATGTAAATAAGCACTATTTGTAATTTATTTATGGGTCACCAATGACCAAGTTCTTAACGCGACGATTATAAACCTTTAATTTTTAAAAAATGTTTTCCTTCTGTCGTCACGAGCTGTAACTTTTTCCTTAACTTCTATTTTACATACCGAAATCCAAAGTTAATGTTGTATGTAGTAATACTGCATTGTTCAAATTTATCCATTGACGCTAATAAAACTGTTGTTTTTGCAACAGTAGAAAAATACTTCGTTTTTAAAGGATCCGTTTTCTTGGAGAGCATCGACATTAATAAAACTATAAAATTTAGTAATATATTAAATTACTAATTATTTATCTTTTTTACTTCTGTCTAATAAATTTGTGAATACAAAAAGTTCGATCACGTTTGAAGATTCGTTCCGTCTCAATAAAATAAAAGCTGAGAAAATAGTTACGTGAGAAACAAACCCGGAATTGATTATTCAGTACAACTCATCCAGAATTCACATGGAGAAAGTTCACATTTTTGCTCTTAAATATTTTCTATAAAATGAAGGTTAATTGTTTCGTACATTTTAAGTTAATTTTCAATGCACATTCTTATCAGTGCTTCAGCATAAAATCTGTATATCGTTGAAGGTAGAGACAATTTGTCCACAATTATTTCAAAAAATATTATCACCATATATTAAACATATCAACATTTAACATTGGAGTTTGTATTTTATTGTATAACGTTAACAGTCAAACGAACTGAATCCAGTGGAAGTTCATCTACAATAGAGTGAAAGATGCGTAATTTTTTCTGTAGAACATAAGTAATTAGTCTCTGGATTATTTACTTAGGGCGAGGGAAAGAATCTCGGGGAATAAAATATTATCTAATAAATATTTGTGTGTATGTGTTTGTGTACTTTCCGCATACAAATCTACACCCGTGGAGCAATTTTTTTACACGTTTTGTTTTCGAGAAGGAAAGAAACACTGTGGAGGTAAGACACGTATACAAACCCCAGGTCCGAGGATGGACGGGGTTGAAAATTTTCAAACATGCTAAAACGGCAGATACTTGCGTTGGTTAAATATTTTTCTGGGACAATGATATTGATAGTGTTTCTCTAGATTTTTTTGGTGTCTAATTTAAATCCCTTTTGGCATTGGAGGGTAGCACCCATAGGGATGGTTACGGAGAAGCGTAACACAAAAAGAACGTGAAAAATAACCGAAGTTGGAGTGGAATCCGGGGTTATGATTGTCGCTGATTTTAATTATGACATTCAACTTGCAAATTTTCCCCCACACGGACAGTTGTGAAAATTTTCAAGCATGTTAAAACAGCCGATATTTTTATCGAAAGAAAATTTTTCGGTGGTCAATTAGATAGAAAGCGTTTCTCCAGATATTTTAAAGTATTATTTCAACTCCTATAGGAAGGGTGGGGGGGGGGCATATTTAGGAATAGGCGTGAAGATGAGACGTTACATAAAAATAACGCAAAAAAATACTAGATTGGAGTGAAATCCGGGGTTATGAATGTCACTGAGTTTACTTATGACAACCCGGCCAACGCCGTGAACCAAGTCAGTTTTCTATAAAATAAAGGTTAATTATTTTGTAACTTTCAATGCACATTATCATCAATGCTATCGAAATAATAGGATCCTGAAATTCTGTTAGTGGATTTATTAGTGTTGTCATTTCAATTTTAAGGAACTAAGACTTCTTCATTACAATAATTTCTTTAGTCCAGTTTGGCAAAATTAATAAGTATTTTGGTTTCTTTAAACACGTCCTTTTCTATGTATTGATGAAAATTACTGTACCTATCATGATATTTTTATTTGGTTTCTAATTTACAATCTACAACAGTTTCGTTATAATAAGTAAGTCGTATACAATATTTATTTTAATTCATGCTGTGCATCTCTGACACATTTTTCTAAGTCTTCTCTGTGCCACTGGAGAGTTCGAATCGAGTTAATTATCGTGTTCTTTGACATTTCCTTGAAAATGAATGGTACATAAGGATCATTGTGTAGGGTGAAGTTAAACGTCTGCGGAAATAACACGTGTAGTGTAGCCTGGAGTCCGTCATTCGTGCGGGAATAAATAAATTGTGTACTATAGGATACCTTAGGGACAGACTCGTCTTCGGTAATTACTATTCTGACTCTGTCTTGTTCTTTAACGCGTTTCATTTAACTGTTTCACTTTCAATTATTTATATTTAATATTTTTTTTGTTATTCTTGCCTCTATCTACACTGAACTGACAGATTAAATTTGATGAAATGGTAATCCGTCAAACTGGATTTTAACATTTTTAAATATTGGTTTTCTATATAAGATAGCATGGAAGTTATTTACGACGTCATAGAAAAACCGTTCAGTTGTTTTTACAACAAAACGAACAATATCTTTCCAAAGTCGTTTAAAATAAGCTTTAGGAAATTTAGTAATTTAGTCTGAATATGGCGGGTGGCAGTTTAATATTGCTTGAAACTTTGTTGAATTTATATACAAATATATCTTTCTTTATCAAAAAAGACTTTTCTTGGGTCAGAAAAATTAATATTTTTTTAACATCTGACGGATAACAATTTTATGTCTCAGAACGTTTTCACGATTTTAGAAAACAGCAAAAGTTGAATATAATACGGTCAGACAGTTTTCTTGTGTAAAGTTAGGGTGAAAGAAATTCAGATAACATCGGTTATGGATCCCCTGACGCACAAAAAGTAAACATTTGTTTAATTCCTTCCGTTCTAAAAAATGTAAGCACAAAAGTATTATTTTATTTATACAGATGAATTCCTCAGTTAAAAACTTTTGAAGGACTATTTGTTTAATCTATAATTGCGTATTCGTGACCCTGTATTTTTTAAATAGAGAGGTGAAACTAGCCTCACAGTAATGTTCTAACAGTAAGTATTTTTCGTAGTGAAACTCTGGGGAAAAAAACATCACCTATGCCATATTCCCAAACTTAAAGACACATTTATTAATGAACAAATATAATAAATGTATATATTTTTTTTTGTAATTTGCTTGATGTTTTAAAACTATTCGGTCACGGAATTGTTTACAAAGCTTGGACATGTCCATTCCAAATATTTGTTAACTCACCTTGTGTGCTTTAAACAAACAAGGGAGAGCTCGGAAGTGGTTTAACACATAATCGATGTACAGTTTTAAAAATTGTATACAATATTTCTTCTACTTCTCCCTTTATGGATATGAAACTTTTATTGCATTCAAATTGTGTTTTTTTAAATTGTAATTAATACTCAAAAAATCAGAACTTGAATACTAAGAAATAAAATAAGTTTTATTTTGATATATTGTGATAGTAAATTATAAAATTTTCACTCCCCTTTGACTTCCAGTCTGATACGTATTTTGTGAGTGGAAAAAAAAAATTAATGTCTCCAAAGATGAATTTTATTATTCTGTATCGCGTACAGCCTAGCTCGACCACACAACGGTCGTATTTTTCTTGTGCAACGCCGAAAATCGTATTTTTTAGGAGGAAAATCTGTTTTCTATTAGTAGGTCAGGGGGTTGGCAAGAGTTGAGGGAAGTTTCTTGCTGACAAGAATTGCGTTTCTGGAAGGTTGCCAGAGGACGGCAGACAGACAATCACTGTGACGCCACTTCCCACTCAGCCATATTACAGGGATTGGCTTTATACAACGCGAACCGGAAAAGTGTCTTAATACAGAAAGGAGACTATCAACATACCTATGACATTTATCATTCTGTCCTCCTAGAAATTCAAATGGCTATCTCCATCGGGTTATATTTTACGGCTCGTGTACACTAAATCAATCACAGATTTCATAGATAATTTCACTGAACGCTGCATTCGTGCGATTACGTAATTGGAGTCATAAAATTATACAGAATGTAAGAAAAAATAATACCTATCCATAAAACCATAACAAAATTCTATAAAATGAACAATTCCGTAACGATTTATATTTATGAGTGACGGCATGATTTAATTGAATAATAGAATATTTTATTTAATCTTTTTCCGATTATCAACTATATTTTCACAGGAAATAAATAAATTATCACGAAACAAAATATATCATGCTGACTTACGTTATTTCAAGTAATTAAATACTGTATTTCCTAATGTATCACATATTTCTTAATGTATTACAATATATTCAAGTCTTACGAGACATTTTGTGATTTAAAGATATTTGGTTTATTTTTCCTTAAGTGAAACTAATTGAATTCAGAAAGTTTAAGTAATATTTATACGCTCGGATAATAGTAATCAATTGTGAAATAAAATAATATTTAAGTTGTAGTTACTACTATTTTTCGAATATCCTTCATGAGGAAAATGCAACAGGTTTGCTTGTTGACGTAAATAAAATTGTTCCCATTAAATGTTCACGCTATTAATAATGAGAAAAATTGCCAAATACAGACAACAGAAGTGATCATATAAATACCACACACAATATATATATATATTTGACTATTTTTCTTATAATTAATTTTCAAAACAGGCGTATATTTTTCCTATATGAAATTAAATGTAACAAATTATACTGTGAGCTGAGATGCTATGACGTGTGTGACGAAATGATAATTTACAATAGACTCATTTTCTATATTTCCCTTCTTACGAGGTTTATATTGGAAAATAAATACTATATAAAAATAAATTATAAATAATAAAATAAATAATAAGCAATGGTTTGATATAATTATTAATGATAGTATTAGTAACAATAATAATATTAATGATCCGTGACAATTTTCAATATTTCCTGAAGAGGTCACAATATTAGGACTTAACGTCTTTTGTATAATATATTTTTATATAGTGTAATTTCCATTTTTAATTAAACATTTTTTCTAACCTATATAGCCATTAATAATTTATTATACATTAAGATTGACTGATTCTTTTAAATTCATTATGTCACATAAGATGAAAATAATATGCTTTGTCGAAATAAATTTAATACAAGTAACTTTATATATCTTTACAAATGACAAAACAGCAAGTAGTATTTTTGGATCAGTAATTCGTCCTGAAAGTGCTTTAAACTCTGAACTATAAAAGGTTTCGAGAAATGATATTGGCGATTAATTATTCAAATTTTATGTTCAGCCCCTCTTTATAGAGTAATATTGTAATATAAATTTTCAGTCAGTTTATCTTTGCAACCAAATTTGAGTAATACTCGAAAGATTTCGTCTTTATAATTCAAAATACTGTTTGTGTATTCGTTTGAAAAGATTTCTTTCCTATATTTCTTTCGTGCCACTTTCACTTTCACTTTATCATCTTTTAGTTTTATTAAAATTCTCGTTACATGTTAGAGTACACAATGTTCGTGATATACTCTTATTTTTTGACTCTTGGTTGTCATATATGATTTACGATTGCCACTAGTATTTATTCTGAATGTATGCAGGTGTCTGTAATCCATTTATTTTCCGTGAAGACAAATAACTTTGCTGTCTTTTTCGCCTGGGTTACACTGATTAGCCTTGGCTGACTTCCACAGAAAAAGAAACATTGAGTCCGTTCCCAATTTTCAGGAATCATTTCATGTGAACGTTTAACAATATCGCATATTTAATAAGACACGTAAATGACGCAGATCTTAAGAATAGTATCTACGAAGGCAGTTAATACTTTCAACTTCCAGACCGAAGACCGTAAATCAGATTGATTTAGGTGAAAGCCAGCAACGTATCGCACTTATCTGTCACGCTGACACGCAAATTACTTACAGACTTGATTGATTAATTGCATCCTCAGTCAATTGTTTTTATCTCTTTTTATCCCTTTATAAGACATTCGTTCGCTTTTCCTTTGTTTAAAGTCGTTCGTCTTAGTCTGCAGTAATGGGAAATATAACGTCAATTTTCAGTCACGTAAAACAATAAAATTTCTGTATTTCGCTGTTAAATTTATTTTTGATTGCGCATGACTATATAAAAAACACTTCACTTGAGTTTTGTATAAATCAAAGTTTCCGATGTAAAATAAATTTTTATTCAATTCTATGCATCAGACTAAAACATTAAAGATGAATCTTGTTTATGGAATAGAGTCTAAAGATATTTAAACACTCGTTACTTACAAATGAATTTTATTCATGAAGAATACCCATTTCAGAGAGAATAAAAAGTCTCGTTTTATATACTAAATAACAAACAATATTATAAATAGTAAAAATTAAAGAAACATTAATGGGATGTCTTTGTTAAATGTGCCTCAATTCACAATTATATATTGAAGTAATATAAAGTGTTTTTTTTCAATACGTAAAAAAATCACTGATTATTTATAATTTATCAAATTATTCACAATAATTAACTACTTCTTAGACCTCCACGTAAGTTTTTTAATTTACAGGAAAACTATAATTACTTATAGACAAAATTTGCGTTCGATTAATAGCATTTTCAGTGTATTATGCAATGATGGAGAGTCTAAAGGTGATTATGTCTGTAATAGACGATAGCTTCTTGTAATTAAAGGACGATAACTTCTGATTGTTTGAATAAATTTGAAGATTGAATAACGTGGTGTTTTGTTCTCATAAATACCAAATGAAATATTATTTAACGTGTCTTTTTAATCATATAAAATAATATATAGTTAATAACGAATAACAGGTATTTTATTGTATGTTATTAGTCACAAAAATATTGTTTTTATAAGTCAATCCTGAAACGTTTTTGGTTAGTGTATTTAGAAAAATAATAATTTTTCATCCATAAATTTTGATTGACAGCGTTCAAACAGAAAATTTATTTTTATCATTAGGGTAGTAATACTTGTCGAGTTCCTTTCCGGTAAATTATCTGAAACGATGGAGATCGTTTGATCAGAGACAAAAACCGTCTGAATGTGCAGTTTAACGGATCTTCAGAGTCGGATATATCTACATATAAATCCCAAAACCTTCGGCGAGGAAATATTACAATGATTCTTGTTTGTAATCGCACTATAAAACAAAATGGAATAAATAAATATATTTTAAACATGGTTGCCTGACAGAAAAAGATTGTTCGTTGGAAAATAAAATATCAATAATAGACTTACCCTTCAAATACTATTGCAGTTTTGTCTACCTTGTTTCTGGAACGAGACAAGACGGGAAAATGAATTCAAATGTAAATATTGAATTGAAGCGACAGATTGCCCCAGTGTTGTTTACTTTGACTCATTCGAATTTAAAATGAATGACAAATTTCCACCTTAACTTGTTTGGAAGATTGATACTGGAGATCCAAAGAATGCACGAGGATGGTTTTGGTCCATTATGTTTGCCGTTGCCATTTTCAAGTTGTTTTCCAATGTATGCAACCCGCAACACGGTTATTCCTCAGTTAATATATTTTTCTGTTCCACTACTATGTTTTTCCTCAGAAACATTGTACGGATGGAAGTAAACGCAGCACAGTGATATTAAAGTTTATCTGAGAGTCGAAAGCCCCCCCTGGAAGAGGACGCAGCGACGAGGCGCAATCCGCAGGGCTGTAAAATATTTGACGGCGCGTCGCAGTAGCCGACGCCGAGGCGCCGATGTGGTAATGCGAAGCGCTAAAACGCAAGCTTTGATCCACACTTTAAACTCTCACTGGGACTCAGTAAATTGTTGCTGGGGCGAAACAACAAATCATTCGAATTTTCCCGCCCCTATTTAATTTGTAAAACTTATTCTTGATATACGTATAACCGAACCGTGCCAGCATAGCAACCGTAAACAACTCTTTACAAGAATATTAATTTTCTGTGGACAAATATACTCAAGGATTTATCCTTTTGAAAATCAGGATAAGAAAAACACTACAAAGTATACTGCAGGTCTGTCTGCCACAATTACACTTTACCCTCGTTGAGGAAGTATACTATTGACAAAAAATAATCCGCTTGAAGATATCTCAATCAGTAGATTCCAAACCATTGTCAACAATCATCCAATCGAATAATGAAAAATTGATATAAAGATGCGAAAAATGAATTCAGTCGCCTGATATTCGTTCGGGCATATCTCTTACTAATCAACATTCGTTGGAAGCAAATTCTTTTTTTTTTTTTTAGAAACAGGCCACGTGAAGTAAATCCACACTTTAATAGCATAGGAAGAGATATGAAGGGGGAATCTGAAGCCAAGCGTTATGACCTCTTCCGAGGTCTGACGTGGCGTTTGATGTTGTGTCGCAGCGTATACACATCCTCAGTGTGCTTTGGAGGCAGGTAGACAACTGTTTAGATAGGAACAGCATACAACTCTTTTGGTGTAAACAACGTGTGAGACCGTATAACCTACACCTCTGAAAAGTGACTTTGATTTCAAGACAGAGACATTCCTACCTCGAAATTTCCCGTATCAAATTTTGGATTGTTTTATTTTGTAGACAGATTACTAGAGTGTCATCAACGTTGTATCCTCTCCCCTTTAATAGAATAGGAAGAGAGAGAGTGTGGGTTTCGAAAATGTTGCGTGATAAGCGTATAAAGGGATTTGATAGGTTTAACGTAGAAGTTTGAAAAAGATAGATAAGGGTTTAATGAGGTCCCCGGGCTATAGTTTGAGGAACCTACCAGGCATTCACCTAAAACTGATGCAAGACAAGCCCTAGAAAACCAGAATCAGTTAAGTCGGGCTGTTGGTACTTCACTGGAGTAAGATTTGCTGTCTTGACCAGTTAGGAGGCAGGTGGCCGACTGTTGCAATAGGAATGCCCAAGGTCTGCAACTCCGGAATATACTCCTCCGAAAGTATAGTGAGAGAAAATATGTAATGTCTTTAAAAATGTCGCTCACATACATTCAATATACAACTTTTAGTGCGTAATTTTAATTTTATTATTTACTAGCTGGGTGCCCAGCGTTGCATGGGTATTCATTCTTTACATTCACGACCAAATATAATGATATACACATGTAACCAAAATGTTTCAAGAGTCTCGCTTGAAATAATTCGTCAGTTTTAGCACATTAAAAATCTATTAAATTATAATGATTATTAGGTACTGAATATATATATATATATATATATATATATAGTAAAATACAATAAAAGATTACCGTCATTTTCGTCTCCTCCAGTACATAAAAAATTGGGCAAAATCGTTGGTACGTGCCATATTTATCCCATGTCAGTCATTTAAAAGTCAAGTTTCTTAAAAGAAAATTAGTTCCACTGATCGCATAATCTTTCGTATTGTTTTTATTGCCATTCGATGGTGCCTTGCTAGATAAAATATTACTTTTTATTCATTCAAAATATTTCTGCTTTATTTCACTACGAAAAAAGAAATTATTTACTTTGTTGTGCAGTATCGTCGCGTAGTAACGTCTCTCTCGAGCGTGCTGTGACATCATAATTTCTTGACGCGGAATAATTTAACACAATATGATCAAATTTTTTAATTATAATTCTTTCCAACTTTATGCTATGGGTTTGCACCCCCACAGTACCGGTTCTCGATTTTGGCAGAATACGTATACCAATTTTTGTTGAATTCTGTCCACGCGATAAAATTTGTATAAAGAACAACGTAAATACATACATACATACATACATACAAACAAATATACATCCTTTTTTAATATATAGACTAGCTGGGTGCCCGGCGTTGCTCGTGTACTTATTTATAAAAACTCGAAAAAGTATTTAATTGAATACTTAAATATATTCCTTGAGTATTTCAGGACATAATTGTCAATTGTCACACAGTATTCATACATTACGAAATATTACATTGATGAAATTGTTAGCTAGACTCACAACTAATATAGCGCGAAAATTAACTTACATTTTCCGCAAGGATGGTAAAATAATTCGTATTCTTCTTTATTACCATTCGATGGAGTATTGCAGTATAAAATTATACTTTTTATTTAAAGAAAATATTTCTGCTTTATTTCATTCCTAATAAAGGAAATATTTCCTTTGTTCGTTGCGTAGTAACGTCTTTCTCTGGCGTGATGTCATTGTCTCTTGGCGCGCAGTAATTTAATATTTAATGATCACGGTTTTTAATTATAATTCTTTCCACATGTATGCTAGGCGTTTCTCACCCCCACAGTACCGGTTCTCGATTTTGGCAGAATACGTATACCAATTTTTGTTGCATTCTGTCCACGCGAAAAAAATTGTATAAAGAACAACGTAAATACATACATACATACAAATATACATCCTTTTTATTATATAGATTAAACGTAGAAAATGACTTCTATGATATAATTATTGATAATTTTATAACTTAGATATCAATTTTTCTTGTTTCTAAGAAAATTCTTAATATTCGTTCAAAGATAAGCCTCGAACACGAGGCTATTCATGTAAAGTGAACCTTTGGACCCGTGAAAAAGAGGCTCTTTGGAGAAGAACGTTTGGAAAATGACCATGCCGCTATGGGAATATTATGTGAGTGGCTCGTGAACCATTCATCTTCCTTTTGCGAAAAAATCGAAAACTTGTCTATATGTTGGGAAAATGTATTTGTAAATTAGAATATGGTGTAAAATAATATTTACATTAATTTTCGTACTTTCATTAAATAATTTTTAAAGAACAATTTCCGTTTATACCATAATTACCCCTCGTAGCAGATGTACAAAGAAGTTATAACTGGGAAAGACAGTGTGAATGATGTTACACAGAAATTTGAAGTCAATAGTCGAGTGAGACCTATTCCATATTTTTGTGTCGAAGAAATCAAGCGATGGAGTCGTAATTTTTAATTTGAATACTGAATTAGTGTTAGGTATCACGTTAGTTTTTCGTTGTAAGGGGATTATGAATATTTTAATGTTAAAAATCACAGTTTGGTGTGCTTTGGTGGACGGACACCTTTTGTTTACTGTGAAGAACCCAGTTACCGAAATACCGTTGGCTCGCGCGTATCTTTGTGTGACCCAGTGCCGGGGCCAATTAACAGAATTAGGCGCGGCCCACTCGCGCTATCAACGGCGCGCAGGCAGAATCCCCATAAAGGACTCAAGTATCCGCCAACAGCTCGTAAATAGGGACGGCCTCTCGTTCTCCATAGGAACAGCGGACACAGCCCGTTTATCAAAGGCATAAAGTGTGTCTCCCAACCGATACGCACTGCAACAATGGCCCCTTATCTCCAGAGAGCGAACCACCTCTACTTTCTGCTGTGCACGTTTTTTTTTTCATTTTAACATTGACGGCTGTGAACCAACCTCGGCACAGCTATTTCTGTCACTACACGCGCTTCCATTAATTGATATGGCAGCATAGTGCAAAAAATAAAGGTGTGTATTATTCCTATAAGCCGTTAATAAGTTAACCTTTGTAGAATATGGATTATTTCTTTCCTCTGGCTCCACAAAAATAACTTCTGACCAAATGTATCATGATGAATGAACATAAGTTTCCAGTAAACTGGATAAAAATCCAAATTTCTGATTTTCTGAATTCCTAAATTAATAAATTGTCACCATGAGATAATTTTTTCCTGTACGAAATACGTAAACAATTATTATATTTTTTCTGTGAAATAACGATCCCTATATACTGTACGATCTCTTAAATTAATAATTATTATTGTTGTCATATTGAAAATTTATACGGTAAAATAATAATTTTGCAGTGCTAAAAATAATGTTGTGTTTCTTCGCTTTATTATTCATTTAAACCTTACAGGATTTATCTTTTAATCAGTATCCACAGTTTCTTAGAATGCTTGAACGATTCGCCAAGCCACGAAATATTTCTCCTACGAACTGAATTGCCTGATGTCATTTGAAAAATCTGTTATGTATATAGAATATCATAATATATGAGTATGATGACTAAAAAAATACACATAAAATTTTAAAGCAGAAACGTAATGAGAATGAAAATTATCATTTTCAGGGATAATACTGACTAATTAGTCTACAGTCGCTGTCTTCCCAGTCTAAGACAACTCCAAGATACTTAGACATTTCAAGAAGCTGTTTCAAAAGCAAAATATTATTGTTTTTTTACATTGCCTACGAAACTGGAAACTATTAGAAAGAATTTTGAAGGGTGTATAACATCAAGAATATGTGCGATCTAAATACATAATTTAATAACACACGATGATAAATTCTATATGACCTTTAGTAAGAGATGAAATTAATTATTTATTCGAAACATTTTTACTTATATCGCTGTTGCTATTACATCTGGGTCAAATAATGTCACACAATTTTTATGTTGCTTTATCCGTGCGGTAAAAAGTGAAAAAAGACACGAAAGCCCTCATAATTTAACATGGAATATTCTTGACCTCAGTACCAGCATTTTCCTCGGCTTCTCTTACCAGTTCATTTATAAATGAATATGCTAGTATAACTTAATTATGGGTTTGATGAATGACATAATTATTTTTATAAACCAATAAAATCTCAAAACTTTATGACCATATGAGGATTCGAACCAGAATGTTCTCAAATTTAGGAGATTCTTTTCCGGACACTTGTTAGCTCTTCCTTAAAGTCTGAGATGATTTTAAACACATGACAACTTCAATTGAAACATCCACCTAAATTCACTTTTTTTACTTAATTTACTATACTTACTGCTTGATCCTCTCGACGAGCAGATTTCCAATTAAATTTATTAAGATTATACTTCATTCTTTCGTGATACAGTCCTGAAATTGTTCTAATTATTTATTCTACTCTAATTAGTTACATGCAGGATTTTAGTTTGTTGTTTTTCATATGGGACGCATTCTGGCAGCCGGCGATTGAGAGCATAGAACTACACAAACGTTGCCATTTGAGTGTCAACAAAACCTTACTGCGACTGCGTAGACAATAATAAGTGACAACGTCGCTCTAATATGATTCGTCGGCGTAAGGAAGAGCTTCAGGGTCAAATCGGTTCTGAATTGGAAAGCAGTATAGTACACAGCTTTCTTTTACATATTAGACATTTTTGATTGGTATTTTCTGGTCAATTTTAAATGTAGAAAAACTCCAGTAGAAATTGTTTTTTTATATTTTTATATTTAACATTTCACTGCTGCATGTTTTTTTTATATAATAGTTTCTGTCATAAAATAGAAATCATTATGTCTGTTTTACGTTCAGTTACCTTTTTTAAATTAATTTTTATTTATAATCGCATCGTTAAGGTCATTAGCGACTTTGTACATTGTTGTGTTTGACTTCGTCAGGGAACTTCGTGGGGGTTTCTCGGAATGGAAACTCACTAACACAACATCCATGCTCTTAGCGGTAGTTGAACTCGGCACCTCTTTCATGCGAGAAAGTGACGCTGACCACTAAATCACAAACAGTTACCTTTGTTTCGCAGAAAGTAAATGTTTTAATTCTTATTATATTCTCCTGTTACTTATATGTTCTCTCATATTACACCGCTTTCGTTTAGTTTAATGAAGGTTGTAAGGTAAGCCAATTTTGTCTTTAAATATTTAATTAATGCGAAAGGGTAGAGGAAGGTAGCCAAGGGTTAACTAGGGCCCCCGGGCTATAGTTTAAGGATCCTACCCGGCATTCGCCTAAAAGTAATGCAGCAAAATCCTAGAAAAACCTGCATCAGGTAGGTCGTACATTGGGTACTTGTCCCACGCCCTTCCGATAGCGGGAGAAGTGTTTGATGTAGAGACGCAGCATTCCCTTCTCCGTACCTCGACCAGTTTAGGAGGCAGCTGGCCGACTGTTCCAATGGGAATAACAACTCTTACCGTATTTCCAAGGTATGTGACCCCGGAAAATACACCTCTCAAAACAGGCCGAGGTGCCTAGGCTTGTGAGAACCTTAGTTCAAAAACAGAGAGGAAAAGGCATCCCCAAAGGTAGCCACTTTGTGTCTCTCCTATATCCTTTTTTTAGGGCAACAGGCTACATGAGGGTAATCCACGTTGGGCAACTCCCCTTTAATAGCATAGGAAGGGATTTGAAAGGGGGGATGCGGAAGGGTAAAGGAAGGTAGCCAAGAGTTCCTGGATTTCCAATGAATTTAAAGAAATCTGATGATGTTATACATGAACTAAAATTAAGACAATTACATCGTCCCATATGTCAGAAATGAAACATTAGTTATTTGTGAATAAAATGGAACAAGTACTTGAAAATTATGTAAGGAAACTGACAGGCACTCAGACAAACATAGGCTGAAATGATATAATGGTTTTGTGGCGCTATAACTTCTTTGCAGTGTCGTGAGATATTTACACTCTCTATTTGGTCGCTGACAGTTCTTTTAGCTTCCCTCTTCTAGCGGACACAACGAGAATTTATTTAGGTCATGAATTTTTTATCTTTATGTATCACATGGCATGTAGACTCTTTTCTTCTTGGAATTTTCATTGGCGAGGATTGTATACATATCTTCAGGAGAGCCTCGTAATTTTGCACTCTAAATTGAATCGTCAAAACGCGGGTTTCACCTTTTTGTCGATTATTATTTTATCTATTATATTATATTCCTTCAGTTTCTATATTATTCCCAAGAAGAAGCTAAAATAGCTGACGTTTAACCAGTGCGTTAATGTTATTTTTACATAAAATAATAAAATAAATAGACTGAAGTTTTCAAGTCATAAAAAAATATTCCAATAATCCCAACGTGGATCCCAACGTGGATTACCGTCATGTAACCTGTTGCCCTAAAAAAAAGGAGAGACACAAAGGGGCTACCTTTGGGGATGCCTTTTCCTCTCCGTTTTTGAACTAAGGTTCCCACAAGCCGAGGCACCTCGACCTGTTTCGAGAGGTGTATGTTCCGGGGTCACAGACCTTGGAAATACGGTAAGAGTTGCTATTCCCATTGGAACAGTCGGCCAGCTGCCTCCTAAACTGGTCGAGGCACGGAGAAGGGAATGCTGCGTCTCTACATCAAACACTTCTCCCGCTATCGGAAGGGCGTAAGACAAGTACCCAATGCACAACCCACCTGATGCAGGTTTTTCTAGGATTTTCCTGCATTACATTTAGGCAAATGCCGTGTAGGATCCTTAAACTAGAGCCCGGGGCCCTAGTTAACCCTTGGCTACCTTCCTCTACCCTTCCGAATCCCCCCTTTCAAATCCCTTCCTATTCTATTAAAGGGGAGTTGCCACTATGTGAATTAATCTCATGTAGCCTGTTAATTATCTACTATTAAGTAGAACAGCTTAAAAATCATTCTGATTTAAGTTGAGGTATCGATAGGTATCGAGATGTTTAACTGGTGACATAAATCGTCATGTCTAATGATGAGGATGATTGGGAAGTTCGGCCACTCACCCGACAGTGCGTCGGCGGCAACAGGCTGTCTCATGCGTCAACGAACCAGTTGATTACTGGCAGGGAATCGAATCCCAGACCTCATCTTTACCTCTTCCCTTGAAACAGGACGGTTGCACGCATAACGATTCGCACACGGTTGTAGTGCGAATCCATTGTCCCGGCCACAATGCTCCATTTTATTGCTGTTAGGTTGCCTGACAGCCATTAAACCGACTGCACACTCGATCCAATTTGAACAAATGGAACAATACACAAGGACGTGATATTTTAATTGGGCGCAAACTTCTGAATTATAGCACGTCGACCAGTGAACGCAACACGAATTTCGCACGAATTGCCAAATCCGAATAAATGACGAAATTGACGCATAACAACACAGACCACCGGATCGTCCTCTTTTTGTGTTTTCCGGTGACATGAATAAATTATTTTTTACTTTGTCCAATAACTGTTAAACTGATCTGATTTTGTTTCTAGAAAACCGTCATAGGAAACTAATATCTGGGTAAAGATTATGCCTCCTGCTGAGGCATTCAACTAAACATTCGTTTACTTTCGAAAATGTTGGTAGTAAAAAATTTTCTTAAGATATTAAATAAATAAAATAATAGTCAAATAATCTGGCGACGAATAATAAATATAAATAACATTTCTACTAACAGTTGTGGCTTTCATGAGGTGTAATACATATTAAAATTAAAAATTGTGTTTGTCAATACCAACGAGATTACATTAATAGCAATATGCCATAGATATTGTTTACTTTAAGAGTATCAATTTCTATCTCATTGCTGTCCTTAATGTTGATATACAATTCTTCTGAAATAATTCTAGAAGAGTAAGTGGTATGAACATCTAAGATTTTAATAATTAAATTATCTAAAATGTTTATAAACTACATATTGTTTCTCAATGAGGAAATTAATGTAATTAAAGTGGTCTCTTTTTCTCCTATGTAGAAAGATTTTTTTAGTTGAGATCAGAAACGTTGATGAAACGAATGAAATTCATATCATCGTAAGTAAGGTATTTCTTTTGCTCAGACTCTAATTTTGTAACGTTGCTCAGCGAACAAGGGAGGGAACTTGTGATTCATTACTTTTACGTCTTAATTTAATTTGAGCTTTGACTCTCGCAATTATTCATATTTTTTGCTTTAAAAACTTTTGAATAACCGTCTGCTTTTGGTCCTTAAGACAAATAGCTGTTTTCATTCGTGTGCGCAAGACATAAACACGAACCCTGAACATAATTATGTCTAACCACTTTGCTGGTTTGCATGTTTATATTGCGAGTCCACTAAAAGGCCTATTTATGCGTCCTGTTGAGACTAAACGAAAGAGTTTATATTTGATCCCTGCGATATACAGCTAAATTTCAGCTACTGGACCACAGATTACAAATATTTTAGCTTGCCCAAAAATATTTTGGGACATTTGGAGCATCGCAACTGCACCCAAATATATTCTGGTGGTCCTGAAAGTCTAGAATAAGTATGAAGTAAAGAAAACTTCTTTGACCTTAATATTTATATTTAATTAATTAATATTCATATTAATTTATATTTACTTAATTAATTAGAAACAAGGCAGTTCGAAAACCATTAAACACTTAAGAAAAAATTTCGTCACAATTACAAGAACAATACACTATTACGGAAAATACTTAAGTAAATAAAAAATAAATAAATAGACGAATGTGAAAATATATAAAATATATAAAAACGTGACAAAATTGAATGAAAATAGGTGAACAAATAAGTAAAAATATTTTATTCACAAACAAGACAGAAAATTCATTATTTTATAAATATTAATGATCATGATAAGGAAAATCATAATGAATTTATTTCTCCAATAAAAATATATTAAAATTTGAGATACTTATTATATAATAATTACGTAATATAAACAGTATATTTCATAATTGACTTTTACTTCTGTGTTTTCATGTATAATATTTGAAAACAAATGTGATCTTAAATCGGAATTAAAGTATCAATTTCCTTTAAGTGCATTCTTATATTTTTTATTATATTAAATATAAGTTTAGTCGCACGATTGTATACTTATGCATTTATTTCCAATCCCTAGGAAATATATAGGCTATTTTAGACACTTAACACTTCACGCAATTAATATTATATGTGCAATAGATAATTACAGAAGTTTTCTTAGTTTTAAGGGGACAATTCGTCTCCTTACGTAATTCAATTCATTTTTTCGTGGATATGTTTGGATATAGAACGCTTAATAATATATTTGGAGGAGATGGGATTCGAATTGGGGAGTTAACTGTACAATTTTTAGTACGTAGTCGTGAAACCTGCGAAACGTGATTGTTTGAAAATTTGCACAGACAAGGGTTGGCTGAATTTATTTCTAGAATATGGAAATTCTTAATGCTTGATAAAGTCAAATAAAAATTAAATTAATCTCTTACTTCTATGACGGCTATATCTACGGACCTTAGCATTTTCAATACCAGAGCAATCAACGGTAGTTTATTCGTCCGTTTTTTTAGTTGACAATTGTTTCTAGATTAGAGTTTGATTGCTTTTGAATCTCTAAACTTGGAACGGTTCTCTACGAATCTTGGAAGTGATGACACAGGGCGGAGTCCTATGGCCAACGGGAAATTATTGTGTTAAAATTCACAGAGGCGGAAGGCTACTGAATGGAACGTATTTATTCGTGGCAGAAGGCAATTCTTGGAGAGAATGAGGAAGAGCGTTTTGAGAATTCTTGTCGAGGAATTCGATTTAAATCAGGCGGCCTTCATTCGTTACGACGTCACGGCGGGCCAGTGTAATCTAGGAGAGCGAGCGCTCGCTCTGGGTCAGCCAACGACGGTAATTTATAGTTCAAATCTTGCCGCTGCCAAGACAAAACGAATCCGGGGTTACGAAAACATCGCCGCTCTCTTCTGGCTGCAAAGGAGAAAGGGAGGGTCGATAAGGACGCGGAGATATGGCTAACGAGCGACTCTAACGTTCACAACAAATCTCCTCGTCCTCCTCGCAATTTAATATAATGTATATCTTAATAAGCCTTTACATGCTTATGACAATGACGCAGAAATTTTGCATGTTAACGTATGATGTAATATCGTTCCCATCACCGTGAGGTAATATTTGTGCATCCATGCATTCATCAGTATTGTAATGAATATTTTTACCCTTCGTTTATATTAATTAAAATAATCTGACTAAATCTTTAATTGAATATTAAAAATTAAAATTAAAAATTTACGTCTGATTGAAAATAATGAATACGAAAGATACTAATACAGAAAAAAAGGTAATATAAATACCACACAACGTTTTTGAGTGTTGTCAAATGACAAGTGCAGTTGTGTTACTCTAGGCTCTTCTTAGCACCTGCCGAAAGGTACAAGGATCACAGAAACGTTGTGTGGTAATTTTATTACCTTTTTTTTGTCTGTATTGACTATCTTTCGTATTCATTAAATATTAAAAAGTCACAAAAAATGTATATACTGTTTATCAGACACGTTTCGTCCCTTCAGATACATAGTTACATTCAATTATAATGTATTATAAGAAAATTTGTCAACCTAAATTCTCCTATAATAAATTACAATTGAAGGTAATAATACTCCTGAAGACGTCCCAAACAGGTGCGAAACGTTGTGTCTGATATATATTAGATTTTAAGTAGAATAATATATTTTTTTCTAAGTAATACGATGTTGTTTTTAATATGACAGTTAAAATTTGTATGTCATAGAAATAAAATAGCCGCAGCTGCACAGAAATCTTACCCCCTTTTCATAAAGAGCAAGATACAGTAAATTGTTTGTTTGGGACGGAAAATAATAAATCTAATCATTGGTTTGAGATTCTCTCCTTCACACTCGAAAACGAAAAAACTCTCTGCCGTGTACGCGAATATTGCTCTTCTTATTGTTTGTGACGTCGACCTGTCTGTCCAGAAATTCTCTTCTTCATGTCACTTAGTTCTGTTCTTTACGCATTTCTGATACCTCTAATTTCATGTGTTTTAACAGCAAAAGGGATACCCGTGAAGGATTTACTCTGATAAAGTAGTTAGTGCTGCGTTTACGAATACACAAGTTTCCTTGGAAAGAAAAAGCATTCTAGTTTTCAATGAAATGATTAATAGTTACAAGAATAAAATGGATGATTCGTAATTAGATTATTTAAAATATTAATTGTAATTGCCATTTATAAAATAAATATTGAAATATATAACAGTTGAATTTGTTTCCGTGTAGAAAAACTACTCCAACTAAAACCTATTTAGGCTTAAAAATAGACAGTTTCTCGTAAGAACTGAGAAAATTGTTATGAGCGACAGAGTAGATGGCTGACTTACGGAACATTCTTGCTTATATACTGCCGGCTCTTGGGGTTTGAACCATTATTCTTATCTAAAAGAGCGAAGCACTATTCCGTTCCCCTGTGAGCTCTCGCAGTAAACCTTAATTAAGACTGAAACATACAGACTTCGAAGAAGAAAAACATAAAATTACCCCGGTTTACTATGCGTGTACGCAACGCCTGTCTTTCAAGAATTTGCAGAACTCAACCCTAGTAATCCATAGTTTTTATTTAATTTTTTAAAGTTTTGTAAACTCTTATCTACATTACTGTTAAGGTGGGAGTGAGGGTATTATAAATTATTTTCAAATCAAGTCACGACGATGAAGTACTTTTGAATGTCTTCTGCATTAATAGCGAATAATTTTTCTTTTCTTGGTCAGCGTAGATTATGACAAAATGGTATACGCAACAACGAGTATTCCTGTTTCGTCCTCCGCCTAATATAATAGAGGCGCACGGTGTGTCTTTCACAAAAGTGAAGCTTCATTATTTTTTGCAGAGGACGGGCTCTATTTTTCGATTGGATCGATGCGCCGCCTTTTGCTTTCTGTTCAAAGTGATGGATCCGTGCTTTGTCTTTAGCGACTGTGCGGTCCACAAAGCTTTTCCCTTCATCTGCGTGGCGGTCCAGTAAGCGGTGAGGGATGACCACACCATTGGTTTGTTTTCTACGCTGAGCTGTTTTGGGACACACCCGAAAAGAACTCAACAAAGCAAGGCATATTCCCAAGAATGACTAAATTTCGTTTCCCTCACTACAGACCCCAATATAATCTAGTTTAAAAGCTTATCTGAATATTAGGTTGATATAGATATCTTTCTAGGTCTGAATTGAACAAAATAATTTTTTCCGGCACTCAGAATAGGACTGCGTAACAATATAAAAACAAAATGTATTATATTGTAGGTATCGTAGTGAAAACAGAAGCAGCTTCTATTTGTGTGGATTTGAAAATTATGAGGCACATAGAAAACAAAAAGCAAGACTTCAGAAATCTGAACAAAGATATGAAACCCCAGATCAAAATAAGAACGGAGAGCAATGGTATCTTTAGCGCCCGGATGATAACACTGAAAACAGAGTTTCTTTCTACGTTTTACTACACCATTTTACTAGACCATTTTGAATCTCTCCCTCCAAACCCCCCTCCAATTTCTGTCAGCGGAAAACCAGTTCAAAACGTTATCCTTAATTCACCGTATCTCGTTGAATTCTGAATGTGTAACGGCTTTCCATCACCATAAAAACCTCCTTTACTAAAGCCGTATCTTCATTTTAAAATTGTCCCCAAAAATTTTATAGCCGACCTATGTGGTGTAGGGGTTAGCGTGACTGCGTCGCATCACAGACATCCCGGGTTCGAATCCCGGCGAGGTCATTGATGTTTGTGTGCGTGAGAGAAACTCTCGTCAAATCAGTGCCACGACAAGGCAAATTGAGTTCCCATAATAACCTGAGCTGTTGACGCGACTGTAAATAAATCAATATAAAAAAATTATAATTCTGAGTAAATTTATTCTAATGTTCTATGTCCAAGAAGGAAGCACATATTTTGTGTAACTACGCGAGACGTATCTGTCGTAAATAGAAGCCGTCGTATTTTGACGATAAGGTAGTAGTACAACCAATAAACGAGGTTATACTACTTTTTAATTTCAGTCATATTTGTGTACAGTGTAAAGACTCTTTCGTTTCTGTTTCCGTTCAGATAAATTATAATTGGCAAATATATATATATATATATATATATATATATATAAATTTATCGATATAGTTTTATTATTGATTTACATATGTTTCATTTTAATATAATTAGACTTTTAGCAAGGGTTGAGAGCCTGGGGGAATTACCGTAGACTGAGATTAAGGGATCAGATTGTTTTGCCAGGCTAACTGACTACTCAAAATTTATTTAGAATTTATATATATATTCTAAATAACAAAGTAGAATGTGGAAGAATTACATAATACTAAAGATATCGATTCTGATCAGATTTTACACATTATAAAATAAAGTGTATTGGTTCTTTAAAACAAAAGAGCTGACACTTGTTGTCGTAAATCTGTAAATGGCTCGATTTGTATTGAACTGTCTCAATTGTCTTCACATTTTACGTGTTCCTTTCCAATTGCGGCCTTAATGAATTTTGTGTTCTCGCTACCTGATCGTGGGCGGCCTTTCAGGCCATATGTTCCGCTTCGTTTTCGTCGTCAGGCATTGGACTCAACGACGCTCGACGACGCCCGTTCTGCGTTGCGTACGACAGTCGGAGCGATGCCTCACTGGTCTCTTTTACGACCTCTCACACGACGAGGGAAACTAGTCTGGAAGTGTCAACTGAATACTCAACGTGTCGTTCTTTTTCAAAAATATGGAATGAAGTTGAAGTAATCGCTCTCACGTCATGATCTCACTTATAAGTGAAAGTAAAGCATACAGTTATTATGATCTCAAATATTTGATTTATAATAGTAATAATGATCTTTGGATACTGCTTCCTGATACGTAAACTTATACAAACGTTACATTCAATATTAAGAGCTATATTAGTATACTGCATTTAAAAATATATATACTTCTGTACTTTAAGTAGCCAATGATTATGGTACTACTGTATTAAATATTTAAGATAATTAAAGGACTTTTTAATAACACAGGGTGGGGCAATGAATAGAGCGATTTTGAAAAGGCTGTAAAAATGCCATCTATTTTTCCAATTACAGTAATGAAAAGATGCTGATGTGTCCACCGCTCCATTGTTACTGAATGCTATGGAACATCGCCGACTTTATCCCCACCACCTTTCACGATTCACGCGCTTTTCTCTTCCCCACCCTGTATTATGAAATAATAATATATTGAAAAAGCAATAATAATAGAAGAATTATGGTTACGTAATGCTCCTGACTGGTACAATTCAATGCTTAAAATTAAAAAGAACAGAAGGCCAGTAAAACATGGAACATCGGTATTGAAAAGACAGCTAGGAAAATGCTAATGTAAGAGTTACCGTAAGAAAAAAAAAGGAAAACGAGCAATCTGCGCTTCGAAAAAATAATGCAAAATGTTTGTGTTCATGATGGATTATTGAAAGCATCGGAAAGGAATTGTATTATACCGGCACGTTTGTTACAGCTCAGCTTTTTAAATACCAGCTTTTCCAAACTAAAACATGTCTACAAACTGTTTCCCGTCCACTACTCCGCATATTTCTCAGCACACCATACAGATTCACAAATATTGATAATCCTGGATTATTGATATTCAACATGGCCTCGGGCACCAAACCACCCTATAATTTCGTAGTCATAGCACTTACACCCCAAAAATACGAAATGAGAAGCTGCTGTCATGTCTCCATTGTAGAACTTTTACTAATATTGTGCTTTAAATCTATATCCTTGATAAATTCTAGAAGACGATCAGGAGTTTTACTGATTGACACTTGATGCGTTTTTTTCTACAAATACCTCGTTTACTTCACAATGGAAAATACAAATAACAACACCATTTTTACAAAGCTCAACTGTAAAAGATTTGAGCCTCATATTTAGAAAGCTATGGGTAATTGCAAAATATTTTTTAGATTAACTCTGTAGGTAAAAAGTAATATAACCGTTATAAATCTCCGTGTCGCATTCCATCGGCCTACGACTTGTTGTGAATTTGCCGAAATCGACTCCGAGACCGCAAAGTGGTAGGAGAGTCCTTTTGGAAAACTTCAGTGGTTAAAGAGTGGAAAAGAATGTTAGAGAAAGTTTCTGCTTTCGAGGACAAAACAAAGATAACTAGCTAAAAGTTTAATTCTGTAAGTGAACAACTCAAGTATCGACGTTTTGATAGATATTTAGCTCCTAAATCATTCCTTATTCTGAATTTCATATATTCCTTAAAAAAATATTGTAAAGATAAAGATTTTGTACGGAAATTCAGTTGAAATATAACGTGAGGCGATAATAGAAATTGCAAGAAATTTTCTCGAGTACATTTATTGATTAAACACGGTATTTACGAAATTCTCTGCCGCTATCTTCCGGTGAAGTCGAATTCCTAAAGTTAATTCGGCATGTAAAAGTAATTAGATTCATAATATGTGGAAAATTAAATGGTCTTTCATACTTTAACTGTACCCTACTCAATATGTTAACGGTTACAAATATATCTTATGTGAAGTGTCGTGCCTTCCATTTAAAAGCTTTTCCGTTTCGGAACAATTGACCTTCACTCGTCACACCTGGCTGGTTCTAAAATATTTGAAATAAAATAAAATAAGAAGCTGTAGTTTGAGAAACTATTATATTCTAAACGATAAAACACTTCAATTACACTCACTCATAAAATTTATTTTAATGTTATTTACAATACAATATCAGGATTTAAAATTGTATGTCAGGAACTTCTGGTTACTTAAACCATATTCATCTGATAATTTAATTAAAACGTTTACATAGGCCAAATTATTTCCAGACATGGTTCAATATGATTATCCTATTGTTTACAACTAGGCCATTTAAAATTTAAATTCTAACATTTTAATGTAAATAACATTAAAATAAATTTGATTTGTGACTGTGATTGAATGATTTTATCATTTATTATAATTATAATTTCATATTAAAAATAAATTACAACAATATTTTATCGGATGCTTAGACAACTATTACATTCTTTTGAATATAAGAAAAAGAGTAATTTATTGAAAATTTATTTATTTACAATACAATATCATCAACAGTCACCGTCTTTGTTTTCCTATACATATGTTATTTATTTTTACCAAAATTTTTACAACCAGTGTGCGGCCTTTGTCGATGTACATAATTGTATGCATTTAACACATTTTTTTTCTTACATTTGTAAGTTATCGCATTCTCTGCTCTAAAATGTCAATGTTTATTTGTGTTGCAGAACGTAATAGCAGAGAAAACTATGAAGATGAGTAAAGTAGGCAACCAAACGAATTCTCAAGATCCGCAAGCAGTGAACTCGAGGGTGTTTGTGGGGAATCTCAACACTTTCCAGTGTTCCAAGACAGATGTGGAGAGAATGTTCCAGCGCTACGGACGCATTGCCGGTAAGACTGCGGGCTACTAAGTAATAATACTATTAGAATAGAGACCAAAGTAACTCCGATGTGTATAGGATCAGTCGACGCTCAGATACACTGAAGTCAAATTGTTTCAAATCATTGACCATACACTGTTGAAGAGAAAGCAAGTCTTCGTCAATAAGCATAGAAGAGAAGAAGTGTAATATAAAATTTTTGATAAGATAATTACTGAGTTGGACTTTATAATTTTTTAAAAGACCGAATAATATGTTGTGTATATACTAAAATATATTTAGAGTAACTAAAAACTATTCAAACTATTTTTTATATCATGCTATGTTTCTAGAATATACGGAATCCACACTCGTTTATTCTTTACTAATCCCCATAGAATTTTTATTGATAAGAGGAACCAAAAACATTCATAACGTAACAGAAAGTTAGTTATTTCTAATCATTTAAATAGCCTGAAATATCTCAATGTTTCTGGTTTTCCACCATTTTCAGTAAATTTCTCTGATTGAAATACTCATTGACAATTCAGATTACGTCATTAGAGAATAACTTTGACATACAATGTGTCAAATATCTGTTGTTCAGTTCTTGAAGGCGGATGTTATTGAGACATAGCTCAGTCAACTAATTAAAGAATAAGTGTTAAAGAGGAAAGCGAATTTCGCGTAAGTAATACCGTCATCATCCATCATATATTTTAATTAAAACAACTGCTCTAGAGTGAAATCATAATAGGTAGAGGGAGGAAAGTAGAACTATAAACAATAATTTAACAATATGGATATTGACGATCATCGAATAGTTGAAAATATGCCCCTTTCTTGTGAAGTGTGGGACAGTGACTTGTGGGAGGGAAACGAATTGTGTTGCCAACTTGATCGAACAAGACACAAGGTACAAAAACATTTCTTTATGTGACATGAAAATCATTAATAAATAAAATTTTGATATTCTCATGTACACATGATATAGCTCTAAATGTTGCAGAAATTTTCTGATTATTTTTAGAAGGTTTATCGTTATCCTGAAGGTCGAAAATTATTTTTTACGTAAGCCTTAATGTGCGATACGTATTCTAATATTATAAATGACGCTTTTCGTAATATTCTCTTACCGTTTACTAATCTGAAAGAAGTCGTTTAATACTACTTTTAAATTCATTTTACCAACGATTCTTGCAATTTGGGCAATAGAAAAATAAAAGCGTTATCTTCACGCTTCTACTACAGTTTCTTGTCAATTTAAAAACTTCATTTTTATTTTATGATAATTTTTTAGAATTTGCAGTCAGCATTTCGTGTACGTGTTACAGTTTTCAATAACTTGTAAATGTTTGATAATTTTATTCCTAATATGAGGAAAATTTAATTTGCTTTCATATTTTCACATCAATTAACCTATGAACTATAAAGTTTTTAATCAAGTCATATTTAATACGTTATGATGATAAATAATCCGAAGGATCGTACGGTTCACTTCTCACATTAACACGTACTTCGGTGATTGAGGGTCTCCATCTTCGTCCATCCTTTCTATATAATATACTTTATTCCGTTTCTATTGTCAAACAATGTCCCGATTTATTAAAATAATCGGGAACGACCATAATATTTTATTAATGAAAGAAGCGAAAAATTTAATGCGGGCACGAAGGAAAAGTACGGTTCTGATTTTCAATGACACTACATCTAATTGCATAGGAACGCCTAGATAATATTATTTGTCCAACATGAAATGAAATATTAGTTTTAGAGACTTGAGAAAGTACTGTAACATATTTAATTAAATATATTTAAATACCAGTTCGAAATTTTAATATTCCATTTCTTTAATAAGAGATCTACAGACTATTTTCATAGCAGAACAAAGTAATCATTATATTTAATAGAATTCATGACAATGTGGTACATTGTTTGTATCATTTAGTTAACTACACATTAATTGAACTGTAAAATAATTTTTAGAAGTTTCCTGATATATATATATATATATATATATATATATATATATATATATATATTACAGTATAATACGTCACACCACACATGCGCTGCATATTACAACCCCTGTTTATTCATTAATCGTATTTAATTCTTTTATCTTGGTTCAAGACTGTATTCCTATGTCATATTTCATATCTGTGAAAACAATACACTTAAATTGATGTAATCATGTAAGTTTAATGCTTAAAAACAATTAAGATATTATTAGTATTGTTCAGTCTACTGGTTTTTACTGGTTACCATTGGGCTTCAAAAACCAGCTCCGGTGACAGGCTTGGTGAAATCCTGGGCTTGGATTCGGGCCAGTATATTAAAATCTAAAGATCATCGACCTCACACATCATCTGCGACCTACGCTTCAGCACTGCGCGTAAGCAATGGCCTCTTCAGAAACAGTGGAAACAGCAGTTAATAATAGTCTGAAACGTCTGAATAACTGAGTATCAATTTTACTTTCACTCAAAATAGATTTGCACTGATAAGGTTTCGGAAGCTACCATACAATCAAATATAATATAATACGGACAAAGCTGAAGTAAATTTCTCGTGACACGTGTTTAAAATAACTATTTGGCAAATAAAGGGTTCAGAAATAGGCATTGACCGAAGGAATTACAAATTAATTAAGTCTCCCTATTCCTATTAATATTCCACAATATGGTCTCATAAATAAAAATTCATTAAAGCTCTTAGAGATGTGTTTGTAAAATGTGACATTTGAAACCTAATTTATTCAAAACTTTTACTGAAAATTATTCAGATTTAGATTTTTTATTTACTGTATTAGTCCTCTACTGCGGAAATAGAGAAAGTAAAAGAGTTGTTATATACAGGGATAACAAACAGAACCACGAGGAACATTACATGAAAATACGCAAATGAAAAAAGATATCACGCACGTAAAAAAGTAAAAACAACGCGTATAAACATACACAACAAAAAATACAAAATAATAACACTCAAATAAAAATGTATGTAACGAAATAAATTTGAAAAATACACAAAATTAAAACAGATACGTGCAAATATTTCATACATAAATACGTAGGGAAAAATAGTTACATGAACGATAAAACTTAAATAAATACTCAAATCGAATTTTCATTTAAATTTTTACTTTTATTATTTCTTACTTATTATTCAATGAACAACATCCACAAATTCATTGTTTTAACTCACTTCAACACTGTTACTTTTGGCCACACAAAACCTCGCTGTAGTCACAGTAGTGATGAGTTTACGTCAGGTGAGCGAAAAAGAATAAAATGTATGAAGTTTAAATATTTAGAAAGTATTCAAGTAATTTATTGCGCGGATTTACAACCCGTTTTACCCGCTTGTGATCGTACTTCACAATTACGATCTTGTCTAATACATTTGGTTATATCTTCCAACAATAAATTAATGTGATTAGATTTAATTAAAAATAGTCTGTTTTTATTCAATCGCTGATATAGTGTAATAATAATATTATGTAAAGTCAATTTTAAATAGCATCAATAAACTTTTAGACATGATATGCCTTTTGTTACCGTCAGATACGTATCGAAATATTTTATGTGTGACCATAATTAAATGTCGCGGTCATTGAACACAAATCCTTGTATATTGTCGAAAGAAGTTTATATGTCACACAATAATATATTGACCTTTATTTATTGCTAAGTTGTATTACTCTACGTTATCGTAAACAGAGAGTGGAATTGCATTTAACCATCCTGATAAAATGGATGATATTTAACCTTTGGGAATGTTCGAAAAAAATTTAAAATTAAAAATGAAATTTTTACTATTTTATAGTATTTTTACAGATTTTACTAGAATACTTCGAGTGCTTAAATATTACGTTTTCCTTAGGAAGATTTCTTTTTAATTCTAGTGGAATTTAAACGCGTATTCATTAAAGCAATGTATTTGGATATATTGCGAAACTTGTTTTGGCACAGTCAAACCACAGCCAATGGATGTTCTCGAAAAGCACTGAGGACGAGTCCCGAGATGTGACGCATTCCGACTGAATTTCGACAACGTTAGGAATGTAGGCAGGATACCAAGCACGTCTCCATCTCATCGTCCATCACTAATTAGCACCCGGCTGCAGCGCACAGAAAGCCTTTGGGTCAATTACCCTCTCTACTTTGCAACCATCTGTCTAGTACGCAAATACAACCGTGGATCTGGCTGCGCCTGCCTCGCCAAAAATCTACTCATTAGCCAATTAATGGCAACATTTCCGCCGCATAAACACCTTTGTACTCTCCAACATTTCAACATTAACGATATAAACGGACCCTTATGCTCAACTACATGCATTTCATAGAGCCTCATTTTCTCTATAACGCACACTACTCTGTTTATAGTTTATTATCATACGTCGCGCATCAGATCCATCAGAAAATTAGTTGTAATCGAATCCAAAAAAAAACATCAGGTAATGAATATCATTAATATATTGTAAAGAACACACTGCGTATTTTTTGGAGTGATTGATTATTTGTTTTATTTAGAACTAGCTGGGTGCCCGGCGTTGCCCGAAATGTCCCGATACACTCCAATTTCGGTTGCTTTTGCGCTATTTTTATGTAACGCTCCTCGAACCCTATCCCTAAATGTGCTCACCTCCCATGCTGAAGGTGTTTAAGTCACTGACCAAATATATTGGTCATTTTTACATGTTAGAAGATGACCACCTCCACAAATGTGCGATAATCAAAAAGTATTTATTGCACGCAAAAATCAACCAATTACATTGTCTGGAAATTTCTACCCCCGCACAACATGTTCCATACCCGTCGCGTTACTCAGGTTTTCACAATTAGACTCAGCGACATTCATAGTCTCTGAATTTATTCGAATCTCGGTTGTTTTAGCGTTATTTATATTTAACGTATCTCCATCCCAACCGCTAATCTTGCTCCCCTCACAGGGGTTGAAATTTGTAAGCGGAACATACCCATATGCATACCCACATGTATACACACATACATACCCGTATAAGACAATTTTATATAATATATATAGATAGATAGATATACATACACTATTTAAAACAATTATTAAATTTGTAGACATATAATTTTTCCATCTGAAATTAAACTATCTGGTGGTTTTAGCAATCTGCAGTTGGTAGCATTGTATAAAATTAATGCAAAACATTACGAAATACGCTGTCTTCAATAAAAAAATATCAATTTTGAAAATTTAAGTATTGTTTTTATCATAATTCTATGTATCTTCCAGTGCGTATTGCAAGATATAATTGGGAAACATATTGGTCTCTGATCCCGTTAAATATTCCACGTCAAAAGTCAAGTTATTTAAAAGAAAATTAATGCCATGGATTGTATAACCAACCTTTCATAATAAATTATATTTATCACTCGATGTGGTATTGGTAGATTTAATTATAATTATTATTCAATCAAAATATTTTTGCTCAGCTTCATTTCTCAGAAATTGAACATCTACAACGTCGTTCCCAAAAATGGAAAACAACTATTGCTATCCTAACCTCAAATTTTTGTTTCACGACACAAATTGCACGCAATAATTTGTTTACATTTATAAAAATTTATAGAAATACGTTGCGTAAAGTATAATTAATTGTACTTTTAATTCAATTTAAATGTTCCTATTTCTGTACATATCTTTGACTCATAGTGCATTAATTGAATAACGACCATAAAAACTTTCGGAGTTCTGTACGTCATTTTCAATACTTTTATAGTTACAAACATATAATTCAGCAGTCGTACCTTAGACAAATCTTATTATCTTCTGAAATATTATACAGGATACAATAGTACGTTATATTATGAAATTTTATAAATCTCGACCGACACACATTTGAATGTATTATAAGGCGCCATATTGGCTTTATCAAAGATAGCGGGATAATTAACTATTCCAAATTAACTTTGCGCAAGGATGGTAAAGTGTTTCGTATTGTTTTTTATTACTATTCGATGGAGTAATACTGGAAAAAATTTTACTTTTTATTGAATCAAAATATTTCTGCTTTATTTCATTACGAAATACAGAACTATATTTAGGATGCGTCAATGTCTTGAAAACTTACGACGTCATCGTCTCGCGCAGTAATTTAACAGTAATTCGTAACTTATTTCAATTATAATTATTTCCACGTTTATTCTAGGGGTTTCTCACCCCCACAGTACCGGTTCTCGATTTTGGCAGAATATATATACCAATTTTTGTTGCATTCTGTCCACGCGATAAAATTTGTATAAAGAACAACGTAAATACATACATACATACATCCTTTTTTATTATATAGAAGATTATAAAAATTGTACAGAAATTAACTGTTGTTTGGCGTTAATTAAAAAGTCGGTTGAAATTTTTTGGATTATTGGTTGATACAGAGCTCAGCCGTGCAAGCGGCACTTAGGCGATTTTATTGGCTCAATTTTTTATATCCCGGAAGAAAGAGATATTTTATTGGTTCATTATTCAGTGCAGCAGGAGCACGCGGATAAATTGGACTCATGAAGTTGGTCCTCGACGGAACTTCATGGTTGCAAGGTCCGTCTCTGATGACTTAAAAATGTTGTACAGAATTACGTTAGTCAGTCAGCGGGTCTAGTAGAGGACAGACCTGTGCAGCTGAGCTGCTGAATTTTAATCCGAAATAAAAGTAAATGTGGATTTAGAGAAGATGGTCGCTTCTTTCTTTCTGTTGTAAGAATGAAAATATTAGCGTCTGGACTTTGAGTCACAAATTCCGTAAATTTTCTGCTTGGAAGGAAATTGAGTTCGTGGAGGAGGTGAGTGGATCTGTTGTGAGTTAAGCAGGGCGTTGACGGTGTGTGGAGTCACTGTTTCGAATCCCGGCTTCATTCTTTACTGGTTGAGTTGTTTGGCAAAACGACAATTGAAGAGTGATTGAGAGAGAAGGACATTTGTTTCAAACACGTAGGATCGATCTTTTTTTGAAATAAATATCTTCAATTACACATTTATGCTTTTTCTAAAAAGCTCTGTTACGGTCTCAATAGTCAACCTGAATCCACCAGATCATTTGAGAAAAATAATCCCACTGTTTTATATAAACAAATACCAGAGTAAGTATTTGTAAAACTATTTAAAATATCACAACTGAAAAGTCTCCGGACTAAAAGTTAATTTTAATAAATCAAAACAAATGTGTAGATGCCCACAACCTGAGTTTTGTACATTAATTTTTCTTTAGTTTGTAGTAAATTAATGATCAAAATTGGTGTGCTTTCATACATACAGGGCGCTGACAATTATAAAGTTGTTTGATTTTGTCATAAAAATAACTATTCATTTCTTACTCCTGTTGGAAATAAAATAAGACCTTTACCACTTCATTGTGTCTGATGATTCATCGAAAGTGCAGAATCAAGTATAACGTAGGATACTGTCAGCGGCAAATGTTAATTAATCTTAATATGAAAATTCTAATGGAGCTGCAAAGTGTTTAAGTAAGGTATCAGTAATCAGAGGTCTGATGAAAGTCTCAGTCCGGATCAATCTGAAAATGATGACATAGCGTCACATTAAACATGGCTAGGCGTAATCTAATTACTAAAAAAAACTAGCCGAATTCCTGTGTTTCGCCACTAAATTACATAAAACATACCAAAAGTCAAAATGATCCTTACTACGGTTCAGTTAAGAACTGGAAAAATTAACATTATTCTGCAATATTGGAATCAGTAAATAATGAGACCTCATTACTTGATTATTTCTTTAATTTAATTGTTTTTCATAATATTATATTTAAGTATTACTGTGTAATTGGGATGGATATGAAACGCGAGACTATTGGGAGTCATGAAATGACTAATGCGACTTGTGGGTCTGTAAGGTTTCTCGACGGTTTGGAGAAAGCGATGCTTTAACAGTGACCAACTGATTTTAGGAACCATTGCAGGCGCTCAAAGGACTCTAGGCGCCAGAATGCATAATGTTTTGATTTTAGCGTCCAGCAAAGGTTCGAAAACCTTAAATGATTGGATCCCCTAAATAACGATGCATCAAGAGAAGAGAATAACAAAGGTGTTACAATAACGGGGTCTACTGTGTGTGTGTATGTGTGAGAGAGAGAGAGAGAGAGAGAGAGAGAGATAGCGGAGGAGGAGGAAGGAAAGAGTGAAGATAGTATCAGAGACGGACAGGAAGCTTAACGCCCTTTGAAAACCGGGAAGCAACTCTGAATCTGTATCTACACCGATTACGTCAGCAACTCACGAGAGATCAGAGGTGCACGTTCAGTCTTCACGTATTTTGGCCTGTGGCTACGAATTTATGTGTCAACTATGATTTATAATACTTTGTCAGTTTAATTTTTGTCTAAAATTAAACCTTTTATTTTTTAATTCATTATAAAGATTGTTACACTGCCAGATTTGTTTCACGGCGCATTACACCTATTAATTAATTTATCTTAATTTAACATCATAAAATTTTTACTGTATTATACAGGAATTCAAAAGTATTAAATGGGTTAAGATCTGAAATACTTAGATTTAGATTTATTATTCATTCCTTAGTCTTTGGCCGAGGAAATAGGATACGTCGTAACATTAGATTACAGGTAAAGAATAAAATATTACAATTACAAAGTTTAAAAAGCAAACAAAAAAAAATATATAATTTAAAACAACGTTAAAGATACTAATATAACAGTAATTAGACAAACAATAAGTATATTAATCTTCCATTTTCATTCGGCGGAGTTTCCAGCAGCAAATCTTACTTCGAACATGAAAAAGAAAATAAGTCGGCAGTTAAATTCTACATATTATAATCGTAAAGTAATAGCATAACTTGATACGATACCAGCAAAACTATTTTATTAAAGAGGATGAAATCTGCCTACTAATTTTTGCAGCGAGTAATATGCTTCATTAAATAACAAGGATTTACAACTCGTAATAAATAAATTTTGTATAGGACTATTTAAAATTTTTATTTCGTCCGGAAGACTGTTGTATTGATTTATCCCGGAGTAACGAATGCTTGATTCAAGGAGGCTTAGGCGATGCTCTTCAATGCGGAGTTCAGAGCGATTTCTAGTGTTTCTAAGTTATAATAGAGTCTATTTGAATGTATTATGAGACGTTATAAGACTCTGTTATATCTTCATAAAAAAGAACATCGGAGCTGGTTATAGTTAAAAATAACGTCCCTGAATTATTTCAGTCTACAGAAATCGACATTTGCTTCCATTATCAATGTGATGCGTTGCCACCCATCGTATAATATTAATGCAAGAGGAAAGTGCAATAATTTCAGCGCGATCTCCGAACCGGATGAGTTAGAGCCACCATCCGCATCCGTTTGCGGATTTCCAGGTACTTCATATATAGAGGCTATAAAACATTCACGCCTCTGTTGTGCACATAGGCAAAATAAAAAGAAGAGAAGATTTGGTACAATTATACACTCCGCTACTCATAAACACGTGAGGCTATTTTCGATGAAGCATTTAAATGAAAATATTTCCTCAGTAAAGCGGAATCGTATCGGCAAAAGTTACAAGCTAATATAAGTGTCATAAAGACAATGTATATTCTCAAAGATTATTGCAAAAAAAAATTGACAACTAAACTATAGGAAAAATCATATGGCCCAGGGTCTCTTCCTAAATTTTCATTGAATATGATTGGAAACTGAGTGTTATAGGAAAATAATTGGTGAGATTGAAACCAACTTTCTGTACAGAGTTATAGGATTATTTTGTAAAATATGTCATTTCTTCGCAATATTCTTGATTCGCAATATTCTTGATTCGTAAAAAGCAGATGCTCTTTGAACTTTGGACAAGAAAATTGACACGAGGAATGGTTTTAACGATCTAAATGGTATGTAGGAATTTATTTGCGAGAACCTTCGAGACGTCAGACGGAACTCTGAACGACACATGGGAGGGTTTTTAAAGGAAAAAAAGGAAGCAGTCCGGCAAGCAGTGACAGCAGGAATGAGGGAATGAAGAATCAGTGAGGACAAGCAAATGTTTGAATATAATTAGTAAGTTTTTAGTGAGTGTAATAAGATAAGTAGAAAATGAATACGATTTAAAGTAAGTATTGAAACTAGAGCTTCGCTAATTTGTACATGAGAAGAATTTATTTAAATTTTGTTCCTGCCTTCCCTAGCGGCAGACAGCCATTGAATTCGAGGAAACAGCCTTGCGACGTCGTAAAATAGCACATTGCTAAAATGTGTATTAAATTCTGAAGACAGATAACTGAACTCAAGAATTCCGCAGTGTAATGTAGTACCTTAATAACAACCTTTGACATTAAATTTTCAATGTTAATTAATATAATTTATTTATATAATATTTGTATGTAATATATATACTTAAATATAGGCCTACGAAATTCAGCATGAGGCAAGAACATCTGTTATGCTTACTTTCACATCAAACCTGTATGGTGATTCAATTCCTCCGTTATATTTTAACGTTAGATTATTTCATTTTCTGGCAAGCAAAAATAATTTTTCATCTAAATTTTGTCGAAGCGCATAGGCAAGACGAATATTCGAGTGTGGTCAGTTAGTTACGGTCAGGTCTCCTATTGTATTTCGAATGGAGCTTCCAGATGATTGAAAAGGAAGGACAAAGAACCTCATCAGTCCGGGAGAAGAGTCTGAAAGAGCAAGTGCTTGGATGAAGGTGTCTCCTCGCATTTACATTCCAAATTTTCACTAACCATATTTAGTAACAAAAGGAGTTGCTAGGTCAAGTAAAGCCACCTCAGATGAACGACTTCGTCGATCAGCCCCGTCAACCAGACAACTTCATATTTCGTTTCTACAATCATCCAGCATCGTTTTCGAAGACGTTCCGGAGGGTTCCAATAAAAAGTGTCTACACCAATCAACAGGAGAGCCACCAGTAATCATCGTTGCCAACATTTCCAAGTTACTGAACACCATTCTCGTCTAAGCGCGATAGTTGCATTTTATATTTTATTTTCTTTTAATTTTCCCTCCAGCGTTCTTTGAGAGTAGCCATTTGACGCTACATAAGAAAATTCTTTCTGCTCTTCAGAGTTAAGCGAGTTTAAATTTCGTGTCACTTTATGTCATTTTAATTTGAGTTATTTTATAAATAAATTATTTAAAATTAAAATTATATATTAAATATTTTAAATATCAATAAGAATACAAACTGGCCAGTAAGACACCTGGAACTAGAGATATAAGCTGGTGAAGGCTTGGAGTGCTGAAATGGAGTTTCAAGCACATAATGCATTTGATTGTGTGCTAATGAGTATGCTGGAATATTTATTATCCTAAACGCGTAATTCATCGTGAGTAGAGCATTGGAATATACTCGTACCTCATCGTTCATTCATAAACAGTCTCGGGGAGTGTGTGTCCATACAAACATTTAGGCTCACACACACACACACACACACATATATATATATATATATATATATATTGTGGTAATTAAAAGGCAATTATTAATTAATAATTAGAAAATTTGGACTGCAGAAAACACACAAGAATGGACAATAATACCGCAGGTTTAAGGTATTGTAGGCTGTTGGTTCGCTGGACGCAAGGTGTAACCAGTCTTCGTCGAAATATAGCAGAGACAGTTGTTATAGAAAGATTGCTGTGGACGGATAAAAAGTAATATTTTCAGAAATAGTCCAGATACCGGTTCTAGAACAGTTTTATTATAAGTTGCAGTCTGCGATAGAAATAGCCAGATATTCATCGTTAAACATTTTGTATGCTGAAGTCTAATCTATATTATTCTCAGATTAGACCATTGGTTCTATGTTTGGAGACCAAATAATTGCATCAGTTTAATAGTCTTAGAACGATCGAACTACATTTCCTTAACGAACGGAGAATCAACTTTTGTCAAACAAACCGTTATAAGTAGAGTCAGTGTTAGATAAATGGCCAAGTGTATTGAACGAGCCAAATTTCCCTGATTGTCATAAACTGTAAGTTACAATTTCACTAAATTAATATTTGTAAACCATTAGGTAATGGTAATTATCGTCAGATTTCGGTTTAACGTTAACATTTTATGTTTGCATTGTAAATAATACATTGATAGCTTCATAGAAAATTTGATTGTTAACAAATATTTTCTTTATTTAAAGGCCCTGTAAAGACCCTGAGAGAGAGTAAATTTTGATTGTAAAACACTAATAAATAATATAAATTGAAAGTTTATTACGTGATAACTGTTGTAAAATTCATTGGATAACAATTGTAAATTTAACTATTTGTGCATTAATATATCAATTTGTTTGTTTATTTAAAAATCTTAATTATTATTAAAGCATCCTTTCCTTTAAAATTTTATTAATTTTTAAATGAATGCATAGTGTTTATTTAACTGTCCTTCATTAGTAAATATTACTATATATATATATATATATATATATATATATATATATATATATATGTATATATATATATATACTAGGTGATAACTCGTAACAAATAAGACATGTGATGTGTAAGGAGACGATGACAACTACTGATAGCATTCTTCCACAGAAATTGAAGGAAGGTTTTGCAACATTCGTAATATAGTCTAAATATGACTGGTAGCAGTGTGATAATACTGAAAACTTTGTTACTCATCTATATAACAAATAAATAAAGTTGAATTAAAATGAGCTTTTATTGTGAAAAGTAAAATCAAGATTTTGGAAAATCCATGTTGTTTCGTTATGATAGACGAGCTCAGAATAATTGTATGCTTTATATAACAAAAAAATAAGTTTAATTGAAATTTGTTCGACCGTTTTCCTGTGAAAAGCAATACTCAAACAGGAATTCATATGACACCGGTTTCGAATTCTCTGATGCATGAAACGTAAATATATCCTAAAATCACTCAATTCAAGCAACGTTCACACAGAAATACGAATTAATACAGTTCACTAATCTTGTCTAGGGTCTGACGTGATTTTCTGTTCCCTTGTTTTTCCGCGACTGGTATACCCAGGTCAAATAAACTGATGGTGAGCCGTGATCTAATTCAGATGTGCTGAAACAAACTGTTCGTGGAGGATTGTGAATCTTTTCTGTTGAAAGATCCGTGTAACATGAATGTCGGCAACAATATGACAAGTACAGTCATTTGTTACGTCCGAGCCTTGAGACGGCTACGCAAGAAACTAGTGATGTATTGTTCGTGCTAGAATGATGATAAATTACTACATGGGCGAGGTAATCTGTAAGAGAGCCGAGAAGAGACGAGAATCCCCTTAGTCAGTCACCAGACAGATTTCAGGTCAACTCCCGGGGAAACATGATCTGAGAATAAAGAGGAAATGAGTGGACCACGGGTCGTGTTTCGGATTAACTGTGTTGGACACATTTTACTACATGACACCACGGATTAACAGGAAGAATTGTACTCTATCCAGAACTACCAGTACACCACTGAAAAAGAAATCTGTAATACACTTCACTGTTTGTCTTCCTCGAATATCCCGCATAGATGACCAACCGACAATGGTCTTGACGTCTGATCTGAAATTAATGAATTTTTACTCCTAGAATGTTGCACTGATATACAGTCATACGTTAATAATCTGATGTACAACCTATATAACTCACGCATAATCATAGGGTAACGTATTACTTAACTTAAAATGCCTCACCTACAATTTATAACCATCGAGATGTGAAACCCAGAAATCTTCAGTTGAGTAAATCTGAAGTCTTCCTGCTTTGGATTGGATAGCCTCTAATTCGGCCTACTGTAAGAGGAAGATAGTTAAGTATCTCTAATTCTTTTTTCCGTCGTTTCCCATACAAAGTTATGAAATTCATCACGCCAGATTTGAATAAATATATTTTGCTTCTAGCCAATTTCTCAACACAAATGACGTAAAATCAATGGTCATGCAGACATTTGTGCTTCACACGGTTTTCATAGTATCGTCATATCTGCCGTACCACGCATTTATGGGAAATGTGGCCACATTTCATGCTCCAGTGCTCCACGCCAGTCTGGGACTTGATTTCAGATATTGGAATGCGCCGAAGGTCAGCTGCCAAATACCCGTAATTGGTAAACATACAACATTCAAAACGGTTAACTGGCGATGGATTGTTTGTTGTCGGTTGTGCCTTTTTTGTGATTGCGTTAACCACAGTGTGCATCGAGGTATGGGATCCTTCACAGTGGGCACGATAATCCGCGGAGCTGCGTAATGGAAAGCGGTGTCCGCAGCACAATGGTCTGCTACATTCGTAGTTGCGCTTTGTTTGTTTCCTCGCTCAAGTTGATTACTTCATGGACCAAAGGCACACACAGATTCGTGAAGCGTGAAATTGGCCCCGCCACTCGCAGAACCTCAATGATGACCGCAATGGAGATATGGGAACCTTGGCGTAGTTTGATGAGTTGACCACCAGCTACTGCTTAGTAAATCTGCATGTACGTGTTTGTTTCAGGTATCTCTATGCACAAGGGCTACGCGTTCGTGCAGTTCACGAATCCCTTCGACGCCCGCAGCGCCTGTCTGGGGGAGGACGCTAGGACCGTGCTTGGACAAGTGCTCGGTGAGTATCTCACAACCTAAAGTTCTATGAATATAATTATTGTAAAAAGGAATAATATTAATTGTTTCAATATCATAGAATTATTACCCTCATATAAACTATAAATATGTGCATTCACCGCTACGAGAATAATTATGCTGTTTTTTCTGATTTAATGGTGATCACTCAACTGAAGTCCTGCCGTAACAAGTGAAGATCAATATTACTAGAATTTTATTTAATAATTTAACAATTAACTAAATAAACCAAATTATAGTTGGCATGATAAGTAATAATTATAGTTTACCACATTATCAATTCCTTTACAACCTTTTCTTGTCGTTTAATGAGGTTATAAGATACATTGAACAAAAGTTTGGTAAAATAACTAAAAATTTAATTTTTTGGAAATTTTAAACATAATATTTAATTGAATTAAAGAATCAGGATGGAAAAATGTCCGAACCAGGAATCTAACTAGGGACCTTCCGCTTACCGTGCGGACGCTGTACCAACTAAGTAATTGCTGTCGACTCCAGATACGATGCGAAGTTCCTCCATCCACCCTTAAGATTTCTTCATAATTAAATTGCTGAAACACGTCCAAACATGAAAATTATAAAGTTAGGGGATGTAGGACAATGAAGCAAAGTCTACCTATATGATTCTCGTGGTTTTGTTTCCAGAATTTACTGTTTCCCAGAATACATACATATAAATTTTGTAATTTACCCCTGGTTGATTTCTTTTGTGGAAAGCATATTCAGTTTTTGCGTAGGCGGAACTTACGGCTCCGCTGAAGTTGTCTTGATGCCACGGGACTCGCGCAAGTTGTTCTGAAGACGTGTAGTGAAGAAACCAGCTCATTAGTCTCGACTCCTCGACATTCTGACTGTTTTTAATTTGTCTCAGTTCCTGACGATTACCCACTTATCTGCAACTAACATCTCCGTCATAAAATGGGAAATATCACTTAAACTCTCTATTTCACTGTACAATCTCTCTATAGCTGTTCTCACACTACTTATTTCCAATGCCCAGCTATTGTCAATTTTTTTTTTAATCACGTATTCTAATCCTCCTACCACCACAAAAACTGTGGACGTTCAATATTGCATTGCATGGAGGAACATGTAGCTCTTTCTCATATCTCTTTTAGGTTCTCGGTCCATCAGGCCTTGCAAAAAAAAATGTTGCTTCCAGAAATTCCTGTGATCTGTTCCCACGCTCTTAAGCCAGGCTAGTGTCCTCCTCGTTTGACTTAGACGGTAATTGGGTGCTACCTACCACATTAGATCAAGATTACGTCCATATTATTGACGGAAAGGAGAAAAGTTTCTTATAGTATGATTAAGAGGAGTTCGTGAACATTGGAAATGGAAAATCGTATAATATTGCAGGCAGAATTGAGCCTTAATTCTGAGCCAAAACGTATACAATAGAAATAGAATCTCTAAATCATGGTTACGATTGTTCTTGAATATAATTGTCTGAGTATAAAAGGAACATCTCGGAGGAAAATTAGGTAAGATGATTGAAACTATTTGTAGAGAACTAACATTTTTAGGTTTTTAAATGCTTTAATACCGTTAAATGCCACAATAAATTTTCCAGCTTAAGATGTTTTCACTTAAGTACGGAACGAAATAAAATATATTACATAAATATCGAAAGATATTGTATATCGTCTAATGTTTCGTTTAATACTTGAAATTCTCCTGAAATTCTGTGTTAGCTCTCAGGTGATGGAATATTAGTACAACTATAGTCTACTTGTATGTACGTCGATGTAAATAAACAAGTGCTTTAGGATGATTCTAATTAGCTTTCCCACTCTCTCGTTCTTAAGGAAAGTGCTGTGTTACCATTAACATAACGAAGCAACCAATTCACTGAGTTGATCTATAGCCGAGGAAGCCACACTTCTCCCATACAGCATAGATATCGCAAATACGCTAACTCCACCCTCTAATGCAGGATAAACAAACAATTATGTGGGTCAGGCAAATAGCCGGTGGTGCTGCAAATGGGCGACTACGAATAATGCGGCGTGCGTTCCACCCAAGTGAAACAAATCCGCCATCCACGGTAAATTTGCAGTGGTGGCCACATTCATTAATCACAGGTGGCAGCCCAGTTGATCCAGGGTTGTGTTGCAACAGGCGCCGCCAGTCAAAACGACACAAGCGTAAGATTTCACGTGGATTACTCCGATCAACCTCAACACATTATCCACTCAGCTTAATAACCAATCAGGGGGAGCTCCACGTGAAATCTTCAAATTATAACAGTTCATAAATTGCAGAAATCGTACCTTGGTGTTTCATTTCACAGGCTGGTTATTAAGTAAGATGCAATTCCTACATGCTTTATAGTTAATAATAATTTGAATAATATTCCGAAAGTCCTATACAAAAGTTAGCCATAAAATGAGTGAAAATAGTTTTAAATTAAGTATTGAGTGTGATATAATTTAAAATTAGAATATGTAGGAATACTTAAAAAACCTATTTAATTTTAACTAACGGGACTCTACTTAATATTAATAGTGCTATAACTTTTTAAACTATAATCCTGTATAGATTTAGTAAAAGCAGTGGGAATATAATACAGTGTACCTGAACTCAAAATGTAGCTTTAGTTTAACAAATGAATGTTTAATTAATTAAAATAGTAAAATAGGTCAACATCATCTAATAACAACAAAATTAGTCAAATAAACGTAATAATTTGGTAGTGCGGTATTATGTTTTAATCCTATTTATTATCAGTTTGAGGAAATGAGGAACCATTTCAAAATACAGATACTCCTTTTTTAATGATATTAGTTAATATCCTTAATTGTATAGCATCTTTTCTACTTTGGGAGGAAACCAACGTGATGGAGAGAAAAAGGCATGGCATTTTTTAATCTAGCGCATAAAAGACGGCACAAAAACAATAAACAAGTTCCAATTTACAGGCCTGTGTTATAAACAACAATTATAAAATGAAATAAAATTTAAACCCACGTTCGAGGAGTAACTGTTGTCGTTATGTTTGTGTAGCAGAAAATATTGCATAAATTTATTTTTAATTTTTTCATTCTATTTTTTCATCTTGAATTCAAAATAGTATTTTAATTTTGTAAATTGTATGCATAACAAGTTTGCAAGCTTGAAATTTAGATCTATCTTTTTGTTGTCTCTGAATTTGCGTTCTTATGTTCCGAAAAGATGGACTGATAAAGACGATAGTACACGGTAAAGCTGATACGTCGCACACGTAAGATAACTGTGGCATAAAACTTGCTAAGATATAGGCGAGGCTTTTTCTGTCTTTGCGCGACACGAGCGGGTAATTGCGGCACCCCGTACCAGGTGCTGCTGGCCCTCGCGTGACAATTCCGCCACACGAATACAAACTTCCACATTAAGAACAAACTTAATAGAGTTATGATTGGGGGCTCAGTGTACACAAGGGAAGGAACGGAGAACACGCGAGCTTAAACCAAAACACGGTATCCTCCAAAGCCAAGCATCTATCTTCATACTTATGATTGTGTAACACGTCAGTAAGCTGTAAGTAGTACGACTTTATACCCTGGATAAAGTAGGCAAGCAAAAATGAACAGGAAACTAGACTTGTCATCTTGTTATAAACTATACACCTGGATCTTTTTACCATATACAGCGATTGTGAAAGCTAGATCGTCGCGTATCACGGCATATTCAACTTCTGTAACAGTCGTGAAAGGATTATAATTTTACATATACTTTATTTACAAAGAAAGAAGAGTCGATTGATCAAACTTACGTTTATACGCAAACAGAAAAATAGTTTCTCTGGCTGTAATATCTGCCGCATTACTAATAAAACAAAATATTACTGTAATTGAATCAATATAATAAAAAGGATGTATATTTGTATGTATGTATGTATTTACGTTAATCTGTATACATATTTAAACGCGTGGACAGATTGCTACAAAAATTGGTTCATATATTCTTAAAGCGACGAGAAACGGTAGTGTTGGGGTGAGAAACCTGTAACACAAAATTAGAAAGAATTATAACTAAAAAATGTGATTGTTTTGCTTTAAATTACTGCGCTTAAGGAAATAATGACGTCACGTGATAGAGAGACGTTACTACGCGACGAAGAAAGGAAATAGTTCATTTTTCCGTAATGAAAATAGCATAAATATTTTCAGTGAATAGAAAGTATAATTTTATCCAACAATACTCCATCGAATAATAATAATAACAATACACTTTTCGATCCTTGCGAAAAATATAAGTTAATTTTCGTGCCCTCTTATTGATTACAATATGGCGACCATTTGTTTACATTGTGAATCTATCTAACAATTTCATAAATTTAATCTTTCGTAATGTCTGAAGACTGAGGGACAATTATATTGAGCAACACTCAAGGAGTATGTTTAAGAAGAAATTCGGAAGTATGTTTGTTGTGATTGATGCAATAAAATCCAATGTATTTTAATGCTGTTAAATTAATGCACTATCAGTCGAAAGTGTGTACGGAACTAGGAACAATTATATATAGGTTAAATCACTTCTTGACTAAAGATATATATAGAATTAAATACTATTTCTGGTTTATATAAATAATTCACGGGCAACGATGGGCACCCAGCTAGTAGGGAATAAATCCTGCCTTGGGTGATTCACGTCACGTACAATTTATTAAACTTCAAAACCATTAAGTAAAACTCTAATAAAAAATAACTATCCAGGTATGCCAGAGAAACTGATGGGGGCAATAATTGTGTGATCACTCCTTGCGTTTTTCGAATTACTGTATTCAACAGTTTTATTATAAAGCTGTGATATTTATTGAAGTACTTAAAACAATCTCTGAGGTTATATTTAATTATCACAACCTGTACTTGTCTGGAAATACTCTTGCTGGAGTCACGTGCTCTTGAGTTTCCTTTCCAAACTGGAACGCGAACGTTATTAAAGCGCCAACCACCACTTAAACGAGACCACACCCCACACCAAGTCAGAATCGCAGCTAATCGACGCAAGGCACTTTTAATTTATTTAGAGAAGCCAATAGTATACCTTTAAATGTGTGTAAATTTAACATATTATTCAATTAATAAAATTTAATGCTATCTTCGTTTCCAGACAAAGTTAATACGAGAAGCAATTACATAGCAAATACGTTAAACATAGCTAGAAAATGCTGTCTCTCCAAATTCTGTTAGTGAAAGGCGCGTCGAAACGTCCTGCTATGTTTAAATAATTTTCTGTGTCATTATTTTTTCTTATTAAATTTATCTGGAAAGTAACGTCATAAATTTGTACTAGTATAGTTTTCAATTATTTGACCGTACTGTGGAAACATTCAGATTATAGTTTTTGGCTTTCAGTAGTTGTACCAGGCTACCGAAAGGTTGAAATTGTTTCCTGTCGCAAAGAGAAAGTTTGAGACAGTATACCAAGTGAAAAAGAAACGACGGTTTATACGACAGAAAATAGTCGAATAGAGAATCATAGGGCTTCTTAAATCTGTCTAACTCAACGGAAGCGTTTCGGTGTGACTTCGCAACTTATTACAGAGGTTTGACTTGAAGAGTGAGTGTGGGAAGGGCGACGACCGGGATTTGCGAGGGCAGTGGCAAAGGAATTTGTCAACGTCACTGCGGATTACGTAGTTCCATTTTTCCTGTCCACTAACACCTGGTTGGCAAACAGCTTGTTCTTATATGTTATGCATCTTTATACTTCCAGTTAAGTTTATGGGGTTCCGTGAAGGGGTGATGGAACATAATTTGGAAATTAAATTTATGATTGAAATGTATCAAACCACATTTAACCTCTCTTCATATCATTTAAAACGCCGAAAGCTTTCGTCTTTGCTATAATCATCTGTTTTTTAAGAAAAATCAATCATACATACATAATTTTACATTGAACATATAATTATTATTTTTTACATTACATCGCAGTTTTTTCATTCATCTACCGTAAAATGTCTTTAATGACTTTTATCAAGTTTATCACTGTATCTGGTTAGTCAATTTCTCATACTTCAAACTTATCACGCTCTTTCATTTACGATAATCGACTTAATATTTTCTAGTAGGCCTACATTCATTTTTTATTACATTATTTTTCAATTTTTCACATTTATTATTTCCTAAAACTTTTTTAAAGCCAATTTAATCTAACATATACTGAAAGTATCACATTTTATTGTCACCACTAATTTTAATTTTCCCATTATTTTTATTTTATCGATTATACTGGTATAGAAAACCCCCATATTCCTCGCATCCGTTCTTAAATACACAAGTTCTTCTAAATGTTTTTATTACTTGAAACTGTTTTTCAAAAAAATTAAATTTATGCTATTTTTTCTTCCTTATTCAATTAGTTCTTATTTTTCAATTTCTCATAGCCGAAGTTTTCTTCTATGTTGATTCATTAATCCGTTTCTCATTATTATATTCAGGCTTAATACACCGTCGTGGTTCTGTTGTATTATTTTGCTCTGTTTATTTGTAATGTCATGGCAGTTTGTGGAATTAATATTCCCTTAAAACGAAACGTCTGTTTTAACATGTGTCTTCCTCCTTTGTGCAGGTATACTCTCATTTTATATCACAGACATGAATCACTCATGAAACGTTGATTCACTGTATAACCAGTACGTTTGTCGATGAACGTGACCCAGTCAGTTCTCTATGACTGACGCAGGTTTTTTGATTTTCTTCCACATCATTTAAAGACGACTGCCGTATGCTCTTCAATCTCTTTACATTTTTCTGTCGGGTGAAGAGGGTATTCTGAATCCAGCAATCCCCAGGCAGGGATGCTTCCTCAAGGGCACTTCCGCACATATCAAAGCCGCTTGTACCAGTTGTGCTCTTTGAGACGTAGGTGGCCTGATTCTTGGAGGCTTTCTGTTTATCTGAGTGTGTATAGCGTGTATGCTCCTTGAAGCCGTTACAATAGCCGTGTATAAAGTTAACCTGACGTCAGAGAGTCTGAGCTGGCACGTCTCTGCCCACGCTGGAGCACCGCTGTGCTATTTATACACGACGGCCTCCAACCGCTGATTCATCGCACAATTCCGTCAGTGCCCTCTTTTCTTCTCTGACGAACATAGGAAATTTGACAAAAAGAAAACACTTCAACAACTGAGAGACGAAACACCGCTCGGCTCGCTGAACGTTCAGCAGATTTGGAAATCGACCTCACCCATTCGTGTTCTTTGAAATAATACAGAACAAATGCCGATCACAAATGTTTTCATTCATTTCCCGGTGACTGTCTTTCTCCGTCGTAAAAACTTACCGCATTCAGTTTTACATGAGATAGAACGTTTTCTGGGGCCAACAAGTTATTTTCGGAAAAACTTGTAATAAATGTGTGAAAATCATAGTTTAATGTTTTTCAGATCCCACATGACACTGTTAATGAAAATGTAAGAATTTAAGGGTGCATATTTATAGGTACGTGAAAATATGTATAAATGAAACAAACTGTAATGTGAATAGATCTTGAAATTGAATCTGACATGGACAGATTATTCAACCACGATGTCGAAAGACTAACGCTTGTTTCTTGAGAATAATTTCATCTGCAATATTGTATTTGAATATATTAAATAATTTTTAAATAAATTTACAGTCATATTTATAAGAATATATGTGTAATAATCAATTGTAAAACACCTGAATCTGTTTCAAATATTGGAAAGATTCACGTGCTCACTTTTGATAATTAACATTTAGATTAATGATGCTATTTACTATTTTCTGACTGGTAAAACTTGGAGGATAAATTATAGCGAACTAAAGATGAGTAGAAAAGGAAAATAGAAATTGAGCGACGAAAAGTTAAAGAAATAAGAAAATTATGGACAGAAAGAAAAATAACATAGTCCAGGGGTTAAAATTAGACAATATTAGCTTTTGTAAGTGAAACATCCGGTAAAATAAATAAAAAAAAATTAAGTGTTCCGTCTCAGAACAGATGATTGTTTCTTCTAATAGGTTCTCTTAACTTTTGTTTTTCTTTCTTCAGATAACTTGTTATTTTTCTTGAACGCTTTTAACCTCTCTTTGGTATTCCAAATTTATTTTAGGTTATTTTCATCTCGTCGTAACAGTTTTGACCCGTAGCAGTTGTCATGTTCTTTTATTTTCAATATCCATTAACCTTTTGAAATTTCGAATTAATTAAACATACAGCACATCGATCATTTATGTGGTCTTAAATTCTGTTTAAAAGTATACAATAAAATTTACAGGTCAGATTCCAATATTTTTAAAAACAAAATTTTTGTATAATGTAAATTAATACTTTTTATATACGTCGAAAAGAGATAAATGTTTATAACATAACAAAATTAAAAGCAATTTTAAATGTTCAATAGCCATGGTGAAGTATCTGAGATTAAAATAAGATATACAATCCTGTTTGTACGAAAGTGTTGGTATGTAATAATTTTTCATGACAAATTAAAAAATTTCCTCGTTAGTTGCATAATTTGAACATAGCTGTAATTGTGGGGCATAATAAATTTACTACAAATCTATACAAGAAAGGTAATAAAATTTAAAAGAAATTTAGGATTGCAAACAAAATTAAAACTCTTAAATTGCTAGTTCTAAATTAGTTACAGTGGAGCTGAAATTTCTGAGCTTCTGTCAGGGCAACTAAATACAGTGTCACTTTTTTTTAACTTCGTAGTGGAATTAGTGCCAGATATAATCCACATGTTTCAGTCTGTCAGAAATAACCTTTCCTACAGTGCGTGGTTTAAATAGGTTTCATAACTACTCTCCGAATCATAGGACGCTTCTTTGCCGAATACATTTTGCACGTCTTTCCTCCTTATTCGTTTATTTTACTTAAAAGTTGGTTTTATTTTGTTACTTTGACTTTAAAATCCAGTTGATTGGCTGTGAATCTACTACGGTTAAATGCTTATTGCATGTTAAAGTAATTTTGATAACAGAAAATTAATATTATTTCTGTATTATTTGGAATCTGTACCTCAATATTGTTGATGGTTGTGACGAAAAATAAATGAAGGAAAATTTTAGTTACTAATTTTGAGGTTCCGGATCCTGTTTCGTAATAACAGAGTAGTACAATTATTCCTAATTTCAACACCAAATCACTGGATTATAAACTTCGCGAAGAAACAATTACTCTGACACGAGACATAACCGTAACTTTAAGTCACGTGTATAGAAGAAAATCATCAAGGGTATTACATCACTAATGTCGAAATATAATTCCAATTATTTTAGTATTTATAAAGCTTGTGGCACGTGCAACGGCATCGTAGCATGTCTCCAGCGGTCCAGTTCCTAGAATTCCTTACGAGTGGTAGGAGGAAGTTTCGCAGGTGGCTTCAACGGGTAAAACAACCCATTCATAATATAAAATAATTTGTTCCAAACAAATAAAAAACTTACAATTTCAAAATCTGTACATATTGCCCCGGTTAACCAGTCATGAAAATCCAGGGATTACTGTGGCAAACTAGGGCCGGATTTTAAACCAAGTGCCCAACGCAACCGTAAGATGTGACGAAATTGGTAGTCTCAGCCATGGAGCGACGTCCATTGCAGCTGATTGTGGACTTTGTAATCTCTGGTGGAGTCCCGCTGAGCTGATAAATTCTTGCCGAGTCCGAAAACCACATCTCCTGACAAAATGATCTTCAGTTTTCAACCTTCAGCGACCTGTGTGTCCAACTGCATTCCTATTGGACTAATCACTGCCAATAGACAATCTGGCTTCGTAAATTCCGTCTTGTTATATCGTGATGTCAGCTAGAAGTTGAGCCTCTCTGCACCTGGCTGTTTTCGGTCCGGTTTGGGGGTAACAGGCTACATGAGGGTCATCCACGTGGTGGTAACTCTCCTTTAATAGCATAGCAAGGGATTTTATAGGGTGATGCGGAAGGGTAGAGGAAGGTACCCAAGGGTTAACTAGAGCCCCCGGCTATAGTTTAAAGATCTTACCCGGAATTAATCCAAAAGTTATTCAGGTAAAACCCTAGAAAATCCTGCAACAAGAAGGTCGGGCATTTCGAACTTGTCCCACGCCATAACGATGGCGGGAGAGGGGTTTGCTGAAGGTACGCAGCATTCCCTTCTAAGAGCCTCAACCAGTTTAGGAGGCAGCTGGCCGACTATTCCAATAAGAATAAAAGACAACTCTTACTGTATGCCCAACGTTCTGCGACCCCGGATTTTCAACCCGGAAAAACACTCGGCTTTTAAACAATGGAGGTACAGTTATAACCCCCAGCCACACTGGCACCAAACGGTATTTTCCTTTGATGCAAGAATCAGCAAAAACATGGTTTCTCTCTGACTAAAATATCAACGTAAATTAATGAATGATACGCCTATGCTTAATAATCTGTTAAGAAGTGTTCAAATTTCTTTGGATAAAATTGTCTTCTTTTGAAAATTAAACAATATTTAAAACAACGTGAAGAGAACGAATGAGGATCATTGAAGTTGGAAGAGATACAGCGAATAAAGAAACTAAAATTTATACTTTGTTATTCTGGAATAATTCTGAATCTAACGAAATGGAAATTATTTTCCTAATTTTCGTAGTATGTGTAAATCGTCAGTCAATCAATTCACATTTTTACGATTGCAAGCAAATATTAAAATATAGAGAAAGTAGAGTTCAAATGATTATAAATATATGGGAGAAAAAACGAAGAACGGATAGCTAAGGAACTAAGGAAGAAATAAATCATGCCGTTTGAACTGTAAACAACCTGTTAATGTAGAACAATTTAATTATCTGTAGAATCTGTATTGATATTGGCGTGGATCTACCTGGTTAGTAAAATACCTCGACTTTTTCAACTGAATATATTCTGATAGTTATATGAATGTTTTATTCTTGGCTTATTCTAGTTTTCAATATTTTTGTCCCCATATTCCGTCATCCGCCCGATTGATTTATGTAACCATCTTCCGGTTCGACTAAATTAAATTTAAATAAATATAATTAAAAGTAAGTAAAATTTAATTGTTAGTTTTTATTTCATAATGTTGGGTCAGGTTGTCTTAATTTATAATCAGATGTGATCAAATCCAAATTCTAAATCGGAATCACAGAGTATATTACCCCATACAAACATCGTTATTTGGTCATCTTTGGTTGTCAGGAAGCAATCAGGGTGAAAGTAGAAAGTGATAAGGGCGAGGGCGTTTCCCTTCAACTTCGATAAAGTACTAATGGGCCGCGTGAGTGAGACCAATAACCTGATCGAAATGAATCAGGTATCGTCGTGAGGTTGGGCCGCTGTTGTTGGTGGAAGTATGTCTGTAGATAATACCCATTACCTTGAAGCAAGGCGACGCGTCGCAGCTTTGGCCGTGCATAATGGACGCCCGGCGTCGTCTTCGACAATGGCGCGCTCCCTGGGGCGACGCCACAGTGACGAGTCTGCTTAAAGAGTCGTGAATTTTAATATTGCAGCCGGTGTCCCATGCTCATTTCCAGCCCCCTGAAAAATGCAATAGCCGTGCCGTGTGACAAGCGAAAATAAGCAAGCAGCCGCTTTGGCGCACATCCGTCAACAGCGTTATGAAGCTGACAGCTTCAAACATGAAAACACTTTGCCCGGACCACCGAGGGAATAATTAATGCGTGTCTGTGGTGGTCCTAGAATAACGTTCCTGTAAAAATGTCCATCCAGGAAAGCGAATTTACAAATCTGGCTACTTACGCGAGCCGAGCAGCAACACAGCTTTTGAATGTAATACTTTCCTGTAACATTGCTTTTTTATTTTTTATATACTGAAATTACGTCATACATAATCATCACGACGACAGCGAATACTTAAGTTACCCAACTGTAGCGATAATACTTCGGAGTCTGGCGAATTCATCTACATAATAAAATAGGATGTATATTTGTATGTATGCATTTACGTTATTTCTATGCAAATTTAAACGCGTGGACAGAGTGCAACGAAAATCGGTACACATATTCTTAAAAATACGAGAAACGGTACTGTGGCGCTGAAAAACCCCTAGCATAAATGTGGAAAGCATTATAATAAAAAAAGTGATAATTTTGTGTTAAATTACTGCGCGCCAAGATGCCATGACGTCACGAGAGAGAGAGAGAGACGTTACAACGCTACGGACAAAGGAAACTAGTGAAATAAAGCAGAAATATTTTCAATGGATAAAAAGTATAATTTTATCCGGTAATACTCCATCGAATGATAATAAAAAACAATACGAAATATTTTACAATCCTTGCGGAAAATATAAGTTGATTTTCGTGCCATTTTATTGGCTTAATATGGCGACTATTTGTTTACTTTGTGAATATAGCTAGGAATATCATCAATTTTATCTTTCTTAGTGTCTGAAGACTGAGGGACAATTATATCACGCAATACTCAACGAGTATATCTAAGTATTCTATTCGTAAAGAAATTCGGAAGTATGTTTTATGGGATTGATGCAATAAAAATCAATGTATTTTATAGCTGTTCAATTAATGCACTATCGGTCGAAAGTACGTACGGAACTAGGAACAGTTAGATTTAGGTTAAATCACTTATTGACTAAAGATTAATATAGAATTACATACTTTTTCGGGTTTATATAAATAAGTACACGGTCAACGCCGGGCACCCAGCTATAAATACATAAATCCTTTCATTTCAAATAATTCAGATTGATTAATATTCAATTGATACATAATTAAATGACAATTGTTTATTTATTAAGCCAACCTGCTGTGGTCAGCGTCACCGCCTCGCATCACAACAATCCTAGTATGGGCATCTACGTTTGTGCTCGTCATGGCCAGGAAAACTGGGGTTAAGACTAAAGTAGAAACGCTACGCTGGCCACGCGCTACTTCAAAGAATCATAAATGTATCATGAAAGATGGCAGTCGTTCTTTTGTGGTTTTATATAAAAATGCGTGTGAAATTATCAAAAAATATTTATGGATTTATTTACATATTGTTTGAAATTCTAATTCAAAATTTACTTAACAAGTTAATATTACAATTTATTTATTTTTGAAAAGTGCTAGCCAATGTTTTGTAATGCCAAATAATATCTCCTTCTGAGGGTTTTTATGAAAATTCATGGTTTTAGGACAACTAAAAATCAATTTAAATACGTTTCAAAAGAAATGTAATGAATGTATAATTGCGGGGTTTTGTCACAGAACCAACCAAATTCTAGTGGAATATTTCCCGGTGATTGGCGTCTTCGAGAAATTGAATGCGGCTTTCTCTACTTCGGCGTCCGTCCTGTCTCGTCGGTTTTGCTGGTTGCAGCTGTGGGACTTTCCCCCCTGTTTCTCTTGGGTTTACGATGTGCTACAATATGTGCCAACTCAATGCTAGAGTGTCAACATGTCCCATATGAAGCTGCTTTGCCGGCCTTTTTCTCTCGCTTTTTATACCGTTCCCCCACCTGGAAAAACTCCATCCCCTCTGCACACGTGGTATAAATGGTAAAGTTGTTTCAGTGCGACCCTGGGTTTCCCGGCTGACGTCATAGTATTTTCTTTATTTATTATGATAAACATAATCAAATAAAATATCTCTGTTACAATAATATAAGAAAAGTAACTTTAATAGTATTTTCTCTTGTATTTTGTTTATCATGGGTTATTATCCATTTGTAAAAATTAATTATCTTCCAAAATACCTCGGCCACAATTACATAACGCAAAATAAAACGTTATGTTTCTCAGGGTCGTGTATTATTGGTCTTTGAATACTACAGAAATGAGTTTGTCAGACGCAACATAATAAGGCTGTTAACAGTTTAGAATATAAAATAACAGGACTCACTTAATAACTACTAATTCTCATCATGTCTCGCGTTCCTTTGGTTCCCGTTCTGCTGACAGCTGGTCTCATGTGGGTTGCTTATTAATCGTCTTTTAATTTCGTCTGAGGCCGAGCTATAACACTCCTTATGCTCAAATTTATTAATTTATTTCCTCTAATCATCTGTTTTCTCTACCCCTTGCTAACTTCAGATATAAAGGTCGTTTCCGGATAAGTAATTACCTTAAATTATTTATTGCAAAAGACTTTTGTGTTTTCTCTACTTTACAAACATCTGGGTTTGTGAGTCTTATGAAGTAAAACCTTACTGTGGCCCTTGTTTCCTTCCATTTATCGGCGCAGATCAGGATATCTTACAAACTTAAACTTGGTGGTTCCTGACCGTTATACGACAGCTAATACAGATTCATTTATTTGCCATAGATTTTCGATTTATTAGTGCTAGCGGGAACTTACAGGTTTTTTCTTGTTATTTTAATTAAATCATGTAAATCGCGATTTTTACATTTGAATATAAACACACAGCTAATTTCTCTATCATACATCTACCGGCACATGTCCTCATCGATTGGCTATGTGATATATGAAAGTTATAATAAGCAATTTTACGTATCCCTGTAGACAATACTTGTGATGCATTGTGGGCAGCAGTACTCTCAGGGATCAGATTTAGAAACGTGATACGCAATTATATTCCGGTCAAAAGGGTTGCTCAGTTCGGATTCAAATATATTTTGCATCCCATTCGTTTCACAATACGTGGTATATCTGATATTCATAAGCCGCGAATTTTGTGCTATTGTTTCCTGTTTTCGTAATATTTTCAATATATTCCAGTAAACATTGGAATATACTTTTAACATTCAAATAAGCATTCAATCCGATTTATTTTAATTGTAACGTCTTTGTTTAGATCGAGGATTCTATACGTTTCTTTTATTCAAATATTAGTCTGAAACATAATTTAAATATGCATATTTTTACAAATCTCCGCCTTATTTTTTAAAATATTAACAATTATATATGTTCTCGGGAAATTAAAGGACATTTACTAATAAATATTTCGATACTTGGGTTGGAGAACGCGAAACTTTTACGGAAATAATTAAAGACTTTGCAAAATTTTGTCAACATTCATTTTCAGCAATATAAAAAGTCATGTATTTGAACTGAACTTCATATTGAAATATATTTCAAAACTTATTTCATACATTTGCTCATCAATATTTTTTTTATTTTCACGTCAGATTTTGTAATTTTATTATTTAAAACGATCATTTTCCGACCCATTACTGCGTATTATTTTGAAAATATTTCGAGAAGAATGTTTTTTTATATAATAAATTAAACGTATAAATTTGAGTCATCAGCAATTTAGATTTCATCCCTTTTTCCCGCGGTGTATTGACCCATTCACTTATAATAATGTCTATGTTTCGTTGCATTTATTTGGACCACGTATCAATTAGCAGCCCAATTGTTTGTTTATGATTTCGTGGATTTTACTTCGTTTTTTTCAGTTACCCCATTCTTTTGTCACAGTGTGTTCTATCCATTTTAGTCTTTGTTTTAGTTCTAGTACGTCCTTAATTCTCTTCGATTTACATACTTCTTCTCCTCATCTGTCCCAACTTCATTCGGCCAAAATATCTTTGCAGAACTTGATGGTCTGAAGTTAAATGAGCTATAAATTAAATATGTATATTCGATATATCGCTCGTTGACCTCATAAAACTCCTCTAACAACTACATTTGTCCAACCACGATCATTTTCCACAAAAATTAACAGAGCAATTGACACAATCCTATTACTTCAACGTTCCACTCTTCGTCTACTAAATATGGAAAGAAAAATATTCCACTACTTAAAATAATAAATAATTGTTATATTTGTTGGTTGGAAACGTTATTAAATATACGTTAATGTTTATCCACGTAAAAATATTAATTCACACTACTGGCTCTGTGTTCCTGGGTTTCCTCTAGCCTTGAAACCATTTCGCAGCAAAGAAGAGATGCGCTTCAGTGTTTATTTGGTTCACGCTTTTCATTGTTGTTTATAATGGGCTCCTATTAACATCCAGACGATAGAAAGTTTATTTCTGAAGCAATGAATTCGTACTATACACTAAATTCTCACTTTAATGTCTTATACGACAGAAATATCACAGGATTCATTTTACAAGCCACATGCATCGCTCAAAGTTTAAAATTTTATATTTGAAAATACATTAATAAGACAATTTTTTCGCAATATATTTAAAATAGAATTGTAATTACGTTAGTAAATACTGCAACTAAATAGGGATCCTCTCAACATGACCGAATACAAAAAAATTATAATAGGAAGTAAGTAGCATAAAATCACTAATATGTGGATACAGTTTGGATATACCGATCAGAAAATAGGCGACGGGTTGTATGTAATTATTTGTTCTTGTGAAGACATTAAAATAGGGAGGTCTGCGTGATAAATCGGCCAAGAGATAGGTAAAGTAAGATACAAGAAATATGAAATGACTAGAGGTAGAGTGCATGTTGGTACATCGAATCCAGAAGATCCTGTCCTTCACACTCCAAAACTAAAAACTATATAACATATCGATAACCTTCCCAAATTTCACTAATTCCTACTCCAAAGCTAACTCATAACATCCACGAACAGACTAAATTCCGCTTGCTCTGCAAGCTCCCTTCACACCTCGGTTTTTTGCTGCCACAAATCTTATTATATCTTAATTAGTCACACTTCATACGGTGTGCAAATCGTCAAATTCAAGGCCGTGGGTAGGCACGGCCGCGATTGCGTCAATCTGGTGGAGCGTCTTGTCGGAACGTGATAAAACATTGTGACCAAACATTAGTCTAGGCCAGACACTCACAATATTTTAATTCACACAAAGGGAGGCCTCGGTGGGGTTGCTTTTGTTTCTGTGAGTACCTGGGAGGCGATAATAGGACCTCGCCAGACTCAAGCCGAGAATATTAATTACTCCTGATATTTCTTTCGTAAAATAAATTAAAATACATAAATAATAAATTTAAATAACGAAAAAAAATCCCGCTAGTTTACACTAAAGAATGACAGAGTTTCTGTAATAAGAGATTGAAAATGTCACAATGTGCCGAAAAATTTCTACAGTTTAATTTTAATGATTATTATGTTACAAAATACGGTACGGTAATAGAATAGATATTAGTGAGGGCTTTTGAATAATTTGTCATGTATTGTAGGTTCAGAAAGGGTGTTTGTGGAAGAAGAGGCACGCTTCAATTTCATCTGAGAACATTTTAGCTCTTTATGTTAAACCTAAAAATTACGCAGCCTTTGAAAACTTGTCGGAAATTGGTATCAGAATTGAAAAATTATCTTCATTTTGTGGATATTTTTGAGGCTTTATATGTGGAGGGATACGAATCGTGTTCTCTTATGTCGTTTTAATTATTCGAACACTTTAATGTTCAACATCAGAGTATTGAGATTGTTTTGCGGTGTTCCATATAATGATTTTTATTTTTATTGTTATTTTCTTTTAAGATGGCTTCTTATGTCCCATACAACATACGCGGCAGCTCAATACGGCTCCGGGTTTCTCAAACATTTGCATAACGTTATTCGGTAATCCACAGTATTACTAAGCTCGTTGTGAGTCGTATACAGGAGGGAAATTGAAGCTGAGTGGGCGGGGGTGGGAATGTTAAATGAAATCTCTCCGTTGCGATTGACTGTTGTGATTAGCGGATAGAGAGAGGAATTTGTAAACAAAGTAAGGCAGTGACGTCGTCGCCAGTGTAGGCAATCTCTCTCGCCGTCTCCGGGGAAGGCGGGTGGCGGCTGTTGAATAGCGGGTCGACGCTTCTCTTCAATTGCCGCGAAAATGTGATGGCGACGCCGAGCCCGACTGGAATGGAGATGGAGCATCTACCTCGAAAATACGCGCGGACGCTGCGAGAGAATCCTGTTCGTAAATACTAGCTGATATGCCGAGGAAAGAACGCCACGTCAATTTGTAAGTAAAATACGCTTTAGAAGCTCGCGAACGCAAATAAAACGGGAAGGAAGCTTTACTTTTATTCACTTTATACATCCTCGAAATAACGCGCACAGTATTGTGTGCCGATATATTATCTATCTGTGAGATTACGCTACGTCCTTCTAATCGCATAATGAGGAGCTCGATTATATTGCAATTATTTAGCATTAAAACACCCACAGTAGGTAATGTCAAGAAATCTTTAAATATATTTTCCCCAGTTTCTGAATGTATTGCAGCGTAACAGATCGTGGGCAGAAACTAACTACTTATCAACAGTTTATAGATTCACCACCTTTCAGGATCACAGTTGGGGGGGGGGAGGTCGGGGAAGGCACTATGAAAAAAATACGAGTATCTGATTTCAATCATCATAGAAACGATTCAATGGTTCTCAGAAGGGAAAAAACTTTTGAGATTAAAGAATTATGAGTTACAAAACGACATTGGCGAACTTGTGATGTTTAGCAAACTTCCTTATAACAAAAATATAAAGATATAATTAAATAAAGTGTCGTATATGTCAAAAATAAATTAATAAAATAAAAAATTACACAATGTTTAGTTCCTTTTCTTAGAATATCTTCAGTTAAACGAGTATAAAAGACGACATTTGGTATAGATTAATTTATTAAAATATAATATTATTCTAAATTATGATATAACGTTGGTATAATTTTTTTTCTTTATATCTCCAGATAATTATTTTTTCTTTATATCTCCAGACATTAATACTTGTAGAATTCATCTTGTGCGCCAGTGAATATTCCGCGAAAAGTAACTAAATCTTGTGTTACTTTTATTTTATTAAATTGTTTTTGACACGTGTTTCTATTCATTTATTTATTACATATATAAGAAAAATACAAATAAAATTACATAACATATAAAACGAACTCAGTAAATTTCTGTTTAACTACTACCCTTACCTTTCAATATACCCTTGGTTTGTTGTATGTAACTGTACAATAATAATACAAATAATCATATAATATGCATTTACGCAACTAGTATGCAGTATAACATTTTCAATGATATTGCAACCAACGATACGGTGCTCAGAAACAAGAAAACGTAGTCCCAGTACTTTACAAAATCTCTAATCACTTCCTTAATTAAATATCTTGGGTTTAAAGGAAGTTTATTAAGTTTTTTAAGTATCAAAAAATTCTGCAAATATGGTTGAGACGTTTTGTTTAGTTTCTACGTTTAAAATTTAACAACACACTAGTTTATGCTTTCCGGTTATTTTATTAATCTAAGGATTCGTTTTTCAAGCAGAAATAAAATAAATGTAGTTAACGTTGTACGGGAAGAAGTACAGTATTATTCGGATAAGGCTTTTTCGATAATTTCGTCCAGTTAAACCTGGACATGCCTTTCAAAAAAATCTAAATTATGCTAAATGTCCGTATATTTAATCATTAGCGTTAATAAGTGACATGTAGCAATTAACTAACAACTGGGAAATATAAATAAATTATGCAAGTGAGGAACATCGATTAGTTTTACACATATAATAATGATATTAGAGTTTTTATAATCTCCAATGAGCCAGGATAATAATTAATCCGAACATATTACAACACATAATAATAAAAATACTCATATTTACAAGTTTATGGAAGTTTATTTGTATCAAATTAAGGATAAATGTTTATTTACTGAAGGAAATACTTTTAACCTTTATTAAGTTTAGATATAAGCCCTTATTTGATTAAAAAATCTATTATTTGGCGTTTCTCATTTTAGTATATAGTAACAGTATGTCATTTACTGCCTTATTTACTACAAATAACAGTCATTTCTATCTATACATTGTTTGAGAAACAACTGTCACTGGTGAAGTCTGACTTCTCTGCAAGTTATATTTATTATAATACTACTAATATGTAGAATATTTTATACGTTCGTTTTTTAAATAATTCATAATAGAGAAACCGATAATCGTAGTTTAAAGAAGCATACAAGTTTGTTCACATTTATTTGTAACTTAAGATCACAGTGATCTCATTGATTCGCACAGAACTTTGGAGTCCTTCATTTGAATTCATAGACTAGACTGCACGATGAGCGTGTCCTGATGACATTAACTCCCTTCACGTGATCGCAAGCAGTAAATACAAAAATGAGAGATATTGATGTTTCGTTTCTTCAGAGTGTGGCCGTTGAATTTCTGGTTTAAAGATGCGATACGTGTTCGTGTTATTTGTCAAAACCTGTGCCGCCAAATAAAATCACTCTTTCAATAAATGTAAGGAGTTAGCTGTAAAATTGGAAACTTTCATATTGTCGTTAACTGAAAAATATAACCGGCAAACGTTTAATGAAATTGACAGCAGACGAATAATGGTATACCACTGTGAACAAAAAGTAAGGTGAATTTATATATAAAATATAAATTATTTAATTATTCTTCCAAATCAATTTCATCCCCTTCAAAGTAATTTCCGTCAGAAAAAACGCACTTTTTCCAATGCTTTTTCCAGTCCTCGAAACAGTCGAAATAGTCTTTTTCCGGTAAAGCCTTCAAGACCTTCATCGATTCGGTTTTTATCTCCTCAATCGTGTCAAAACTGCGTCCCCGCATTGACCTTCTGAGTTTTCTGAATAGCCAGAAGTCGCACGGAGCCAAATCAGGTGAATACGGTGGTTGCGGAACGATATGAGTCGAGTTTTTGGCAAAAAAGTAAGGAAGAACCAATGAAGTATGACATGGTGCATTATCGTGATGAAGGAACCAAGAGTTGTTCGCCCATAATTCCGGCCGTTTCAGACGAATAGCTTCACGCAAACGAGGCATAACGCTCAAATAATATTCTTTGTTGACAGTTTGGCCCGGCGGAAGGAATTCATAGTGCACCACACCACGATAATCAAAGAAAACTGTCAACATGACCTTGATTTTCGATCGACTTTGCCGTGGTCTTTTCGGTCTTGCTTCACCTTTTGCACGATATTCGCTGGATTGGTCGGTGGTTTCAGGGTCGTATGCGTAAATCCAAGTGTCGTCTCCAGTAGTGATGCATTTCAAGTGGTCCTGATAGTCAGACAGCAAAGTTTCACACACATCAACGCAAAAATTGCGCGATTTTGGCACCAATCGAGACTTGACGCGTTTGAGACACAAAACATTCTTCAAAATGGTTTGGGATGAGCCAAATGATATTTCAACACTATCAGCTAGATCTCTAATTGTCCATCGACGATTTTCAAGCACCAATTCTTTGATTGTTTGGTCGTGGCCCTCGTCGGTAGACGTTGATGGTCGTCCAGAGCGCGGTTCATCTTCAACGCGTTCTCGGCCCTCTTTCAACTCGTTGTACCACTTATAAACGTTTTTTTGTGCCATAGTTTAATCACCAAAGGCCTTCCGCAACATTTTCAACGTGTCCGCATAAGAATATTCGTTCCGTAAACAGAATTTGATTCAAGTTCTTTGCTCAACAAAATCACCCATTGCAAAAATCAACTTTTGGTTGTTTACAAAAACACGTGTAACTCGGAGATAATTAAACCTTTTAACAAACAGACGCTTGGCGAATATTATAGACAGTCCTACCAACCTAGGAAAAAAAATTACCTGCCTTCCTAATACCCGGGAGTTTTAAATGACAACTTCACCTTACTTTTTGAACACAGTGGTTTAATAAGTAATGAGATATGACGTTTGCAAGCAAGAAATTTGAATGCTCATACGTTCTGAATTCCAATGTAGTTGTCTGAACTTCAAGAGTAAAAAGTTAATATGCTAGCGGTTATAATACAGAAACAAAATTTTATGTCAGTTATTTAATACACGAACTTAACAATAAATACTGTTACATAATTTAGAGCTGTTGGAGAAAACTATGCAAAAATATTACCGTTCATATCTAAGCAAAATATTGTAAAACTACACCATTTCAGTGATAAATATTTTGGGAAAAAATTAGAGTTTAAAATATATATGTCTTTTTTTAAGAAAATATTATATTAAACCACTAATGTATAAATTATAATTTACAATACTTATTTATTATTAAAAACATAGGTACGGAAAATAATTGTATCATTTTACACGTAAGAAAATAAAGTTTGTCTATGCGTGCCCAATAATATTCAGAAAATGGGACATTCAGACAGATAGATTAATTAAGTTGTACAGTTAACAGGTTATTAAAATATAAACTCAAACCACAAACATTCGACCACTTATAAAAAGAGGTTTCAACATATATACATGTAATGATGCTGAGAAATGAGAAAATTAGGACTTGTATAGGAGACAGAGTAGATTATGTTTTTAATAGGGAGCTATGACCGGAAACGAATGAAATTTCATTATTGATCCGAAATTATTCCCTTTAATTTTTTAGGTCTGTGAAGTAGCAGATATTTTGTGGGTTGGAAGAAGTCATAAATACCGCACAGTTAAATAATAAAATAAATTTTAATCATGAAAAGTATCCTCGTAGAAATAAAATAAAAATTTACTCCGTCGTGAAGTTGATTCTGGATGATTCGGCATATAGCTATATAGTTATAGTAAGTGTCAATATCTTGAATAAAACGGGAAAGGTACAGTTGCAGTTACAGGAAGGCATTAGCAATAAATTTAATATTATTTACGTCTAATTTAATAGTTTTGGGAAATCAAACTAAAATTAAAAATTGTCTTTTACCAGAACATAGAAACCAGACAGCACTCCAAAAGTCAAGACAAAGCCAGCGTGTCTCCCTAGCGGGGGGAGAGGGAGGGGGGTGGAATAAAGTAAAATAGGTTTTATTTCTGTTTTATTATATACGCGTTTTAAACCAACGTTGTTATTTATTTCAAATAATTTATATTTACATGTATGGATTCAATTACTTCTCGATTATTGAACTAGAATAAGTCGAAGCACCATTATATAGAAGATAATTTATTAATAAAATATATTTCCATTGATGTTACAATATTTAGGATTATAAGAATTTATATCACTGTGTTTCTATAAATTTGTTACTAGGAGCATTCTATTGTCTTAAGTTACACAGAATTAACGATATGATTACAAATTCCCACAACCTCTTTGGGTTTTACGGAGGCGTGTGACCACTACAATCGACTTTTATTTAAAAATTATTTGAAAATAAGATATACGAACATAATAGTTTCGACGACTGTCACAACAGTTATTTAATAAAACATTTAACTATTACAAACAGTCTCTGAATTTTTCTTAATCATATTTTCATTTGAATATTGAATAACTTTATTCCTATTTTCAGACGTGAACATGGTCGCCGAACCAAAACCGCATCAGACTGGCAGGAAAAGGCAGAATGTGGCTAAGACTGGAAATGACTGGTAAGTAAAGTGATATGTTTTACTAGAAATCAACATTTACTCGTAAAATTTCATGTTTCCATTAATTATTCTCATAATCCATTTGAGTAAAAATGTTTAGTGGTAGATCATCCACACGATTCAGTCAGCAAATTGTTTGTGTGGAATAAATTTTAAAAAAGCTTCGACTATTTATATTGATTTATGACAGTAATCTCTGAAAGGATATAAAACATTTGGATTTCATACCTTACGGTAATTTAATGAGTTATGTATTCGCAACAAAGGCTAGTAGTTTGTACATAACCCGTTCCATTTTCAAGTGTTTTTATTTTATTTGTAAGAGTCTCTGTTGTTTGTCGCCGCATTACAAGCACCTGTCATATAAAAAGTATCTTTGTGTACTTAATTTGTTTAAATTATAAATTCTCTTTCACTGTTCAGTGGTGTTTTGGTAAACTGCGTCTCTACTCACCGCGCACAAAATCCTCTTTTAGTAACTCATTAACTTAAATAATTAATGAAACGTGTCAGTGTAAATTGAAATAATATATTTCGTATATTTTATATCGCTTGCAGCTGAATGTTTATATACGATTCCGCATCCCCCCTTTCAAATCCCTTCGTATGCTATTAAAGGGGAGTTGCCCAACGTGGATTACCCTCATGTAGCCTGTTGCCCCCCCCCCCCAAAAAAATAGTGTCGAAATGGGAGAGATGTTCTCTCGCAGGCAGAACCTTGTAGGAGAGATACGAAGGGGCTACCTTTGGGGATGCCTTTTCATCTCCGTTTCTGAACTAAGGTCCCCACAAGCCGAGGCACCTCGGCCTGTTCTGAGAGGTGTATGTACCGGGGTCACAGACCTTGGGCATACGATAAGAGTTGTCCGCTATTCCCATTGCAATAGTCGGCCAGCTGCCTCATAAGCTGGTCGAGGCACGAAGAAGGTAATGCTGCGTCCCCACAGCAAACTCCTCTCCTGCTATCGGAAGGGCGTAGAACAAGTACCCATTGCTCGACCTACCTGATGCAGGTTTTTATAGGGTTTTCCCTGCATTTCTTTAGGCGAATGCCGGGTAGGACCCTTAAACTATAGCCCAGGGGCCCTAGTTAACCCTTGGCTACCTTCCTCTACCCTTCCGCATCCCCCCTTTCAAATCCCTTCCTATGCTATTAAAGGGGAGTTGCCCAAAATGGATTACCTTCACGAAGCCTGTTGCCCTAAAAAAATAGTGTGACCCCAGAGAGCTCTGGCGGGGGCTACCTTCGGGGATGCCCTCACATCTCCCTGGTTTTTTGAACTAAGATTCCCACATGCCGAGGCACCTCGGTCTGTTTTAGGAGGTGAATGTTCCGGGGTCGCAGACCTTGCGCATACGGTAAGAGTTGTCCGCTATTCCTTTTGGAATAGCCGGCCAGCTGCCTCGTAAACTGGTCGAGGCATGAAGAAAGGGAATGCTGCGTCCCCACAGAAAAACCCTCTCCCGCTATCGGAAGGGCGAGGGACAAGTACCAAATGCTCGACCTACCTGATGCAGGTTTTTATAGGGTTTGTCCTGCATTACTTTTAGGCGAATGCCGGGTAGGATCCTTAAACTATAGCCCGGGGGCCCTAGTTAACCCTTGGCTACCTTCTTCCATCTTTCCGCATCCCCCTTTCAAATCCCTTTCCTATGCTATAAGAGGGGAGTTGCCACTACGTGGATTACGCTATACATAGCCTGTCTACACCCAAAATAGTGTGGTTTTCCCTGCATCACTTTTAGTCGAATTGCCGGGTAGGACCCTTAAACTATAGCCCGGGGGCCCTAGTTAACCCTTGGCTACCTTCCTCTAGCCTTGTGCATCCCCCCTTTCAAATCCCTTCCTATGCTATTAAAGGGGAGTTTCCACCATGTAGATTACTCTCATTTAGCCTGTTATCCTAAAAAAAATATCAAAATAGTGTGCCATCTTAACATTGATGAAAGTAGATAGACATATGCAATCTTACTGAAAAAGTTTGGCCAAAATGCAACAAAATCGATGTTAGTTCTCCGGTAGTACGTGACTTCATACACTTGAAACTGAGACATGAAGTCACATAACGTTCAAGAAAGTTTCTTATTGCTTAAGGTAACTCTATAAATACAAACTGGGTGTTCCGATCTGTTAAAATTAAATATTCCATTGGAATATTGACACGGGAGGACAAATGATTTGAACTCTTTCTGAACAAAGAATTATTAACTTTATTTTTACAAAATGACTTACACGTCTTCCAGGAACGCAGGTTAATATTAGGCATAGGAAGGAACTAAATAATTAAGAAAACACAAAACTCTTCCAGTCTGTCATTTATTTATTATCAGTCGAAAGAGGAAATATAATACGTCTACGAATACAAATAAATTTGCATAACACGAATATCATTCCCATTAAATTTTCCACTAATAAATTAATATGTACAAACGACGATGAACTATTTGTACCGAAAAATATCAAATTTTCAATACTCATTTAATAAATAAAACTCAGATAACGATAAACGAAACAACACAGTTCTCAATCAGGAATGACATATTACTTCATTTTGAAATTGGTTGAACTTTATCATTGATTCGTAAAGGAAAAATAAGATACTAAATAACAGTACGTTGGCGTTTGCTCAAGTAGTTTAGGCTTCCAGGAAATTATCACCAGTAAATTCAAAGGGATTACTTTTACGTAAATCGTTGACTACAAATGTATCACTGGTAGAAATGCATCATAAATTTACTATCGGATATGAAAAAGCCTGCTCTCTTACGTTTGGTTAATTTATATGATGGTAGTTTCGTCTTTCTTCGTGTCTTAATTTAATATATTTTCTGTTTTTTCCCCGGTTATCATTTGTAACTAACAATTGAAAGAGTAGTTGGTGTATATTGTTTAGATTAATAATTGGGTACATCCACCGTTTGTAATTTTGTCCGAGTCAAAGGAAATGAAAAAAATGACTAGGCTTAAAATTAACAATTTTTCAAGGGGCGACGTAGAACATAAAAACAATTTCGTTCCCTTTTGTCGCCGCCCGGAGCAAGTAAAAGATGGGTCTGGTGCAAAAACAAAAACTAAAAAAAACGCTGTGGACGGCGCAAAGGGCTCCTCTAGAATCAACAGCGTAAACGCACTGATGGTCAGCGTAGCGTTATGAGGAACAACTCTCACACTATTTGTAGTTCCAGGCAGAAGCTAATAAATACTAACAAAACATTAAAAAACAGAAGGCCATGTGGATTAACATCATGTAAAAAAACCAGATTACTCGGATAGATTCATTTTTATTTTACACAACACAATTATTTCAGTTCCCTCCGATTCGTCCAGTGTTTGTCAAAAATCCCGTCCAAAAGTGAAGTTTTCAGACTGTCCTTTAAATAGTCGCTTGTTCTTGAAATTATATTATCATTTGACTTGAATATTTCCTGGCAAATCAATATCTTTAATCTGATAATAGAAAAATGTATCAGAAGACCAAATCTGGCCCCTTGGATGCGGCAATACTTCCAAATTCCAGTCGACAATTTACATAATCGAGAATGCCCAAGTCTGTTCTTTGGAACATCAGTTTCATTTTGGTCGAACGTGGATGTCTTCATTTTTTGGTTCGAGATCGAGTGATAGGGTACATAAAGGTACCCTTAAATGGCTTCGCCACTTTAATAACATGGAATGGGGGTGATGCGGAAGGGTGACCGAGGTAGATAAGACGTGACAAGAGTCCCCATGCAATATAGTTCAAGGATCCTACGCGGGATTCACCTAAATGTGTTACATGGAAAACTCTTAACAGAAATAAGCATCAGGAAGGTCGGGCTCTAGGTACTTGTCCATCGCCCTTCTGATATATATACCCTACTGCATGCCTATACCTGATTTTGGGGGACTGTTGGTCGACTGGTCCAATGAGAGAAGATAATAACTTACCGTTTGCACAAAGTTTGCGACCCCAGCTTAGGTGTCAGGGTTTATGGGAACCTTGACTTAACTTCCTTGTTGTAGAAGCAATTACAGGAATATCCCAAATATCAACTGAACCTTTTAGGAGCTTGTTATCTATTTCCAGTCATCCATTTCATTCGCCTTGGTTCAAACGCTAAAATAGCTGAATTGTATAATTAAAAGTGAATATAAAACATCGAGACTATCTCTTCTGCCGACATCACGGTTTTAGAGTTCTTTGGAGCCTGTTTTCCTGCAAAAACCTAATGTTTCCACTGTTGTTTTCTCTCTGGATTGCAGGTGTGGGTCTATGTTTCACCAACAGTTTTGTATCGACGTAGAGATGTAGAGACTCGTCAGGATTACGATGAAAATGCGCCAAACCAGCTACTCCCAGATTTTAGTATATTCTCCACTCTGACCAAACGCGGCACCATTCTTGCCGATATATTTGATGTTCAATTTCTCATGTAAGATTGAACCCCTTGAGTTACTACCAGCGCCATATCTTAGATTTTATAATCACTATCCTATTCATAGAACGCTCCTTAGAAATCCGCGGTTTTATTTTATATTATCTACACGACCCTGTAAGACACTTAAGACTAAGAATGATGATAAGGGAACCGCATGTTTCAAGTCTCTCACCACGTGTAAAATATTTTCACCTTGGAGGAAATACGCGAATTATGGATCTGTTATTCGTTGTTGATAGAATCGGGAAGCAAGTTGTTAATGAGGGTCCCTCGCCGATGTAGGCGTATCGACACGGTGCCGTTATTTTATCGCGAGTCGCTAGGCGTGAAGTGCGTCTACTGCGTCTACTGGCGTCGTTATCTCGCATGGCGTCGTGCCAGCCGATGGCGTCTTGTTAGCGCTCCTTGCTCACGCTGACAGCCGCAGACGTTTCTCGGAAAAGACAACATTCATGCGGGATGTTTCAGAATGATGCAGAGAAAAAAAATACCCGTCCATGAAACATCACCTGTAGGCGAATGTGAGTGGATCCCGCTAACAATTTCGTACCGCTTTTAAGAAAAGATTTACTCTTCAGAATGCGTTCCTTTCGTTCCCGATCAGCACAAGTGGTGACAGTAGTTCGAGACCGTTTAAACAGTATGCCAGAAATATCCTACTATTTTCATTGCAGAAGCGCAGAGTCGGTTGAGTAATATTGGTTGTATATTATGCGAAATTGAAGAAGAAAAGCAATTGTTGACTACGAGACCATAATAGGCCAAATTAGTGAGACAGAGTTATAAAGGAGACAAAATGATATAACTATATTAAAGATTCCATAACCACCTGTGTCAAGCTAAACCTTTGTTTTCGTGATGGTTCCGTTTAAATTTATATTTGTTCAGTTCAAAGGCTTTAAAATTTATAGTAATATAGTTTTTCTACAATAGGTGAATTTATTACGCACTGACGTGGCATTTAGTAGTTTAGGAGTCACTTTTGCATATTAAAAATAATGAATTTATTTAATATTTAATGTAATGTAACAATTATAATTTATAATTATAATTAATTAATATTTAAATACAACCTTTGTGTCCAGTATTTTGGAATTTCTTCAGGTAATCAACAAATATACAGTTTGCAATGAATGCATAATATATGTTAAATTAGAAAAATTAATTATTTAGATTCATGAACTATGAGAGTTGTACCTACAATTGGCAGTGTTGTATATTTATTTTTATTTGAAGTTGGAAAGAATTGAATGTTAGGTTCCGATTTTTTAAAAAGATTATAATTAAATTTTTATTCGAATTTTTGGTAGATAGCAAAATTTATTTCATCAATATACTTCTTAATATTGTATTGAAATAATATTTTAGTTTTAATGAATTAATACATTTTTCTTTTCATTGCGTTGTTTATTTATTTAAGGTTTATTGCCTGTACTAATTATTTTATTACCTAATTTTATTTATTTATTACCTACTAAATATATATTTGTTAATTTTAAATAAATATAGGCGTTTGTAGATATTTTTACAAAAAATAGTTTTCATTGGAGTACACAATTTGAAATGAGATTTTTTCCCAGTAATTCGGAAGAAGGATTTATATGCTCTATCCCCATGAAAGGAGATCGTCTGTAATATAATTATTACTTTGTTAAATGTTATATATAACATTTTTCAAATATGCTATTTAAAATGTTGCGGTTTGATATTGAAAAATAAATTGGAATCTATAAGCGTGAATTCAGACCTGGAAAGCCCACTTTGGTTCACAAACATACAATAAGACAAATTTTGGAGAAGTTTAGAGAATATGGCATTGACACATTCTTCATATTTGTGAACTTAAAGTCGGCCTCTGATACTAGAAATATGAAAGAAAAATTGAAGACTGGGGAAAAATTAAATATCCCTTGACATTTAATGTATTTGTATTAGATTACCATAAAAATTTTAAAATGTAGAATAAAACCCCTTAATAGGACATCTGAACCTTTTAAATACACAGAAAGGCCTCAGTACATGGTCTATCTCGTGTGTTTTTCAATATAGCCTTAGCAGTGCTGATCTGGATATCAGAGGATCCATGCTGCATAAATCAGTACTGATAGTAGCATTTGAAGATGATGTAGTATTAACAGGAAGACAGGAAAAAACAATAAGAAATGTAAGGTAAGAATCTGCAGAAGCACCAATTGGAATAAAAGCAAGTAACTCTAACTAAAAATCAAATCATTGATGCCTTTGTGTATATAAATATTTCAATGAATAATATAAACGTAGAAAAAGTAAACAATCTCAAGTGCCTAGGAGCTGTTCTCACTGCCGATAATAAAAACTCCATTCAAAAGGGCAACAAATGTTTTTAGAGTCTAAAAAGAGTAAGAAGACCGACTACAATAATAATTCGAACAACATTAATAAGACCTGTATGTTTTGTGGGAGTTGACGACTTACAAAGAATGATGAAGAAAGCTTTAGATTTTATTTTAGATATAATCTGACATTTATCTTTCATAAATAAACAAGCGATACAGGCAATATGCCAGGAAATTTTTCTGTAATTGGGTGTATTGCTTATTTATTTATAAAAAATCAGAATATTTGAAACGAAGATCTTGAGGAAGTTTATGGTAAATGGAAGATAAAATACAATATCGTGCTGTATAAACAATATAAAAAACCTATTAGTACATGTTATAAAAATTTACGTAGGCTTAAATGACTTACGTCATGTCAGAGGAATGGAAAATTTTAATCAATGTAAGAAATTAACCTTCGCACAGCCAGAAGGAAGTAGAAGAAAAGGAAGACCCAACCATAAGATGCCTAGATGGAGCTTTTAAGGACCTATAAACACTTGAAAATAAAAGCATGGAGTATAGAGAGCATTGATAAGGAGGAAAAGGCTCACAAAGGGTTGTAACGCCGGACAAAAAGAAGAAAGAATATAATTTAAACTTTTTTAATTTTGTGTAATTTATTTTAATGAGATGTAAAGATTTTCAACAGTGAATTTTACTGTTCCGTATGTGAAATATTTTCTCGCATTATTTTGCTCGAAAAATCAATGCGATAGATGATTGTAGGGAAATCAGTCGGAAAAGCTTAAAATGTTGACATCATGCGTAGATAATTTTATACGTAGGAAATTTATATATTGCATGAACTTCTCAGAAACAGTAAGTTCATATAATTATCATTTTGCTAACGAGTCCAATGTAAATCGTAAAAATAATATTAATATTTTTATATGCTTCTGGTTGTTTATGCAAAATATATGCATACAAAATAAGTTAGAACTACCCGTGAAAATAAAGCAATCAAGATTAATATTGAATTTTTGTGTGTGTAAATATGACCCTGTATGTGTTTTAGTTTAGAGTTCCACAAGGATATCTATCAAAGAAAGTAGCATTTGGCTTCCTTTTGTCAGATGTTCCACAGTCTGGTTTTAAGAGAAAGTATATAAATAGGGAGAAAAAACTAAAGTGAAGGAGGAATGTGGAATCAGAGAGGAAGGAGTGACAGAATCAGTCGTTTCGAACAGTAAATAATTCTATTACCTGAAGACGAAACGACTCCTTTTTTTTATCTCCTTCCTTTCTGACTTCGCCTTCACTCTACTTTCATTACTATTTATAAATATTTCTTACTTTTACAACAAGACAATGGAACATCCGAAGAAAACTATCCTAATATTAAATCTATAATGGTCAACAAATTTCAAAAACACAAACAATAATATTTCTGAAAAACTAGTATTCAACAAATATCTATATATTTATGTCATATATATTATGTTACAAGACTAAATTTCCTCACAAATTGGCAATTTAATTGATAATATTTATTTTAAGATCTAAGTTTTGTTTAATAAAATGCTTACGTACTGTAAAGAATCGTCTATTTTATATCAATTTGAAAAACGAAATATGTTTTCAACGAATAACTTTAGACGAACTCGCAAGTTTCAAAGGTTACCCACAAAAATCGGACAAATTCCAAATACAAGTGCTGATTATTAATTCTATAATTAAAATTGTTAGTGGAAAAAATATTAAACAACGATAATAGTACATAAGTATTTAATTCCTCATCATGCCATAAATATTGTGGAGAGTAAAGTTTTAATTAGCCGACGCAGAATAAACGAAAACCTTTTAAATTATACTAGTTTTAGAAAGGTTGTCTTCGAAATGTAGTCATGTCCACATATATTTGAAGAATAAAATTAAACCTCCGGGGACACTGTAGGAATATTCAGAGAAATGCTAATTACCTCTTTTGCCGCGAAGCATAATTAAAAACACGATGCCTCTCTCTTGTGCATTTTTCTGCGTGCAGCTTGTGTTCTCCCATTTGTTCCGCTGTCAAATTACAAGGAGTCGACTACGCGGTTTTTACACACAACACTCGATTAATATATATTTCGCTGGCTCGAGCATAACTCGCGAATCATACAGGACGAATTAACTCTATGTAAAATTTTAATAAAAAAAAAGCCGCCCAGGTGAGTTTTTCAGCCTTACAGGAATATCTGTAGTCTTCTTTTTCTGCTGCATCGAATTGTTGACTACAATGAAATAGCATCTACTGACAAAGTGTCCACGACTGTCTAGAACAGGGGGTGGCCCAATGAGGTGCATTGGATGATTACAAGTGGCGGATTGCATACTTGCACCTATATGCGTTTTTGAAATTCAAAAATGTTGTTTCTAATTTTTGTGAACAGGGAAATGAACTGTCTAATGAAAGAATAATACAGATAGCCAATACAGACAAAAAAGTAATATAAATACAACACAACGTTTCAAGGAATTTCAAATACTCAAAGAATAATATTTCTGAAAAACTAAAATTCAACAAATATCTATATTTTTATTTCATATAAATTATCTTACAAGACTAAATTTCCTCACAAATTGGCAATTTATTTTAAGATCGAAGTTTTGTTTAATAAAATGCTTACCTACTGTAAAAACCGTCTATTTTAAATCAATTTGAAAAACGAAATATGTTTTCAACGAGTAACCAGAAACGTTTACCTTTTTTGTCTGTATTGGGTATCTTTCTTATTCAATATTTTCATAAGACGTAATTTTTTTCATTTTAACCTAATGAAAAACCGTATTATTTGACTTATAAGAAACATAGTCAAATACAGACAAAAGAAGTGATCATATAAATATCACAAAACGCAAGCTCTTGAGCTTTCTGCACCTGAAGCAAGACACAAGGCTTCTACTTGTGTTGTATTACATTATCACTTCTTTTGTCTAAATTTGGCTGTTTTTATTGTCATTAATTTTCAACTAGACGTAAATTTTTTCACTTTAACTGGCTCTATGATTTGGTATTTTTAGCTCACATTACTGACTATCTCAATGATCTAAATTTAAAACTAAAAGAAAAGAATTTATTTTCTATCTTAGTAAATAGCATAAGGTAATTTTAAATTAAATTAACACTGTTCATTTATCAGTTATAATATGAGGATTTACGTCAATTCCCATACTTGAAAGAACAGAGTGCATGTTCTGAGAATAATAGTAACTTATTTCGAAGTCGTTATCATGATTTTCATAAAGAATAAAACTGCATTCACTTACAAAACAAAACAATGCAGATGTATAGAAACATAAAATAGAACTGATTGATTTTAAAATAAAATTGATGATCTTTTCCAAATCAAAAATGCTTCTGGTGTAATTAATTTCTGCCGTTCATTACCACGTAATCATTTTCCAGAGCTAGGAAAATTATAAATATATATATATATATATATATGTCAGATTTGAACAAAATGCAGATGTTAACAAGATTTTTTTATCAATTAAATAGAAAAAATGAAAAACAACGTGGCGAATAACTGATTTAATTTTGAAAAATTCTCTGCCGCTCTCAGTATCTCCGAACATTAAAAGACTAGGGAGATATGTTTTTTTCTATTGGAATAGTCGGCCAGCTGCCTCCTAAACTGGTCAAGTCTCGGAGAGAGAAATTCTGAGACCCCAAAGTAAACCCCTCTCCTGACATCGGAAAGTCGTGGGAAAAGTACTAAATGTAACACCTACCAGACTCAGGTTTTTCTAGGGTATCCCTGCATCAAATTTAGGAACATTTCCGGCTGGGATACTTAACTAATGTCCAGGGGCCTTAGTTAACCTTGCTAGCTACCTAGCATATCCCCTTTCAATCCCTTTTCTATGTTATAAGAGGGGAGTGTCCACTATGTGAATTACTCTATATATATATATATATATATATATATATATATATATTGTAATGCCTGGTAAGTAAGGCATTGTTTCGGATTAATGGTCTGGACTGTTGAAAGGGAAAGTTTTGTAACGTGTTTATTTAGGACTGGTCTTGAGAATTCGGAACCGTGCACGTGCGTGTGGCCTAAATCTGGGGCACAATGTAATACTTGTTAAGTGAGGCATTGTTTCTGATTAATGGTTTGGACTGTTGAAAGGGCAAGTTTTGTAACGTGTTTATTTAGGACTGAGTATTTCTTCGTTTTGAAAAGCTGGGTGTGTGAGGGTGCAAAAAGATAAATAGTCCTGTCTCGATTGTCGGCTTTCGGACATGACAGAGTAGTTAGCCATTTGCTGACTAAGGAACTGCATCTGCATAATATAAATCTCGGGATAATGGAAGAAACTGTCAACGGGCATTCGCGACGAAGTTTTGGAACAATGGAAAAAAGAAAACACTGGGGGTATATAAGCGGGAGATAAGCTTTGGAGAGAGGTTAGTTAGAAAAGTTAATAGTGAGGTGATCACCGAAGATGGTGAATGTGTTTAAGAAGGAGTTATTCTGCGACCACCGAAGATGGTGAATGTGTTTAAGAAGTCAAGCGTGCTGTGATCAGCGAAGCTGGAGAATGTGACTAGGAGAGACATCGGTTAAGGGAGGAGAATGTGTTATAAGTTGCAGTCTGCGAGAGAGCCAAATATTCATCGATAAACATTTTGTATGCTGAAGTCTAATCTATTCTAATATCAAAATTAGACCACTATCTTCGATTGTAGGAGACCAGGACACTGCATCCAGCGTCTAGTAATCTTCAGAACGAGCAAATTATATGTCCTTCACGAACGGAAAACCAACTTTTGTCAAACCAACCGTGTGTGTTAGAATCAGTATTTAAAACGGCCAGTATATAAGGTGTGTGTGTACGAACGAGCCGAATTTTCCTGAGTAATGGTAAGTTAAAATTTCATGGTATTCAAAGATGTAAACCGAATTAAAAGATAAAGTCAGATATCGTCCTTTTCTTTTGTGTTGATAAAATAAACTCTTTAAATTTAAAGTCAATCTTGTAGAATAAGTTCGTCGATAATTAATTTCGTCTATGTCTAGACGAATAAATATTTCCTTTTAAATTAAATGCAAATTTTTGTTTTATTTGATTATGTTTAACTGTTCTGCCGTTATTCAACCCAGTAAATACCTTTGAGAGAATGAGAGTTTTTTTATTTAAATTGTATCATTGTTTCAAGTTTTGTTAAATAAATTTTGTTTGTTTTAAAGTTTATAATTGTTCACTTAAAAGCCTACATTATTTGATTATTACATTTTGGCTACCTCAACGTGGGGCAAATTAATAAGGATCCGTTGGTATATTACAATATATATAGCCTGTCTACACCTTCTTTTTCTTTAAAAAAACGTGGTACTTTATAAACACGATATTAAATTCAGTTACTGGGGTTTTAACTATTAAATAGTAATTTTTGTTGTACTGTGAAATAGTGTTTGAAACTACACAATTATTAATGTTGGTGCTACGTTTCTCTTGGCAATATACAAAAAAAAAATAAGAAAAATGCATGGCATCACGTTTCACCAGCAAGACTACCACATCGCAATCATAAATATGATATATGTCAGATTAACTTCTCTCTTTCTTTTTCAGAACGATATGTGAGGTGATATTTATATCTCGACTAGAAAGGATTTAACACAAGATAATATCTTGTCGAAAAATTAGTAAAAATGGAGGATTGAATAAATAATAAAATTCGACGTAATTTAAAGACACCAAGAAGCAATTTTTATTTTGAAATAATTGAGATACGTGCTATTGTATCTCTTGTAATGTTGGCGTTTTTTCAACGTCATGTATACACAATAGATTTCTCTCTGCTGGGGAAAGAGAGCCTCTCAACGGTATTTAGATGGAATTTTCAATTCTTCTCCCGCAACTCGGCTGAAATGTTCGCAGCGGTTCATGGAAAAGGTTGTCGAAGATAAAATTGATAGGTATTGATGCCCGAACCCTTGGGCCACCGCAGTCAATGCAGCAATCGCGAAAGTGTCGGTAGGAAAAAAACAGTCATTTATCTGCCACTATGAGAAAGTGCGACTTCTTCCTGCAGACATATCCATCACGGGGATTTCCCAACCTGCCTCTCCTTGCCAGTAACGAAGCATATGAAACCGAATTTTACGGGTCAACGACGCCTTCCAGCACTGTTGTTGTGATGCTCGTTCACAGAAGAATTTATGGTTCAAAAAAGGCCACGTCGGTGGCCAAAACTAATATTCTGACAGTTATAAATATTACAACCCGTAAATTTAATCTCTTGTCAAATAAAATTTTTTCAATATATTCTTTTAATAGACTATCTGAATTTATTCGAAATTATTGAGTTCAAACTGCAAGTATTTTAGAGCTTAACTTGCTGCGAGTTTCGTTTACGTGTCTTTCTGTTTGTTCTACTTGCATAAAATTTTCGGCCTTTCGTAGCTGTAATCAAACAAAATGATTTAATGACCATAATTGATAGTTTAGCTTCATGAAAATATGGTATAGCAACCATTAGTAAAACTTCAAACTGGTATCAAAATGGAGATAAAGAATAGTTGTAGAAATTCTGTAAACTAAAAGTAATGAGAATAGTTAATGAAATAATAACACATTAATTTCTCCAATTCTTGTGCTAACAGGAAATTCATTATTAGCCATCAATAAATATTGATTTAATTTTATGAGATGATTACCTGTATTTTTCATCAATCCTCCATCAAATAAATATTAAAATACTTGAAAATGTTTAATTGTAGTGTATTTAATATAGTTACGATAGTGTGCCGCTGATTGATTCTTATCTAATATTGATACATTAAGATGGACTAGTGTGGAAAATTGCATTTCTAAGTCACTATATATTAATATGTTTAATCGGAATTCTTTATGAAAAACAACGTCTTATGTTAAATATACTCTAATGCCACGGGACTTTCTATCTACTTGTTCTCATCAAATCTATTACATAAGTCTAAGAAAGGGAATAAAATAAAAAATATCATGGACTACATGTTTTGTTGTATGCTAATGTTCTTATCAGAATTCTTACATTTGTTTATTTAAATTTTCTGATTTTTAGTGTTTTGTTTTTATTTTACTTTATATTACTTTATTTTTATCTCCCTTTCTTTTTTTTATGAATGTTTCAGTGTTCGTTTAATGTTTGATGCAAATTATGTAAGAATATTTATTTTAACATATATTTATACCTCAGTCAGCAGACAAACGTCTTATCTAACAAAAGTGAGATTATCTCTAAATTAAATTCGAAAAAAATTATTAATGAAACCCTTAATTATTGAGTTGAACTTCAAATAATAATTAAAGGGTTTCACTTTAGTCATCTACGATACTTTTAAACTGCTGATAATGTTTGCGAACGAAGCACGTGAATTCGAAATTAAATGTTCGATTAATATAACATGGCAAACAGAATATTTGTTCCAATAACGCAGTACAATTGATTGGATGCTATGTATTCATCTGTGAAGCACGTGTGAAATATTTATTTAATGTTGGACATCAATAAACTTTCATATTTGGTGGGGAATATGTATTAAAATACATAGACGCAACGTGAACGTTCAACTTATCACATTATAAGAAATATTTAGGTGCGTGAAATTAAATATTATTTTTTTTGTAAAAATAATACTGTATATTAATTAGTATATTGTTTCTTCTGTTGCAGGGACTACTACTACGACAGGTGAGTTACACAAATAACAAAATTATACCGTTAAGTGAACGTTGTCTATTCCTGTACTAGAACTTAATTGACTGGATGCAATTTCTCACAAACAGAGTCACAGCCAATTTTGCACATATTTTTGAAATTGTTGTAACAAATAATTTGGTATTAACTCCAAATGTACTTTACGGAATTTTACGACACACGATATATATATACTGTAACGTATTCATTTTGTAAAGATTGACTGCACGAACATATCATGTAACAACCTCAAATTCTTTTTGTTGAAAATTGAAGGGGAATGACATTACAAAAGTTATATATATATATATATATATATATATATATATATGAAGGTAATTACGAATATTTAATTATTTTAAAAAATAAAATTTTACTATTTTCATTATCGGCGGCGTAAATATGAGGCCATTTCATTATAGCTTAAGCATTGTCTACGAGAATATTGGGTCTATAATTCTTGTTTGCTACAGTTGCATTGTTGCCTCAGGCAGCACTGAAACGTACGGAACTTTAGAATTCAAGTAGAATCAGTGTATAATGGCCTGTTTAGTGGGTGTTGACTTCAAGATGCAAGAGTCCAAACTGGTACCAGTAGCACTGTAGTGAGTACAAAACAATTATTAATGACTGTAAACGATACTTAAAGGGTATAGTCAGATTTTGTTCGAGTTTTTCTTTTCATTCGTTTTCTTTTACTTTTGTATTTAATATTGTATTCCGTTAACTTCAATGAGTTTGGACTGTTAATATTTTAGTTCATTTTATTCGTTCTTCCTATCAAACCCAGTGGTGACCCTGAGATAATGAGAAATTCAACGAAATTGATTGTAAAATTATAAAGCTATATTTTCATAGAACGCCACAAGTTAATAAAATAAAATTTGAAATATTTGTTTGTTAAATTGACGGAGTTCGGTGTGCACAGCAGGGATTATAAGGTGTAATTATCAACAATAAATTTTTAAATACATAATAAAGTTTGTTAATTATTCATATTAATTTAGACCACCTTTTTAATCATTACATACATGGTTCCTAAACGTGGGGCCAATTTAATTTAATTAAACCATATTTAATCATTACATAATTGGCGTCTTAAACGTGTGGCTAACTATCATTCAAATTTTAATTAATTTTTTTGTTTAAGAATTTCTTTTAATTAAAGATTTTTAATCAATATATATATATATATAAGTATCGAAATTGAAAAATATGAAACGTCTTTGTTAAAAGTATACTAATTAGATAATAAATAGCCAAAATGAATGATTATTTTGACTATTTATTATTAGTGAACTCTTCGTGTTTCCATACTTATTAAATAATACATCAAACAGAAAGAATCAATATTTATATTGAGGAAAGAAAAGTTAGTAGTCTCCTTTCTATCTTTAAACCAACAAGTTAGAAATGTAGGCTTAATTCAGTCTTAAGAGTGGTACTAAGAATAATTGTGCAAAGGTATATAAGAATACTGTGACAAACACGGACAGACGTTGAGTTGTAAACTATTCATAGCTTCAGCTTGAGTGTTCCAATACTTTTAACGGACAATGGTCTCCCCCTGAGTTCAATCTCCCTCAAGGGAGACAGACGGATAGGCTATCCTCTGCACCTGAATGTCTAGTCAAGCTTCGGAAGGGATTTACAGGATTGCAGGAGGATGAGGAGGTCTGCAATCGCAATTTTCAGAACGGAATTCTGGATCGTCCGGAGCGAGCGCTCAATTTCAAAACTGTCCTATAAGGTGGGAATAAACTATTTACTCGGAAATATCTTTTAAGCGTTTCTCTTAGATGTGATTATTTTTTGTAAAATATAGAAAATTTATATACAGCAGTAAACTATTCCTCTTTATTTGTTTTTCATCTATTTTAAGTTTCTATCTTCGAGATGTATTAACACACTAAATAATAAAGTTTGAAAGAGAGACAGAAAACTAATCATTTGATGACTGTAACATATTCATTTTTTTAAGATTGACTGCAGGAACATATGTAACAACCTCGTATTATTTTTGATGCAAATTGAAGCGAAAATACGAATTGTTTCATTAGAATGACATAATTAAAGGAATATGAATAACAGACACAAAATCTTAAGATATGGACTGACGTAAAGAGTAATTTACCTGTACAACTTATTATTTCCATGCCCTCTCATTGATTCCTTTTACTATCCGAATAGATATTATTATTTGATACGGTTGTCTCAATTTGTCTGTGTATCTTGTAACGTGTATTAAATAGTTTATTTAATAAATTACATTTAATTTATTTCATTACTTATGTTAAAAATCAATTAACAGGGTTTATAATTTTTTTTATTATTATGGCGATTAGCTCATGATAGTATTTATAAGTGACTCAAATTAAAACATTTTTCAGTTCAGATCAAAGGCTCATGGCTCGTAGACTGTTTCTCTCTCTCTCTCTTCGTGCAGACAGGTACCTTGTGCCTCTCGACGGGTGTTTGCAAGGTTCCCTCGGGCTTCCTTCCTGCTCAGCTGCACGTAGTATGGAAGTCGGGCAATGAGCTCCGGTTCATTGGTTGTGGATCTCCTCAGATCTTTGGCTACATTGGGCTGCGTTCTTTCTCTCTAGGCTAGTTACTTAGCTCGGTTATTGGACTTCCACGCTTGTTCCCAGACTGCGGTGATAGACTTCCTCTCTGTCTTCGCTTTCTCCGCCAATAAATTTAAAATATTTAACTTCGCGAACACCAGTAGTGTTGCGGATGTAGGTGCCCTTCGGAATATTTCCGGGTTAATGTTGGCTGGGTGAAATTCTCCCAAGCGACATTTTTAATCCCTTCGACTTGTATTTTGACATGTACTCGTCCTGTCTTCTCGACATGGCAGCGCGAAAATTTAAGGATCAGAAATTTCGATGTCTAACTTGCTGCTGGATTAAGCTTAGATTCCAATCGCATAAATTATATAAGAATTTGGCGGCGAGCTTCCTCTCTACAATACATTGCAGTAATTACAAATATTTAATTAATAAAGATATAAATTTTATCATTCATTATTGGCGTAACTCTGAGGCCACTGCATTGTGATTTACGGTATTGTCGATGATAATGTGGAGTCTATAATGCTTGCTACCAAGGACATTGTCAGTTAAGGCATGTATAGACTTGCTGGAATTTTAGCTAAGCAGTGTGTGATTTGGGAGGCTGAGGAGTCTGTATTGAGAATGTAGCTGAGCCAGAGTTACTCGGAGGAGTTGGTCACTAGACTTTAATTCGAGAGAGTTAAACGGAGTAGAATGTAGCCGAGTATGATTTAGGAGACTAATGATTGTATGTCAGTGGCCACCAGTATAAAGAGCAGAATGTAGAGAGTGAACAGTAAATAGCGATTGGTCAGAGAGTGATGGTTTATTTACAAACAATTATATAATTCAAAATCAGAAAGACTTAGGAAATGCTTTAATGTGTTCTCAAACAATAATAGAAATAGAATCAGTGCAAATGGCCTGTCAGTGAAAAGTGTTAAAAACAAAATTACGTGTGCACAAACCCCAGAATCCTAGACAATGGTATGTAACTACAAATAATTTTTTCATCTGTAATTTTAAATGTAAAAATTTATTGTCACCTTTCAATCAGATTTAATTAAAATTATATAACTTTCAAGTTAGGAATATTTTATTATTATAAATTTATTTTTGTAGATCTTTATTGGAGGCCCCATATACGACCCTGAAATTTGTTTCTCACAAAAGCCAAGGCAAAATAAAAATATTATTGTAAATCAACGAATAAATATTTTTAATAAAATTTTAATAAATTTAATAAAATAAATTGTTATAATTGTTTAATTTCAACTTCCTTTCATTTTTATTACAACATAATTTGACGCCCATCGTGGTATATTATTTTAATTTCATTTCATTTTGATTACCTCAATATATTGGGTGTTACAGTAATCATATTTCAGATTTCTAGGGTTTGTAGAGGGAACTTAGTAGATGAACTTTAAATAAGGAAACAATGTGCGGAAATGTGACATTTGGAGGCTACATAAGTTTTAAAATCGAATCGATTTCAAATCTCCCACTTCACCGTACGTAAACAAAATGGGCTGAGGGAGACAACTACAACTTCGTCGTTACGACGTAATTATTATTCTCCGCTTATAAATAATGGATTATAATTGAGATTGGAATATTTTCGTCACGCTTGATTAAGTTGATAAGACCCAAACATTTTTTTTAGGGCAACAGGCTACATGAGGGTAATCCACGTGGTGGCAAGTCCCCTTTAATAGTATAGGAAGGGATTGTTGGAAGGGTTGTGGAAGGGTAGAGAAAACTAGCCAAGTATTAACTAGGGCCCCCGGGCTTTTGTATAAGGATCCTTTCCAGCAATTCGCCTAAAAGTGATGCAGGGAAACCCTAGTGAAAGCTGAATCAGCAGGTCGGGCATTTGGTACTTGACCCACGCCATTCCGATGGCGGGAGAGGGGTTTGCTGTGGGGTCGTAGCTTTCCCTTCGCCGTGCCTTGACCAGTTTAGGACGTAGCTGGCCGACTATTCCAATAGGAATAGCGGACAACTCTTACCGTATGCCCAAAGTCTCGGACCCAGGAACACATACTTCTCAAAACAGGCCGAGGTGCCTCGGCATGTGGGAACCTTCGATGTTTTTTTTAGGTGTAGACAGGCTATGTATCTGGTAATCCACATAGTGGCAACTCCCTTCTGATAGTATAGGAAAGGGATTTGAAAGGGGGGGATGCGGAAGGTTTTTTTTTTGGGGGGGGGAGGGCAACAGGCTACATGAGTGTAATCCACGTTGGGCATCTGCCCTTCAATAACATAGGAAGGGATTTGAAAGGGGGGATGCGGAAGGGTTGAGGAAGGTAGCCAAGGGTTAACTAGGGCCCCCGGACTATAGTTTAAGGATCCTACCCGGCATTCGCCTAAAAGTAATGCATGAGAAACCCTATAAAAACATGCATCAGGTAGGTCGGGCATTTGGTACTTGACCCACGCCCTTCCGATGGTGGGTGAGGGGTTTTCTGTGGGGTCGCAGCTTACTCCTCGCCATGCCTTGGCCAGTTTAGGAGGCAGCTGGCCGACTATTCCAATAGGAATAGCGGAAACTCTTACCGTATGCCCAAGGTCTGCGTCCCCGGAACATACACCTCTCAGAACAGGCCGAGGTGCTTTGGCTTGTGGGAACCTTATTTCAAAAAGGGAGAGGAAAAGGCATCCTCAAAAGTAGCCCCTTCGTATCTCTCCTACAAGGTTCTACCTGCGAGACGATTCCACCGAGGGTAGAGTGAACGATATTTATAATATATCTGTCTTCGTTTATATGAGAGCCTAGGATAGAGACTTGTGAGTTGCGCGAACGTGGATAAATATTAAATCGGTTCATCCCCTTTCTATTAATATTATTTGATACTAAATATAATTCTTTACAAAATTTAAAATTCGTGTTTATTTATGAATTTGTTTTATCCGTGCTAGAACTTTATTATAAATAATTTGACTTTCATTTATGAATATTTCTTAACTTCCTTTTTTAATCTTGGCGATTTTACAATTTTGATAATGTTTTAAGTGTTGTATTGAAATTAACATGGTAATATAAAGTTGGTAGCAATCATTAGGTTGTCCCTAACAATTATCACGTATTAAATTACATTTAATTTTTTTAAAGTAAGGTATAAATTAATTAAACAAAAACATTTACAGACAACAGTTAGTAGACGAGGTCTGATGGAAGTTTTCTTTGTCTTTGACGGTTTCTGCTTCATTCAAATTTTTGGGTCTATGAACAAGTATCCATCACATCATTGTAAATCGTTCGCTGTATGGAATCTGAAGGCCTGCAGGAACAGCGATTCCTGTTTCCTCCGTTTAACTGGCGGCTGTTCTCCAGTGTTGAGAGAAGCGGGGAATAGCACTCCACGGCCCTATGCGCTCTTATCACCAGGGGAAACATTCGGGCGATGTCTTCCTGCAGCGCAAGAAAGCGAAACTACGGCGGTGTGCCGAACTTCGCGGTAATGTAAAATCCCCCACAATAACACGCAATCTTTGTATTCTCTGCAAGAAAATACCTCACAAGTATTAGTATTGTTGATCGCTGCAAATGGAAGCGAAAATCGCACCCCTCAGGAACGCAATTATCGGTGCGCCGGGTAACATTGCAGATTTTCTTACAATGTGCTTTACTTTACATTATTATTTTGATAATATGGTTCGTGACAATTATGGAGACTACTTTTTGTCAATGCTCAACGAAGATGGTAATAATTTCGGGAATCTGCATAGATGCATGTTCAAAATTGTAAAAAATAAAAATTTACCACTACCTGTGGTACAAAGGTCCCGAGTTCCGATCCCACCTGCGACATGGATTTTGTGTGCGTGTGTTTCCATACTGAGAAACTCCCATTCGTTAGTTTCAGAACAAATATAAACGTGCAAGATGTGCTATTGTGGAACACACTAGAATGGAAGTAGAATTAGCCATAGGCACAGTTGGTCGTATACGAAATCGTAATTAAACTGGAATTTTTTACGTCTGTTTTGAAAATTAATAATGAGAAAAATAGCCAAATACAGACAAAATAAGTGATGATATCAATAACATACTATGTTTCCTTTCTTCAGGTGCTAAGAAAACTCAAAAAACACTAGAGCCTGAAACAATTGCACAAGTCAGTTGACAACACTTAAAAGCTTTTTTCCCCTATATCATCACTTCTTTCATCTGTATTTGGCTGGTTTCCTCATCATGAAATCGTAATTAGTTGTGGATATGATATTCGAACATTTCGTGATTAGAGGCGGACGAAAAGAGTTTAGAACTGATAATTACAAAATCCTACTCTAATGATTTATTTTTTGGGAGCAAGGAAATTATTTCTTTAATTATTATTAAATGCATTGATTATAATGTTGAGGTTACTAATTTTTCAATTTTATGTCGGTGGGAATTGAAGTAATACAATATTTTTTTTTAGGAGTAGCCAGGCTATGTCTAGGGTAATCCACATAGTGGCAACTCCCCTCTTATAGCATAGGAAAGGGATTTAAAAGGGTGGAGGAAGGTAGCCAAGGGTTAACTAGGGCTCCCGGGCTATAGTTTAAGGATCCTACCCGGCATTCACCTAAAAGTAATGCAGGACAAACCCTATAAAAACCTGCATCAGGTTGGTCGGGCATTTGGTACTTGTTCCACACCATTCCGATGGCGGAAGAGTGGTTTGCAGTGGGGTCGCAGTTTCCCCCTCGCCATGCCTTGGCCAGTTTAGGAGGCAGCTGGCCGACTATTCCAATAGGAATAACGTACAACTCTTACCTTACGCCCAAGGTCTGAGACCCAGGAACATGCCCCTCTCAAAACAGACCGAGGAGCCTCGGCATGTGGGAAACTTAGTTAAAAAAAACCAGAGAGTTGTGAAGGCATCCCCAAAGGTAGCCCCCGATTGAGCTCTCTGAATACACTAAGAATCCAATTATTCGCAAGGAACCCTGCGAGAAGAATCTCTCGCAGGTAAACCTGCGAATGCCGGGTAGGATCCTTAAACTATAGCCCGGGGACCATAGTTAACCCTTGGCTACCTTCCTCCACCCTTTTAAATCCCTTTCCTATGCTATAAGAGGGGAGTTGCCACTATGTGGATTACCCTATACATAGCCTGTCTACACCCAAAAAAATCCATTCATTACTTTTATATTATTAAATTCGAAACATAAAATATATAACATCAATTAAATATAATTTAGAATCAAAATAAAACATGAAAATTACAGTCTGTAATAAAATATACGACATTAGAAATTATTTTTTTAAAGATAGAAAACAATAATTTGGCAGTTGAAAGAAATACGTCGAGTTACATAAATTAAAAAGTGGACTGGGCGCATTATCTCGTTCATCTGCTGGAACATCAGATTATATCAGGAAAAAAACTTGAATCCCAAATTGTTGTAACTTCTAAATCCCTCTCCACCAATCACAGTTTACATTTCCCTAGATTTAGTCGTGTCAACCCATGGACAAGATGTTTCTAAGTTTTCGCAAACTTTAGCCTGCCTCTAGATCTAAACTTATAATTTATATTCGTTTCCTCCGATTATGCGCATTCCAACTAGGTTTTCAAAGTTCAGGCACCCTCCTTTTTATTGTAATGTCTCTAAAAATTTCCGTCTCCAGACTTTTTCTACCTCCAGGACGCTTTGCGGAAATACGAAAATTGTGCCTAAAAATAAGTCCAAATAAATCCAACAAGGCTTCCAGAAATGTTGTGTAGTATATGTTGTAATGCCAATTCATTAGGACATTAATTGTTTCGACATAAAAATATAAATTGTTTGAGAAACTCATTATAGCGGCAAGACCTTTGAAACAACAATAGAAAAACCGACTCTGTTCCTTAGTCGGAAGGTCCGTCAAAATGGCGTATGCGCGCTCAAATTCCGAAGCGAGAGGACAGTTTGCATTACGATCTTGAGGAGTTCAGTTCGTAAGAAACAATGAGAAGAAGCAGTTTGCAATAAGATATTGAGGAGTTCAGTTTGCAGGAACAAATTGTTAATCAGTTTGCATTAATATATTGAGGAGTTCAGATCGCAGGAGATATTGAAGAAGCAGTTTGAATTAAGAGAGTGAGGAGCCGGCCAGAAATAGCAAAAGTTTCGGTTTAAGTCCGGAACAATAAAGACTACCCAATCTACAAATCGCAGAATTCACCTAAGGCGAGCGGTCAACCGATAGATGACGAAAGGAGGATCATCCGAGTTCCTGACATCATATAAAATTTTGGCTTAAAAAAATTTGGTGTAGAATCTGTGAGTTTAGATGCAGTGTAAAACCCGCTATAGTGTTTCAAAAATTAAAGATATGTTGGAATTCTGGGCAGACGTGAGTAACAATTAAAAACAATTAATTATGTAAACGAAAATTGAAAGATAGCCGTCAGATTTCGTTTACTTTTTGATTAAAATTGTTAATCAGAGTCAATCTTTTAACTTTTAATCTCGTTCACAATAAAATTTCGTTCTGGTTTAATGGACGAGTAAATTTCTTCTCTTTTAAATTGTGTTTTGTTGTTGATAAGATTATAAATATTATTGATTCGTCCATTATCAAACCCAGTTATGACCCTGAGAGATTGAATATTTTAACTTTGTAAATTTTAAAGGATTGCTACAAAATAAATCTATTGTTTGTAAATTTTGTAAACTTTTATTGATTTTTCTTTTAAGAAGCCCATATTTAGTGATTATTACAATATATATATATATATATATATATTGTAATAAACACTATTAAATCTCAATTTTATTTTAAATAAGCCCACGATTTCCGCCAAAATATGTTAAACAGAATTTAATTATTTCAATTAAATCCCATGTTGAGGAAAATTTGTAATAATACAATTTAATTGTATTTTAAATTAGCAAAATTTAAATTTGAAATGATAGGCTTCTTAAATTAAAAACGTGGTCTCGTTCATCTCCTGGAACATCAGATTATATCAATACAAACATTTTCTTAAAATTTACCTCTCGTCCAACTATTTCGCAACCAACACGACGACCATTTGGTGAGTGAACGAGCGGTGCTGATGACGAATTTGGGAGCTCGTTATGTTTATGTCTGTACATTTGTACATATAAAACTACTAAAAGACAAGGATCATTCATATATTCAGATGTTAAAGAACCTTTTCAAGGTGTTCGTGATAATCCGGATATTGATGTGACGTATAAAGGTTGTCATGACTTCAATGAGTATATGAATAATATGGAATGTTCTAGAACGGATACCTTATAGAGTAGGTGTAATCGCTGAACGTTATACATTTCTTTTAATAACAGCCATGATTTGTTTAAGAAGCGTTAAATAAAAAATTGTATTTTGTATTGTCTTTTTTAGTAAGCCTGCGAGAGGATTCTCTCGCAGGCAGAACCTTGTAGGAGAGATACGAAGGGGCTACCTTTGGGGATGCCTTTTCCTCTCCGTTTTTGAACTAAGGTTCCCACAAGCCGAGGCACCTCGGTCTGTTTTGAGAGGTGTATGTTCCGGGGTCACAGACCTTGGGCATCCGGTATGTGTTGTCCGCAATTCCCATCGGAATAGTCGGCCAGCTGCCTCCTAAACTGCTCGAGGCACGGAGAAGAGAATGCTGCATCACAACAGCAAACTCCTCTCCCGATATCGGAAGGGCGTGGGACACGTACCCAATGCCCGACCTACCTGATGCAGGTTTTTCTAGGGTTTTTCCTGCATTTCCTTAGGCGAATGCCAGGTAGGATCCTTAAAATATAGCCCGGGGGCCCTAGTAAATCCTTGGCTTACTTAGTATACCCTTTCGCATCCCCCCTTTCAAATCCCTTCTTAGGCTATTAAAGGGGAGTTGCCCAACGTGGATTACCCTCATGCAGCCTGTTGCCCTAAAAAAAATGTACTGTCTTTATAGCTCGTTAGAACGCGTCATGTGGACTTAAAACTGTAGATTATTTTTTACTCTAAATAACAGAAATAAAGGAATTTAGATTATAATATTTTCGATATTTGCTTTGCTCAAGTGTTGATGGTTCTTTGCATACTAAATCAGTATTCACGAAATACAAGAACCATTTGGATACAGTGTGGGGGGGGGGGGTTAATTTCATTTTAAAAAAACATCTGTATTGTGGAAAATGCCTGTTGCGCTTGGGCAGCTAATTCGTCGCAGAAATAATATTGAAGCCGGCACATTAATCACGTAAATGACTGAGTTATTAGAGAGCTGATTGCGCGGCCGCTTAGCGCCACGGCTGCTTCGTAATGCGCACGCGGCACGCCATTGCACAAGGGTCAAAACGGACCGGCAGAGACTCTCGTTATGTCCTCTTCCCTACTACGCTGCATTTGACGTTTCTGTCAAGTGTTTGGCCGCAGCTGAGTCGAAAGCCAACTACTACGGCAAGCGGCGGTGAAAAATTTTACCGCTATGAAAATTTGGAGCCACGTCCGTAAGCTCTAGGAAAGGAAGACTTCCTCAGGGTGTTCTACACGATCAGTTAATTTGTCCGTTCCGTTTCAGTCTTCAGTTCACATTAACTGACGCGTCGGGAACAAAAATGAAGACAAAACAGAATAGTTCAGACTAGTGAGACCCAACCAATCACATCTCAGTTTGTTTTCTAGCTTCTCAAGACCAATAAATGTCCACAATATAAAATTATCATGATTTTATTACTGAATTTATTGAAGTGTACTGTACGTTTCCATGCTTATTAAAAAGAAAAAGATCTTATTGCCATAACCCAGTCATAAGACAGTCAAAAGAAGTGATGATATAAATACCGTACAATGTTTCTGGAAGTCTTGATCCGTTGGAGTAGAAAATTGTATTTAAAAATAAGTCCAAATAAATCCAACAAGGCTTCCAGAAACGTTGTGGTAATTAAAAAAGACATCTAATTATTTAATGAACAAAATTTTATGATTTTCATTGTCGGCGGCGTAAATATAAGAATTGTGTACAAGGATATAGGGCCTCTAATGCTTGCTTGCTATGGGCATTGTCGCGAAGGCATGGTTGGACGCGCGGAACTTCAGTGTGAGTTGGGAATCGGCAGAGTTTTTGTTCTGGAAATTTGCAGAGTGTCTTTGAGAGGCTGACGAGTGTGTGTCAGAACTTATAATTGAGAATTGCTTTGACCAGGAAGGCGAACCTGATTAAAAGTTCCCGTTATCATATTCAAGCAAGCGTATAGAGGCAGCAGACCTATAATATTTTAAAGTCCCGGGTTTATAAGTACGAGTCGACTATCTGAAGTATTTGTCCATTGGCATATTTATGCAAGTATCAAAGTTGTAAAAACAACGTTATCAACTGTAAAGAGCAGAAAGTGCAAAAGCATCTGAAAACCACAAACACATTAAATTCAATTAGATATGCCCTGTCTGTGATGTGTTTAACAATAATCGAGTGAGATTGAGCCCCCGTCAAACAGCTAATGGTAATGTAAACTAAAAATAACTATTATTATTTGTAAACCTAATGTAAATAAAAATTATCGTCAGATTTCATATTCCGTAATAGTTTAAGTTAAGAAATTTTCACATTATAAGTTTTTAATTGTCTTGTTGAAATATTCTTTATTGGAGGCCCGATAGTCGTCCCTGAAATTAAGCCTTGGCACTTTACCAACTTGTAATAAAATTTTCAATTGTGATAGAATTTTTTTTAATAAATTAGCATTGTTTTATATTTTAAATTCTGATTTATCATTTAAATTCCTATCATTTTAACTTTTAATTTGTTTACAACGTAAGACTTATCATAATTTTGAATATTACATTTTGTGACTCAACGTGGGATTATTTAATTTAAATAATTAATAAAATATAGAGTTTATTACAATATATATATATATATATATATATATATATATATATATATACAATATATATCACTCAGAAAGGTTTCTGAATGTTAGTTCAAATTATCTTGATAATCAACGCGGTGCCGCCAATAGTGAAAGTCCAACAGTTATGAAGTGTAAATTCAGTGCAAAATGGCCTGTTCGTAATTTGTATAAACTGAGAGTGTGTTGCTGAAAGTTTCCAATTGCCCAGGTACCAGAACAAAACAGTGAGTTATAAACCATTTAAATTATATTGTAAACGTTATATTAAAGGTAAACTTTCGTCAGATTTCGATTTTTTTATTAAATATTTGTCAATATTAAGTTGTAAATTGATTTTTTAAAAAGTTAATAAATTATTCTTAATTTAAAGGCCCAGCAAAGACCATGAGATCAACAGAAAATTAAATTGATTGTATAAAATAAAATGTAAAAGGAGAGTAATTATTTTATAATTTTGCATTATAATAAATCAATTGTTTGGTCAGTTTCAATAAATGTTTTTATTCACGCTCCTTCATTAGATAACTTTTCATTATATTTAATTTCATTTTAAAATTGTTTCCATTCCAATGAATGCATTTTGGCGTGCCAACGTGTGACAAAATTTTAATATTTGTTCCATTTAATTTGGTGTCATCATTAAGTATTACATTTATGACGCATAAAATTATGGCAATTGTGTTTATAAAACTTTAATTTCTTTGTGGATTACATTTATGGCTTCACCAACGTGGGGCTATTCATTTTAAAAAATTTCTTTATTGATTATTACAATATATATATATATATATATATAGTAATAATCTGGCGTCCATTAAAATTCAACATGACAATTAAACAATTAACATTTTAAAAGCTAATAATCATGAAATTCATCAATTTACATTATCAATTAATCATTTACAATAAAAATGACTATTTCTCAGGGTACTTTACTGGTTCTTTAATAAAGAAATACTTGTTAACAGTTAAATTTTATGAATCTATCATGGACTTAATTCATCAGTAGATTATTACAGTGCAAAAACATAAAATATGAACTTTAAATTCTGAAGGTATCGAAATCTGATGATAATATCTTTACTTATGAGTTCACAGATATTAATTCTGTGGATTTTATCTTACTGTCTCTGATACTCAAGGAAATTGTCTCGTTCGTACACACACACACTTATTTCACTTTACAGACAGGCCATTTTAGACAGTGAGGAAAAGGAACACTTTTAGTTTTGCAATAGGTGGTTCACTGTTCGTTTAAGAAATATTAGCTAAATTGACGAAAGTGGTCTTCAAACGTTGAAATGAACCAACAGTTGAACTGAAGACTGAAACTGACCTGAAAACTTAATCGATTGTGTTGAACACCCTAAGGAATACTTTTTTTTTAGAAGTAATGATAAAATTTTTCACCGCCGCTTGCCCTAATTGTTGATTCTCTTGATTCATCCGCGGCTAAACACTCGGTTCACTTCTGCTCGGCTATGTGCTCCAAAAACTGTTTGTGTTTAGCAGGTTTCGTAGTTCTGTTTGTGTGAATGTTTTGTTTATGCTTTCCTGCAAGCTCGTTTCGATTCTCGTTCTCGCCTTTCGTTTTCGTCCTCGTCTCTCGCCACGTGTTTAATCTCCAAGTTCCAAAAGTTCTTTTACGACGACCCGATCGCTGAGGAGCCGAAATGCAGACTGAACTCTACCAAAACATAATGTGCACTCTCTCCTCAATATTTTAATGCGACCTGTACTTGACCAAACCTTCCAGCCAACTTGACCTGAACTCTACCATATCTTAACGTGAACTCTTAATGCGACCTGCCTTCTGCCATATCATAACGTGAACTGCTTCCGTCTTCCAAATCCGAGCGCTGCATACGCCATTTTGCAGGGCTTCCGACAAAGAAAACAATGCTCTGCTTCATTGTTGCTCTGTTATTTACCGCCGTCAAGAATATGTTTTTCTAACAATTTAGATTATCAAATTTACAATTAATGTGTTAATTAATTTGCATTACAATATATATATATATATATATATATATATATATATATATATTCCATAGAAAGTTATTAAATTGCTTTCTCTATAGGTTTAGGTTGTTCTACAAGATTCTCTTCGTTTCATTCCAAAATTATACCTAATTGCCTTTTTTAGTGCAATTAGTAGTCTGTCCACGTATATAGCTACAGCACAACCCCATATTTCAATACCGTCGCTTATATGTGGTTAAATTAACTCATAATATACCATAATGAGGTTTTCCCTATCTAATACTCTAGATAGTCTTTTTTGTCCTTTTTGCATATATTTTCAGTGTGTTCAGCCCAGGTATATTTAAAATCAAGTTGAATACCTAGGAATTTTTCTTAATTAACAAGATGGACGTCGGAATGATTTATATTTTTTCCCTCCCTTTGAGTGGTTTTTAGAATGACTAAATAATATAACATTTGTCTTAGAGGCATTGAATTTCATTTTGTTCATTGTCAAGTAATCTGTTATTTGGTCTACACTATTTTGAATGATCAAGCGTAGTTGATCCTCATTGTGATGCCAGGTAAGGATAGTTGTGTCATCAGAATATGATACAATTTTACTTCCATAGGTAGTAGGTATATCATTTATATACAATAAAAGAATAGCAAAGGCACCAATATAGATCCCTGCGGAACCCCGTGGACAATTATTCCTTTTCAGATCTAGTTACTTTCATAACCGAACCCACTTCTGTTAGAATTTCTGTGTACTGGTACCTATTTGAAAGATAGGATTTGAAAATATTTAGGACTAAGCCTCTTATACCATAGGCTTCCAGTTTGCCACATAGTATGGAGTGACTCACTAGGTCAAATGGCTTTGACAAGTCCATAAATGTTCCTGTAGCTTGACATCCATTATCGAATTTGTTATAAAGTGTGTGTACAAATTCTATTACAGCATCTATCGTAGATAGCCCTTTACGGAATCGAAATTGATTGTTATTAAGTACATCATTAGCAGATAAAAAATAATCATTCTAGTATAAAGAACTTTTTCAAGAACTTTCGAGAAAGTAGTAGTTAAAGAGATTGGTCTATAGGTATTTACATCCCTTTTGCTTCCTTTCTTGAATATTGGTTTAACTACTGAAGTCTTTAGGCAATTTGAATAGTCCAAACAACAATAAAATATAATAAATAAAATTTAATAGACTTAATATATATGAATGTCTGCTGTAATAAGATATAAATCATGATATAGAACCCGCGCTGCTATGCTACGACGTGTCTATTATTAAGAAATCGTAAATCTCGCTTTTTCAGATGGTGAGATCTCTGTTCCAGCTGCACGTCGACAAGCTCGATAACACGTTTCGCAAGTCGACTATTTTTAAGTAAATTGTGTCGCACGGAATTTAATGACCACCGTTTCAACAGCGCGGAGTTCTCGGTTATTTCTCTCTGTTTTGTTTTCTAGCGACCAGTCTAAGCATCTGCAGCAGTTGCCGTAAAACCATATAATACATCGGAGTCGGGCTGATGATTTGAGTAGAATTTTTTTCACATTGAATTGAACGTATTCATGTGGATATCTCCGATAAGAGAGAATATTTCAAATGTTTCCTGTGACGTAACGGAAACGAATAAATCTCCAAATAATGTTCACGTTTTGAAACTGAATCTTATGTCAAAAGTAATATAATATTTTAATGGTTGACTATCTTAACTTTTTATTGCTCCAAGTTTGCAGTTGCAGGTTATAAACAGAACTTTTTAGAAATAAAGAATAGTAATTATAATTATTCCAAGGATTCATAATAAATTATATTCCTATGACGAAAAATAAATTGCGAAACTCATAATATATCATATAAAAGTTAAAAAAACATTTAAAAATGATGGGTTGTGCCGCTTCATCGACATTTAATTGGTATAGAAGATTGAAAAGTTTTATTTTGCGTTTTTTAATTAAAATCTGTTACCAATCCGCTGTTTAAAATTATTCGAAGCACCATTTTAACCCAACCGATTGATAGTTTGAAATTTCATCCCAAACTAGAATGAAGTTTGTAATGTGCATCAAGTAAAGTTAAAAATTAATATAAGAAATTTGAGTGTATACTGGATATTTATTCATAAGGTTAAGGTTAATATATATAAATTAAAGTGATTTTTCTTTGTTTTGAAACTACATATTCTAAATAAATAATCAGAAATTGGTTGCATTGAATTAGAAGAACAGAACATTTGGCAGTGGAAAAATCTTAAATCAGAAAAGAAAATATATTCGATAGTAATTTATTTACATGTTGTAGTAATTCTTTGGAAATAAAATTTCAGAATTGAAAAATTGAAACAATTACGTCTGATTGAAAATAATGAATAATTAAGGTAGCCAATACAGACACAAAAGGGTAATATAAATACCACACAACGTTTCTGGGATCCTTGCTCCTTTCGTCAGGTGCTAAGAAGAGCCAAGAGAAACACAACTTCACTGGTCAGTTGACAACACTCAAAAGCGTAACAATAAGGGAGCAACGACAATAGGAAAAAAGAAGGTTTAGCCTAATAATAAGCGATCATAGCAATTATTGAGTTTAATAGTGTCTGTTTGTACATTAATATCTGTTATGTTTGATTTAATGTGAAGCATCTCTGAAATCTGTCTGGAATTGTACCTGGTGTCAATGTCAAAAATCTTAGCATTTTGATTGTCCTGTTGTGTTTTTCTAGGCTCTTCTTAGCACCTGACGAACGGCACAAAGATCCCAGAAACGTTGTGTGGTATTTATATTACCCTTTTATGTCTGTATTGGCTATCTTTATTATTCCTTTCGGAATTGATTTTAATGTATAATGGAAACGCTTTCAGTTTAATTATTTATTTATTCACTACCAATTATCATTTGAATTAACTGAGATGAGTATCGTTCTGTGATTCATAAATGCATTTCCACCGACTGGAGATGCTGCTTTGATGTGTCAGTTATCGCGTAAGCACTGGAAGTAATTCAAAAGCCATTTCTCCAGACCAAACACCTACGTTGGCTTTCTGGAAATTTTATGTAACGTTAAGCACTCAAATTAAAATTCACCCAATATCGGTTTTACTGTTTACCAGGCACTAACAGCCACGATTGTCATACCTTAGACCCTGACCCGCTTAGAGGGTTACACAATTTGAGCCTTGTAGTCAATCCGACAGGCAATTGAGTCGTGCGGACGCAATAACATGTAGCGGTTGCAATTAACTTTGATGGAAACAATTCCGTTTTACAGCTGAGTGTCCGAACAGCTGCCTATGTTGTCATTATAGCTCGCCCTTTCAGGGCAATTTAGGCCTTTGTGATCAGGCGTCGGCGAAACCAGACAATAGACGCGCTTAGAAGACGCACCATTTCTAGAGCTAACTTGCTCATTATCTCCTGCTGTAGCTCTATGTGTTCCTGTTAATCCATTCCAGTGAAACGCTCACATTGAATGCTGCTGTACTCCCACACGGATTCAAATCTCTCCTATTCGTAAATTAATAAGGGTTATTTGTGTAACCAGATATTTGATTTTGTAGTGATTGGGTTATACTTTATTAACTAACTGGATTCCGGCCCTCTTATAAGGAATGTAAATATGGTAGGTATGATTTTTAACACAAATATTTATCTATAATGTATGCTATTGATAGGTTCTTCTTCTTCCAAAGCTCTACAGCCTGATGTGAGCTTTGGCTGCCTTCACAATCTGCCTCCAATCTTCTCTCCTCTCGGCTTTCTCCCACCATCTGATTGTCTTCATTTTCTTCAAGTCATCTAACACATCTTCCCCTTTTTTAGTACCAAATATTTTCCCTTTATATATTTGCTTTGGCATTCTTTCTGTAGCCATCCTTTGTATGTGTCCCAACCATGAGATTCTACGTGATTTTATAAATCTAACTATGTCTTCTCCTTCTAGGATGCTATGTATCTCTTCATTATATATTAATCTCCACCTTTCACCTTCTTTAATAGCTCCATAAATTCTCATAATCAAATCTCCTTAAAGTCTGATAGGTTAACAACTGTAATTGACCCTGAAGCCAACTGTTTATCCATATCATTCTCCTCGACATATCGCAAATTCTCACGGATAATTTCTCACATTTCTCTTGAATGTATTAAATTTTTACTTGTTAGGAATTCAAACGAATCTAAAACAAAATTTGGTCAGAGAGCTCTGGCGGGGGCTACCTTTGTGGATGCCTCCACAACTCTCTGGTTTTTTGAACTAATGTTTCCACAGGCCGAGGCACCTCGGTCAGTTTTGAGAGGTGTATGTTCTGGGATCGCAGACCTATTCCTATTGGAATAGTCGGCCAGCTGCCTCCTAAGCTGGCCAAGGCATGGTGAGGGGTAAGCTGCGACCCCATGGCAAACCCCTCTCCCACCATCGGAAGGGCGTGGGACAAGTACCAAATGCCCGACCTACCTGATGCAGGTTTTTATAGGGTTTGTCCTGCATTATTTTTAGGCAAATGCCGGGTAGGATCCTTAAACTATAGCCCGGGGGCCCTAGTTAACCCTTGGCTACCTTCCTCCACCCTTCCGCATCCCCCCTTTCAAATTCCTTTCCTATGCTATAAGAGAGGAGTTGCCACTATGTTGATTACTCTATACATAGCCTGTCTACACCCAAAAAAAAAATAAAAAAAATAAAAATTATATTCACATCGAAAAAATCAAGTCGTCAAAATATTAATTTGAATTATATTTAATGCATACTAAGCAGATTAGTTCACCATTTTAGATAGTTATTTAGTTCATTTATATCTGAATTTTTATTTTATTTTTTAGTTTCAATTGACTCATAATTTCTAAACTATAATTTCTGAATATAGATTTGTCTGATTCCTTCGGCTAACATTGTATCTCACCTCCAGGTCTCAATTGATCAGAACAATCGTTTTTCTCACACATATTTCGCCAAAATCTTTGACTCTTCGATGATTTTAATAACGTGTTGACGTCTATAAAACCATTGGTATAATTGTCACACGAAACATTTCTATAATGACGTCTCCTTTTCTCTTAGACTGTTATACGCTGTGAAAAGGCGAGGCTTATGGTCATAATACAATAATTAAAATAATGATTCCCTTTCCTATGTTTTGATGATACTTCGATTTGTCTTTTTAAATTTATAGTTAATTCACAATCTCTATTGGTTTTATTTATTTTAGTAAACCAATTATTAGTAAATTAAAAACATTATTCATTTTACTATAAGATATTAAGTTTTATCTTTCAAATGTTTGAAAATACTGGAATTGAAGCCTTACAAGTATTAAACTGGTCTCCTTTCTATTCAAGGATTTACTTTCCACTACAAAAATTTCACTCGTAATTTATAAAATAATTTTTCATTTGTTGAGAATAAAGTTTATAATGTGATTTTCTAAAAGCTAATAAACCCATCTGCATTATTTTATGGTCGTTGTTTAGAAACTTGGCACATACTAATTTCTTAAGGAGATTGTAAAAATAATGTATTGCTACGTAGTCTTAATATAATATATTGGCTACATTATCTCGTAATAAAATTAATAGAATATTCTCTTTTGAGCGAAGCGTAAATATTATTTAAGTATAGTCTAATAGAACTTCTTAAAGTCTAGTACCACTTGTACGAAACAGGTACAACGTTACACCAAATAATTTATTATACAAGTCACAGATTGTGTTAAAGATATTGAGATTCGATTACCATAAATACCTGAACAGCTTAATGACTTTCGCAAACTAAAAGCTGTCCCTCTGCGACATTTGTCTTAAAGGTGGCGTTTTCCCATGTGTTAAAGTCAGCCGCGGAATGTCTTGGACGATTAGTCAGTCTGAAGTTCCGATCGAGATTGCCCGCGGCCAGGTGTATTTATGAACACATTTCACGTTTATTAATAGGGTCTAAGGCAGCAGAGTTAATTGCAGCGATCGTCATTTCGTCCACAATGAGTTATTCATAGAGCTTCTTGGCAGCTGTATGTGGAATGTGGGAACACCTGTCCGTTGTAAGGTTCCATGTTTCGGACGTATCAGCTCAACCCTATAACTTCATGTATTCCTGAACAGTGGTTTCTAATGTTAAAATACTTGTACGCGTTTCCTATTTTCTTTTCTCACTAACATTGGCCACTGGAAAACTTAATCGATACGCGATTTTTTTCGTCGTTATCACAATATTTGGAAACAATCGATCATTTCATTATAAAATATAAAGCGTCTGTATAAAACTTAAACAAAATAGATAAAGAAGGCCAAATAACAGACAAATATAAGTGAGAAAGTAAAAACCAGACATTTATTTTATGACTTAATTTTGTCTCTTATTTGTGTTCCTATTTATCTATTTAATTTATTATTACCTCTATTTTATTTCCTTTTGATTGTTTAATAAAACCAAAATATCATATTAATATCATATATTAATAAAAAATTATTTTGTGTTTTAAGTGATTTGTAAAGGCCTGTGCAACATTTAAATTTTTGATAAAAAATTAAAAATGATAATGTAAAATTTTAATAAATTTAATATATATATATATATATATATATATATATTGTAGATTTTAATTAAATACAAAGGAAAATTAACTGCACGTTGGAGGGCCTATTTGTAGTGATTCTAATTTTACAATTACAATGCAAAATCTGGCGTTCAATAAAATAATTACCAAAACAATTAAAATTTTACTATGAAAAACAACACGTTCACGACGCCAATTTTGTAGTAAAACAATTAAAATGATCGGATGTTTGAATTAAAAAATCAAGATTTAAATATAAAAATATAAAAACAAAAAATTTATGAAAGCAAATTATTTAAATCACATTACATATTAATACTTTACAACAATACCACGGCTATTTCTCAGGGTCGATCACCGGGCCTTTAATAAAGAATACTTATTAAACAATCAAATTTACAAAGCTATCAAGACATTAATTCAAACCATCAATAGAACATTACAATAGAAAATAATAGATATGAAATTTAAAATCTTAGCTCGGAAATCTGACGATATCATTTACAAGCGGGTTTACGGATAGTAAGTTGTGCAGTTTTACCTTAATGTTTTCTGGTACCAAGGACATGGGCTCGGACACACACTCAATTATTAACACGTTATAGACAGGCCGTTATACATTGAATTTAATTGGCAACAAATACTGCTTGCCAAATTGACTACACATGCTTCGCTGCTCCTTCTATCAAAATACTACTACCACACTCAAAAGTTTGTTATCTGCTGGATGCAATAACCTGGGGCTCCCAATAATTGAAGAAAAATGTCTAACTCATGAATGTAAGCTAGACTCAGAACTATTCCGCCTGAGTGAAAATAATAGTCGGCGTTGTATCGTTGCAGTTATTCGCTCATGTACCGAAAACCGTAGATAGTTCTGGATATTATAGCTGCTAGACTATATACAGCCACACACTTTCTGAATTTATGTCCTTTCTCTACCGTCTCCTATCATACACACTGGAGCACTAAGCGTCTAGATAACGAACTTCGACAATCCCAGCAAGCATGCATTATTGTCACATATTCTTGTATATAACTTGTGTGTTTTTACGCCGCCAACAATACGAGTCCAAATTTTGTTCATTAATCAATTATTTCCTTTTAATTACCACAATATATATATATATATATATATAAAGGTTCTTAACCCGATAATACTGTATTTTCTCATATATATATATATATATATAAAGGGATCGTCTCTAGAAAAGAAAAAACAGTAAAAGCAAAACATAAAGCTAAAATAATTCCCACAAGCTCCAAAGTAAATTAAAAATTAATTTAAAATTCAAATTAATGCATAATAATTTTGGTGATTAGTTAAATGTCATTCCATAACGGAAATCCAGACTTAGATATAAATAGAGGCCGAGACTCGACACAATTCTAAAACAAATGACTGCCCGTGTAACTAGTTTTAAATCGATACATGCCAATTATGATCAAGTTGTAAATGTAATCTTCAGACGTGACTCAACATGGATATACCAGCTTAATATAAAACTGAAATGAGGACGCTGTGTCATTTGATAACTATGTATTGCGGCGTAATGAGCCTTAGCCATGGAACAAAATTATAGCAACATCAAGGTATTTTAATTTTTGTGAATAAGAAAAATTAGTTATCTGTAAGGGATTTTAACTACATACTGGATATTTACATTTTTTAAAAATAATTTTGATCAAAAATATAGTTATGACGACTATCCAATATTTGGTTCATTAACTAAGTCTTAAATAATCATAGTAATTTAATTAAAAATAAAATATAAGTGTTTCCCAGCTGAATAAAATGGATAAATCGTTAGCGGGTTTAAACCCAAGTCAAGTTTGTAAATGTTTCTATTGTTTTCAAATTGGCAAAAATTACGATTAGTTACATTCATTCAAATTCCATAGAGTTTTTATGAATGTTGTCAATACAAGAATATGCAATGTAGAAATAAAAATATTGTTCTTAGCTGAAATAGACTCAAATGAGTCGAAATATTATTCCAATACATACATCTTCGTTACATTCAATAAGAATAAAAGCCCAAAAAATATTGATTCGAACACAATAGCGAAAGTTAATACGTTTATCCGCGTTATAAAGGTTCCTAACCCGATAATACTGTATTTTCTCATAAAACGACAACCTTACTAATTTTTCGTTTTTCATCATTAAAAACAAATCACCTATATGTTTAAAACTAGGAATAATATGTACTTATTACAGAATATTATTGCAGCCTAATAAATTTAGTAACGTACATATTAACACTTTCCTGCACAACTCTCGTGTTGAGGTATTACCATTCAGTTGGAATTCTGCAAATTACCAATTATTTTATTCGATTTCTTCACATTTAGGCAAATTTCGGACATGTTACTTAAAAGATAGTCAGACAGGATCCTATTAAGCCCTTAGAAATTTGTTCACCCTTCCGTATCCCCAATTTCTATCCGTTGCTAAGCTATTATAATGAATTGGGCACAGAGTATATTAGCCTCGAGTTTTTTTTAATAATTTTGTGATATTATGTATACGAATATTACATAGAAATAACTAGATACACATTATTAGGTTTATTTATCAATATTTTATCCATTTACTCACCAGTTCTATAAATATTATTTCAAATTTATGTAAACGACATTTAGTTCTATGAATTATTATTTTTTGCGACTAACACGTTGAATCTTCAGTTTCAAATTAATTGAATAATTTTATACGTGAAACATTTTCGTGTATTACCAGTTATCGTCGAAGTTATATGTATATTTGTAAATGTCGTTGCAGCGCCGTGAAATTTCAACAATATATTTGTAATCACCTGACGAAAGAAACAAGAATTGCTGGAACGTTTTGTAGTACCAACACTTATTATTGTCCGTTATTTAGTTATTGATTTATCTTACTGATATGACGCCAACGACTAATTCAGTCTCGCATAAAATTACAGTATATACTTTCTGTACTTTCTCAATTACAGCGGTAAAATATCAATAATTGTAATAGTACAGGAAAACAGATAAATATGTCCGAATTGCATTTAATTTTTGAATCCATCTTTCAAATTAGATTCTGTGAACAGTTCGAAATAACTGGCGGATGGACGATTACGATTGAGTAAATATAATAGTTAGAATAATCTTACTATACTATCAGTTTAACCTCATGCCATTCAATGCTACAGAAATTAAACAACTCTAAATAATCTGATGCATTTGCTTTAATTTATTCCTCCACTAAGTAATTTTTTGTTGCCCTATGTAAGCGCAATGGTAATTTAATTTCCCTGGATATATCGTATCATGAGCAGCATAATGCTGTTGGTGTAATTTTGTTTTTAAATTGAATGGGTGTGTAATTCACTAGAATGAAACGATGTACCCTGAATATAAATGACTGAATTGGGTAGAGTATTTAGAAGAAATTGTATGGATGTCGTTCTGGCGTTTCAGTATATCTTAAAGCTAATATATTATGTGTGCGTAAAATTTAGGTAAGTAATAATTTTGAAAACTCTGTTAGCCCTTTCTCAAGGGCGTTAATCTGAGTACTATTACGTATTTCAGACAACCAACTATGGGTAATTCCTTCCAGTTTTGTTATAATATTCATATGAATAATAAAAAAAGAAAAATAGCGAACTCAGATAATTTTCTTCATAAAGTTGTAATAATTAATTAAATTATTGGTTTTAAAAGTCTTATAAGAAGACAAAATACCAGTACAAGAAAGTCGTCACTGTTTATTTATATAATACCTCGTATTTAAATCTGAATAATTTTATAAGTTTCAGAAACGAGGTTTTTTAATAGCAAACTGCAGAATATAATTTTACGGGTACTACTAACTTTTAGAAAATATTTCAAATGTATTCACCTTCTTATACGACTAGAGAAGTAGCTAAGTATCGTATCCAATTTCTCATTCATCTAAATCGCTTTCTTGATACAGAAAAAAATTTATACTGACCACTGTCAGTGAATTTTTTTTTTTTTGAATAGTGAAAACATATTATAAGCAAAATTTTTAAATCCGCTTTTGAGATTTACGTTCGCATTTTAGGTTTATACATCGACAACAGTGACAGATTTTTTTTTTTAAAAAAAAATGCGTATATATGAATGGTGTTGTGGAAAGCTTGGTCGTGCCGGTCGTAATGCGGAAGCGACTCACTCATGTGACAACAAAACGAAGATATACACGAAGCTGCGACGATTAGAAGAAAATAAAAGCCCCGAAAACAAACAAACGACCAGAGAGACGCGGAGTCGGGTATTGTGGGAGGAAACGACCGCCTCATTAAAATATGGAATGATTTACGTTGGTTTCATTCTCCAGGCGGCTTGGATTGTAAATGAGAACAAAGGATACAGCACACAAGACATACGCGCTTCTGTATTTGTAGCGAATGGATTCTGAGTCGGAAAATAATTCTAACGTAGAGTGTGAAAGTTCTTAATACCTCAAGAGAGGAGTTTCTATCTGTTGGCAACAATAATTATAAAAATGGTTATGACACTGATGTACGTTACGTGACGTGATTCTTTAATTGCTTAAGTTCGAACATGATAAACAAATTTTGTGTTTAAACATTTTTTCAATGTATTTACCAATTCATTTCAAGAATCAAAACTTAAAAAATTTCAAGTTTTTTAATAATCATACATTTGCACCAATAATAATTTAAATGTCTCTTATCGTAAAATACTGAATCTGTATTATTGTTACGTTATTATTCTGAGGATTTGGTGATGTAATTAAACAAGTAAACGCAGGATAAGATATCGTGTCGGCACTGCTACGCGGTTTGTAATTAATTTGTAGTCATTATTGTAATAATTTGCAATTAATTTTCTAACCTCTGTACTCGTGTAATTTTAATTCTTGATATTTTAAGGAATATTCTGCGCATTTAGTTTAAATTTAAACTATAGTTCGATTATAGTATTGTAACTGTGTTGATTCGTTTCCTCACAAGTGTTAAATTGTTATGTTACGTAATTTCATTTCTCTGGCAGACAAAAAGAATTTCCGTGCTTCATTTTGTCGAAGCGCGCAAGAAGAAGCGCATATTCGTGGGCGGTCATTTTAGTTACGGTCAGGTGCAGCCATTGTACTAATGAAGACAGTATTGCCTGCTGCTTCCAGATGTTGTGAAGAGAGGGTAAAGACGTAGAGAGGCAGCCCGTCAGTCTGGCAGAACAAGTGCTTGGAGGAAAATGGTTAAATGAATTATTTTACTAAATTTGCTAAAAACCGTTTTTAATATCAAAAATAGTGGCTAGATGCAGTCTAGCTCACTAAAGAAAAACAGTAACTTTGACGATCAGTCCCTGAAACCAGAGAGATGCGGAAAAGCTGACGACACGAAGACAAATAGTTTACGTTTCCGTACAAGCAGTTGACGACGCCAACCCATCCAGCGTCGGCTCCGTACAAGTTCTGACAGTATCTCCGGCAGTCACCAGGAAAATGCTGTAATCGGCATTTTCCAACTTTTCAAGCAATTAAAGCCATCCTCGGCTAAGAGCGATATTTTGCTTTATAGATTTTATTTCTTTAGAATCCGCTCACGTTCCTTCAGAGTCGCCTTATGAATCTACGTAAGAATATTATTTTTGCTATACCAATTATAAAATTCGTTTTTTATATGAATTATAAAATTTAATTTGAGTTTTATTACAATTAAATTATTTAAAATAATTTTTTTTATTTCGTCATTTTAATTTCCACAAGAATCAAAAGTGGTCAGTACGACGGATAATATGAGATAAAAAAATTGTAAATTGTTTATTTCAAAAACTGAATTCTAAAACAAAATCCCTGTTTTCGTGGACACTGCAATTTTTTTCATATCCTGAAAGTATATTTCTTCCTTATTACAGTTCCATATATAGATTCATTTAAGAAAATTAGCCATCTGTTGTCTTGTCTGATTTTCAAAGACTTTACCTAGTTTCCACGCCTGTAATATCCACTTTTTGATAAGCACTATTCTGAGTACGGTGAAACTATATACAAATTGAATCTGCCTTTCGTTTAGATTATTATTTCTTCATCCCACAATACTGAATATAGTTTCCTTTTTTTCTCTCCATTATTTTCGTTGCTTAATATCCCCGGCTTTTTGAGCGACTTTGTCAATATTTCTTGAACTCTACACATTCATCACCTGAAAATACTTGAATAAAATACATAATAATTGATAAATTATCGATTTTGCCTATTTTTAAAATTACACTGTGATAATTAATTATGAAGCATACTTGCACGGTTGTTTTGTTAATAGATATTTTTTAATATAGTAGTTGTTAAGTTTTTAGATTGGCGAGGATTTCTTTAATTCTTCCTACTGTTCTCAGAACAATATATAATATGTGAATACACTATTGAGATAATATAGAATATATATAGAAGAACGGTGAACAGATTATTAAACGATTAATTGATTTTTATTATTATGTCATTGTCACATTTATTAATCATCTTCCCTGGAAAAAATAATATTTTATTTCATTACTTACTGCCTGTCTACTTGAAATAAATTACTTCAGTTATCATCCAGTCTACTAATTGTCAACATAGGTTCCACCCCAGTTATGACGATGCTCCGGAATTAACGCAGCCCTTACTTCCTCAATTTTCTGGGCTCGCTCTCTCCGCTGAGGCGTTTTCTAGTTACTCACTCTTAATAACTTCACGTTTCCATCCCAACATGCTAATGAAGCTTTAATTTTTTTCTCTATTTTCTGAAATTTTCGCGAAAAACCTCTTTCTGTATCTTTTTTATGGAGCCTACAATTTTCTGACGTCTTATTATATCTTGGTTTATATATTTATGGTTGTCAATGTAGCTGTTTCAATTTATAGCATCCAGTATATAATTTTAAATTTAAGAGAAAGTAGGTAAAATATAGTCAAGAGTAAAAGTATTGCTTACGTGTAATTTGTTATACTGAACAAAAATGTATTTAATATTTCTAAACTTTTATGATTATATTAAATTAATTCTTTATAAATGGAGGAAGTAAGGGCTGCGTTAATTTCGGAGCATCGTCGTAACTGGGGTGGAACCTATGTTGACAATTAGTAGACTGGATGATAACTGAAGTAATTTATTTGAAGTAGACAGTCAGTTAGTAATGAAAGAATATATTATTTTTCTAGGGAAGATGATTAAGAAATGAGATAATGACATAATAATAAAATCGTTTAATAATCTGTTGAACGTTCTCCTATATATATTATATATTATCTCAACAGTGTATTTACATATTATATTGTTCTGAGAACAGTAAGAAGAATTAGAGAAAACCTTGTGAATCTGGAAACTTACCATCTACTATATTAAAAAATATCTATTGACAAAAGAACCATGCAAGTATGATTCATAATTAATTATCATAGTGTAATTTTAGAAAAAAATGACAAAATCGATATTTTTTTATGGAAATTTTTACTGACTACAATATTAATTCTGAGAATTTATTATCTGTCCATCAACATGTACCATTTACGGACTAATAACTAATTACATGAATAATTCTAAAGAACAGAAAGAGAGAAGGTTCATGAATAGTCAATTCACATTACTGTATATCTTATGTAAGTATCTGAAGTATATGCACCTTTAAGTTGCAAAGACTAAATTATCTCTTTTACAAATAATTACCAATCGTATTCGTAAAGAAAGTGTTATTAGTCTAAAAACATTGGAGTTATCCGTAGCAAATAATTTAAATGTGTCTTGCCTTGCAATTTATAAACACTACAGCCTATATTGAAACTTTACAAATGTGAAAACTCATCGGAATCTACTCTGCAGGTTTTTTTTTCGTAAAACGGAAAGATAAACAGACACATTGGCGTTTTATTTTTATAGCTTTCCACTGTTCAACATAGATGGTATTGATTTTTAGATGCAAATAGTTTGTGGTTTGCATATTACTTTGCAGTCTTAACCAAACCATAGTTAGTTGTGGTTTCTGTAGATTAGCATGTTTGTGGTTAGTTCATATGTTTTCACTTACACTAGGTACATCATACATACTGTAAACCGTTTGTGGGGGAACTTCTTGCATACTGATTGTGTGACCCTTTAGAAACTTCATTTTTTGATACAGCCACGTTTTATCTTATGTAAATTACTACACCAACAGTTACGTCATGAATTGGAAACCACAGTATATAAAAATCTACTTGATGAAGTACGACCACACTGGTTTCCCCTTAAACGTTACATTTTCTGAACTTTTTAACTTATATTATATTTAACGTACAGAAATTCTTTAACCTCGCATGCTAACGTATTAATACTGTGTTGATGCCCATCACGGAGTAAAGAAGATACGGTCCAATATGTTTTTAAAACTATAAATAAATAAATTTAATATCAAGTCATTCATCGTGTGATCATTTATCGTTATAAATTTAAGATAAGGTCATTAAATTATATTGAAAAACTACATATTTCTGTACATAGTCCGGACTTTCATTACGTGAACCTGTTTGATTATGGTTTTCAAATTATTTATATATTTATAAAGTTAAAACTTATAAATAAAAATTGTTCACCGGACGAACCCCAGATTATAGACAGGATCTTCACATTTTAAATTTAAAATTTACACACAATAATTAAATGTTTTAATTCTCTATGAATAAATTTGATATTTTTTCCTTATATATATATATAATTTTTCCACGTTTTTAATTGTGTCGCTATTCTTTTAGAAATTCTGAATGTAGTGCCTTTCCTCTAATCACGGGGTTTAAATGTCGTTGAATCTTTTGACTTGTCCCTCCGTTTCTGGGACGGTAGCCTCACCTGCGCGGTAATTGGTCTCCTAAGTTGTAGGACCTGGTGGACGTAAATAGAGGGTCGTCTCGTTACCCGCAGACGTGACGCCGCGACGCCCGGATAATGACGCGCTGATTACCAGCCTCTGCACTCGTGCGGAATGCTGCCTCGTAATTGCGTCTCAACAAACTTGCAGTTAGCCGACACGTTTTTATGAAAACGTAAAAACTTGTCAAACTTTGGGTCGTTTCTATCATCCAATCAAAAAATGGTATCTGCGGAAGCGAATGTAGAGACTATGTGATGATAATAATTGCGAGTCAGTATTTCATTTTTTTTCATTTCTTTACACTATAAAAAATTATTTCTGAATTGTTTGGTGGATATATATTCTTGTAACAAGGTACATCAGGAGCGCTCTTAGTCATTTAAGTCATTAGTAAAATGAGTAGTTAGCAACTTTAAAGCACTTGTCACTACTTTAATCAGTACAGTTTCTTTTTAAGTTTTAAAGGAGTGTATTGGTAACAGTGAATGTACAAGCGAATTAAAAAATAAAAGAATAGTATGCCACAGTATTACTGGGAATTTATAAGTTAATAAATCGTCTGACACTACGGTTGCTATGGAGATCAAATGCACAGTCCATGCGAAATATCGGAAATACTTGCAAAATAATAATATTACTTTATAAATACAAAAGAAAATGTGATCGGAAAACAAGGATGTGCTGAACGTATCACGTAGGTTCCCTATTAGCACACATCTATTATGTCCATAATTTATTTTCCTAAATTAGCCAATTAACACTTCACCAATAATGTGTCCAGTACGACCCAATGTAAGTCTGTATATTTAACTCTTTCGTTTTGTTCATTACTTTAGTTCTACGTGGTTTCTTCCCAAAATAGTTAGATTTTGAGGAAATGAATTACAATAATTGAGTGCACTAAGTTTTGGTCAGTCTACATTCAGAGGCTTTTCATTGTAGAAGTAAAATAAGTGAAATAAATAAATTTATATGGAACAATACTGTGCCGATAAAATTGAAAAATCATCAGTATTGACGACCGTATATATTTTATAATTCACGCAAACCTTTGAATGTTGTTAATTATGCGTGCGGCGACAGGTACAGATATGAAAGCGGAGCTGTAATGCGTACGGTCTGGCTACCTGATTTCTGCATGCTCTCCTATCTTTTCATATTTACATTTTAACTGTTTTTTCTTACCTCTCTCTCTCTCTCCGCGATATATATTCTGTTAACCTAATCCCCCGCTTCTCTCTTGCTTGTTCTTAAGTAGCATCAAGGTCTTCCTCCACATAATGTTTTTCTTCTCTCATTTTCGGGTATCTCGACCATTCAGTTTGGCTGTAAAATTATTACCGCTCCTGATGTCTGGTATTTGCGTTAAATTGTCACCCTGTGTCCTGAGGGTAATCCGTCTCGGGTTGCACCTGACGATATTTTTTGATCATGGTATTCCTTAAAATGCTCTCAACTAATTAACGGCGAATAGATAGTTGGTTGGATCCACGTTGAAAGTTTTCAAAGAATAAATGTAATTACAAGTTTTAACTTATCATATAAAGAAATAGTAAACAATTTGAATGTGAATGGTCCAAAGGTAAGAACAGAACCAAACCCTAGGAATAAAGAAAAATATTCATAAAATTGTTTTAAGAATAATTATTATTTTTCTTTTTTCCACTATTATTGCCTACGTTTCTTCTGGTATTTTAATTTACAGCCCAAGCCCGATATAAAAGTCCGCTTGACAAAGTTATCTAGTTCGGTTCAAGCCCTTAAACAACTTGAAAATCGATATAGTTTATATATATATTGTAGTAATTGGTAATTAAGACATTGTTCTAATTGGGAAGTTGGATTGTAGAGGACTCATTATTAGTGGATGTAGAGCGGACGCCGCAACAATCCGGCGAGGCAAATAAAACATTGTTGGGCAGTTGAGAGAGTTTACACGCTCAAAATCTAAGAGTCGAAGTTTTTACAGTAGGGCAGCGGACAGCGAACAGTTCTAAAGCTTTACAGTTGGGCAGCCAGAACGAAAGAATGTGGTCCAGTTACAAACATGCTCTAAAATATTGAAAAGTAAAGCAATCTTCAGTTGGGAAGGAGAGAGTGCAACTAATGTTATATTCGGTGGTCGAGCAAAAATTCATCATGCTGGCCATAGACAAACCAATGAAGGACCTTTTCAACTAAAGTTACGAGATCTGCAAATCCAGGTTGGAGTAAAGCATCGAGAACCTACCAATTTGTGTTAGACCAACTAACAAACTACGCCAATTAGAATTTGTTGACATTTAGAGTCTGTGAGTACTAGAATCAGTGATATCCCCAAATTTTGTGCACGAAAAACCTAAAATGAGACCAGGGCGGCCGTAAGTAGAAAAATACTTTGAAATCATTTGTAAACCACTTTTAAAAGATAAAAGTCAGATCGTTCTTTAATTATTTAAATATCGATAAAATGAGATCGTTAATTCTTGATAAATTTAAAACTGTTTAAATTCAATCTGTAGTATTATTTCTTCTACAACAAATTTCGTCTATGTTTCAGACGCATTAACTTCCATAAAAGGTAAATGTAATTTTGTTTGTATAAATTCAGCCATTTATCAAACCCAGTTTAAGACCCTGAGATCCCAAATATTTTGTGTTTTAAAATTGATAATAAATTTTGTTTGTTCTTTAAAGTTGTTAATAGTTGTTCATTTAAAAGCGCCCATCAATTTATTATATTATATATTCAATTATTAAAATATATATATTCCATAATTATTAAATTCTATTAAATATATTTTCATCGGATTGGGTTAAATAATGGCGGGATAGATGAAGATAAAAATAAGTTACATTCTTGCAATAACATAATTCCTTTAGCGTGGGTATATTTTCTCAAGAAAAATAAAAGAAATAAGTTTAATCACGTTTATGTATGTGATTAGTATGGCACGTATCATCTTTATGTAAACTAATACTTTTAGAATTTACTATATCTTTTTCCTATAATTTGTTAATTCAATTAATTTTAAATTAAAGATTTGAAGTTTTGGATTATATTTCTACATTACTTCGGAAGTTTCGCTGGTTTAAGAACAATTGTGATCATTATAACGCGACTTCTGATTCTTAATTTATAAATTCACGAAGTACATTAGGCCCTGAATGAAGGAAACTCACGGAATCCGTGGACAATGCTAATATTGAGTTACGGTTTTATCGACTCGACTCATAAATCTACAGTTGAGTTCATTTATCATATTGATGATTTCACCTACATTATTTCAAGTTTCAACACAACTACCGAAGATTTTAAATCGAACATATATATATATATATATATATATATATATATTTATATAACTTGTGGTTTATAGAGAAAGATGTATTTATATAATGAACTCAGGCAATGATAGCAAGTGAAAGGCTGTTAAATTTTGTAACCCTGTATGTACTTAAACAAATTTGCTAAATTAACTACCATGTCGATTTTAATCTCAATATTTTGAATATTTACGAAGTTACAGCCCATAATAGTTAACGTTCAGTAGATTTATTATCTAGAAATAAATACAATAGCATTTAAGTAAACTATTCTTCTCTTCTTCCCTTCCATTAAAATAAGTATATTCCGAAAAATAATAAAAATCGGCATGATATAACTTTTTTTCTCCTTCTAAAAGATATCCCTGTGTCTCTTCCACAATTTAATCTAGACAGATTACATTATTGGCTTCATGGAGATTGGTATTTCAATGCTATTTAAGTATTCTTGTGTCTGTGGCCGAGATTTTTTTTTTAGTATGGAGTAATTGACTGTGACGATCTGACCCAGATTTGGGTGGATTTACGGATGGTACGCAATTCAGTACAAGGCGTCGTCGTATTCTACAACACTATGTAGTGATTTACAGAGGCATTACACTGACATTTATTGTGGCCAAACTGTTTATGTACGTATGCATCGATCTTCAGATGAGCGTAAACTTCGTGGCGGAAGTTATCTAGTTCAAGCTATACTCAAACTGAACTCAGAAGTTGTAACACAGAGTGAAGTCATCTCGTGTTTGATAGTCCGAAGTATAAACTCTAATCAGTGAATTGGTATTAAATGCACTTCGTGTTAAACCGCGATGCATGAGACAATAATTGCTTTAAATTACTGAAACATGAATAGTTAGAACAGCGAGTTTTTATGCTACAGAAACCTAGTACGCTTATTTCCCAAAATATTAAATGTAAAACTATTTCGATGTTACAGTTGAAAATTCCTATTTGTCTTATGTTTTCCTTGATTCTACACTTTAGATGAAGAGTTGCATCAGATACAATGAAGTGATCAAGGACATTTATTGACTAGTAGCAATTGGGTGGCTATTTACAGCGGTGGAAGGTTACAAAACAGCCCCGACCCCATGACAAACTACAGTATATATATTTATTAGTGAAGAAGAACTGTTATAAATGTATAAAAAACCACTTGAACAGTCGCCAGCTGGAACGTTATTTATTTGAATACTATCGACTATATGTCATTTTCAATCTCTGAAATATGTTACAAAATTATACGTTATAGTTTAAAGGATACAATGTTGTGGTTACATTATTGATATGACAAGTTTGATTACTGTGTAAACTTTGATTATTAACATTTAAATTGTCTTAATATATTAATTCTTGAAGTTACTTTAAGCGTAACGACTTTATTATAAATGAAGCTAGTTGAGGTTAATCAGTAATAATTATAAGAACTATATATTGTGCATACTTTATAGATAATTTTGTCTTAAGGTCAACAATGCTTTAAGCGGTAAAAGTAGACAATCATCGCTTGTTCGTTTTTTATTAGTAACAATTTCGCGCCCGCAATTCAAATAAGCAACCCTCAAAAAACGGACATGGATAATTCCCAACTAACAAACAAAAAAGAACTGCATCTACGAGCTCGACGAGCCAAGCTGATAAGAAAGACGACAGTAATCCTGAACAAAAACAAGTACTAATCCACCCAAGAAAACAAAACAAAACATTCAGGAGCATAAATATAAGGCGCTTAGTCAATTATTAGGTCCACTAAACATATTATATGAAGAAGAAACCAGTGCTCCACCTATCCCTTTGGAACAGTTAAAGACTCTTATACTAAATGCTACGGACTCAAAGAACCCAAGAACCATTATTAGAGATTACCAAATATCCTCTACATCATTCATAAATGTATTGGACTCTTTGTACCCACACTTAAATGATAAAACGGCAAAAAGTAGAATATAAAGGCTCGTAAATTTAGTCAAGAAACAAGAGAGTGATACATATTCAGAAGTAGACGCATCGTCCTAATAAAAACAAACTATAACTACAGTACATCGGAATTTGCAACAGTCGCAGATTGAAATAAGTTAATATAATTAATTATCCTATTATTATGATAAATAATAAAAAAAAATGTGAATTGTAAAATGTAAATGTAAAAAACGCACATTTTGAAATTAATTTTTCAAACTGTTCAATTGTATGTATATTATTGGAATCGATGTGAATCGCAGCATACTTACGTAAACAAGCACTATTTGTAATTTATTTATGGGTCACCAATGACCAAGTTGTTAACGCGACCATTATAAACTGTTAATAAAAAAAAATCGGATGTATTAAAATTTATGCGGAATTACTAAACAAATAGGATTTTAGATTTAAAGTTATACGAGGGTTGTTCTATAAGTCTGGCAAACTTTTATGAAAGAGCGGGAAATTTTTATCTTTCATGCCATTGTTGGCAAACAAGATCTCTTTAAATATATTCCGAAGAGTTTAAAACATACGGTAAGAGTTGTCCGGTATTCCTATTGGAATAGTCGGCCAACTGCCTCCTAAAGTGGTCAAGGCACGGAGAGGTGAAAGCTGCGACCCCTCAGCAAACCCCTCTCCCGCCATCGGAAGGGCGTGAAACAAGTACCAAATGCACGACCTACCTGGTTTTTCTAGGGTTTTCCCTGCATCACTTTGAGGCGAATTTCCGGGTAGGATCCTTAAACCATAGCCCGGGGGCCTTAGTTAACCCTTGGCTACCTTGCTGTTCCTTTCCGCATCCCACCTTTGACTCATTTTCCTATACTATAAGAGGGGAGTCGCCACAATGTAGATTACCTATACATAGCCTGTCTACACCTACAAAAAACACATATGGCAGTCGTATTTTATTGTTAGCGGCCTTCTGTGCTGCTATATGTGTAGCCAGGCGGAGACAATGGAAAAGAAATAAATTAGCGTTGTCATTAAACACTTTCATTTAAAGGATTAGAGTGCTGCATTAATCAAAACCGAATACGATCAAGTGCATGAGGACGGACATTTACTTCTGGATTAATGAGTTCAAACGAGGTCGCAGAAGCTCAGAAGAAGAAACTTTCTCCGGCCGCCAAATTGAGGTCACCACTCAGGAAAACATCGATAAAGTTCACAATACCGTAATGGAAGATCACAGACTAAAAGTGCGTGAGGTAGCTGATGCCGTAGGCGTCTCAACTGAACGAGTGAATTTCATCCTCCATTAAAAAATGGCCATGAAAAAGCTTTGTGCGCGATGCGGGCCGCGACTGATGACGTTGGACTAAAAACGGACTCGGAAAAAACATTTCAACGCAGAATGTAGCAATGTAACCCACAAGACTTTTTTCTGGAGCCCGAGTCTAGAGAGGATGTTTGGATGAGTATGGCGATGTCTCTGCAAAAAGTACTGTTTTAGTAGATTGGTTTTGAGGTATGTCGTGAAAATAGAGGTTGAAGAGGAAAAGGCCTAGGATGCTGCCTTGAGGGACGCCAGAGGAAATAGGGAAGGAATTTGAAAGGGTATTGTTAAATTTGACCGAGAAGGAGAGGTTATTAAAGATTCTGAAGAGAGAATCATTAAGTGGGTCTTCGATTTTTGGAAGTATGCAAATCGCACTCAATGATATTGAAAGCTGGACCAAAAGATGGAGAATCAGCATAAACCCTACCACAATCATTCCCTTCACCCTTAAAAACAAACATTCCCTAAACCACTACTTTTTTCTGAACGACACCAAAGTACCTATCCAAAAACTACACCATACCTTATCCTCGACTACAAATTATCATGGAAACGTCACGTAGCTCACATTACCTCCAGAATCAACAACAACATAAAACAACTCTTATAAACAAAAAATTTCCCATAACCCTTAGCACGAAAAGACTCCTCTATATATCCTTACTCCGCCCTATATGGTCGTACTCATACCACTGCCAATTTCCACTCCAACAACATACAAACAAAACAAAACAAAATTCACAGTTTAATCTGACATTCCCCCTGGTACGTTAGCAATTCAGTTATCCAGAAAAACCTTGAAATTCCCCTAATTCCTGCCATAATTCATAAATCTACCAAGTCTCTAACAAATAACTCCATCAACCATCCAAATCCAACCATTGAGCTCTTCTACAGAAACCCGCCCCGTCCTTCACAAAATCTCATACTAAACCGTAAATTCTCAATTGATATCATCCTCCCCATAAATCACTCCGGAATTACCTAACTCTAACCCCAACCTACCAACTCTTCCCCATAACCTCCTTAATGCTTTTCATAACACGAAGTTTCCCCGATGATCAGATCGATCCCAAACATCATGTCTTCGTTAATGTGTTGTAAACAATTTAGTCGGGTTCTCTTGTCTCTAACTTGGAATGACAAGGGTCATATTCAAGACCCCAGGTTTACATGTTAAATATTTACAAAGTGTTACTACTTTTATTCTGTTAAATTATCACAACTGTAAAGTCTCCGGACTAAGAGTTCATTTTAATAATAAAAAAATAATAAAACAAGACTTTTTGCGCAGTTCCGTAATCGTCCGTGAAACTCGAATCCATCATTACACTCCACAGACAAAAACACAATCAAAACATTGGACGAAAACTTGTGAAATTGTAGTGACGGTATTAAATTATTAAGGTCCGTTCTATAAATTCTGATTATTTTTTGTTCGTCCAAACAATATTTTTCTTGCAGTGTTGGAATTATTTAGATTAAAACTTCCAATTAATATTAATATATCGTTTATAATATTGTTGTTTGGGTTTCGAGATGTTTGAGGGAAAAATAGTAGAAAGTAAAATTATAAGTTTTGCAGGACAAGAGTATGATGAAATTGTTATGTTGTGAAATATTAAACCAATGAAAACGAAAATGACCTCGTTCAGCAGGTAATTGTCGTTTGAACCATGAGATACAATTGATTTAAATATTTTGTTGTTGTTGTTACAGCTACTACGCGTCGGCAGCGTTTCCTCCACGCATGGTGCCGCCTCCCAAGCGGCCGCGTCTCATGGCTCCGCTGGCAAGGCCGGCGCTCAAGACCACCAACGCACAGCAGCCGAAGACGCAGGCCGTTTCGTGCCTTGGAGGACAGTTCAAAACATACAGTCAGTAACACAATATCAATATTATCTAGCCTATGTAGAGTCCGCCTCAGACGAAAAAATTATTCTCTCTAAAAGTAATACTCCTCAACTACCTCTCCAACAGAACATTCTACATCAAAATAAATAACCACATTTCCCAACCCCACCCCATTACTGCAGGAGTCTCCCAAGGAAGCGTCATTGCCCCCTTCCTATACAACATCTTCTCCCACGCTATTCCACAACATCCCGCCACAAGCACAATCTTTTTCGCAGACGACATCGCCATCTCCTACCAAACCTCCTCTCTCACCTCCAATATCCAACCTCTTCAGTCAGCGCTCAGCCACCTAGAACAATGACGAATCAGCATAAATCCCACCAAATCAGTAACCGTCCCATTCACACTATCCAAAAATCCTCCTCCGCACATCTCCCTCTATCTAAACAACGCCGAAATACCCACAAAAACAGAAACCACCTCCCTAGGACTCCTCTTTGATTCAAAACTCTCTTGGAAACCCCACATTAAACACCCCCTCTCTAAAATTAACCTTAAATTCAGAACTTTATATCCTCTCCTAAACAGAAGATCTCCACTCGCCCTCAGCACAAATATCTCTCCATAATTCAACCCACCTTGTCCTACGCCTCATCCATATGGGGAGCAACAGCCAAAACCCATTCAGCCAAAATCCAAACCAAACAAAACATAATCCTTCGCACCATCACTACCTCAGGAATTCCATAATCCACCACAACATTAAACTTCCTCAAGTGAACTCAATAATCACCAAATCCGAAACCTCATTAATCAAAAGCACCCTCAACCATCCTAACATCACGATCCAGCAATTCCATTGCAATCCTCCCCCACCCCCCCACGCACGTCGCCTCAAGAGAAAACGCCCTATCGACCTCATCCTTCCCCCAGAACACTCTGGTACCTCCTAACCCACCCCATCCTCATACCCGCAGACCCCACCCACCAACTCCATCCATCCCATCAAATTCAACACCACCAGCGAACCCTAATAACTCAACAATGTATGCCCCTCAGACACCCAAATTAAAATACATGAAAAAAAAATTGCAAAATTATGTTAATTGCTGGATTAACTTAAGTGACAAGTTTCCAGGTTAATTATGTACAGGAGTTTAATTGTATATACTCTAATACTATATGTATCAACAAATAATCTTAAGATAAAAGTTTTGTCTAATATATTTTTTTTCTTTTTTTTTTCTAAAAGTAAAAAGTGTCAATAATATACTGTAATTGAATATAAATAATAAAAAAGGATTTATATTTGTACGTATGTATTTACGTTAATCTCTATACAAATTTAAACGAGTGGACAGATTGCAACAAAAATTGGTACACACAATTTTCAAAACACGAGATACGGTACTGTGGTGGGGGGGGAGGGGGTGATAAACCCCTAGCGTAAAAGTAGAAATAATAAAAATAGGTTGTATATTTGTACGTATGTATTTATGTTAATCTCTATACAATTTTAAACGAGTGGACAGATTGCAACAAAAATTGGTACACACATTTTTCAAAACACGAGATACGGTACTGTGTGTGTGTGGGGGGGGGGGAGGAAACCCATAGCGTAAAGGTAGAAATAATTATAATTAAAAATGTGATCATTTTGAGTTAAATTACTGCGCGCCAAGATACCATGACGTCACGTGTGTGTGTGTGTGTGTGTGTGTGAGAGAGAGAGAGGGGGGGGGGAGAGACGTTACTACGAAACGAACAAGGAGATAGTTCCTGTTTCCGTAATCAAGTAAAGCTGAAATATTTTCATTGAATAAAAAGTATAATTTTATCCAGTAATATTCACTCGAATGATGATAAAAAAACAATAGGAAATACTTTACGATCCTTGCGGAAAATGTAAGTTAACTTTCGAGCCATATTAGTGACTCCAATATGGCGAAAATTTGTTTACACTAGCTAAGAATTTTATCAATTTAATCTTTCTTAATGTCTGAAGACTGAGGCACAATTATATCCTGGAATACTCAAGGAGTATATTTAAGTATTCTATTCTTAAATTCGGAGGAATGTTTGTTGGGATTGATGTAATAAAATTTAATGTATTTTATAGCTGTTCAATTAATGAACTATTGGTCGAAAGTATTTACGGAACTAGAAACAGTTAGATGTAAGTTAAAGCACTTCGTAACTTAAGATTAATATAGAATTAAATACTTTTACGGGTTTAAATAAAAAAGTACTCGAGAAACACCGGGCACCCAGCTAGTTGTTAATAAAACCAAAGAGTTATGAGTAATCATCACCACAGGAAAAATTAAGTAATAAAAATTTGTTCAACATAATAACAAATATTTGCCTGTCTATAATACAACGCGTGGTTCGTGCAAATTCGGTTTGGATGTTGCGTAATTTTATGTAATTACCGAAGCCGTATGTCAGTCTCGAATTTTTGTTTATTACAAATAGTTGTTTTTGACACTCAAATGTAAGTCTGCTATGGGTCTAAATTAATATTTACAGAGTTAAGAAGCTACGTGATAGAGTCTCGAGCACTAGGTGGGACTGGGAAAGGTGACGTAGTATTGACTCCCAGAATTGACTCAGCGTCTTCACAAACTATATTACGGTCCGTTTCAAGGTTTAGACAATCACCAATAAACTATATCATTAAATAAATCATCTTTACCCTCAATATCTTCCATGACGAGATTTTGTGAATACCTTCTTTGAAATTGGAACCCTCGTTGGCTTTTGCAAATGTGCAGTACATTTTACATTTATTTATCAGAAGATAAGTAAATATAACGTAGTTGCGTTTGATGACGTCATCTCACTCTATTAAATTGATTCATTGAAAAGTATAGTAATAGTGTGCTCCTTCAGTATTCAGGAACCGAATAAACCGCTAGTTATGCTAGTTGAACGTGATTATTCTCAAAGCGGCATTAAATGCCACTAAAGCAGGATTACGATACGTTCAATATAAATTTACAAATCATTTGTCCACCAAAAGTTTACTCGTGTAAATCTTCCAAAGCCTCGCTGATGTATTTATTTGCCCTGCATGCAATCTCGTCGTGTTTTTTTTTTGAGTAAGTTCTTACGAGTCAGTATATAATTTTTAATTTCCTTCCTGCCCTAAGGCTCACCGACGTGAGCTCTGTATAATGCGCAAAGCCTAGCTCTTTTTCTCTTTGCTGCGAGTGTTCTCCGAATTAACTTTTGTGTACCCAGTCCTTGCTCAGCCATACAACAATATCACTCGACCGAAGTATATTCCAGTGCGCTGCGGCATAAACAAACTTAATCCGTCGCACAATACATCTGAAAGGTTCTGTTTTAATTTTCTTCCAACCTTCCCTTAGCATTCTGATGGAATAATATCTTCGCAGCAGCAGTGGCGTGCGAAACTGTTTCATATTAAGAAAATTATGAATTTATATTTCGCGACACTTCCATGCTTCATTTTATTACTTACAACCCTATTTATACATGAGACATAGTTAATAAATGTTCAAACCACGGTTTTAATATGCATTTAAATTTACGCCAGATAGGTTTGTAATACATTAATGTACGTCTTTGAAACATTACGTGGGAAATAAGAAAAATCGGACAGTAATTAATATGACCTAACAAATATTTTTTAATATATAAAAAATACAGCAAATATATGAGAAAAATTTATCAAACCAAAATTTGTTTCAATAAAATGTTTCGTCCACAATTTTTGAATTAATCAGGCAAAATACCTAAATAGCAAACTTGATATAATAAATTAGAAATGTAAATGTACCAAAACGTAGTTAAATAAATAATACAAATTTGAATTAAATTCAGTTTAAATATAAATTAAACAGAGACTCAGTTTTTAGTTTAGAGCCATGGACAGCTTCTTGTGACGGCTGCAGCCGTAATGCCTTATTAATAACGAAACTGTATAATATTTATATTGTAGACGGTTAAATTTAACATTGTACAGTTGTGGGTCTAATTGAAATAAAATTAAACAATAATAAAATATAAATTGAATCCTTTTAACAAAATGATATCGAAAATTTTGTTTAAATAACTAGTGTAACTTTTTACATTTAATGCAGAAGTAATTACAATCCTCATCTAAAATTTTAAAATGACTTACGAGATGTGCTTGACCACAACTGTATATTATTGAACATCGCATGTTTATATATATATATATATATATATATATATATAAGGGCAACAGGCTACATGAGGGTAATCCACGTTGGGCAACTCCCCTTTAATAGCATAGGAAGAGATCTGAAAGGGGGGATTCGGAAGGGTAGAGCAAGGTAGAAGGGTTAACTATGGCCCCCGGGCTATATTTTAAGGATCCTATCCGGCATTCGCTTAAAGAAATGCAGGGAAAACCCTAGAAAAACCTGCATCAGGTAGGTCGGTCATTAGGCACTTGTCCCACGCCCTTACGATAGCGGGAGAGGAGTTTGCTGTGGGGACGCAGGATTTCCTTCTCCGTGCCTCGACCAGTTTAGGAGGCAGCTGGCCGACTATTCCTATGGGAATAGCGGACAACTCTTACCGTATGCCCAAGGTCAGTGACCCTGGAACATACACCTCTCAGAACAGGCCGAGGTGCGTTGGCTTGTGGGAACCTTAGTTCAGAAACGGAGAGGAAAAGGCATCCCCAAAGATAGCCCCTTCGTATCTCTCCTACAAAGTTCTGCCTGCGAGAGAACATTCCTCGCAGGTATTGTCTGCGAGAGAACATCCCTCGCAGGTATTGTCTGCGAGATAATAGCCCTCGCAGGCTTCTGCATGTTTATATTTAACGGTCTACAATAAAAATATTACGCATATTACCAATGTTCTTTACACATTTCGGCTGCATCCGTTATAGGACGGGTACTAAGTGATCGTTATGTTAGCCCAATGTAGCAGGAATAACAATTAGAAGATTTTTGTAAGTTTTTGTCATTATTTGGCTATTTATTTATCGAATTTGTATTAATTTAACACATTCATTTTATATTTAAATTTCATTAATAAAAATCATTTATTCATATAGGAAATAAACCAAATATATCTTTGAGATTTGGTGTGCTCTAAAATTTTTCTCTCTTCTAATAATTGCTTCCCTCCACAATTTATATCCGCCTTCTCAATTATTTTAAGACGTTTTTGTGGACGTAATATTTTAACACGTGAACAATCGCGAATTAAGAAATCAGTGGTTTAATATAATACTTCTAGGATGTGAATAGGGTACGAGATTCTTGTATATGGTTCCTGTTAATTTTCCACAAATGTAATAAATGTATTTCTCCAGTGATTATTTATGTAGCAGTCCTTAACGTGAATCGTAACTGGTGAATTAAACCATAAATAGTTGCGTAGATTCTCTTTATTTTTTTTATCTGTTAACATTTATTTTGGATCCATAGATCCTTTTCTCATCTCAGTATAGTATTTCATACAGTTCTGTTTACGCGCTTATAACACTTAAATTATGATTAAAACGAACTATTCCAGAAGCTCGTTTACGATCGACAGAAATAGCCTGAAACAGCTTAATAAAACTGTCATCCGCTTAAAGATACTTTTTTGTAATTAATCCACAATTTTTCTGTACTAATTCTAAAAGTTTTTCTAGATGAAACTTTGCAATCCGCTTTTATTGAAATCAGGATTCTGTCGTTAATGCGACTCTGTTTACACCTGTGGTTTACGAGTATGCGCCACGTAGCTCTCGATGTCTACCGATATTTACATCCTGAATACATTACCCTTGTTTGCTTTACTAACGTCGAAACCAGAGTGATATCTACAATTTTACGCCTCGTTTATGATTCAATGGACTTGAGTCAATCTTTTCCTGGTATAGACAATTTCTTTTAAAAACCGAAAGTTTTGGCTTGGTTACATTCTCAATAGAACAAAAAATCTGATAGCTTTGTTCCAATGACGAATATATAAACAGCGAGGAACGCAGGGTAAGGACTCACGAAAATATTTTTTTTTAAAAAAAGGTTATTTATTTTATGACAAAAGTAATTACTGATGCACGAATAAACTTTATGATCATTTTCAAACCGGAAGTGAACAAATGTGAAAAACACCAATCAGAAAAATTATTATAAAATTTAAAACATTATACTTCGACAAACTACGTTTAATCATAATTGGGACCTCTACAGGAGCACATTTCAATTATATTTGTTTTCTAATTTTCTCTATGGAAAACAAAATAGAATTAAAGTATCAGGATGGAAAAATCTTGACCGGACTATGAATCAAACCCGGGGATTAGCGTACCATTCGGAAGATCGGCCAAAAATTATGAAAAAGTATAATTTATCGAGTATAAAATGAACTTACAGAAAATTAATCAGGATGTGTGTACGAGAAAAACAGTTACTGGTATTATAGATAATTAATTTTTTTCTTTAAATTCAGTATAGAAATTTCAACATTGTTTTCTATATTTTTCCTAGGTAATCCGGACATTCTCATTTGTGGAAACTGCCGCGAAATGTTTACGGAGTTGCAAGAACTGCTGGATCACAAGAAGACCTACTGCAAGTTGCGGTTCACGTGCAAATGCCACATGCTCAACGGAGACAGCAGTAAGTATTCAATCCATTGAAGTAGTTGACTACGGAGTTCGCCCTGTTTCTAAGGCTAAGTTTCGGTATTTAGAGTCTCCTGGTGAGGACGGAACGGCGTTGCTGTGCGTCCACTGCAAGGACTCTTTCCATAGCGCATGGGACCTGATGGTCCACGTCCAGGCAGCGCACATGATCAACATCTACCAGCTCGGCGTCCACAGCGCCATTAACGGCAACTCTGGCATGACCGCTAACAAACAAGAGGTATGACCACAGAGTATTTGCAATCCGATCAACACAGAAGCTGCTCTCAGTTAACATTAAATTCCAATTCCGTTTAATTCTCTTTATACAAAAGGTGAATTATGAAATTCTGCCTGGTATTGCAGAACTATATTTCTTTGCTCATGAGGACTAGATTATGTGAACAGAATAAAACTGTTCGCGTCACTTGGACTAGCGAGTTCTCTGGTTTTCATACGAGTAAAAGTTTCCTGTACTTTATTTTGTTGTAGGTTTTAATGTAACATCGTTAAGTACATGTTGTAGAAATTAACTCTAATTTGATCAAATATTTTAACCGACTCGTTTTCATTGAAAAGAACTGAACTACAGGACTCATTACGTTCATTACCAATGTTTAAAGTACAACGATAGTGGATTTCAGTCTTACTTTCTTTGGAAAACAAACCATTCGACTTTTATTAATGACTACAAGTTCTACTTTACACCACCGTAAAAAGTATATGGTGAAAAGTATTTTCTGAAGTACTATTGATATTAATTATTCACTTTAACATCAACATGATCGTATTGATAACAATAACTCATACCTTTATCGCCCATTGACTCTGAATTGAAACTATAGCCGTTATATCATTAAAATACACGCATTATTTTACAATCCAGTTTTTAAGTATCTAAATAAATATTCCATTATTTTGTAATTTTTATTTAAGTAATACGTTGAGGCCCTTTCTTGGAGAACATAACATATGCCTTAAGATATTTTTGACACAATTACATAAACTGTGATTGCGTTTTGCACGATTTCCTAAAACTAATTTATAGGTGCGGAATTACTATTCTTAATTTCTCCAATGCGGTGATACCTGACGCGCGGGATTGCCTACTTTTACTTGCCCTACCTTTCAAATTTTAGTAATTTAGTATATTGGTAAGTTTCTTCCTGTCTCGATCCCGAGTAATATGTTCTGTTGAGACGCATTTGGCCCATATTCGGTATTAAATTTACTTTACAAATGAAAGCATAGGGAAAACAGCAAAGATTTTATAAGTGAATTGTTTTATCACTTAAACATATGCCGGAAGTGAAGTCAAACTTAGGTGGCACACACAGTGTTTCGATTTAATATTGCATTATATATTCCCCGAGTGTAGCAAAATGTGAATGTTAATTTTTTTATACTATTAATCTCAACTATTAAATTAATTTGTCAGTGTTACGGAAAAAGCCCTCTTAATTAATCGTTATCAACTAAGTAATATGATTGATGTCTTCAATTGATCAAAGAAACAAAATTGGGGCGAGATTTTGACTTTGAATTTAAATGTGTGTTTTTCATGCTTGATAGTTGTTTCTAACATCTCTCGGTAGACTCTTAAGTGTTTGTTAGGAGTAGCGATCTTTTGATTTACGAATAGAAGATTTTTTGTGGCAGCATTTCTTCTTCTAATTGGCCGACGAATGGTATTTATGAAGGCCGCATTATGTCCAATCTATACCATAAAGGCCAAACATGTCCAGTGTGTAACTGAACAACGATAACCCATACCAGAGGCCATTTCCACAAAATAATCATGAAAACTAAAAGTTTAATTTTGCTTTTAATGAAAATTCTGAAAAATACTGTTCATTGAATTTTATTGAATTTACTCAAGGAACAATTTGGTGTGTTTAGAAATGAATCAGTCAAAAAAAATCTGAATATTATTTCAATAAAAACCTTTGCGACCGTGTATAAATCTGATGCTATGGACCTCTTTTATGCGAATACCGGATAGGAAACAAACTATAGCCCGAGGGCCCTAGATATCCCTGCCTACTTTGCTCTACCTTCCGCACGTCCTGTTTCAAATTCCCTTAATATGTTATTAACGGGGATGGGCCACCACATAGACGACCCTCGTGTAGCCTGCCCCTCGAAAAAACCAAACATGTGACAAAACTATATTTCCTATTTTTAAATTCAATTTTAAAAATTGCGGAATCCTGAAAATTTTACACTTGAAATAATTTAAATCAACTCAATGTAACGTACAATCAAGTCCTTCAACAACCTCGAAAATTCATGAATGTGGTATGGAATAAAATAAAAAGTTTCTTAAATATTTATATAATATTTTCTTTGTTATTTTATGTTTTATTCTCTCGCGAGTTGACGGCCTAAGTGACTGTTCGAAGTGACCGAGAGTGAAACATACTAATTTATTCTAAAATATGAACGTGTTCAACATTTTCCTGAAATAGTTTCATAATAGTTTATTTCTACATTATGGGGAACAGGCAAACAAAAAAATTCCTTGAGGCGTTTATAAAATGAAAATAGAATGTTGGAATGCGATTACATTCCAATTGTATCATGAGCTGAACCCTCCTTAGGTTATTCAGACATTCTGAAACAAAAAATGTGAGGGAGATCTGTCTTTCTGAAGTGATGATGTGTTCGTGCTGAATTAGCTGTTGTTGGCAGTCCTGCGGCTGGATACCGCTAATAGCTCGTTACCCTCGTGGCTCGGCGTGGAGCAAGGAGCGGCGCTAACGAGAACATCACAGATCATGCTCTAAGTGGACTCTACGTACTCCTCCTCTCTTACCTCGTGCACTCCGCATTACAGGAAGCATCATCTCATGTACACGAGCAGGGCCGACTTTAGTGTAGCTATCCCTGGCGCTGTGTCTAAGGTCCGTGGTTGAATTCACAGTTTACGAGAATTATTTCCTGTCTTATAATCAGGTCTATATATATATATATATATATATATATATATATATATATATATATATAGTAGCATAAAATTAGAATAATCGGGCCTCAAATAGGAAACCAACGATGATCTAACCAAATTAAAACAAAAAAGGCAAAGTATTGAACTGAATTTACACGATTATCACTAACATAAGAAAAATGTCTAGAAATATGAAGAAATCTGACAGAACGGAATTTGACACCAGGTTTACAATAAATATTTGACATCAATAACACAGTCAATGGTATTACACTTCTTACACAACCTAAGTCAGCATATGCGCTTGAATGCCTAACGTCACAGACAAACCGCTGTTGATCTCCAAATATTTCGACAAACCGTAAAACTTTTTGACATTAAAAGAAATAGAATTACTCCTTCCAAAAACGTTTCAATTCAACTCACTATAATTTCTACCAACATCAGTTCTATAACATCCATTACAACAATCTTTAAAATTCACACACGTCTCCTTCAATTTCTCATGTCAATAATCTTAATAGTTGTCGTTGAATTCGTAGACTTAATTTTACAACATCCAAAACTCCTTTACTTCTTCAACACTACCGGCCCAAATTCGTCTACATCGCTTAATGTTGTGCTCTCTCCTCCTCTAACGCAGACTATTTATTTACCGTGTTTTTCCGAATCACACATTTCCGACAATAACACTAACTGAAAACTCCATATTCTTACGCAACGCTGTTTGTTGCCTACAATACCTGCGCCGCAATATTACTTTGACCATACAAATAATAAATAAATTATAAAATTCCTTCATTACATATATTGGTGAGTCACAAATATAATTATATATATATATAGTAATAACCAATATTAAATTAACTAATATTTACCCCTGTAATTGTGCCAAATTGTTGGACACCAAAGTAATTAAAGGGAAATATACCTCAGGGTTCGCCTACGGGCCTCCAATAAAAAAAAAATAGGAGTTTATAAAATGAACACAGAAAACTATAGAAATTTTTATAATAGAAATCAAACACTTATTTATTATCCTTAACCAAAACCAAAGAAACACCTTTGACCGTCAAAATTGGTTCCCAAGCGGTCCAACACCCTTCAGCGGATGCACGCTAATTTGTGGTTCGTTAGTGATCACAACAAACTCACAGCCCTACATTAAGCACCCTTCTCCACTTTGCTACAGCAAATCTGCATTGCCCAGTGTCACCATAGGAGTTGTGGAGATAGGATTTGTTGGCAGAGCTATCATAGATAGACGGCTTTTCCCGTGATTACCATCTCCCGGGGCCTTTTACCAACCTTGGACTGGTCTGGATCTCGAGTGAGATTCGCTATATCATAAAAATTTCAATTTTTATCCACTACATGACAGAACTTCTTAGGATTGAAATGACTTCAGACCAAGAAAACGACCACAAACGACGGGGCACCTGGACAGAACGTCCAACTCGACCAAGCTTTCCAGACACACGAATACCAACGACCACGCGACTGCCCTACTGCTCACGGGCTAGCCTTCTCCACTACTGACTTATGTAAACAATATCACCGCCGACTAGTTTGAGAGGCTCTCTGCTACTAACTGACGTGTGTTTACTTCCTACGGCTTTTATACCCTTCTCCCGAGACACAGTTTGACCCATCGTCAAACGTTCGTAAACATTGGGCGCTACGAAAATACATCGCACGTACTCCCGAACTTAAGGCAGAAAAATCTTGCATACAATAAACTACTTAGAATTCCTATTATATATAGGATCTAATGAGCTCCGATAAATAGTATTCATGATTTAATAGAAAAAAATTGTAAAGTAATTTAAAATAGACGCGTTGTCTAATGTCGATGTAATTTTGAACAACCTACAATCACACTCATTTCTTATTACGTATTCTATTAATATCAGTATATTTATCAATGAATTTATTGTTTTGCGAAACATAACGAAGTGTTTAATCACGAAAAATCTGAAATTGGGTGCGACAATTTCTTACGTTAATAATTCTAAATTTTCAAAATCTCAAATCATTTCTTTATTAATAATTTAGTATAAAAAATCGCAGAAACTTATATTTCAAGGGGACCCGAAAATTGTCTACAGGGATTTATATAAAAAAGCTCTGCAGAATATCGTACGAAACTGTGGCGTGTAGTAATCGAATATTTAAGAGGAAGGCGGATGCAGAGTCACCCTCACACAGCGATACGTGGCTGTTTACACGAGGGAATTCGTACGCTTCAAATAAGTATACAGGATGTTACACTGAATAACCACTCTCGGGACTTGATAATAATATTAATAATCTCTATTCTCGTTTCTATATTAATAAATTAAATAGTTTCAATGAAAGTTAGAAATACAAAAAAGTTAGAAATATTTTTTATTTTAAATTGAAAGATAAATTTCAATTATTTCCTCACAATGTATTTAGTGCCAATTGTCCAGTACCAAGACAGAGATAAATGCTAGTGCGTATAAGTTCACACAAAATGAATGTCTGACATGTGGCTTCCTCCGACTATCGTCCTTTTGGTCCTTTGAAGAAATAAATGAGAGGCCATAGCTACGCGATCATAGAGAATTGTGCTGTAAGGGAATTTTTAATCTTCCCCAACCGTGAAAAAAAAACACGCACAAAAAATGAGAGAATGCAGAGGACATTGCATGTTTTTTCAGTGATGTTATATTAAATTTGCCAATGTAAAAGAAAAATATGGTACATTGTATTTAATCAAAGTATGAATACATGCTTTGCAAAGTTGTAATATTATTTTGAAAATAAATTGCTTTGTAGTATTCTAGCTTGTTTCCGATAATTATTTTTTTTTCCTTTACACGTTTCTTAAAACATATTCTAAGTGTAAAGTTTTTGGTTCTATAATTTCTCTGGCTCTACGATATAAAATTATCGTCTTGCCTACTCTTAACAAAAAAAGTTTAACCACTAATAACAAACCCCGTAAATTTGAACAGACCTAATTTTAAGAATTAACTTTTCAAATAGTGGATTTAAATTTAAAAATTATTTGCCGCTTCCCTGAAAAACTCGATCAGCAAACAAAATCTTTGTCCGAACAGTGAAAATCATGTTTTTTTTACATTCTCCAGGTTGGGGATTGTTTTGTAAGAAAAAATAAAGTTTCAACCAGAAAGGTGACACCGACCGTTTCCTTGTGAAAAATATACAAAATCAATTTTTGATCATAGTGAATGTGTCCTTAAACCAATTATTTTTTATCAAAAATAAAAATAAAATATACGAATATTAACAGATAAACTCGGAGAAAGCTAGAAACTTCAAATTTGGAATATAGGTTCCTATTGCCTAACTATTACGAAATAATTTTTAAAATTTCCATCAAAGAGGGGAAAAAATTGCGGGTAAAGTCATAGATGAAGAGGAAAATTTAAAAAATGCCTAATTTTGAGCGTCTTTATACTAACAAAAATTTTTACTATAAAAAAATTTATACTAATAAAAATCTCTATGGGGGAGTATCTTCTGCGTACGTGATTGTCATAGTTTAACTATCATAATCACACTATATAGAAGTAAAACACATATAAATTAGAATGTAAGGATTTTTCACAATAATATATTCGAAAAAATCAAACGTGCTTTAAAATCATTGATTGAAGAATATATTTTCGGTTGAATATTAATCATCTTAATAATATTTATTATCTAACTTTGGGTGCCTTTGATTTTTTGTCGGTTATTAATTTTTGATGATTTTCTATTTTGTATTTACGTTAAGGGTCATTTTTGTTGTTTCAACATTTATAGAGACCTCAAATCAAGACAGAAACATATGTACTCATTTTCGATGTATACCAATTCTGGCCAAAGGTTGACAAACTTTACTTTTTCGCGTTTATTACTCAACCGGTGAAGTAATACTTTTACGTTAGGTTCCTTAGCGGAAGATAAAAGTGTTCTACTTTCTATATATGGTATACGACACTGTGACTTATACTACTCTATAGGAAATTGACGCTTTTGTTTGCCGTTTGCAGGACATTCACGGTCACCGGGAGGGAACACCCACCGGAAGTGGATGTGGCGACGATGACGATGACACGGTGGAGCTGTCTGGTGATGACACAATTACGTCACCGACTCACGACGACAAGGAGCAAGTGAACGGCAGTGCAGACCTGGAAGACCTGCTCATGGAAGAATCCTCCGAGCAGTCTTGCACAGTACATATCGTAAGTGGCTGCACTGATTTTCAACTGGTCAGGAGCGTTGCAAGTCACAGTGGCAGATAAATCCACCAAATGATAACGTTTTAGTATTTTGCATTTTCTTTATTAACGACTCATTTGTCTACTGACCTAATAAGGTAGATTTAATCCGGTCCTGTTGTCTTTCTAATGTACCTTTCCATCCATCCAGTGTCCAGCTCTTCCTTTCTTATGATCTCGTAGGATCCAGTTCTGAACACTCAACCATTATACATTCGTCTCACGACTTGACTTGCCAATTATCATTTTTAATTTCACTTCTACTATTAATAATAATAATTCTGTCTCTGCTTCAAAATGTAAGATGTTCCGAAAGATTGAAAAATAATGATTTGGCTGAACGCAGCTGCTATTTAAAAGACTAAAGTTAAAAAGTACTTACTCATTAAATTTCGTTTTATATCCGCCATATTACATCCATTAATTAGTCGACAATCTTATGAGGAACCAATTAACTTCATTTTATAAAATAAAAAGTGTCAATAATATTTTCAATCGTTTTATCGTTTGAATATTCTGATTCGAGACCTTTTCGTATAGAGTGCGATATTGATTAACTGTCGTATTTTCGCAATGTTTTTACCAAATCTCGATTTTATAGTTATTTCGATAAAATTTTCGTAGACTGATCCTGACTTACTGTTATGTTCGTCGCTCGTCATTTCAGGGCAGCCACCTTGAGAAATCTTTCCGCACTTTTATGATTCCTATGCACAGGAATGTAAACTTTACAGGTATACCGTCATAGTCAGGAACGTTTTTCTGTTATTATAGTTTTTACCTTCATAACACTGAGAAAAGTATCACATGTATATGAGACCCTGCTGATCATATATGTTGCCATATATGTATTTTAATTGCGAATATTGTGCTTGTGTTTGAGCCAAATTTCTCCACCTACATCAAGGAAAAGAGTCGGTGATCGAAGTTTCCCGAAACGACTCAAGAAGTGGGTTGCTGTAACTATATTTCTTCATCTGACATGTTCTACTACTGAAAATTAGGCCCCCACGCAGTCAACAAATTCTGCATACGTTCCTCTCATTCCAATAAACTGAGTGTCGGGTTGTTGCAATAAATATACCCGTTTCGAATGGAATAACTATCATTAATATTAAATGGTCAACAATACGTTCAAATCGGTATACAACATATGACATATTTTGTTACAATAGTCAATAAACAATTTGATTCATATTATTGGGTTCCTCACACAAACCAGTCGACGAATTAATGGTTGTGTCCTGGCGGGCAAATACATGCAAATTACTATCTTCAATGTTTCTTACACACGAGGTCTGAATGAACAGGGTTACGTTTATATTCGACTGGTCTTACTTTAATTGTGGAGTCACTGCGTTGTATGCAGGGTTGAAGATTGACGCTGGTAGATAATTGATGTAAACTCTATCGTTACTAGGCAACTAATCAAAATATTCTAATATCCCCACACCATCTTTCTTAAAACAATGGGGACTGTCCGCTTCTTGACGTCATCATGACTCCTCGCCAATCAAACTTTTCCCTTTCAAATTTCAAAACTTCCGCGACCGTATCCAACTATCCCATTGCTATCCCCAATGGCATGATTTATTTTCCACGTAGATTAGAACCATCTCTATGCCTAGCTTTGCAGATCGCTCCAAACATGGAACTGACTGAAGAAATTTAAACAAAATTCAAGTAAAAAACTTGGTTGTAAATGGTTCGATAAAAATATAATGGTGCTACGCGCTGAAAAGTATTTATATATATAGCAGATTCCCGTGTTTTTGTCCCTCGTCCGCTGTTGTATAATGGGACACTATTAGCACCAACATGATTTTAGGGAATAGGAAGAAATCGCACTTGGAAAGTGGGGAATAGTGAGGGTGTCCAACTATAATTATGTTTTTACGGTTACAATATAGCTTTTTAGGTAATTTTTTAGTGTTGTTTCTTAACATTTTCATGTATGGATCGCCATTCCACCATAACGAAGCCGTGAAAATAAAAGAAACGATAACACTGTCTTAAATTTCGAACCCTTCATGGGAGTGACGGATTTTTGCATCACAAAGATTGCCTTCAATATCCATTTCTCATAAGCTATAATAAGAAACATTTTAAAAACTCGAGATAACAATCAATCCAAGGACCTGTGGTGATCACTTTTAATATCAGATTTTTTGTGTGTGCAGAGAAATAACACAATTATATTGAACTGCTGATCCACTACACTTACGTTGATCAATCGAGATGTTTCCTGTCATCACTATTAATACAGCTCTAGATGGAACGCGACATAACACAGACAACAGTTTCTAACATACAGCAGCCGACTTTGTATATCATTTGTGAGTGTTGTGAATGTTTCCATCTGTGTTGACAGGAGCAGTCCCCTGCAGCGCTACAGAGCCACGGGGCAAGTGCGGACGCAACGGCGATGGTCCTGGCCAATGGAGAGCTCAGTGCTCTCGAGTGAAGACGTACCTGCAGACTGTCATGTTGTTTCCCGAAACGTCACCCCGAATGGATGAAGCGTGTTGTTGTTCGTCGTCATTTACCGCGCCACCGAAACCAAACCTCACCGGATCTCGTGAGCTGGGACTGGACACTCCCTCTTCACAATCTTTCCATATTACGCGCAATCTAAGCAGTAGGCTAACCTTCGCCTCATTTCCTTCATTATTTCGTGAATAAGCGTGCGATAGGAACCAAAAAAAAAAATCCCAGCGGAACTGTTCACGTTCACAGCACCTCCGTAATAGTGTGTACAAATGAGTTTGTCGGTGCCGAAATATATGTTGCTATATCCACAAATGAGGTTTATTAGTATTTTATCGTGAGGGTAATTATATCGAACAATTTACACTTCGTGTCGTCAGTACCTTGAAGTGGAAATAACTATTTTCGACTGTCTTTATTCAAACATTTTGTGTGGGGGGAGGGGGGCAAATTGTTGAAATGTAAAAGTATTTAGATGTTTCTTCTGTGGAATACAGATGCATAAATTTTCCGAATTTTATCAAAGTTGAATAGTATTGTGTAAATAACTTCTCGTTCTGTTGATGTTCACTACGTAGTTGACGAGTAAAATAATACTGGAGATTTATACATAACTTTGCTTTTAAATTCCGATTGTTAGTATTTCCTATATAGTGCGAAGTGAGATGCACTATTTTCTTTCAAAGAGCTTACTATACAAATCGTTCAAAAAATTATATTTTCCTCCTTCAGTTCTAATAGCCGCTTCACGAAACGTAAATTGATAAAAAAAAATCCAATATTATTTTACTTTCTGAATACAAATAATAGATTTTGTATAATAAACACATTCTATATCCGATAGACCTGTGCAAACATTTATGAATTACAGATCTATTTATTAGTTTGTACATTCGAAATATTTAATCTATTTTATTAACCATTTTGTATATAATGGTTTGATAAATTTAATTACCTAACATAGCTATAAGAGTCTATAAAAGTCAGAATTTATGCCCGCTGTATATTTTCATTCTCGATTTTATACTGTAAAACATGACCTTTAAATGTTAGGTCAAGTTGTATTTAATGTTTGAGGTAATCCTGAAAATTGTGACTGATCTAAAAGGCAATTTATCACGTAATCAATATTTTGGCGACAAGCTACCGGACAATTTCAGATACTATCAGAGCATGTAAACTAGACCAAACATTTTCATGTGATACAGAATACTTACGTAAGATGTAAATCATTGTATTGCAATACTAAAATATGTAACACAATTCATGTAACTAAATAAATTAAAATAATTATGTAAAGTGTACAATTTTCTTTTTCTGTTTTCCCAAGATGAATTACACAGTGATCCAAAGTTTGAAGTAATGATGAACTGTCTAATCCTTCCACGAGGCGTTCAAATCCAAATATTGGTTACAAATAATTTTTTTAAAATTATGAAATTATTTTCTGAATAGAGACCGTTATCGTAAATTCATAGCTCTTTTCATTACTCTTAAATAATTTCATTCACACAATTTATTGACAATAAACTACAATAAAAAAATTTTATGGGGTTAATAAATTACGTGAAAAAATTATAATTCTTAGCCAAATATTTAAAATCGAGTTTCATAAAAGAGGAAAAATAATTAGTTTTATTCATAAAAATGTTTTAAAACCACTGAGGCTAACTCATAATGGAAAAAGTGAGTAAATATATCTGGATTGTTACCAGGTTTTTTTATGAAATAAAATAATCTAACATTTATATTCAATTACAATAAAATATTTTACCGTATATGATAAGCCGAGAGAGTATCTTGAAAAGACAAATTTCTATCCCATATGTTCAGCGGAATGACTTGAAGGATGAAGAAAATGAAATAATATGTTTCCAGTAAGTATTTTTAGCTACATGACGATTAATGTTGAAGGATGGCATTATGTACCCTATAAAACCAAAATTTGATATTTCATCTAATAGAATAAACGTATTGTTTTACTTCTTTAATAATTCTGAATATAAGATTAATTGTATGACAAATTTGACCCAATTTATTCTAAGATTTGTTTTCATATTACATCCACTGATATTAAAATTCAGATCCGTTAATAAATACTGTTTATTTCTAACTCGGTAACATCTTGTGGAAATAGTATTTATTTTGTAGTTATAATATTTTCTACTTCTACTTTTTGAACACGTTTATTCGCAGACTCCGCATGATTTAATTGAATTTACTGTGCCTTGGCGTCGTTCTTGTAAATATTTGGCTTTTCAAACTCCTTACAAATTGTCTGCATCACAACGAAGATTATAAACTAGTATTTCGATCTCCACTGGAGACGAAGTCAGTTTTCTTTATCTTGGACACTTCCGAAAACAGGAATTAATATTAAATGATGAATATAAATATTCAAAGCAATATTCAGTGGCTTGTAATAATTACTTCTCTCACTCCCATGTCTCTGCGTAAAGCTGTAAGAGCGAGAATCTCAACAATGATCGTTCAGGAACGTTTTTCGCATAAACTAGGACAAAACGCACGGCTAATTTCCGATATTAATTTCCAATTGAAATTTTACTGACTTCGTGCAGACCCTAAATTAAATATGCTAATATTACATAGGGAGTGATTATTAGAATTTAATTAGTTTCTCTTTAATAGCGATTTTTAAAATGTTTAACCAATTATTTAATATTTTTATAATGAATAAAAAAAGGGAAAATATAAGTCCATGCTTTGTATTTAATTTTTAAATGCATCTATTTAAGTCGGATACTTGAAAAATTTATTTCATCAGGATTTTGGGGCATTTAATGAGCTACAAAGTGATTTTCTTTGGCAATTTTGATTTATAACAAACATTAATGTTGTAATTTAATTTTATGAAACTTCATCTTCGCGTGTATTAAAGTTGCGAATTTTTTTCTTGATGTTCGGAGATTCAAGGGTCCGAATGAAAAACGACAGTGTGACGTTAACTTATCATTACTCCTCATTTTTCAAGAGATCATGATTCACGAATTTAAATTTTTCTCACTCCTTTTCTTCCAAAATCTTATCGACCTACTCTGAACAACATACATGATTTGATTTTTGCTGATCTATATCAGGCGGCCTCCATCCAACACCTAATTCATCTTCACTCACTTTTTCGATTTCTTACAGTTTCAAAACCATCCAAATGTAAAAGAAAATATCCAATATTTTGATGAAACTGTAACGTTAAGCGGCTGTATATCACTTATTATAAGGACGAAAAATAATTAATTACATCTCTCGATTGGTGTGGCTGCTTCACAAGCCCAAGGATAAGTTCAAAGCGATAAGGTCCGACGATCTTTCGGAAGTTGTATCCCTTTACAGGTCATTAAGTGAGACTCCTGTCACAGATTCGTGAAATAAACCTCTCTACGTGCAAATACCATTCCCGAAAACCCTTTATGAGAGTGGGGGTGTGTCTACACGAAACAGTTGCCTAATATCAGGTTATATTAAATTTCAAATATTGTCAACAACAAAAATTTAAATTTTCTCATTTACTTAAAAGCAGTATATTATTTTTCTCAGCGGTAGTTTCGTAATATTTTGGCTTAGTATTATTATGATATAGTTATTCCACGTAGTTGTTCAACACATAAATAGTGGAGTATTCGAGAATTAAACTGTTGAATAGTAAGAAAGATAAAATAATATTACGTTTATGGCAAGAATAACTTCATTGATGATCCACCATACGCTTGAAGGCCATTAATTTATTATCGTTACAATCCGTGAAAATTTCACGAAAAAGCATTAAATCATTTTTTTCCGTTACATCCCGATTAGCTGTACACGTCTAAAACCAGCACATATTATATTAATCGTAAATAAAACGGACAATAATCAAGTCGGTTTGAATTGTTTGATAATATTATAAATAATCAACATTTTTATATGTTTTTCCATGCCATTACAATTCCACAGTGACAAATATATTTTCCAAAATTACAAAGAATAATCTAATTTTTTAATCGAAGATTATCTTTCGTTATGTAATAAATTTCTGAACAATGGTTAATAATAACAATTATAATAACCTGAGTAGGTTGTGTTTTCTTGAATAAATAATCTGAAAGTTTTGGAAATGAAAGAAACACTTATTTAAAATTATTAGTTTAGGTGATCAGAATCGTGAGCCTTAAAATTCTTAATAAAGTTCTTAAATTAGAAATCAACATTTAATATATGCTTCTATTTGATATTTGTTATCAATATTAGTTGAATTAAATGCTGCGACATATATGAAACATAGAAATCAATATATCCTGATATTAATATATTTTACTTGTAAACTTTATCCACTGTTCCGAATAGACATATAAACGTATTAGATACAACACTGCAAAGTGAAGGGCGAATTATTTCGTTTTATCCTCGATCTGACAGAATTTTTTTATTACTTCCTGCTTTGTGCCATTTTAATGACGTCTAATGTTTTTTTGACGATGAAAGTTATTTTACTGTGTTGATAATTTTTTCTACTGACCGTTTTATTGCATTTAAAAATGATAGACTTCCTATATCTGTTGCAAGCTTGTAAGTGAAGGTAATTACACTTTTATATTTACTACTTCAGTAAATAAATACAAGTAAATCATAAAAGAAAGGGTAATTGAACAATAATGTGATAAATTAATGAACGGTGATCTCATTGTTCACACATAGTTATCGAAAAATAATTCGATTAATTGACCTATGATACTAAATACATACGCAAAACTACTGAATATATTTGTATAAAAGTTATAAAATTCAATCATTAAACTTGGAAATTAAACTCATAAATAAAATTCTATAATTATTGCACATATTGCAGTAAATATTTTAGTTCTATTAAAAACACATTTCAAAATTAATAAAGAAGAATTCTTAAGATATTTTGTTTTATTAACAAAGACAATAATAATTACGGTGATATACCTATTAGCGTTTGGAGGATGTTCTGCATTAAATTATTCTTTATCTAATAAATAAAGCAGAGTGTTTGTTTGTATGTATATATATTTGTATGTTCCTTATACAAATGTAGACCGGTGGAGCAAAATTTCGTACACGTGTTCTTCACGTTCAGGAAACAAACACCGTTTGGGTGAGGACGCGTCTACCACCCCCAGGAGCGGGGGTGAACGGGGCTGGAAATATTTAAACCTGCTAAAACAGCCGATATTTGAGTCGCATAAATATTTTTTGGGGGTCAACGAGATGTTATATGAGTATAATTTCAACCCCTTACAGCATTGGAAAGGAGAAACGTTAGGGGTGAGGGTGGAATGGTGTAACAAGAAAATAACGCGAATACAACCGAGATTGGAGTCAAATCCAGGGTTATGGATGTCGGTGAGTTTAATTATGACATTAAATTGGCTATTTAACCCCCCACGGCCGGGTCTTTGACGTTGATATTATTTCTACCGATGTTGTTTGTAAAATTTCAACCCCTTTCAGCATGGTAGGGCAGCACCCTTAGGGGTTGGGGTAGAGGAACGTTTCATATAATTAACACAAAAACAATCGAGATTCGAGTATAATTGGGGGTTACAGATATACGACATCCCGAGCAACGCCGATAACCCAGCTAGTATTAAATAAAGAAAATATACAGGGCGAATTTTCTAAACGTGAATTTATGTGGAATGAAACATTAATTTTCAAGAAAATAAAGTCATTTAGTAACCATTATTACACAGTTATAGAAATAACTAGCTCCAATTTATTGGCTCACATGTTTTTAAAATTGATTCATTTATTTATATTTATAGGAAAAATATAAATAGATAGTAGATAGTGAAATGACGTTAAGTCGACAACCAGAAAAGCGTTTATTGGAAAGTGAGCTTTATACTGCGTTAATGTTTGACTATAAGCGCCACAGAAAGTGATCGAGACATCGTCGAGTTTAAAAGTTTGTCGACGAAAGTTGTTGAGTTTTTTAGGCGCTTGGTTTTCTCAGGAATGTTACATGCGTCGCATATCCCCAAACCACCGACCTCTTCGTCCTCCCTCTCTCTCATTGCAGCCTGCTCACCAATTCCACACTTTTTACTGCTCTTGGTGCAAAGTTCGCAAACTCTTGCGAGGAAAAAGTTTTATTTACCCTAGGATGCCAAATTAATTGCAACCGCGCACAATTTCACGGCTAAAGAAACCGTTTAATAGCTGTTCCTTCATTCTAATGTTCCTGTTACTTTAAATTGCATCTAGAATCACTGTTAATTCCGCAGACTGTCAAGTACACGATGCGAAAGATAGCTGGATAGAATAAATTTGATATCAAGTTCTCTGTCGAATTATCTTAATTATTTAATCCTCCACGAGTAATATTTAATGTTAAAAAATACAGAATTGATCAAATGACTGACTTAAGACACATGTCTTAATTTTCGTTGCGTTTCAGAAACAAGATGACTTACGAGGAACAACCAACTTTATTAAAATGCTACGTTTTATTTGGAGGTGGCGGGGGGGGGGGGAGATAAATATAATTTCTAGGCATGAATATATTATCTGATCGTAGAATTAACAGTTGAAAATTATTTCCTGATTTTATCAATAGAAACAAGTCTGAGGTTTAACTATATCGTAAGTATCTTATGTAAATGTAATTTCTGGGTTCATTAATTGAAGACTCAATCAAAATTTTAGTCATTTTTAATGCAACGTTGTCTACAAACTAGTATATCAATGAGCATAAAAACAATTAGATTTTAAATGTACAAAATTATTCAGTTCCATATATAATGTTCATTTAAAAAACAAAATTTCGATTTGAACATTATAAAGATTTTAGATGAAGAATGTAAATTTTATTCCAGACTATTTAGGTGCCCGGCGTTGCTCGTATACTTATTTAAATAAACTCGAAAAAGTATTTAATTGAATACTTAAATAGATTCCTTGAGTATTTCAGGATATAATCGTCACTCAGTCTTCAAACATTACGAAATATTACATTGATGAAATTGTTAGCTAGACTCACAACTAATACAGCGCGAAAATTAGCTTACATTTTCCCCAAGGATGGTAAAGTAATTCGTATTCTTTATTATCATCATTCGATGGAATATTGCTGTATAAAATTATACTTTTTATTTAAAGAAAATATTTCTGCTTTATTTCATTCCTAATAAAGGAGAACTTTCCTTTGTTAGTTGCGTAGTAACGTCTCTCTCTCGCGTGACGTCATTGTCTCTTGGCGCGCAGTAATTTAATATTTAATGATCACGGTTTTTAATTATAATTCTTTCCACATGTATGCTAGGCGTTTCTCACCCTCACAGTACCGTTTCTCGTGTTTTGAAGAATTTGTGTACCAATGTTTGTTGCATTCTGTCCACGCGATAAAATTTGTATAAAGAACAACGTAAATACATACATACATACATACAAATATACATCCTTTTTTATTATATAGATTTATGAGCGACATGTTGCATATTAGATTTAATGTTTCGGTCATAGATATAGAGAACGACTCCAATAATTTAAATAAAATCTATTTTTGTAATATATTCGCCGGATTTAAGAAATTATTTAGTTTCATTGTTATATTAAAACACAATAATAATATTAACAGCTGTGTCAATAACAGTCATTTCGGCCGCAACGTGTAGGAAATTTAGAAAATCATGTTAATCAAAATTTTCATTTAGTAAATGGTACGTAATATTCTATAAATTTTATTTATTTATTAAAATTAATCGTGTGAGAAAGATTTAGATTTCTTTAAAAAATAATAACTGTATTGTACTCCTGAAGAGGTACAATTAAGGATGAAACGTTGGGTTTGTTAAATATTAAAAATTTCATAATAATTTTTATGGTGTCTTTCACATTTTCTTAAAGAAATAATCAATAAAATAAAAATTTCTAAATACTCATCCCTGAATTGCGTAAATCCAAATGAAAATTTTACAAGCTAAAATACGTCTCTGAAGCTTTCATATTTTAAAATGTAAAGACTTTTAAGAGGCACGGTGAAATGTTGCATAAAAATAGCTGAAATTTCTGGCAAAACGTTGTTAGTGAACCATCATAATTTCTGGCGACGTCTACAGATGTCTTATAAACTCGAGGCGTAATAAATAATTTTATCTTAAATTATGAGCCTTCGTTTTATATCATAGCTAATAAATTAGATGAAGTGGAAACAGCTTTCTTCGTGGCACAGTAGGCGAAGACGTAATAGATTTAGAGGCGGGTAAAATTGTCACAGACAAGATAACACTAAATAGTAAATGGGAATGGAACCAACTTAGTTTAATGTACTGCAGGAGAAAGCCAACAAAACTTCATAAGCAAACATCAATAATGTTTGACGGTTACAAAAATATTTTTATTGCACTATAAGTTGCACCGTTGACCCTCGTCAGGACTGTATTGTTATTTGATTAAACGTTTGTTACTCTACAGTTGCTGGGTTGTTATGTTTTTGTTTCGTCAATTAGTAAAATATTTGCACATTTTAATATATTTTTAACGATTTCATATTACATTATTTTGAACAGAAATATTAATGTTGCCAAATATTTTCATAATTCATAACGGGATTTTATTGTAGTTGGAAAAAATTACTACTCTATCAAAACTGTGGTTTCTGAATAGTATTCGCTGTTATAAATGTTCTTTTTATATTTTCAGTTGAATGTTATCAACATTTAGTGGTACGCTTCTGATTCTGTTTTCTAGATTTATTTATAGTAAAACATTTATTCAATACAAACGCAATGATTAAATCTATGGAACTTTTTAAGTGAAGTTTGCAGTCAACAGTTGATACCGTTTATGGATAATCGAAAATACTGTTTGTCTTTGCTGCGGTATATGTATTCACTCGTATATTACTTTAAATATTTTAAACTAATTGTCATTATGACTTGGTAGTAACAAAATTTTATAATTATACATGAGTTACTAAGATTGTTTATTACTATTCTAGAGGAGTGGAAATTCAATACTTTTATGTTATGACTCTGATAAAAAATTATCTCACTTTGCCATTATCGCATTATATTATCAATATAGAATTTCTCTTATGTGGATCATTCAATAATTACGCTGTGTCAGCTAAGTTGTATATAGAGTGAATGCTTAGAATTAAATCAGGGAACTGTATCATAATTTTAAATTTCAATATGAGAATTTTGTAAATTTTTAAAATTTTTATTTTATACTAGCTGGGTGACCGGCGTTGCCCGAGATGTCATTTATCTATAACCCCCGATATGACTCCAATTTCGACAGCTTTTGCGCAATTTTTATGTAACGCTACTCGAACCTTAATCATTATAATTAACTCTGAAAAATATTTCTTCAAAGCAAATATCTGCCGTGTTTGCATGTTCCAAAATTTGCACCCCGCTACCCCTGCATCAGAGGGGTAAATGCCAATTTGAATGTCGTAACTAAACACAGTGACTTCCATAACCTTTGATTTGACTCCAATCTCGGATGTATTCGCGTTATTTTACTGTAAAGCGTCTCCACCCCAAACCCAAAGGGTGTCCTTTTCACAGGGCGTAGGGGATGAAAATTTTATTCAGATAACATTGGTAGAAACACTATCAATATCTTTAACCCCTAAAAATATTTATCTGACTCAAATATCGGCTGTTTTAGTATGTTTAAATATTTTCACCCCCGCTTCTGGGGGTGGAAGACGCGTCTCACCCCGACAGTGTTTGTTTCCTGGTCGCAAAGAACACGTGTACGAAATTTGGTGAAAATTGCTCGACTGGTGTAGATTTGTATTTTATTTAGAAAACGTTTGCTTGGTAAATAGAAAAGGGCTGTTTTTAGGGTTTTCCCGGAAATTATTCGATTTTTTCTCGCCTTTTAAACCTTCCCTAGACCTCCACGAACATTTCAAGACTAAGATAAGATAAATCCGTTCAGCTGTTCTCGAGTTTTAGTGAGACTAACGAACATCAATTCATTTATATATATATATATATATATATATATATATATATATATATATAGATAGATACAAATTACGTTGATCATAAACTGCACACAAATTATTTATTTTTATACATCAGGTGGTGTGTGAATGACAAACCAAAGTTACATTCTCATATTCAAGGAAATTATGAACAATGCCGTGTAACTCGAATTACCTTAAATATGTTTTGCACTGCATTCTTTTTTGACCACTTTTTTCTTTGCACACTGGACAGTTAGTTTTCAATAAATTCCACTCCTGTTAAATAATGGTGTTGAGTTCATAACATTATGTTCTAGTTTCCGTTAATGCATTTCACGTAAATAATTTAATTTTGCAAAATAGCGTTAAGTATATTAGGATATATTCACAAATAACATGTTTGATAACTTGTACGGTATTACTTGATATATGTGAAAATTATTTAAAATGAATTATTTAATTATTATTACTTATACGTACAGATTAATATCAATTTTATATTTCTACTCTCTTAAAATACGTTAGAATAACAATACTCCTCCAATTTCTTTATTGACTTTGCCGATGTTGAATTTTAGATTCGTTTAGTGGACACTCAGAGCCATTACGCACTCAGTGCGATGGAGAATCAATAATGCCAACCTCGTGTGTTTGATAATTTTACGTTTGAAATGGTACAAAAATATTTAAAATCCTCCATCGTTTTCATACACTAAATGAACAGATTGAAATTTAATATAGTATAGTTAGAAATTTTTTAAAGAACTACTGATTAGGCGGGATAACAAATTTAATATGAATAAAAATATAATATAGGACAATACCTATAATCAAAATAGTAGACGGTATATTGGTGAAGATTTGGCAACAATGAATCAATTTATTTAAACACTGTGCGACATAGTTCGAATAAACAAAAGCAAAGCGAAAAATAAAGTTTTAACCGAATTCTCATTTAGATATGTTACATGAAATGAAACAACGTTTACATTTAGGAAGTCGTATTACCAAGGATAGATGCAACAAAAAAACATCAAAAGATGTTAGTTTCCAGCATGTAAATAAGAATTACAAAAGGTTTGAAAGGCTTCTTGGCAGACGACAAGCAAGAAAAAATAATTAAAGGTCTTAAAAAGTACCGATGAAGCCAAATAACAAATGAGGTAATAATTATTTAAAAATAAAGGAATATATTAAGCGCAGTGCCACAGAACAAAGCGGCATCGAACCAAACAGCGATGTTTTATTGTCTTTGTAGTTAACACCAAGTGCGATTTCAATCTGATTTTCTTTAAGTTTGTCTGCTTAACGATTCAAACAGTCCACTTTACTTAACTGCACAGATTGACAAGATACGTCAAATACCAAGTAGACACACCTATTGAAGTTACTCCTCTACGGTTCGTGTGCCTGATTGATGGTCACATGATCAACTCCAAAAGGAAAAGGAAAGTTTACCTCCTAAAATATGTCTTATTACAGGAGAAATCGCTGAAGTCTAAGATCGGACAAGCGTCGTAATAAAAAAAAGCAACAGTAATATCCACAACACTTTTGTGAATCAGTGTAATAATATTTTATATGAAATTTGATATTATTTTTCCTGCAATTGTTTCAATTTCAATTTGTAAAATATTCTAATTAATAACTTTTATTCTGTCATTTTTTGTGTTGATATCATGTGCATCTTGGAATTTCCTCGAAATGTAAAATTTCTCGTTGTTTAACTGCAGGAAATGACTTTCCTGCCGTTTGTGTGTGTGTTTCGTAGTGTCTTGTTTTTAATTACTCTATACTTTCTTTTCTATTGTGTATTTCCACATTTTTCCCCAGTGATCCTTCTACATTTGGTTTCAAGGTATTATTTATTAACACGAATGATTATCGTACTTTAAATATGATTTTAGTAATGTTAAGTCAATTGTTCTGCGTTCCACCGTAGTAATTTACTTAAATGAATTATTGACCATATACAGTCACTTTAGTTTTTTTTATAGTGATACGGTCAATAATTGATTTATTAATTCAAAAACATACTTAAAATAAAAACTTTTTACTTACATGTATTGTTACTAATACTATTAATTAATTGTAAGTATTAATTCGTATTCCTTGTTGTTCACACTATAACGTGAGATTTTGTTTGACTAGCCCCCACCAGGTGATTACTGGTCGTGGACTGTTACGAACAGGTGTGTTTATTGTGTGTTGAGCTTCCGAGCAGTTCACTTGCGCCCTCGGTGTTTGTGTGTCCAGCTTCCCAGGAGTTCGCTTGCGTCCTCTAGTTGACCGGATACGCACCTTCGGCCTCGTCAGTGCCAATACTTTCGAGAACCTGTTGTCCGCCTTTCCTTGAGCTTCAGATCATGTGAAGCCATCGTTTATTGAGCATTCGTCGTTGGAATGAGGTGATTCCGTTACCGGCAGCCGTTCACTCTGAAGCGGCTGAACTGAGTAAGCTGTCTTCACTAAGGGGTGAACGGACCCGGTGTTTTCATAGCTTCTTGCAATCCTTATTTGCGCCACCTTCAGGGCCACGTGAGTGTAGAATTTGAGGGTCGAAAGTCCATTACTAAAGCTTCCTTTCTGATCTAACACTCGTTAACTTTTAAAGAGAATATTTTGAGATCTAGTTTAACGTAACACAGTCCATAGTAACCACTTTTAGTTTCAACTGAGTATTAATGGAATTAATAAAAATTTAAATGTTGTTAGTTCACCTGTGAATTATTTTAATTGATTGATATTTCAAATAAATTAAAATTTAGAATTTTGTGAAACGTTTCAAGAATATTTTCATGAATAGAGAACAGTTTTAAGGATTTTTTGAGAAGGTCTAAGTGAAGATTGTGGTAAATTCTGGGCTATTTTGAAGAACTTTATGAATGAAGTTTATATTTATTTACAATTCCTTTTATTTATTATTCTTAAAAACTTTTGTCTTTCGATTATACGGTTAAGTTAATATATTTACAAGTATTTACAACAATTATTGTAAATAATTTACTTGTTAAATTGTGTAGGTGGAGAGTCCACTGACTTTCCAGCCCTTGAGTTCATCATCGTTTGTAGTTCTGAGTGGTTTGAGGTGGAGGATGAGATGGGTGTTTTGTTATTACTGCAAAAGTTTGAAGTGTTGAGTAGACAGTTGAATAGGTGGGTTATCGGTCAGGGAGGTTTTATTGGGGTTGATGGGAAGACTATTTGTCAGGATGTGCTTGAGGGTATGAGGTCTATTGGGAGTTTGCGTTTCAGAGATTCAGAGATTTGAGGGCGACGGGGGTCGATGGCTTTGTATGTATTCTATGGTCGGATTTGGGTGATTTCTGGTACTTTTGATTAGGGAGGATATGGATTTGTTGATTATTGTGTTGATGGTTGGGATTTGGATGTCTTTGTGGATTGTGGAGTTTCTCAGAAACCAACGAGCATTGGTAATGGAGCGAAGGATTTTGCTTTGGGTAATTTGGAGCTTTTGTGTGTGGGTTTTGGCGGTGGAGCCCCAGATAGGGCAGGTGTACGACCAGATGAGTTGGATGAGGGAGAGATATATTAGTCGTTTAGTACTGATTGAGACTGGGGAGTTTTTGGTATAGGGTTTTGAATTTATTGTTAATTTTTGGGATGAGGTTATTACTATGAGCTTGTTTTGGGGCTAGGGTGAGTCCTAGGCATGTTACTTTTCTTTTATTGGAATAAGGGTACCCTTGAGGATGAGAGGGATTTAAGTGGGTGGGTTTCTTTTTAGGGTGAAGGGTAGAGTAGAGGATTTGGAGGGGGTTAATGTTGACTCTCCATTGTTTGGACCATACGTCTAGGGAATTGAGTGCGCTTTGGAGGGGTTGGACTCCTATGGTGATGTCGTCAGCAAATAACACAGTTTTGGCTGAGGGATGCTGAGATAAGTTTAGGATATATACGTTGAACAGGAGGGGAGAGATGATGCTTCCTTGAAGGTCGCCCGCGGTGATAGGGTGCGGCTTGGAGTGGTTGGAGTTAACTTTGATTGTGAACTTGCGGTTTTTGAGGTAAATTTTGCAGTAGGTATCATTTAGTAGATTTTTTATTTTTGATGGGAGAAAGACAATTTCTTTAGGGTCGGGGAATCTGGATTGTTTACACGGAACTTTATGAATGGGTGGGTAATGTTATCTGATGAAAGACGTAGTTTGAGTAATGGAGGGTACGTCAGCACGGACGTGATTCCACTTCAGTGGGCGGAGCTATAAATGTATTTTCGACGCGGTCGAATAATTTGAAATATAATTTTGGTTTCTTAAGCCAGGTTATCGGCTATCAGTTCCTTTGACAGTTGGCAAAGAGCGGCACAGCTGCTCGCTCGTTTGTAAGCGATGCCTGAGGAAAACATGGCTTGTTCTACATGCGTCCGTTACACGTCCACTTAGCGGCACTTCCCTCCCCTTCAGCACGTCGCCGTGGAACGATGCCGCTGTTCTATAATAAGAAGCAATATTTTTGAAGCGGACACTAATATTAGTGCCACCTCAGGGACGCGCGCTGCTATTTCTAAACACTCGATGCGGAGGTATTTTACTTGGCCGGCCGATTTGCATAGTTACGCCGCGCCGTTGCGGCTTAAGGAGGAATATCTCCCCTCTGGCTGGGTAAATTCTTCAGCATGTGTCGGCCCCGTCGAGTGCGGAGTAAATTTGAACAGTCTCGCCGCCGAGCATGAATTAATGAAATTCAATCCAGTTAGGACTGTGCGGCTGCATTCACACCCTTCATTTGCGTGCTGCAGATTAGCGCCAAACTCACAGACACGCCGGCTAATTCCGACGGGGAATTGTTCCAACCTAGCACTAAGGGTTTTAAACACACCCTCCACTAAAACGCGCAGATAAAATTCCCGCCAAATAGTGCTGCTCTCGATGGAAAAGTATTACGTTAAAAGCCTCCTGCGATAAAACCAGTTAAATATAAAATCTGCTACAAACGCGAAGTAGGCGGCATATTTTTTGATTGATGTTACTCTACTCGACTGTTCATGAGCCAAATACACTACCTGGGTTTCATGTGGACGTGGGACAGAAACTGAATGCAATGGTTATACAAGTTTAACGATCTATTAACATAATCAATCAGGAGTAACAGAAAAACTTCTCATTTGCGACTCTTGCAAAAATTTCTGTCATTATTCAAAATAACCCCTGCAGATGACCGATTTGTTCAATGGACTCGCAGAAAAATTTACTGAATGCTGTAAACATTTTCGGTTAACTAATTCTTCGGTCTAAAAATATTAAAAGAAGACCGATTTGACATATCCATAAAAAAATAAATTAAACTCAATGAATGATAATTGCTGTAGTCTTTATATATATATATATATATATATATATATATATATATTTAATCGAATAACCACATATAAGAGAGAGCCAAAGCCATACAAAAGAAGCGATTATATAAATACCATACATAGAATGGTATTTATATCTTCACTTCCATTATCTGTATTTGGCTATCTTTCTTCTGATTAAGTTTTGACAAAGTTGTAAAGATTTATTTGACATTTATACAAATTTTGCACACGACGTATTAACAGTACTTAAATAATAAAAGGTATATAAATAATTATATTAATCGAAGATCAAATTTTAAAAGAGACATATAAATATAAAAACAGTATTATGGAATTGTACTCGAATATTCAGCTTAAGTATTAGACAAAGCCATAATAGCGTAATAGATTTTGAATTGTGAATATCACTTCAGAACTATTGATAGAGTACAGATTTCTCTGAATTCCTTACGAACCCCCCCCCCCCGTTTTCAAATTACCCTCATGTAATCTGTTACTCTAAGAAAACAACTGACCATTATGAATGTTTGTCTTCAATCATTTTTAGGCGAATGCAGAGTAGAATCCTTAAACCACAGCCCGGGGGCCATTGTTAACTCTTGACTACTTGCTCTACCCTTCCACATCCCTTCTTTTGCTATAAAAGGGGAATTGCCAGCATGTGGATTGCCCTCATGGAGTCGGTTACAAAAGCAAAAAAAGTCGGCTACTCCTTTTGTGAATGGGAAAAATTCCGGTTCGGAAATTTCCTCATATCGGCTTTAAGCCAGGAATTTCAAAAACATGGTTCCCATAAGCCGTGACACCTTGGCCGGTTTTCAGAGGTGGCTGTTCAGACATTGGGCATACGGTAAGAGTTGTTCGAAGATCCTATTGGACCAGTCGACCAGTCAAATTCAACCGAGGCATGGAGTTTGGAATGCTGCGTCCCAACAGCAGATCCAGCTCTCGTTATCGTAATGGCGTGGGACAAGTACCAAATGCCCCACCTACCTGATGCAGTGTTCTCTAGGGGTTGTCCCTTCATCACTTTTTGACGAATGACTGGTAGGATCCTTGAACTACATCCCAATGGCCCCAGTCACCCTTTGGCTACCTTGATCTACCTTCCGCTTCACCACTTTTCTATAAATTCTAGGGTAGAGCCATCAAAGCGGTTAACCCCCGCGTAGCCTGTCTCTCTAAAGAAAACATAAATGGGGTGCATATTGATGCACAATTTTTCTTTGTTATTGATCGGATAACTCTTCTCTTAATTACCTAGGATTAACAATCAGAAAGTGTCATACTGCAGAATTTAGTTCACCTTCGGAAAACTCAAGTAGTCTGAGAGCACGCGTCGTATATTCTGCGCAAATAATATAATAAATTAAATTAAAAATAAATTACTTCTGTCAGAACACATTGAAACTGACTTTCTGAGAATCCAACTTGACGTGGCCGTGACTGCAGCATTGCGACATACTTTTTCACGCATTTGGTTCAATCCCGAACGCCGTTTCTTAACCCCTGAGCATAGTCACTATAAAGAAAGTCCCTACTTCTAATATTCTGTATTGAGAATATTAATAATGTTCACTTATTCTGTCAATTCGTTAAGATAATTTTTATAATACAACTGTAATGAACATTCTTAGCTTTTTTCAATATATTTTCTATTTAATATTCATGATAGAAAAAATAAAAATTAAATATGTGATACTGTTTTCCACAAAAAAATTTAAGAGACCTCACAAACACATACATATAGTGATATTTTGGGAGTATTGCGTTGCCATCCTTAGTCGCTCGTGCATTCTTTTAGAAGTAAGCCTCACTGAAGTACACAGTGATTACAGCTGGGACTGAAATTTTAATGGCGGTGTTGCTGTAGACGAGAACCAAAGTAACGTCTCTTCCGAGTGGGATTCATACTTTAAAGACAAGAGAAAAGAGGCTTATGTCAAAGGCTCTAATATGCCACGAGCAAGAACTTCGAAGAACTCAGATTGTCGTGAACGAAGGGCGAATGCCATTGTATTTTCACGTGCCTTTTCTGAAGTGGAAAATATTCAAGCTTGCATTTTTCTCGTTTCTAATAAAAGCTTCCATCCGCAGTGAAATTTTAGTCGTCGAATTAAATCGGCAAACGACGCGTCGATTGGGATTTTACTCATTAAGTACTTTTTTACGTTTAGATTCTCAGTCTTTTTACTACTGGGTTCTCAAAAGAGATTTAACATATATCCTTCCATCATTAAATTTACTAATATGTTAATAACAGTACTGGGTCGTCAAAATTAAATTATGATTTTTTTAAACTTCATTTTTTATACAAAAAACCTCTGAGGCTACTGTTTAAACATTTACGCGTTTGATCCCAATATTGTACAAGATAATACCCTATATATTACTATATCTACATTCATTATTTCCACTTCAGGATTATTAATTCATTTTTAATTAATTAAGAATATACTCCAGTTTAAACTAAACAATTTTAACCGATTTTCACAAACATGAAATAATTTCTCAATTGTCTCATTCAGATATAATTTCCTGTACATATCTTCCAAGCACGTATGATAATTGTTCTGAGGTGAGAGAAATTGTGTTTTTCTTGTGTACATTTGTGAACGGCAAAATTAGTATTATTGCTCAATTATATTAATTATTCCTATTATTAATATTTCGTTATACTGTCGCCTTATACATAACGTAAATTATTAATTTACTCGTTTCACTGTAATGATAGTATAAGATAACGATTTTTTTAACTTTCACCTACATAATATACATTCTATATACATACGAGTGTAAAACACTTCTTTCAAACAGGAATGAATCCTTCTGCGCGGTTCTTAATGTTAGGGCTAGCTTTTGGCACTCATATTTGTCTATTATGTGTGCCAAAACTCGAACCCTAACATTAAGAACCGTGCAGAAGGATTCATTTCGGTATGAAAGAAGTGTTTCGGTAATATAGGCTTGGGTCTTTTTCTTATATTTAACGCGAAACTTATGACAGTTACAGAACAGAATTTTTTCGAATTTAATATTTTTTGTTTCTTCACGCTCTATCCAATATTATCTTCTCGCAGATTCTTGATAAATAACATATTGTTTCCCTACAGTAACATTCGTAGTAAGAAGTAAATAAAATTAGCCAGACTTAGTATACCTTTCTAAAATATTTATTACAAGTCAAGGTAGCCTGAGAGCTATGTACCATTTCAGAAGTTACCCGTTCCGCCAGTTTTGAAAAAAAAGAAAAAATTCTTATACAGGCTGTTAAAGTAAGGATCGAAAACGATTACTATTTTGTCGTAAGGTGGTTAATGGAAGACGAAAGTCCCTCTAAACCTCTCACCGCTCTATGTAAAAACAGAAAAATCTTTCGTCGTAATCGTTCCGACCAGTTTTCTTACGAAAACGTGACAGACAGACTGTACTCAAGATGACTACGGTTTCAGATACCAGACCGCATAAACCTTAAATGCAAACTATAAATTCAGGATCCGAAGCCACGTACAGATGAGACTTATCGTATTATTATAGATTTTATGTCATCAATAAATACGTAAAAATGAAATGAAATTATATAGGATCCGGCCGTTTGCCCGACCAACACTTGCCCGATGCACGTTTTCCCGACAGGACAAAATCCCGATTGTCCTTTGCCCTGTAGTAAATTATCCCGATTCGTGTTTTCCCGACAGGTCATTTTCCCCAAAGGTGCGTTTATACGAAGTAAAGCATAACATTAATATTGTAAAAGGTTTAATATATATATATATATATATATATATATATATATTATACATTATTATTATTGTAAATTAAGTTATTAATTGATTCGTGGAACAATTTCAATCAAACTTCCAATATAAGGTAATACTGAAGTATTATAATCACTCCCTTCCACCCCCACCCTTAAGGGTGAAACTTTATCTCAACCCTGCCGAAATGCCATAACTAAACTAAACGATTTCCACAACACTAGATTCGCCACCAATCTTGGTAGCTGTCGCAATTTTTTGTCACCCACTTTCACCTCTCCACATACCTGTACTTCTGCCGTTATGGGACGTAATTCTGTATCAAATACATCGAGAGCGGCATTATGAAACTGAGACCCCGTAAACTATTTATTCGGCGACAATATACGCTATCGCATATTTTGTATTTTGAAAATGCCACCCCTTTCCACCACCAAATACGGGTTCTAGAGTTTTTTTTAAATCCACGGGGTTGGTTCCTCAATAAATTGTACCACGCATTACTAAATAACTTAATTTACAACAATAATTATGTATAAAAAGATAAGTAACATATTAATAGCTCTGCAATATTAATGTTATGCTTTATTTCGTAAAAACACAGATTTCGGGAAAATGACGTGTCGGGAAAACTTCAATCGTGATATTGTTGTCGGGATATCGTACATCGGGCAAGTGTGTGTCGGTCTTTTGTACTACACCCAAATAATATAAATGCGATATATTATTGAATCTAGTACTATTACATATTTCATCTACTTACTTTCGTTTCACTCGTCACGTTTCTGTATATTGTTCTAAAGTTAGGGAAATCCAGTTGACGTTGCTCAGGGCACTGATAAAATTAGCGAAGCCAAACGAAAACCAAACGAAATGTTTGTTTTAAGTCATCCAGAAATTCCCAGTGCATTTTTCCACAGTACTATAACGAAGTAATATGAACTCGGAATAGGACATGTGTGTGACACATTGTATTTTGTTCAATTGTCGGGTCATTTGCAAACAAAAAGTCAGAAGAAGGTTAATAGCATTATTTAACAGACATTTTGAAAATGTAAAGATCATCAAAAATTATAACGCATTTGTCACTCTGTGTAAATATTTACTTCTACCGTACGCGAATGTTGACATGTTTTTTTTTGGGCAACAGGCTACATGAGGGTGATCCACATTGGGCAACTCCCCTTTAATAGCATACGAAGGGATTTGTAAGGGGGGATGCGGAAGGGTAGATAGAGGAAGGTAGCCAAGGGTTACTAGGGCCCCCGGGCTATGGTTTAAGGATCCTACCCGACATTCGCCTAAAGAAATGCAGGGAAAACCCTAGAAAAACCTGCATCGGGTAGGTCGGGCATTGGGTACTTGTCCCACGCCCTTCCGATAGCGGGAGAGGAGTGTTTCGTGCCCCTATTTTTCTGTTTTATCAAAAATCCGTGACAACAGCCCCTCGTAGCTGTAGACAGGAAATTAATCCAGGAAACGATTTATTGTGGTGTACGTCGGCTTAGAGTAGCTGGCGTCGCCTTTCCTATTCTTAGTCAATATTCTCTGGCTCTATTACTGCACCACGCTTCTATTATTGTCCACCATGAAGCATTTCTCTTTCTTTCTTTGTTTCATATTTTCCATATATTTTATTTTAATTTACTGTGTTCATATTTTTATAGTGGCTAATAGAAATATCATTATTAACATTAAAATTTCACCTAATGAGATTTAATAACAATGAATAAAAATTTACTAAAAATATAATTTGAAAATCATTATTTGAAAATTACTTCAATTTTATTAACTCCCCGTTACGTATAATGAACGAAATTTTAATTGAGAATCAAAGTAACCAAATGGAAGTCGTTGGTACCGAAATTATACAAAATAACTAAATAATAATCACAATTGTATTTATTTACAAGATATTAATGAAAATATGACAAGTATGAAACCTAAATTTAGTTTAAAAGTGTGCATGACCAACATAAGGGCTTTAAGCTGTTTGGAATTCCTCGCAACGCAAACAGTCAAAAGCGGATTCGAATTCTGGCTTTATTCTAATGAATGCTGACAGTCAACTATTAAAATAATGTGATAAAACAAAGGCACGCTTGGGCTAAGAGGAGAAGGACTAGAAAGGACTGTCAGATAGAAGCAGTGCGTAATTAAAGCGGACGTCTTACGCTGCCACTGTCACACGCACAATGGCCGTGTTTAATTAACATTCAAAGGCACGCCACAAAGAATACAGAATTTTAAAAAAAGTCTTGTTACTTGTCGAATGTGTGCAAAGCCTCCTCGTCTATCCTTATCCAGTCACTTTTACGAACGGATTGCTCACTTTCATGTTATGTGAGTTTCTTGCCTTTCACGCTTTACTTAAATGGAGGCATCCATTGAAAGCTACTGGAAACAGTCCTATCTCTTAAGAGATAGATTTATTAACCTGAATATTATGAATAGATTGTTTGAAGATTTTGTTAGAATAGAAATTTAATCTTCGTCTACTTTTAGAAGGGAGAGTCTACTTTCACCTTCATAAATATTCTTCTTAAAATTAGTGAATATTTCATTCTAGTTTACAACGTTAACAGCATTTTTATATCCGCAATTTTAAATGCGTATGTGAATTTATCAAATTATGTTTAATGTATAAATGAGATTATATTCGTAGGCCAGGAGGACTATATGCACTATTGTAACAATGTCAAACTGTTAATGAAAAACGAAACGAAATATAGTGATATAAAATAGACAACCTTGAAATCTTCAGCAAATTAATTTTTATTAACAGGTAAAATGGAAATTTTCAGAAATAATAGGAAACACATATACATACAATAAGAGGGAGAGAGGGGTAGAGAAAGAGGAGATTTACGTTATTAAATTGGTTTCAGTCGTTGTTGTGTATTTACAACTTTCAACAAGTCTTGAATTACATAAATTACAATAAATATTTAAATTTTTTAATAATATACCGTGAGTTTATTTACAACTAATCTGCATTCATGAAACATTTATATATATATATATATATATATATAGAGTGTAATACCCAGTAAAGAAGGACATGAATTTTGTTCTGATTTCATCAGATTTGTTTAACAACTCAGACTTGGGATCCTTGAGTGGTTTGTACATATAAAAGATAATGATAAAATGATGAATAAGCGGCACTTAGAGAAAGGGAGGACTATAATTGGGCATTTTGCGGCTCTTTGGGCTAATGGTTGTGACCGACATTTTGACGACGGAACCCTGAAAGGCATAATAAGTTTAGTGGACGATGCAGTTATATTAAAAGGAGATGTTTATTTTAATTGATTGAGTGGCTCTCGGAGCGGGAGAAAGGCAACAGCTGGTGTTTATTTGGCGAACTTGGAAATTCAAAACAACTGTGAAAACAAGGGAATATTTTGGAGCCGGGATATAAATAAGAGAGCAGATAAAAGAGGAGTTAGTCAGGGATGATTATAGAGAGCAGACAGTCAGGAGCAGGAGACCGCTGGGGGAGAGCGTTGGTGCAGGTCCGCAGGGCGGTCACAGGGCCAAGTTAAAGTGGCCGAAACAATGTTATGAACAGTTGGAAGTTTGCATTCAGGAGAGATCATCAGATGGTAGGCCAAGCCAGGTGGCCGAGAGAAATCAGTTGAACATCAGTCAACAGTCGATAGGAGTTTCGTCGTGGAAATCTGTCTGCCAGCAGAGTTGGTTGAATTCGTCGTGAAGGTCACGTCATCAAGAAGAGGTGGCTATGAAAGCAGAGTGTGAGCGCAACCTGGTGCCTTTTAAGCCTGTATGAAGTGTGCTGGTATGCGAGAGATCCAAATTGCATGGACCAGAGAGATTTAAGTTTATTTTTTCTGTATTCATAATTGTAAATATGGGTAAACATTCAGATTTCGTTTCAATCATTTCATTTCGTTTTTCATTAATTTGAACTATTTTGTTTAATTGTAATATTTGTCTTCCGTTTCCTTAACAATCCAGTAAAGACCCTGGGGTACTGAGTCTAATTTATCAAATGTATTCAAGATTAATAAAATTGTTTTGTTTATAAAATTTAATAACGTGTTTAATATAATTATACCTTTAATCATAATTATCCAGAGTGGGTATTACAATATATATATATATATATATATATATAGTAATGAATACATTAGCGACTTAATAATTAATTAAACAAAAATGAATGATTTATTAAAACAATTAATTTGCATTTTTAATAAATCGATAGTTCGTTTATAAAACAATTTATTTAATTCTAAAGTGAAGATCGAGAAATAATGGAAAAATTCTTTAAACTTTACAATACAATTCACTTTTATGCAATAAAAATTTATAACATTTTATATGAGTTTAATTACACTTATCGTTTCACTGTTTAGAGATTTTATTACTCTTTTCTCAGGGTCATTTATCTGGGCCTGCTAAGTAAATAAACATTTATATTTATAGAATTTATGTCACACAATCATAGAATTAACAAACTAAAAGTTAAACAATCAAAACAAAACGAGAAAGCGAAATCTGACGAATACCTTTAATTATCGTTTACAAAAACTTAATTTAAATTCGTTTCTACTTACAAATTATTTGGCTGGTACCAGACTAAGAACTCCAGGGCTCAGACACAATATTTACACTAAAAAGGACATGAATCACTGACTATACACTTGATTGTACAAAACACGGTCATAGTTTTGGAATTTCTCCTCTGGAAACTGGAACCACTTCTTCCTCCGGATTCTTAGCTAGACAGATTTTTGAAAAAAAAATTTATGTTGAAACTGATGATGGTCTCTAGAAAATTTTTAATTTGCCGCGGATTATTAGGTTACTCTTTGCGGTATTACCAAGTATCTCGCTGTCCATATTTTATACTCGAATTCTAAAACTGGTAAACTTCTCACAACTCTCTGGTTTTTTGAACTAAGGTTCCCACATGCCGAGGCACCTCGGTCTCTTTCGAGAGGTGTATGTTTCCGGAGTCGCAGACTTTGGGCATACGGTAAGAATTGCCCGCTTGGAATAGTCGGCCAGCTGTGTCCTAAACTGGCCAAGGCATGGCGAGGGGAAAGCTGCGACCCCACAGAAAACCCCTCTACCGCCATCGGAAGGGCGTGGTACAAGTACCAATTGCCCTACCTACCTGATGCAGTATTTCTAGGGTTTGCCCTGCATTACTTTTAGGCTAATGATGGGTAGGATCCTTAAACTATAGCCCGGGGGCCCTAGTTAACCCTTGCCTACCTTCCTCCACCCTTCCGCATCCCCCCTTTCAAATCCCATTCCTATGATATAAGATGGGAGTTGTTAATAAGTGGATTACCCTATACATATCCTGTCTACACACACAAAAAAGTTGGATTTATACGCTGGCCACGCTGTTTGTTGTCTATCAAATTATGACTTCTTCACCCGACTACAACACCAGACCGACTGCTTCAGACAGTGCTCCCAAATCACGACAAAGCTAGCCTACACATTGTTGTCTTTCGAAAATTGGTACCGCTGACAAGCCATCATAATATCTAATTATTAAAATCATTAATGGCCTCTAATTTTTATGAATTTAACTCTACTTTTTCAATTACTTCAAACAAAATAAAAATAATGTATAATGCAACTGTTTATATTCTGACGAAAGAAGATTGATTTCTGTTCCAAACAATCTATGATTTGTAACTGATTCCTGGAGAGATTGAGGAAAGTACTTACGGGGATGCCTTATACTTACTCTGGTGTATGTTCCGTGAAAGTTGATCTTGGGCATACGGTAAGAGTTATTCACTATTCCTATTGGAATAGTCGGCCAGGTGCCTCCTAAACTGGTCGGGGGCGGAGGAGGGTAAGCTGCATCGCCACAGCATACTTCAATCACGCCATCGGAAAGGGTTTACACTGCATCAGTTTTATGTTAATTGCTGGGTAGGATTCTTAAAACTACAGCCCATAGCTACAGGTAACCTTTGGCTGCCTTGCTCTAGCTTTCCGCATCCCCCGTTTCAGTCCATTTCCTATGCTATGAGAGGATAGTTGCCATCAATTATGATATACGTCCAAAAATAAGTCTAATTTATCTCTACAATTCTCAATCTGAGGAATATGTTACATATAATACTCTAAGAATATGTGTCTAGAAATAAACAGAGACTTATTTCACAATATGCATATTTATAAACTTTATTAGAAGGAGAATATACTTACGTCATATTTATATATTCCGGATTTTCTGAAAAATGTCCAAATATCTCCTTTAATTTAATGTCGGCTTGTTTTCTGTTTTTCTTGACGTGGTCTTTCCATATTTATGTACTGTATACAAGGGTGGTTCAATAAAAAATGTCACCTACTTTTTATCCTTAATTAAGTTAGTTATGTGAAAATTTTGATTTGGCCACGATTCCTTAAACATTCTTCTCTTCATTGCAGTAACAACTTCATAAGTAAACAGATGGCAGCACTGCACTCTATTGAAAAATAACTGACATTAGTATACGTATTAGACAGCGTTCTGTGATTGAATTTATAAATGTGGAAGGGGAAACGTCACATTCATGAAATGCTGAAAATGTGTATGGTAATGCAACAGTGGATGTCAGCACTGTTTGGCGATTAATTCGTCGCTGTAACGAAGCTTAAGGGCTGATGAAAAGCGAAGCGTTAGACCGGTTACTGCAGTGACTCCACGCATCATTCAGCGGGTCGATAAGCTGATTCGAGAGGACCGCAGGACAACATCTAATGAATTGTCTTTCTCTTTGTCCATCCGTAAAGGCACTGTGATGGCGAATATTTAACAGCTGGGATACTCAAAGTTTGTGCTCGGTGGGTGTCTAGAATGATAACCGATCAGAATAAAGAGACATGAAAAACAAAAGCATCTGAACGCTTGCTGCGTTTCAATCTGGAAGGAGAGGTGTTTTGGGGAAAAATTGGAAATGAGACTTGGGTTCATTTCTTTGAACGTGAATCAAAGAGGAGTCAATGGAATGACGTCACATAACTTCGCCGAAGAGGAAAAAATCAAAACTTTGACATCGGCAGGGAAAGTTATGGCGACAGTATTCTAGAATGCATAGGGTGTGATTCTGATTGACTTTTTGGAGCATGGATAAATTCTGTGCAATTCTTAAGCACCCTCAAAAAACGTAAAGCATGTCTTCAGAGAGTTCTCACAACAAAAGCAGTGGTGGATGTTAATCTTTTGTATGACAATGTAAGACCACACACCAGACGTCATACAACTGATCTAGCACCACCAGACTTCCATCTGTTCGGGCTACTAAAGGAAGTTCGTCGTGGGATTCACTTTAAATATAGGTGGCCCTGGAAACGTCCGCGCGTCGATGGCTTAGGAAGCAAGACCACGCTTTTTATCGCTGTGGAATACAGCCCTTGTTAAAAAAACGATAAAAATGTGGAAAAGGACGAATACTCTATTGAAAATTAAACATAATGTTGTGGGTTTATGCTGTGTAAATTGCATTTAATTGACTTGACAAATGAAAAACAAAATAGGAGGCGTGTAATATAAATTTCATATGATATATATTTGTATATTTGTATAAGTCAAGAGGCTGTTCCTTGGAGACGAGTAAATGTTTACAAATAACTATGCGCTTCCACGAAAAAGAACTCCAACGTTCCGAGAAGGAGGTTGTCTGATGAAGAGGCTTCTATGAGGGCATAACCTTGCAACATAAATGTCACAAGTTAGTAGATGTGTATTTAAATTAAGCACCGCTGGAAAGAGGAGTAATTTATAAATCAAAATAAATTAATGGTAGAATGTTCCGCATACATATTTACTTCAAAAGACAAAGTACTAATAATATAGAATAAAGGGAACAATTTGATTTCTTACATTTATACATTTTTAAACTAATAAGTTATATTTTATAATGAATATAATTTTAATTTTAAAAGAAACTAACTTTTATGTTTTGATTCTTTGTATACACATTAATGTATTTTTCATCCAACTTTTAAGGAATCGTTATGTTCACACACGCTAGAAAAAAATTAACGTTAACGTTACGAATTAATTTGATTCAATATATTTCACTTGTAAGAATCTTATTTTCGTGGTAAAAATAGATCCTGTGGACATGTATCTTTCTGATACATGCATTAAACGACTCATGTTTCGGCTGGAAGAGAATTAATTCGGTAGAAGTTCACGGATACCTCCATATAGTACCTTAAATTATTTTGTTAGTAAAATTAAACACTTTCCAGTTATTTATAATTAATATTGTAAAATTAAGAACGGTGGCATGATTTTCTCATTTATTTAATTATCAATAAGAATATTATAATTTGTTTTTGCTAATATGATAACTTAGATATTAGTCAGGTAATTCCACCATATGCTGAAATTGAGGACCTCCTGTCTATGAGTTGATCAATGGGAGTGTATCTGCTGAGCTTTCTGTTGTCCTATTGAATCAGGAGTGGCTGCATTTAGTGGTGCGCTATGACTTTCTATTCTTTCGTAGAACTGATGCTGTTTATTATGACATCCTGGGTCCAGGAAACAGTAACTACCCTAAGAACGGTGGCGGCTTTCATGTATATGACTATTTTGGAATGGCATCTTTAATTAATAGTGATGTTTTGTTTTCTGGTGTAACTGAATAACATATCTCCAAACTTGTTTCAATGTAGTTTTCTGAGAAATATTCCAGTAACACTTTTCATATAACGTCAAATTGTTTTCTGTTTTCCTTTATGTGGTTTTTCTTGATGCGGTCTTTCCATATTAGTCTCTCATCTAGGTATATTACAAGAATTAATTCTGTATTAGATTTTGGTATTGGATGAAACTGTTTGAAATTCGATCTTTCTCAAGGTAAACATTTGTGTAGATATCTTTTCGTTATTTTGATTTTACAATTTTCTGACAGTATTATATAAGATTTAAGTGATTTTGTAGATATAATGAAGTAGATTATTTGTTTTCTTGGATAGATAATAATACAATATCATCATAAAATGATGAAATCTGTGTTTGATTGATGCCGGTAAGTCGGAGGTCAAATATTGGGCCTAAGACGCTGCCCTATGGCACACCAAATATACCTTGGAAGGATCTGAAAATTATTAATTTTTTTATCCAGTTTTATTTGACAGAAAAGCTCATCATACAAAACTTTGCCGAAAGCCTGGCTTATACTATGGAATATTGTAGGAGAATATTTACTAATATTATTAAATAAATTGTTTAGGCTAATAGTGTAATATAAGTATGTCATTCAAAATATGTAAGAGAATAATGATTCATTTATTGGTAAATCATTTAAAAAAAATTATATTTTAGAAATACAATCTAAATTCTATGCATATAATATATTATTAACATATTCTAAGAGATAGTTTTTTTGGTTTTTTGGGGGGGCAACAGGCTACATGAGGGTAATCCACGTTGGGCAACTCCCCTTTAATATCATAGGAAGGGATTTAAAAGGGGGGATAAGGAAGGGTAGAGGAAGGTAGCATTTGGAATTGGGGTTATTTTTTTAGGGCAACAGGCTACATGAGGGTAATCCACTTTGGGCAACTCCCCTTTAATAGCATAGGAAGGGATTTGAAAGGGGGGATGCGAAAGGGTATACGAAGGTAGCCAAGGGTTAACTAGGGCCCCCGGGCTATATTTTAAGGATCCTACCCGGAATTCGCCTAAAAGTAATGCAGGGAAAACCCTAGAAAAACCTGCATCGGGTAGGTCGGGCATTGGGTACTTGTCCCACACCCTTACGATAGCGGGAGAGGAGTTTGCTGTAGGGACGCAGCATTCCCTTCTCCGTGCCTCGACCAGTTTAGGAGGCAGCTGGCCGACTGTACCAATGGGAACCGAAACAATTCTTAACGTATGCCCAAGGTCTGCGACGCCGGAACATACACTTCTTAAAACGGGCCGAGTTGCCTCGGCTTGTGGGAACCTTAGTTCAAAAACGGAGAGAGGAAAAGGCATCCCCAAAGGTAGCCCCTTCCTGTCTCCCCTACAAGGTCCTTCCTGCGAGAGAATAGCCCTCGCAGGCAACATGCCCTATGGAATTGTTTTTTTTTAGGGCAACAGGCTACATGAGGGTAATCCACGTTGGGCAACTCCCCTTTAATAGCATAGGAAGGGATTTTATAGGGGGTATTTACACATATCAATTACAGTGTAATAATCTGGGAAGCAGCTGCAGTTCAAAAAAGTGTTTTACGATAAGATAAGTAGTCTTGTAAAGACTCATTCAAAATAATAACATACTTAATAAGTGATTATTATGGTAAGAAACGGGTAAAATACCGCTAAAAATATTAATCCAAGGGATTCTCTAAATGTGATGGATAATAAAACTCCATAATAAAAAAACAGACTGGCGGAGACCCGTCCATTACGTACATTTTATACCGTAACAATATTAGTCAAGATATAAATAAACAAAAAAAGATATAAATAATAAGAATATTATCAAAAGCTTTTGAGGGCTTTTTCAACTGAATTATGCAGTAGTGAATAAACGAATAATGTTTCTAGAAACGTTGGGTTGTATTTATATCATTACTACTTTTTTCAGAATTTGTCCATTTTTCTAATTATTAATTTTCGAAACAGACCTAAATTTTTTATTTTAGGAAAGAAAATCAGTTTGAAAGAGAAGTTAGGGAAAGTATGTGTAAGATAACTCAGAGTGCCAAATAAACAGTTTTCCATAAACCAATGTAAATAATAACTGTAAAATATCAATTAAGTTGTACTATTTTAATTTGCAATTCTAAGTGACATCAAATTTAATTTGTAACGACGCGTTTAAAATTTGAATATAAAAATTTATCTGACTGAAAGGCTGTTATTTTTATTTACATTATATGAAAATTGTCTTTTTGTTAACTACATTGAGAAAGTTCAGTTAATAAATTATTTAACTTTTTAAAACCTTAAAGTAGTAATTTAACAGTTAAAGATTATGTTTAACTTTATTTCATTACATTTAGTTCTATAAAGGCTTGATGCTTCCTATTTTGTATTAGAATGAATATAAATAAATACATTATTATTATTATTTTAGTGTTTATTTGAACGGATGCAGTAACACTTTCCTTTAGTGTAGGTATCCCATTTCTTTCTAAATGTGCATAGACTTCTGTTTGTTCTTTGTTTCTTATTGGACAACGATCTACTTTATTATCATGAGTGGTCAAAATATTTGTGAACATTCGAATTATCAAACGGCACGTTACGTGCATTACTTGTTAGAGACCCTTTTAGGGGAGGAGATATTTTCTTTCGTAAGTCGGGCGTCTGAAACAAAGTTGTACGACTGGTTGCATTCTTTAAGGGGCATTAAGTTTCTCTCCCGGGGAAAAAAATCTTTTAGAAAACTAGTTACTTAAAGTTGGTAATAAACGCTAAGAACCATGAACCAAAAATGACCAAGACAATAAAAATTTACCATTTTATTTAAACAAACAATATCTAACAGACCAGCCATTTAAAACGAGAAACTTTCCTATAAGCAACGGGTCACAACCTGAAGTTCAAAACATTACAAAACTACTAATGAGGACAGGTATGACCTTTTCATGTACGTCCGTGTTTGCTCTTTCGTTCGTCAAGCTGTCGATTTGAATATTAGGCGAGATGTATGTAGATATGTATATTTATTTGACAGAAAGTGCCGCGTCACTTTGCGTGATTTGCCATCTTCGGCTTAAAGAGTTTGTGACAATGTTGTCGTATGCAGCAGGGACGTCCGAGCCGAGGATCCAATATCACAACGGCGATTAATGTCGGCTCCGCGCCACTGTGTGACGTTGATCGTCGTCATTTAAAGCGAAACAATGCGGCGGGATCAGGATTCCGTGGCATCTGTCTGCAGCGTAATATTGCTCTGACATTGCTACGCGTCCGCCTCATAGAAAATGTCACGTGTTTTCGACTTGACGTTATTCCCGATAACAAGAGAGCCTAAACTTAGTGACAGCAAATGTCGGAACATGGCGGCATTCAGGTACAGTTTCGAATCGTGTAGAGCGTCACAGTTGATAGCTTGAAGATGGCGTTAAGGGATATTATGTACAATACCAAAATCGTAATTTAAATGTCTAGAAAAGAGGTTGAACATACCTAATTTTTTTGGTAACTGTCAGGGTTGTAGACTGTAAATAAAGGTGTCTTCGTAACTTAAATTTAATTTATTTGTGAATTAAACAATTGTCTTTAACATTTAAAAATATAATTTTTAATCATGATTTTAATAAGTGATATAAAAGAAAAATTTACGTCTTATAAAAAATAATGAATACGGAAAAAAGACTATACAGACAAAAAAGGTAATATAAATATCAGACAACGTTTCTGGGATCCTTGTCCCTTTCGTCAGGCGCTAAGAACTGACCAGTGCAGTTGTGTTTCTCCAGGCTCTTCTTAGTACCTGAAGAAAGGGACAAGGATCCCAGACACGTTTTTACCTTTTTTTTGTCTGTATTGACTATCTTTCTTATTCGAAAAATTTGTGTATTTTGTTGACCACGAACCATAAATCAAACATTTTTAAGCAACTATTATATAATAATAAAAAAGGATGTATATTTGTATGTATGTATGTATGTATTTACGTTGTTCTTTATACAAATTTTATCGCGTGGACAGAATGCAACAAAAATTGGTACACATATTCTTCAAAATACAAGAAACGGTACTGTGAGGGTGAGAAACGCCTAGCATACATATGGAAAGAATTATAATTAAAAACCGTGATCATTAAATATTAAATTACTGCGCGCCAAGAGACAATGACGTCACGCGAGAGAGAGACGTTACTACGCAACGAACAAAGGAAATATTTCCTTTATTAGGAATGAAATAAAGCAGAAATATGTTCTTTAAATAAAAAGTATAATTTTATACAGCAATACTCCATGGAATGGTAATAAAGAGGAATACGAATTACTTTACCATCCTTGCGGAAAATGTAAGTTAATTTTCGCGCTATATTAGTTGTGAGTCTAGCTAACAATTTCATCAATGTAATATTTCGTAATGTATGAAGACTGAGTGACAATTGACAATTATATCCTGAAATACTCAAGGAATATATTTAAGTATTCAATTAAATACTTTTTCGAGTTTATATAAATAAGTACACGAGAACCGCCGGGCACCCAGCTAGTTATATAATAATTTGAAAAGAATTTATTCACTCCCATAATTTCCCCCTTTTTTTTAATATTTTCAGAAGTTATACTTTTGTGGTCACCCTTGGTTACTTCGATTCTATCATAATTTCGCCATATATTTGCGACTTCAAGCCTGAAAATTAATATATATATATATATATATATATATATATATATGTTTTATAATATTTTGCTATACATTATTTGTTAATAAATTTTATCATCTCTGTACTTTGTCACAACATATGATATATAAATCTGATATCCAGCAGTCATTTTCTCAGTGTTGTTTTCAGATTAATTTAACGTTCGTTTACCTCAGGAATAGAATCACTGCCGGCCATTTCTATACACGTGCTATTTATATCTTACATATTTCTTCTACATGTGCTCAGTGATAAAAAAAATCATGTAGACTCGCTGCAGTTTATGATACAGTAGACGTTGAGATATTCAAGTAACTGAAGTTTATACAAATTTATAATGCCCAAATAAGAAAAAATGTATTGCCAAACTTGTTTCAGATAAATTGCAATACGTATTTCATATTTTACTAATTGATAATATCTGAGACTATTGTTGAAGAACGCATAAAACTGGATTCTATTAATATTTTCATGGAAAATTTGAATGATTCGTGTTTATTTTGCAGTTAACATTCATTATTACGATATAAAATATGTATTTGTATTTTTAAAAATATTGTTGCTTACACAAATAACGTAATTAGAAGCATTTCGAACATTTAGAACTATTATTAATCTATTTTTTCAAATAAGGAAAACAGTGATGAAGACTTTTGTAGCCGCTTTGTCTCAATCTCGTTCATTATGTAGCCCTTTACTATATCGCATGTAAGTAGCGTTTGGTTCTATTTGGAATGGGAAGAATTTAAGTACAATGTTCTTTGAAAAGCCGACAGTGATTAACGAGCCGCAGAAATGCACGTTTTCTGCCAACGCAACCCTCTTCTCCCCCTTTCTAATGTGAGTTAAGCGTGTGTTGTAATAAGAGTCGTGATAGTATCTAGACTGCCCTAGAAAATAATACGTCACACAAATAACTCATTAATAGAAAAATTGGAATTTTAGCAGAGGACGGACTATTTAAATTGAGGTAATGTTCCAGAGGCAGACCTTTAATTCGTTTTTAAAAATTTTTCATCCAACATATTAGTAACGAAAATACTAATTTTGTGTACTATATATAAGGTTTTTGCGAAATTTGAATTAAAAGACGCAATACATTTCGTTGCGGGCATTTTTTGCCTGTCCAGCCAGCGAAGATTAATCGAACTGTGACTATCCTGTGTATCTTGAGTGGTGGCGACAATGTTCTTAGGCAACCGACTGTTTATGCGCAGTTTCATGTAGAACTCACTCTCGTCATGAGGATAGAAAAATTATTACTATTTTTGGGAAACATTTCTCAGGGTGGGGTGAAGCTGCGACACATATATATTGAATCCAAGCAAGTTGTCCATTGTTAATCTTGGGAGAGATATGAGTACAGTAAGTATTAATTAATTCTGAATTAAACTCGTGTTTCCCTTACCCATGATAACAATTAGGCTTGCTCACTATGATACAGAAAAATTTCAATCAATAATTATTTTCACGCTGGATTAAACACCACAGCGTCAGACAACAACGCTGATTCAAAACCATTGATAATTCCACAGCAATATTCTATGAACAAACCAATGTGCTTCAAATCAATCCCATTGTTGTCTGTAAGATTTCAGTGAATTATGTAATTAAGCAATACATAACTGTCTAAAGCTTATAGTTCCTTGGAACCCACACCCCTGAAAAAAGTAGATAATAAATCTTAATTAATTATTATAAGAACATTTAAGAAGATTTAAAATTTTCTTGAGATAATTATTTTATAGAGATCAAAGCTAAGTAAATATAGCAAGTAAAAATTTTACGTTTTTTTAATATTGAAAATTTCATTATAAATAAATTAATAATAGCAACACAGGTAATTTCTATACCACTTGGTTTTAACCTCCATTTATTCAACTCTTATCGAGATCTTCTTAGACACATCATCAATTGACATCATATTCGAGTTTTATTGGGTTATGTGTTACTGTCACGTATACTTCATTATCAAGGAGAATTAAGGTATTATAAAGGATAATTAAGGTAAAACTGTTTACAAACGTAGTCTTTAAACTGAACAATTATTCATATATTTTTGCTGTATGAATGTTTCACGTATTACACGTGCATTTCTGTTTACAAAAAATTATTTCTATTAAGACTAAGCGCATCACAAAATCATGATTGGTCAAAAATAATAATTACAAAATTTATTTTCTGAATTTTATATTATATAATTGATAATATAAAGAAACATAAGACAATATTTGTGTAAAAAAAGTTGTCTTGAGTGGATTTATTGATGCACACGTCGAAAATAAGACAGAACTAGTCTTCTCTTTTAAACAATTAATTACAAGTAAATAAATAATATACACAAATTTTGATGTAATAAACAAAAATTGCAGTAAACAAACATTTGATAAAATTGAAACACTTAAAAGCAAGGAATTGAAGTTGGAATTCGAAATATAATACAATCCAAGGAAATTTGAAATTAATTGGTTCTACTACCGTGATTGGAGAAGGCGGCGATGAAAGATCCAAAATAGTGGGAAAGCATATTAGCCAAATTATCGAAGACGTCGGTCGCCTTTCAAGAGTTTAGTTCTCAGTACAAAGCAGTGGAATAGAGCATCTAACGAGGCGAACGACTACAGAGAAAACGAGGAGGTTCGTTAATGGCTTGGGAAGACCGCAGAACCCTCGCTAGTAATTCACGGATTTAGATTCGAACCCAGATGTTTCCGATGGAGGGAGAGTCGCGAAACATAGGCTTGCTGGTTTTTAAGTCCTAACGAGCTTAAGATTATTGCGAACGTCATCTGCGTCAACGAGGCCTAACGACGCCATTCTGTGACGGGTCGCATTACGGCGCCGATAATATTGACGCGCTATTAGCGGGCTGAATGCGCGGATAATGACTTCATGTCCAGCGTAATGGATAATCGTACGCACCTGCAGGTCCTCAGACACCAATAAAACTCGAGTACTATACCTGGTGACTGACAATTTTCGAACACTGCGTTGAAGTTCCCTATTCGAGTTTCGTGAAGTTTGGTGCGAAGTGGAGCTTATTGTCAGTCAACTCAATATGTGTGAGCATATAGCAGACTTCAGAACACTCAAAGTATTAACCATATTAACTAGAATTTTAAACAAAAGTTTATGTTCCTCGAAGAATATATATGTTAGGTACCAACTTTACTAATAAAAATATTTTAACATAGTTGTAAAATTTGAGATGCTGAAACCCCCTTTACATTGTAAATAATAGCCTAATAAACTGTAGTTTAGAAAAAATTAAATTATTTACAGTGATCGGGTAATCGCCTAACGTATCAAGAAGAAAACTATTTTGCTTGGTTTCAATTCAGTCAGAAAATCTTAAAATGTATTTACTTGGAGAGTTAATTAATTAAATACATAGCCTTGAAAATTTTACGTAAATTTATTTAAGCAGAAATAAATTATTAACTATAAATTTATAAATTCACAATCAATTTAAAACCTCTAAGGCTCAGTTTGACTAACTGTGAAAAATCTCGTTGTCAGTGAGCTGGAAAGCAGTGAGCGTAATTTAAACAATTATCAGTAGTTTTATTTTAGTTACTTCGTTGAATGTTATCTTGTTGGTGTAAGTTACAGTTAATTCTCGAATTTGTTTAGGAATCTGGCTAAATATACATCTTAATAAAATATATAGTTAATAATAAGAAAGAAAACAGACAAAAAAGTGATAATATACCACACAACGTGTCAGGGATCCTTGTCCCTCTCTCTTCAAATTCTAAGATGAGCCTAGAGCGTTACAACTGCACTCGTCAGTTGACCAAAACGCAAAAGCGTCGAAAACGCAACGACAACGGGAGAGCAGAAAGTTTAGCGTAATAATAAGGTAACGTAGCAGTAGTTGAGTTTCGTAGTGTCTGTTTGTACATTAATAGCTGTGATGTTTGATTTAATGTGAAGCATCTCTGATAAGAGTCTGGAATTGTACCTGGTGTCAATGTCTAAAATCTGAGCATTTTGTCAATCAAATGTATGTCTCAAATTGATGATATGTTTGGATACTACAGATTGTTTAACGTTGGGAAGTTGGATATTAGACAGATGTTCCCTGATACGGGTATTAAGGGAACGGTTTGTTTGTCCTATGTAGCAGGAATTACAATTAGAGCAAGAGATTTTGTAAACTACATTATGTTTGCTGTAGGTGTCAAGTGGATCCTTTAATCAAGTATGAAAGGTTATTAGCGGATCTGTAAATGATGGATATTTTATATTCTTTGAATATTTGGACAAATTTGTGATGTAGAAATTTGGAATAAGGCAATACGAGAAAAAATTTGGCTTGAGGTGTTTGGGGACGATTGACAGTTGGATTTTGTTCAGTCTGATGTTTATGTTTCGGACAATTTTTAAGTTGTGTTGATGGAATTTTGGAGTTATAAAGTAATATAGCTCTGTCTACAAGATTGTATACCATAACTCACTTTTGGTTTGGAGGACGATCAGAAAGAAAACTGAGAACACATCCAGAGTATGTTGTATTTCTAGCCAATTGGTGAGAATGGAAGTATTGTGAATGGATACGGTGACATCAAGGAAATTGAGAGAACGGCTCAATTCAAGTTCATGTGTGAATTGTGATGTGGGATGATAATTGTTGAAATTATTGACTATAAGGTTGGTTTGAGAGGAATTAAAATTTAAAAAAATTGCCATCTACATATCTGGTGTACCGAAGGTTGGAGACTGACAAGAATTTTCTAAATCTCTCCTGACTATCTCAGCAAAAAAAGGTCGGATAACCATTGATTTGATGATAGTGAACCTGATTAAACTTGAAATAAGTGGATTTGAGGATTAGATTTAAAATGCATAACATTTCAACAAGTGGAATCTTAGTATATTGACCGAAAATGGGCCATCTGTTTTTGAAACCGTTAATGACTAAATCATTGGGAACAGAGTTGAAAAAGGAAACTACATCAAGAGATATTAAAGAGTGGCCATGAGGGATGGTGAAGAGCTTGATTTTATTAATAAATTAGTAAGAACTTTTAACAGAATACTGGTTTTCTTCATTGAGGGCTTTAGACAACATGTTATGAATGTAGGAGGAAATGGATCATTGGGTGGTATTTATATTTTACCATATTTTGTCTGTATTTATCTGTATTTATCTGTATTTCTTATTATTAATTTTCATTCAGACGTAATTCTTTTTTCATTTAAATATATCATTAAGTTGATATCGTATATGAACGCTGCACTGACCAGTAAGTCACCTTCGCTTTTAACGGTGAACGGCATATCTCCGACAAAATCTTGTATAGCAGAATCTCCCTAATTCACGAACGCTTTCCTTAACCCTCTTACTAACATTTAATCTTACAATTTTTTTATATATTTTACTGGCGTTTTACCTTTGAACCTTTTCTGTCTTCCCTTCATAGCTGTCTACTTTTCTCTTGTACCGCCTTGTGTCTGTCTCACTTCATCTGAGTGTCGCTATCCTTTGTCAACTTAACACAAGCTGGATTTAGGTCACAGCCACATCTCTCCGTCTAAGACGTTCTGGTCAGACTTACCTTCCGACGCATAGGATCCAGGTCTCAGCCAGCCAATACAATCGTTCCAGTTACCAATCGCGTCCACGTCATTTCAGGTGTCACATGCTTGTTACTCCCACTAATTTCTAGTGTATGGAGTATTTAAAAACGCCGTCTCCGCTGCCTTAAATCGATAAATCAGATGCGGATACAACAGTTTAAATATCTACATTAACAACGCCCGTAAATATTGTAGCAATAGTTAATTAGGCCATTAATTGTTTATTCATAAAATTTGAATTGTTTGATAAATCAATTATAGCGGTCTGATCGAACAAAGCAACAATGGAGAAGCGAGCTCGGCTGCTTTGTCGAAAAGTAAAAATGGCATTTGCGCGCACGAAAGTCTGAGTCAGTTTTATGTCTACAGCCAGCTAGGATATAGTTTGGTGCCGAGAGATTGCTGTGGACGGATGAAGTATTTAGAAAGAGTCCAGATACCGGTAGTAGAACAGCGAGGCCCGTTAGAACAATTTTGTTATAAGTTTCAGTCTGTGAAATAAACATCCAAATATTCGTCGATAAACATTTTGAGTGCAGAAGTCTAATTTCTATTCTCAAATTAGACCATTGTTTCAATTTTGGAAGACTAAGTAATTGCATCCAGCGTCTAATTATCGTCGGAACGAGTGAATAACATATCCTTAACGAACAGAGAACCAACATTCGGCAAACTAAAAAGTATTAATTAGAGTCAGTGAAAACCAAGGCCTGATGAGTAAAACTTAAAGTTTAAAAGTGTCCGAACGGGGTAAAAATTTGATTGTTCCGGTACCATACCGACAGTCCGTAAGAAACATAATTTTGAATAATATTGTAAAAGCTAATTAAAGGATAAAGTCAGATTTCGTTCGTTCGCTTTCTTCTAGTTTTCTTTTCATTGATTGAATTATTGTTTTATTTTAGGTAAATTATATTTTGAATTGTTAATTAGTCAAATTCTACATTTATCGTGTCCTAATCATCAAACCCAGTAAAGGCCCTGACATATAAAAATTTTGACTGTAATTGTTTTTGAGTTTGAAGCCACAAGTTGATAATAAATTGTATTTTATGTTTTAAATTTTGATTATCTTTTCATTTAATTAAAGCCAACCTGTTTATTATTACAATATTTTGGCCAAACCTGGAAAAGAGAAAATCCCTAATTTTCGCCTCGGCTTTTGACAGCCGGTGGTGACGGTCTTCCTTTAATTTTACAGCTACTTTATCCAAATTTCCAGATTCTAACGATAGAAAATTTTCGATGCCAAAATTCGGTAATAACGACTAAATATTTACAACGGAGTAGATCAAAGACAGACTTAGAGCTTGGCGATTAAAAATTTAACATGTTACCCTATTGCAAATAATATGATTACAAAAATGAGGGACTAACGAAATATTTTAATTAAATTATCAGATGAATATTGTTATAATAAACGGAAGTTCCTGACGGTCTGTTTTAAAATCATGACATTTTAATTTTATTTACACGGAAAAAAATTATGTCATTGTATTAAAATAAGTATTTAGCCATTTATAATATTAACGAGTAATCATTTTTACTATTGTTACTTTCTGCTGTTTTTTGATAACATATTTCAATGAATCGGACTACGAAACTTCGAATCAAATTTTATCCTGATTCTCCGAACTTATAAAATTAACAAAAACGAAGAAAGAGAAGTTGCTTTCATATTTTGTATATGACTCTATGTTATCATTGCCATTATGTATATTCATTGATGAATTAATTGGTTCAGGGAGTCGTTTTGAGATATACAAACTACATGATTTGAGTGTAATAATAGGAGAATTAGCATAATATGTTAAAAGGAATCAGCGGAGAACTTCAGGAGGAGCTGTAATTAAAATTTGACAAAGCATTGAAAAACATGAGAAAAAAAACGAGTTTCCTGATATTAAAATTGGTTCTGATTTCGTGGAAATGAAATTGTTATATGATATTATGAAGAATAAGTAGTGAACTCATTGGAAAATTAGTATGGCTTTCAGACTTATATAAACAACACGACTTATTTTACATACAATTTTAATCAATTATCGAATGTAGTTCATCAGTCAAGTTTTGTTTTATTTCTAAAATAAACGTAGTAGCCAATGCTTGCTAGCAATGCCTATAAAATCTGTGTTTTACTACGGCGAAGAGGCTAAAATAAACACTGTATTTTAGTACTGAGACTCGCTCCATATTTCATCGATATCACTTCTTTCACATAAAAATGTAACAAACACTTGTCTCAATAAACGGTGACGGAGGCACTCTTCTTCTTCTTCCACCTTTTACCTTTCGTAGCGCTCGAGATGTTTAAATTTTTCAAAGGTTCCATAACTTTCGACGGTGAGAGCAAAACTTTGACGTGATGTAAGAAGGAGGGGAACTTATGTTCCCATGGTTTATTGATAATAAATCTTATATCAAGTTACCTGGCTGATTTATAGAGTAAATGGTCACGTTAAAGAATGATGTTTCAGCATATTGACGCGTGATTATTTCAGAATGGTTTTAATATTTACAAAAATTATCATTTTCAAAATTAAATAGAAGTTTTCATTCGAATATGTATGCAAATTTTTGTCTCAATTTATTAAAGCCAAATTAGATTTTATAATAATATTCTCCCTGATAGGACCATGATTTTTATACGGTGTATGACATAAGAATTATTTGAGAAACGTTCGTACAGCAACCGAAGTCAAAACGGGTCTTAATATCGTCGTAAGAAACAGCGGAAGAGCCGTTGCCATGGTTACGAGACACAATAGCTTCCGGCAGCTTGGTCCAATCTGCTGCGAGACATGCAGCAATAAACACTACCGCGTGTTATCCTAAAGCCCAAGTTAAACAAATAGAGACAAACACTTCTTACTCCAAGACCACAGAAGAAATACATTGGGGTTAGCCTCTTCAGGAGAAATCAAGCCTTATATTACAACATACTCGCGGCTGAGAGGAGTCCGTCTAAGGGATCATCTACCAGCGATACTTCCTTCGGCACGTGCACGTGCAAGAAGCACACATTTTAAGTAAATTATCAAAACTCTGGAATAAACAGCAATCCAAATTTATTTAAATTGTCAATTCTTTAAAAACACATTAATTTTATCTCGTTTGCTTATTCAGCCGTGTTTTGCTATAATAAAAAATAGCTTCACCCATTAAAAGGCCTCTAGCAATTATAGTAATTTTTGCACAGTTATTAAATTGATTTCAATCATTTAATACAACCAAGAGATATCTCTCTATACGTTTTGGAAAGTCTACGGAATAATCGACTCGAACTGAATCACATTCATTGATTATTTATCATTTTGGCGTCAATGTTTGTGCAAATTGCACCTTAGAGACTTATGTTCCTCTACAATTAATAGAATTAATTGTAAGGAATGTTCTATAAATTTTTACATAATTGTATTACAAATTGTCGTAAACAATGCAGTCTTTATCGGTGTAAAGAATGAATAAAATCTTCTCGGGCTTCTAACGGAGTGAAAAATTATATGCGAGACGTTTCGATGACGTTAACTGTCAAACGTCGCGCGTACAATTTTTCACTCGGTTTAGAAGACAGAGAAAATTTTGTTCACAAATTATCATATTTGTAAAAAAAATAACAATTAGAAATTTTTAGATTACAAACTTGAAAATGAATTTTAAAACACCCGAAGAGGTCCCAAAAAATCAGGCATGAAACGTTGAGTTTGTTTTAATGTTTTATTATTATTATTATAGTGTTTTATATTTTCATTAATAATTAATTTTTACTTAATAGGCTGATATTTGTTTCATTTACTTCAGGAAGTCACATACATTGTGGCCCTTTCCTTGACTACCCGCCGTAGGAGGTCTTCGACCGTTCACTTCCTAGGACGGCTTACCTGCGGTAGGAGGAAGTAACTTTTGAAAACAATATCCCTTGGTCATACTAAGCTAATTTATTAAATATTATTAAAGATATGTACAATTAAAATTTTGCCCTCCCGACTAGCCAGTTATGAAATCTCATGGTTAATTGTGGCAAATTAGGCCCGAGAAACGATTTATAAAAAAGTGCTCTACGCAACCATGATATGTGCAATATTGGTTACCAGACTGGGGTCTCTGCAACACAGCGACGCCCCTCGCAGCTGGTCATCGATGTATCTCTCGCTGGTGAATATCTCCACTTCTCACTCAAGCAACCGCTCGCTGTGTTTCTCCACTCAAGAGTCCTCCTCTAGTCAGCATCAGCAACAGAATCTTGACCAGGCCTCCACTTCTCCCGACCTGTGGGACCAACTGTTCCTCTATTGGCCCATTCAATTTATTATGGACCAATCACAGGTCCTAGACGATCCGACGTGCATTCCAACAGCGAGACTCCCTGCACCTGTTGTTTGTTGACGGGAAAACCCCGGAGGTACAGTTACTATCCACAGCCTGGCACCAAACGGTACTTTTTGCCGACGTTCGATAAACATGGTTGCTCACGCGTTTAAATAAACTGACTAAAATATCAGTAAAACCAATTAAAAGACGCCAATCCTAAATAATGCGCTATATAAAATTACTGTAGATTGATTATTTTAAGAGATGATACTATTTTTAATTTAGGGAATAATGTATATATATATATAATATATAAATTCTTAATGTTTGGGTAATTTCACATGTATGGTTGTATATTTCTTATAAATTAAGTAATCGAGTAAACATAAATTTGGGGTAATGTTAAAGTTTTGTTTTCCGTCATGCAACATGTATACATTAAATGGTAAATTTTCCCCATGACCATAACTACAATTTCATGCTCTAGAAAGCACGTTTACCATTTCAAAGTTTCAAATCTGCTCATTTCGGAATATATTGTTTCTAAAATATTCACAATTGTGCTTAGTTCCCCAATCGAATTAAAATTGTCGAATCACATGGCTACTTGAAGTTAGTTTGTTTGTAACCATAAAAGAATTGAAATTTGGGGTGGCGAGCTCATGGGATTCATTTCCACAACAATTAGACATATTTACGTCTACGTGCATTGAAAATCAACAGTAATCAGACTAGAGGGATTTAATTATCTAGGATTGAGACAAAACAGTGCAGTACATTCAATCTCTGTTGAATTGCGTGTCTGGAATATCCAGTGGAATAAAATTTTGGTTTTCAATTATCTGAATTTTCGTGCACAAGAGAATTTATGAGATGAAAATTGAGGTATGGAAATTTTGGGATTTTAGATTTAAGAAAAAAAAAGTAATTTATTGGAACGTGGTAGCTAACGCATTGCCTATTCTACCGAAAATTGCACATAATTGAGAAATGACAATTCTGATATTTTTTCTAGTCTTTCCAAATCATATATTAAGAAATTAAATATAAAAATGTGAAAAATTAATTCTTGCTATAAATTTGTATCATGTTGGTGCTCCTTCACCCCGTCGACCACTAAATGTATTCAGGTCGCTAATGATCTACCTGCCTGTCTTGTACAGAGGAATAATACTCCCATTAATTCTTATTATTCGCTCTACATACGTAATAGAGGCTTTGAAAGTATAATGACCTCCGCCCCGTATATGTTAATTTTTTTTCTACCGAAGGAGGTAGAGCAATGAACGTCGTGTGAAAGAGGGGGAGCGGGGATGTTCTTTCAGCATAAATTTTATGCCATAAAATTTGTGGTAGCCTCCGGCCATTTGCATTGCTAGCGTGTTAATGCAGCAGTGGACTGATGAATGCATTATTCACAGCTCCTTGAGACACGCATCTCGCTAAAACTCTAATAAGAAATGAAAATTTGGGGTATGGTCTCGCGGAATATAAATTCTTTGTATTCATTATAATGCGACGCACTTGTACTGTGAAAATATGGTGACAGAAATGCTAATTTTTAAATGGTATTTCTTTGTTAAAAGGAGACGACTTTCCATTTCATTTTAGCTGTGAACTTCAGTTTCAATCCTATGCTAGAGTTGACCACATTATTTTCATATCTGATGAAAATTTTCTGCTCACTTTTCCTTAGTTTGGTTGATTACAAGAATACGTCGGAGCAACCTATGAAGCAATTATGAAGTTCGCTATACTGACTGATTGGATTCTCACACAGCGGTAATTATACTCACTCTGCTGGAACACCAAATAAGTAAAAACGTTATGTATCCAACCGACCACAAATTAAACTATTAACACTTTCAAAATCTTTAAAAATTATTACGATTACATTTATTTGTCTCAGTGTTTGATGGGTCTATTTGTAAGGTAAAATTAAATTAACTTAATTAATATTATTTGATTACAGTAAGGGTTTGGCTAAACAGACGAAATTGAAGAAAATTAACTTTTATTACGGAATTTACAACAAAATGTGCAAAAATGATATAATACATATGTTTGAAATGATCAGCTGATTTTATGCAAACAATAAAATTATTAAGGTTTAGCGTAGAACATGAAACTTCATAAGTGTGTATTTTATGCAGCTAATAAACAGAATTTTAAGATTTATGTAAGAAAACATAAAAACTCTGCTTTACCAAACAATTCAGCGCACAGATCTATCAACCAGTATGTCCCACAGGTTTACCAGATGCCAACCACGTGGGCGAGTGAACAGGAGCAGGATATTACCAAACATCTCTCTCATCCTAAACCCTCACCTGGGCTTCACCCGTACTTTAATTATCAGCTACACTCTGGATGTACATATACGACACAACATAGTCTCAACTAATAACTCTTACCAAATTTACTATCGACAGAATATAATAAGAGCCATTTTACACACCTGAATCAGTCATTATGTATCTGATCTGCCTCATTACGCACTCCAAATAACTACTAACTTTCGTGCAATATTTTACGTCTACTTATGTATGTGGCTGCTGGATCTAGAACATACTCGCGGGTTCACGTCTTGCGTCCTGCCTTTGTGCCTTACACTTACACAATTATCACTTTCGGTTCACTAAAAATTAACGTACACATAGGAACTTGTTCGTAATTTTTCTACAAACTATCAATACTGATGAAATTAAACAAGAGACAGTTTACAAATGTGTAGAAATATTAATTTTTTAAAAAAAAACAAAAATAAAGACGAAATGGATAAAAATTAGTCGGAGGTTTATATAGAATATTTGCAACTTTAGGATACGAAAATGTTCTGTGTTGACTGCTTCCCTATTGAATACAAGTTTTACTATGAATTTAATTCATTTCGTATTATTCTTCTTCAAGAACGTTTCTTTAACCATATTGATGGAGGGAATGCCTGTACCGTTTATAAATTCATAGCGTTTGAATATAGTATTAATTATAAAACTTTAACGCATGGATTTACCGAACATGAAAACATTATTTAAATGTAATTATATATCCCACTGAGAATTCAATTAGAGACAAAGCTTCGTTACTGCTTAGTTGCGAAATTAAGAACTGAAACCAAATTAGGATAAATTTCATCTAGGAAAACGTCTGACTGCGGTAAATACATAATTTCAACCACGTTAGCGTAAATTTCTTTTGGGTAATTTCAGTTATATTTTTATAGTGATCTGAGAATAAGTTGATTAAATGACATTTTCAACTTTTGCATATGCAGTATCGATAATAATTAGGCTGATACATTATATATTATTGGTTAATGGAAAATGATTAAAAATTAAATGTTAATCAAAGATGATTAAAGTGGATCATGATTCACCAAATTGTATGAACTGAGATATCGATACACAATTGACTTTTTATTTGAAAATATACATAATTAAACTTTATACTGTCGTTTTCTTTTACAATGAGCAAATTTTATATGTATTTCTTGCGTGATTGAAGCGTTTCGTAGTTACATTGTACAACTAATTAATCCTATATATATATATATAGAACGTCTGATTACAGTAAAATCAGTTCTACTCGATCTGTTATCGTTCTTGATTATTTAATTTTAATAACTCACTTCGCCGTTTCACTGACAAAAACCCGCAGGTTACGTCACGGCATTGTAAATAAATTAAATATGAAATATACGGAATTAAATCAAGAACAGAAGATGTTCTTTCAATCGAAGCTCTGCTCCAAAGGCTGTGAAACTGTATTAAAAACAAAAAATAATTTATTCGAGCAGTTATCCTGGGTTCGCTTCCCGTAGCTTTCTGATCTAATTCGTTAATTAACTTCCATAGTTTTGGAGTTCAGCTTCATTTAAAGAATTTATTCTGTTCTTGAAGAACGGATTCCACTAAATCTTGCTTATGTGTAACCTCTGATGTCACGCTGAGTCAGACTGGCGTTTTGATAAATACGAGCGTTAAGCGTTAAGCAACTGCGTGACAATCAGAAGCTGCCACGCCGACGGCTCGTAGTGTGAAATATATATTTGTTATTAATATCTCTCACACTAACTAACCGTTTAGTTACGCTCGCTGTTTAATAGGTTTAAGTTTGGTGTTTCTAATTTCGTTTAATAATGCTTGTTAGGTAAAGTTAACCATAGATGATATACAAAATAGCTTTGCATACATAGAGAACAAGAAGCGCCATTAATCTATTAAAAAGTATTTAAAGCCCACTGTTAGTTTTAAAGGTTAATTTATTATTATGTGGAGTAATACCATTATTACGTGAAATTCATTATATCTGTACTATTACACTATATTTTAATCAGAATGATTTGCCACTAGAATTATCACCTAATATTACTCTGAAATCAGTACTTGTATGGAATTACTTTTCTGTAAAATAAGTTTCTAATTACAGTGAATGAAGTATGTGAACTGACTTCCTTTGCAACAGACAATATGGCGGGCTTCAAAAAAATGCTACATTTGTTTGAAAACTACTCCACTTTTTATTTTAAATGTAATAAAATATCATTTCTATGATTAATTCCTGACTCACAGGTGTTAAAAATTTTAGTGTAAGATCCTCATTCCCAAAAAATATTACGCACCAGTCGCTGACGGGCTTTTAACTACATGAAAATTCAAAGGGAAATAGCAGTTAAAAAGTTAAGGAAAGTGTCATTAATCCACAGACAATTCAGTTAATTAAAATGTGTTTTTACTTTATATTATAGAACACTCTTGTTTTTAAATTTATCAAACTAAATAGACTATGCAGTATCTTCAGATAGTAGAAATATAAATATAAAAATTAATTGAAATATTTTTAATCTTTACTAGAGTCCAAACTGTCAGAAAAACTCACGATGGCGTTTTATCAACGAAGAAAATGTTTCATTTATTCCATTACACTATAACGACATTCCTGATTAATTATTATAACATCTTACTTTAAACAATACTCTTTCCCTGGACATAGATTAATCCACTTATAAACTTTGTTAATTTTAATATATATTTTCACAATATGTATGTTATTTTACTGGATTTAAATAATACGGATGCTAATATAAATGTTCATGGTTATTATTACCTCTTCATAAATATTTATACTGATATGTAGTTTATGGATTGCAATAAAAAGAATTGCTAATGAATTTAATAAATTTTGTGTGAATTCCCATCAATTGAATATATGTATAAATTCGTGCTAATTACAAAAAGAGAGAGAGTAATATGTTTTCGTGTCCAAATTTGAACAATTATGCGATAGTATTTCGTAATTGTTATATAACGCTGATTGAAGTTCGGATTCCAGAGAAGTGGCGATAAAAGCTTCCATTGGTAAATTAACGTAGGAAGATTCTCGCCAGTAGTTCATACTATTTTCAACAAATATTAATTACATGATTATACGTATCTCTAATTATCGTTGCTGTGTCAGTTTCCAATTAATTATCTAAACACGAATAACTCTGATACAGAATATTTGTATCAAAGAATAAATTAGTTCACCTTTTAGTATATATCTTCCATCCTTAATTGTTTAATATGGTGAGACGGATTGGTAAATTATTATATAATACATTAATTACGTAATTTGTGTTTGTTTATTTTTTACAAATATTTAAATTTAAATTTAGATTCATTATTCATTACATTAGTCCTCGGTCAGGAAAATAGGATGAATCATGTTTAAAAAACATATATTTCAATTACAAACTTAAAAAACCAAACATTGTTCTTAACAAAAAAAGAATTAAAAAATGTTAACGGTATTAATGTAACAGTACTTAAAGAAATGATAAGTAAATTAATCTTCAATTTTCATTCGGCGTAGTTTCCAGCAACAAATATTACTTCGATTCCCCGTTCAATCAAGAAAAAGAAAATAAGTCAGCATTTACATTCTACAAGATTATCATCTTAAATAATGGCTTAACTTGATAGAATACCAGAAAAATATTTTATTAAAGAGGATCTTATCTGTCCTTCCTATCTACGAACTCTTTCAGCAAGTATTATGCTTCATTAAATTAAAAAAATTCTACAGCTCTTTATAAATTAAATTTATATAGTTAAAGTTTTTATTTTGTCCGGAAGACGATTGTATAAATTCATCCCGGAATGACGACTGCTTGTAAAACTTTCATATACATGATCTATATTTCTTCCAAACGAGTAAAATTTATTTTTAGCATAATTTTATTGGTATTGATGTGTACTTTTACAACAATATTAACTCCGTTGCTTATCTGGAACGTGAATTCTGTATTTCACTTACATTTAATTAATTAATTGTCATGGTTCAGCGAACATTTTATTTTAAAAAAGTTATAGAGATAATTTTTTTATAAAAATATTATTCAACGTGGAAATTTCATAACAGATCTGAAGCTTTCTCTAAGTTTCAAAACTACTGCCTGTTAAAGTTCATAACACTCTAGTTTTATATTTGGTTTAGATCGCGCACTGCAGATTTTCATTAAGAACATGTGAACTTCTTTACCTATCCCGTGATTGAAGAATTTCTTGGCTTTGTACGACCAGTCAGTAAATTTACCGTTTTTTGGAATCTATTAAATTTTTATATCAGCAGATGTATCTTTATCCGAAACCTATGAGAAATTAATCAACCATGTTTTTGTAAGTTAAACATATATTGAACACAACTCTAATTTATCCTGGAAGAAATAGTGAAACTGTCAAATATGTATTTGAGTTTAAAAGAATTTCTTTCACTACTCAATATAAACAAAACATTTCATTTCATACAGTGATGCGAAACAACGAAAACTTTTTTTTAAAATTCCCACAATGTCCTACTTGAATTGATTCGTGATACTGAAGAAGTATATGACGAGAGATGGCTTTCATGCAAATTGGTGGAAGAAGCCATCTAAATCAAGCAGAATGCTGAGGCGTCTACTCTATTAGTCAGACACTGACGCATTTGCCATGTAGTGGTGATGCATGATCTGCTCGACGAGTCCGTCCGTAGCCATTATTCCCGGTTTTAGTGACTGGAATCACTACTACTGAATCAATTAGCTCACCATTCATAGCGAGAAGCCTGGTCGGAGTGTCGAACACAGGACTCAGTAAACATTTATTTGCAATCTTGACTACAACTCGAAGCTATAACTACGTTCGCACAATACGTAAATATGATATTTTTTAAATAGCTTTCAACCATCCTATAGTAAGAAAATATTACATTAAGGTTAGGATTAACATATGTAGAATATCTGAAGGTTCATTTTACTGTTAACAGCATTCCTTTCTGGTAGATCATGAGAATAATATATATATATATTGTGACAGAACAGACGGTTCAGTCACTGTTGCGCTATACAAATTTATTTCTTTTTTAAATTTTTCCTTTGTTTTATCAGTTGTGTTGAACAGACGTTGGGTGGTGCGCGATTGCGTGTGTTTTGATAAAAGGGATAATAGGGCCCGTGGTTTGTGCCCGATACGGACCCACGTGGCCGAGGTACAACTTCCGCCTGGTGAAGCGGCGACCGGAAGGTCGCGAGGATTGGCCGATCTTCGACCAATCAGCCGGGGGCCCGAGGCGAGCTGGCGAGTGGACCCCAAAATTTAGTTCTTCTAGTGAGAGAGCCCGGAGCGAATACAGTTTATTTCTAGTGGGAGAGCCTGGAGCGAATACAGTTGTTTTCTAGTGAGAGAGCCCGGAGCGAATACAGTTGTTTTCCAGTGAGAGAGCCCGGAGCGAGTACAGTTTGCTTCTAGTGAGAGAGCCCGGAGCGAATACAGTTTGCTTCTAGTAAGAGAGCCCGGAGCGAATACAGTTTGCTTCTAGTGAGAGAGCCCGGAGCGGATACAGTCTTCTTCTACGACCTGGAAGGAACCACCTTCGTGCATCGCCGTCAACGTCTTTGTTCGCCCGACACTCCGCCGCCCGCCCGCAGTCGTCCTCGGTCGTGTGGAATCCAGTCGACTCGGTCATCCCAGACGTCTGCGACGAGCGAGTTGACGAGCCAGGCCAGACTTCAACGCGCCACCCCAGGGTTGAACGAGGACGAACGTTAAGTACCTGTTTAACGTGTGGATGGTCGACCGATTTTTCTTGTGTATTAGACTTGAGGCTAGTGAACTGTTCTGAATCTTCTTGAGTGAATTGTATTTGATTTGTTTTGAAATTATAAGCTGTAAAGTACCCTGGGTTTACGAATTTCATTTGCCACCGTCGAATCTGGTCACGTCCCTCCACGGTTTTCCTCGGTGATCCCCAACCTCATCCTTTATAAAATTAGCTTTGACCGCTGTTTTGGTCGAGCGAGTGACGTACCGTTACAATATATATATTAAGAAAATAATTAATATAATAATAAAAGCCCTACATTTAATTGTCAATTTAATATTACATTTAATTTAAAGAAATTATTCCAAAAACTGTAATAATAGTCTAACAATGTCACCATGATGAGGATAATTAATGGGATTTATAAATGAATTTAATCAACTTTTAAAGATAAAAGATTTAATACAAATTTCTATTTAGTGTGAATACTGTACATAAATTTTTAAATAATTGCCACAGATATTAATGAAATTCTTAGTTCTCGAGGGCATCTTATTGGGCCTCTAATAGTTACAGTAATTTGTAATTATCACCAAATCTAATAAAAACCAAAATATTACAATAAATAATAATTAAATTTACAAGAAAATGTTAACAAAGATATATAAACAAATCTGAAATTCAGAGAAATCGAAAGAAAATATGTAAAAATTAAAGAAATTTAAAGAAATCTAATGAAATCTGACGGCACGAAATTTTTATGTAAGGTTTACAATTGAAAATTTTTTTAAGTACCCGCTCTCATACCACACTGCTTATACACTTCACTGGTTATTTAAAAGAAATTTTATTTCACAGGGTATTCACTGTTCACAACCTAAATCAGCACACAACTTTAGTTCAGTTTAGTAAATTTCCGTTTCCACCGGACACGTCTCCAACAATCGTTCTAGAACTTTTCCGTCATACATGTCTCTGCCGACTTTACTGTCCTGGATACTAATGAAAACTGACTATTGTACTTTACTGTTCTGAATATTACTTCAGCCCCTCCACTTTACTGTTTCACTTCATATCCTAGGCTGAATGCGACCACCTTCGGTCGGATTTCGTTACTAACTCGATGACCATCATCAGCCGGTCTCCAATTACGGACTGTCTGTTTTCTCGTTCAAACTTTCAACCTCAAATATATACCGACAATAATAAGTCTCCAGCACACCACGTCCTTACGTCACGCTGCAACTGTTGTTAGCAATACCTGGGCCATAATTATTACGCCGACAATACAAATATTAACGAAATTATAAAAAAAACTTTCAATATACATTAATGGTCTCTACAATATATATATATATATATATATATAGCTTGATGTGATACCTTCATTCTAATAAATATGTACTTGAAAAATGTTCGCCATACAGAATACGCTATTTCAGCTAATACATTGAAGTTCAGAAATAACACAGCGACAACTAACGTATTTGTGTAATTTAAGTCTAATTTTGTGCTACGAATTTCAATATATATGCTAGCTCTTGTATCTGAGATATATACAGGATGATTCCACGATCATGAGAAAAACTTTGAGGGGTGGTGCATCTTACTAAGAAATATCCAGGCCGGTTTATTTGCATAAGTTTAGTACAAAGCTTGACTTGATTTATATTTTTTGAAGCTGGTTCCTTTTGTCACTTCTGTTAAATAACTTAATATTTTCTCCAGAAGAATCGCATACTGTACTTATATTCTAAACACCTTGTCATGATTGGACAGACAAGTTTCTTGGCCTAGTTTTGTCGTACGGTTAATCCTTGACAAAGATTCGTATGCCTGGCTATCTGGTTGCATTAAAGTTGAGAGCAGCGAGATTCGGTTCAGTTTCCATTTTTATAAATCGTATGTAATCCACAGTATTTATAATATAATATTCATATGTACAGACTGTACATATGTTAAAACTTTTCTTCCTCCGACGGTAACGAGAGACGAAGCTAGGTGCAGATATGTAGTTCCAGGAACTCGGACGAAGATAGATTGCTTTTTACGCCCAAATATTAGTACAGGTAACGTGTCCATTTCCCGGGCATTAAATAAAATAAATTCGAAACAAAAATTTAAACTTTTGAACTTTATACCTCACGTCACAACGCTTGTGAGATCTAAGGATCTGTATCTATGATGTGTTCGACAAAATACTTTCGATTTTCATCTATCACGTTAAAGAAAGAAGACAAGTCTCTAGAAATTTGTTAGATATATATATCGTAAACGATTCATTGAGTCATTTTTGAGAATGAACCCTTAGAGACAGCGGATCACGTTAGGAATACGACCCAGTAAAATAGGCCTTTTTCAAGAAAGTTCAATCGTATCACTTGAAGTACTTCCGCTATACCTATGTTTTTTCAAAACTGGAAATTCGTCACATTTATTTTGCAAATCCCCGCCTGTACCACCCAGCGAGTTTTTCTCCGGTCGCAGTAATTTACGTCCCGGAACAAATCTCCGCGGCGGTGTTGACTTGAGTAAATTGGCGTGCAAGTCCTGTAATCAGGCGACCTCACACGGGGACCCGTTACAAGACCGTCGATATCCTGTGCGCGTCTCCCTAATGACACATTATATCTGTGATCTCTAATTAGCTCCGCTAATGGTTTGGGCCACGAGTGTTGCACGGCACAAACTGCTCTCCAGTTACTCGAAATAGGACCAAAGAAACACGAGTACCTTAGTCGGATAAAGGTACCACTTTATTTCTTCAAAGTAGCAAGCCGTTTCACTCTGTGCTGAAGGAAAACTACAAAAAAAATATAACAAATCTAACATTTCTAAAAAAGTGGTACATAAAAGTTTATGATCCAGAAAGATAATTAGTATTTATTATTGTATAATGAAGTAGCCAATAAACAGACAAGATAAATTTATAAAATAAATTTCTCACCGTTTCTGGATATTTTTATTTCGTCAGGTGATTGAAAATCGTAGGAGTTATAAGACACGCTGCACAAAACAGACGAAGAACTTTTTTTTCAGAAAGCAACAAAAATTGTAGGAAACGTTTTTATCATTAAAACTTTTTCAATACGAAACTATTAATATTAATCTGATACACATTATTATATTTTTAACTGTTATTTATTATATTCGTAATGGAGCATCTTAAAGTTGATGGCAGTTGATACATTGATTAAATTACATTTTTTAAAAAAAAAATCTAACTGTGTGTTGTTTTCCAACGTGTTGGATTTAAACTGAGTAACCGTACGGCTAACATTTTACAAATAGTTACAAAATCACCAAATAGATCGATAGCTTCTGACTTTTAAAAATTAACGACAGCATATCAGACTGTGTGTCGTTTTTTCTCCCGGATAAATATTTATTTACAAATTGAGAATATTGTACGTAACAATACTTTCTGTATGTTAACATCTTTTAAACTTCACAAAATTCAAAAGTTGTATTACTAATCTTAGGATATTGACGTTATTTTTTCATTTAGGCATTTTTCAGACAGTCGGGCGTGTTTTGAATATTTCACGATACTGTTTACTTAATGTTATAAACCTTTCACTGCACAATTATTAAATACCAACGGAAATATTTAGTCTCTCAAAAATAATCCTGGAAATAAGAACAAACCAACAAACTGGTTGGTGGATTTTTGTAAATCTTATTCCTTCCTTTTTTTAATAATGTTGTTGTTTTCAGAAATGTTACTGTTAGAGTTAATTATTAACTTTATAGAAATTATTAATAAAAAGATAGCTAATTCAGAGAAAATAAGTGATATTTCTTATTAATTATTTTTTATCAGACGTAATTTTTTTCATTTTATGGAAATCATTCATACAGATTAAAAGAAAAGTGTGTTTTTGTAGCATGGACTATTACGAATGTCACTATTTACGTACATCACATTGTTGTTAAAATTTGCACAATCTTATTCGTATACGGAAGACCAAGAAATAGAAATTCTATATTTTATAGAATCCTTAATTTGCTCTGTCACTACAAATGAAGTAGTCTATACAAACTACGAACACATTTTTTAGTTTAGTGCTTCTAAAATCTCACGAATATGACTGGAAATATACTCGTATTCTTGACAAAATTAAAACTGAGGGTTGGTAATCAAATTATATTTTTTACACGAAAATAACAGCACTGTAAACTATAAAATAGTTAACTGTCAGAAGAAAAAATTAATGGAAATATATAATGTGAAATGTCTCTGATAAAAGTGTTAGATAATGAAGTAGACAGTTAACAGATAATTAATAACAAACAAAATAAGTAACTTAACTACGGTTAAGAAAAATTTTCCCTTTAACTTTAATACTTTCTCTGTATTTTTAAATAAAGCCTAAGTACATCTGAACTCGCAAGTAGCAGTACGTTGATTCAACGAATCTAAATCTGAAGTAAATTCAAGCCTCATAGAAAAGGTAAAACGTGTTAGAGTTGTTTGATATCAATAGTTGATTATGTATGATTCATTTAAATAGTACAACACTTATGAGTGTGCAATCACCGTCGTTTGGCAGAATATGCCTAGAAGTCATCATTAACGCGTTGTAAGTGAGACGCGGAATATGTCAGAAACACAAAATATGAAACGTTTGGCTTAAGCCTGCATTCAGGAAAAGCCTTATGCCTGTCTGGTAAAATAAGTGGAGGAATATAGCTAATCTTATAAGCCGAGCAGTTCCCCTTTGTCCTTCCCCTTTATTAAAGGCAGCAGAATCAACTAAATTTGATATCTTGGGGAGAGAGAATGGATAATTAATTATTCGACATATACGTAATATCTTCATAAAAATAAGAACGTATAATGCAGATTCTTAATTATACTATTTACGAATGATATGTAAACGTATAAAATAATTTGCTCGTCAACCATAATTCATTCACTGATGGGAATTATTTACATAAATAAATTTATGGCCAACGAATAATTATGTTGGCAAGAAAATAGTCATCATTTTAACCTCGAATCATAATCTAAAGTAATTTTAGAGCATTAAATTTCATCAATATACCATTATATCAACCCGGTTACCCATTGCCGGCTAATAAAACAATTTTTCTTTGCCTTTAACAAAAAAAAATATTATTTTAACCCATGAGCCTTTTATAAAATATTCTCGTAGGTCAACAATAATAGTCGTTTATAGAACCTTCTCGTATAACAAAAAACTCTGACCGTCAAGTTATCAGGGTATTTTAAAACAACAAACTATGGTCTTAAAAAACATATTTATTGGTTTTATTACGCATCATTACTATATATTTAAAAATTAAATAACTGTGTCTGGTTGCATGTGTTTTTCCATCCACAAAATTGAAAGTTAATGATACTCTTATTGGAAAGTATTACCGATATGTAATAAATTATAATTAATTCGTAACATATTTACAAGACGCGGATAATATGCTTAAAAACATATGTGTTTCATATATACATTATTATGAAAATTTTATGTGATACACTTATTTTTGCAGCTTTTTTCTAAACCATATAATCAAATTAAAATATAAAAATTGTAATTATTAAAAAATTAAATCAGTATTTTACAAGCATTGAACGATTACATTTCCAGGAAATGTTAAAGCTAATAATCATGGATGTGCGTCATGTGACGATGTACCGATACCATAAGCAACGACTTTAATCACTTTCGATTCGATTGGTTTGATAATAAACATTCATCAGAACATCCGCAGCCATGACGACTGAAAAAAAAAGCATTAATGTAACCGCGTGAATTGAAAATAAATGTCCATAATTGCATTACAGTTTATAGTAATATAGTTTATGATCATGCATTTAATGGTTCGAAATGTGCATCAATTAGAGCAAAACATTTGCAATTCTAATTGCAGCTTTAAAATAAACAATAACGCGGCCATTTCAGCAGTTGTGGAATTTGTGTGATCGTGTTTCCTGCTCGTTGACCCTAGCGAATCTTCTCTCCGTCATCTTTGTGGATCAAAGTATTTCTTTATTTTCGGATCACATAGCGTAATTCGTATCCGAGGTGGATAATGGCGACTGCTCGGGGGTTGTGCAAGCTTATCGAAACAGTTCTGGAGCAAATAAACGGCGATGTTTACGATTGCCCGTTCGTTTATGTGTGTTTGGAATGAAGTATACGCATAACCAGTTTCATTTTTAATTGAAATCCTGCTCATGAGCGACGCCAGTTGGCCAGAGACAGGTGTGTAATCGTCGTCCATAAGAGCAAATACGTATTCGCCCCCTCCCTCACAATTTTTTTTTTAGTGGTACATGCTCTGCACAAACATCTGGCGGTTGTACGCCACAAGAACATATTTATGCATGGTAAACGGAGCGTAGGCTAATATTTATTGGTAGCCCTTCGGCCATGAAATATCTCCCAGTCTGATGCCGGTTTCCGACCAACATTTATTTTTTCATTTGAATGTGCACTCAATCGATAAATTGCATTTTGCTGTTATATGAAAGTAAATACTAATTTTTGAAATAATTTTACCCAGCGGTGTACGTATTTTCGATGCGATTCCATTGTAAAAAAAAAGTAATAATTCATGAATACTTAATGCAATAACGGAAACAAATTCCATTTCGGTCAGGATTCAATATTCGATTGTTGTATTACTTTAAGTCTTAAGGATAATGATAAATTATCCAAGCTTCTGTAGTATTCAAAATGCAAAATTGAAATAGTCACGTTTAAAGATTCATAGCAACATTTATATAACAACCTCGTTTAACTTTCTTTACAGACATGCCATTTAATTATTTTTCCCATATTGCGTTCCAATCCATTGACGTTGACTTCCGTCAACATCATGGTTTCTCTTTACATAAATACAACTCTACTACCGAAGAAAATATTTTGAAAAAGTAAGTGTAGGGAAACTCAACCGTTATCTATTTAATATTATTTATTTTTAAGAAATTAATCAGTTTTGAATGCTGTTACATGTATAGTTGGAATAATATTTTTTTTCAGGGGTGGAGGAATGATTATGTAATCAGTCTTTTAAAGCGGAAGATTTATCAATCATCGCTTTATTGATGGGGATGGAGGAAGATAAAATTTTTCAAATCGGCCCAAGGCCATGAAAATGAAAACGTTTGTGAGAGGTTGCAGGACGTATTAGAATAAAATAAGACAGACAGAACGATTCCTTTCTCAGTTTGTAGATTGATAATGGAGAAAAGTTAGGAAAGCCCAAAAGCAGTCTAACAGTGTAAAAAATATTATTTTCTTTATAGATCAATTTTATAATGTTACCTGCACAATTTTTTTAGAAATTTTCGTTTAGGCGTCAACGTTGACAGTTAAGTGAAGCCTATGTCATTATTATCTGCATTTCCTTTCTAAAGGTATTGTTAGAATCTTCTTATATTAGTCGTATCTTAATATTATTTAATTTTTAGTAACTATTGTGCAACTTCTACCGAAGTTAAGGCTCAATTGATGAAGAATAAATTTAATTTGTTCATGTCTTTTGTCGATGTTGTGAAATCATATCTTTCTCATCGATATTAGTGTTTAGTATAATCTCGATGTCAAGCGGCAAACGCGATGTCAAGAGGCAAACGCGATTTTGGTGGCGTACGAACTAATCCTCGTTCTACAGTTACACGTAGAACGCTCCAGTTCGTCGCAAAGACTTTCTCAGATCATTAGCGCCAACAACAAAGGCTCACGAAATTGCCACATCTACCGACGTTCAGTTGGAGTTGGAACATCATGAAGCGCCTTCATTATCCTTACAGAAGTTAAAACAATCGTCGTTCACTGTGTCTCACAGAAGTAGTGTGAAAAATTTCAAAAATTGACCGTATTTCTTCTAGTTGAATTATCTCGCAGGTTAAGTTCCCAGAGAGCTCTGGCGGAGATTACCTTTGGGGATGCCTTCACATCTATCTGGTTTTTTGAACTAAGGTTCCCACATGCCGAGGCATCTTGGCCTGTTTTGAGAGGTGTGTATGTTCCGGGGTCTCAGACCTTGGGCATACGGTAAGAGCGGTCCGCTATTCCTATTGGAGTAGTCGGCCAGCTGCCTCCTTAACCGATCGAGGCATGGAGAAGGGATTGCTGCGTCCCTACAGCAAACTCTTCTCCCGCTATCGGAAGGGCGTGGGACAAGTACCCAATGCCCGACCTACCTGATGCAGGTTTTTCTAGGGTTTTCCCTGCATTACTTTCAGGCGAATGCCGGGTAGGATCCTTAATCTATAGCCCGGGGGCCCTAGTTAACCATTGGCTACCTACCTCTTCCCTTCCGCATCCCCCATTTCAAATCCCTTTCTATGCTATTAAAGGGGAATTGCCACCATGTCGATTTCCCTCATGTAGCCTGTTACCCTAAAAAAAATAACTCTGAAAATGTATCTCTGAAAATAATAAATTTTTCGGTAGAGTGAAATTAATTGCAATAATTAATCATTTATATTTTATGTACAAAATCCCGTTATTATCATCTTGAATTACCCACGGTTGTTCTACAACACGAACAAAACAGAACGAAACAAAAACAGAGACAATTTCTGACTCGGGTTGGTGGGCCAAAAACGATAGTCATATGGTTTTAATGAATGACTTCGATTGGATTATCTCTGGTATATTAACACTTTCAGTTCTGGCAGGTCAGTATACTTCGCAGATGTGCAATGGAGTTAATCCCATTTATTTCCTGGAAATGGTCAACCAGAGACAACTTCTGACAGGGTTTGGTGGGCCAAAATACGTTGGTCATATTGATTTAATGAACAGAAATTTATAGTATTATCTTCAGGTACATTACCGCATATAATTCTGGCTGGTCAGTAGGCTCAGACGTCAATCCCATGTATTTCCTGGAAATCAGCCATCCGGCCTACAGGTTCTCGCCAGAAGGACAATGCAAATGTCCTCCACTCCAAAACTCTCTCACAGAAAACTAGAAAACTAACTTCCTCTCCAAATCGCAATATCCTCATAACTTACTCAAAAGTTACTTATCACATCATAAATCGTAATTTCCTCCGCACTACAAAACTTAAAACTATCTTATAACATCCCAAAACGTCACCAAGTTTCACCAACACCTGCTCCGTAACTAACTTGTAACATTTCTTAACTAACCCACGACATCCCCTAACAGATCAACTTCCTCTTGTTCTACAAGATTTCTTCACACATCGGTTTTCCGAAATTTTTTCCCACTTGGAATTCGCTGTTTTTAAACAATAGTAATTAAATTTGTGTTCAATTTTTTAATGAGGCTCACCCGCTCATGGATGACTAAATATTTAGCCTCGCAGGATACTCACAATAGTTCAATCTGTACAAAGGGATGCCGTGCTAGGGTTGCTTTTATTTCAGCGAGAACGTGAGAAGCAAGCATTGACCCTCGACAGTCTGCAAAAGAGAATATTATTAGCTCACGATATTTTCTTTTGTAAGCTAAATTAAAATGTGTAAATAATAAAATAAAATTACCCTCAGTACATTTATCATACTTGTGTACATTACAAGTCAAATACATCGGTTTCCAATTTCAAATTTCCGTAACTTATAAGAATTACGGTATGAAACTAAAATAATTCTATACGTAATAAATCATAGTGATAAAATATTCTTAGGTGTTAGAAATAATTGTCCTCAAACAAATATTATAAAAATTTGCTTAAATTGTATTTAATGAGAGAAAAATGTAAGCTTACGAATATTTTATCATTGAATGACATCAATCTGTATACACTGTAGTACAATTGAGACAAATTCTCGAGTATTTCAAAATAATTTTTGGGTCAGATAAGAAATAATATAATTTTATAGCTACAGGAAATAGAATAAACTCATTTATAGATATAGGAGAAGGTTACTGACGGTGAAAAGGTGAGTATCAATATCGCGTGTTAAGATACATTACTGATAAGAGAAAATAAATTCAGACATTTTTTTATAGTGGTACCACGAAATATAAAAATGGGATAAAAATCTTCCGCTGTATTTGTTTTTGAAAGACATCTTGGCGTGACGCTGAGATAGGTATTAAATATGGTGGCGGAAACTTTCTAAACTTGCAGATTGGAATATCTTATGATCTTTTGATTTTCAAATGTAGTTAACTATAGGTAGTAATAAATAAATAAATTTTTCATTCAGTCACCGCAACTCAGAGTCATTTATTCTCATTTCTCTAATATTTATCAGAGTTGGTACATCTGCTTTGTTTATTCTTTAAACGTAAGTCGATGGTTTCCATTATATTCAACAAAAATATCGCATACACAATTCTTGAAATCTTCTATTCTGTGATTAAAAACGTATTTTTCAATTACTTGTGTAATATAATAGTCTACACGTGCCCTCTTATCATAACGTCTCTTCCGCATAGCGGACCTAAGTGGGCGAAGCTGTATTGAAGTCAGCACTTTAGGTCCCGTGAGTAACGATACCCACGGCAGCAGAAATCTTCCTCTCTTCCGCCTAGCGGACATAAGTGGGCGCAGCTGTAATAACACTGAGTCTAGTGAAGTCAACACTTTAGGTGCCATATGCAGCAATGCACACGGCAGCAGAAATATTCCTCTCTGTAACAGTTCTCATTGGAGACTTAAAATCATCAGGGAGGGGGAAAGGAGTCTTCGAATTGTTCAGAGCTTCTTGGGAACGGCAGTCGTGATCCAACCTCCAGACGGGTCGGTGGCTCCTGGTGCTATCCGCCAGTTTGTCTTACTTTATTTTATTTCTAACTATTAAATCTCTTTATTCTTCATAAACTCTTATTTGACTGAAGTGCAGCGAAACACCAACCACTACGCCTAGGTTCAATTAGTTGAACCCGAACCCTCACGTTACCGACTTTCCTATTTCCTGTTAATTCTTCCTTTATCCTCTAGATCGGTAGCCAGGTGAGCTAACGGAGGTATAGCTTAAAATATTAGTTGGTTTAACAGTGTAATTAAAGAAATAATACAATTTTTGGGTCCTCTTTCTCGACCTCATCAACAACACTGATGTGGTTGTTGTATCCGTGAGTAACCACGACTCATTACTTCCCAAACAAAGAATTGAAACATACTACAAAGACGCAAATGACCTTAGCTGTTGATGGGACAATAAATAAAATAATAATAATAAAACATCGGAATGATTTGTAGTATACGTGTGAAACGAATTTAATACTATCCTTGAAACTCTTCTGACAATTTTTGTATTGGTATTGTTGAAGTTAATTTTTCACTTTTCATTGAATAATGTGGGAATAAGTTCCAGTGATGTAATGACAATAAAGATTTTACGTACAACCAAATATTCGGCTACGAGGTGATAAAGGAAGTCTGTAGTGTTATAAATTCGGATGCGGTATAGCTGCTGCCACAGAATACAACTTCTTCTTTAATGTTGTCCTGGTCCCTTTCTTCGCACACAGCTTGCTTTCTTCCATCCCAAATTTGCGAAACCGCGCTCGCATCTTCCAGTGGCCTACCCGAGCGCAGCGGTAATTTACGGGCTACAAAGGCACGAGCAATCCACAAGCTTCTTTTGTTGCATAATGGCGGGAGCATTATTCACTCAGCAGCACGTGTCGCAGAGACACGTGCAATTACAGAGTTGCGGAACCGACAGGCGGGGATGGGGGCTTATGTAACCAATAATGTGTGGGTTCTTGCAGTACAACCCAACTGTTATAGAACCGACGGCAACAGAAGCACAGAACGGGAAAGATATATTCAGATTTCTGAGGTAAATACACTTCAATGCTTCCAATATATGAAGTAATAAAATTGAACGGGTGACCTTAATTTTAATCCACTTATTTTTAAAAGAAAGCAATAAATTTTCAATCCTCCTCTGAGTTCTGAAAATACTTTTAATCCGCTTAATACATTAACAACAAAAATATCGAATTCAGAAAAAAGAAAAAAAATTAATCTACGACATTTAGTTCCTTTAAGGTACATGCTTCATTGTTGGAGAACAAAATGACGGTATAAAATAATATTATTTTGATCAGCATATCTGTAAGTTGGAGGCAATGGACACTATACACCAGGGGTGGGCAACCTTTTGTTTTAAAGTGAGCCATATAGAAAAATGTATGGTGGGTCATGGACCAAAACAATATCAATTAGTTAAAATGAAAAAAATTCCGTCTGATAGGAAATAATGAATAAGAAATATTGCCAATTCAGACAAAAGGGTAATATAAATACCACACAACGTTTCTGGGATCCTTGTACCTTTCGTCAGGTGCTAAGAAGAGCCTAGAGAGACACAACTGCACTCGTCACTTAACAACAAGCCAAGGCGTTTGAGTGTTGTCAACTGACCAACTGAAATAGTATTTATTTAAAAAAGCGAAGGTACAGATATGTAACTATACTTACTATAGGAATTACATATAATAAAATCATAGTGTTAAAACTGTACCTAATGAGAAACTTTATTTTGCTTTCTTTAAATTCATTTTGAAAATAATTACTCCCAGCAATAACTACTGTCGAAGAGAGACATCATTTAACTTATAGAATTAATTAGATTTGGATATTTATCTTTGGAAACATGTCTCACGTGAAAATCTTGCAGAGATTCCTCACGAAACTGACTCTTCAGAACATCATCTGTCTTGAATTCAAGTAATTCCATTATGAGAATCATTTATACTTGCTCCACGTCCGCGTCAAAAGGTGTCATGAATATTTTGAACTGAAGTTCACGTGAACAGAAATCCTCATATTTGTATATAAAATTCTATATTGAATGAAGATAGTTCCTTTGCAAGGACATTTTTATCGTGAGATTTTAAGAGGGTGAACAGTTCACGGGCAAGTTGTCCTTATTTTTTTTGTATATAGCTTGTTCAATGAGCTGGTCACATCAACCAAAAATACGATAACAATACATCATCTGCCAACGGTTACACTAGTTAGGTAAAATTCATATCAATAAAAGTTTGCACTTATTCTCTTATCTCAGAAAATCGGTTCAACATTTTGCCCTTACTGAGTCAGCGAACTTCACGATAAAAAACGAGGTTTCCATCTTCCGATTTCAAGTCCTGCAGGTATTTCTGGAAGTGTCTAGATTTAATCAAATTTACACACGAATCTCTCTGGGAGAACCTTTTAGGAGAGATACGAAGGGGCTATCTTTGGGTATGCCTTTTCTTCTCCGTTTTTGAACTAAGGCACCTCGGCCTGTTTTGAGAGGTGTATGTTCCGGGGTCGCAGACCTTGGGCATACGGTAAGAGTTGTCCGCTATTCCTATTGGAATAGTCGGCCAGCTGCCTCCTAAACTGGTCAAGGCACGGAGAGGGGAAAGCTGCGACCCCACAGCTAACCCTCTCCCGCAATCGGAAGAGCGTGTGACAAGTTCCAAATGCCCGACCTACCTGATGCAGGTTTTTATAGGGTTTTCCCTGCATCACTTTTAGGCGAATTGCCGGGTAAAATCCTTAAACCATAGCTCGGGGGCCCTAGTTAACCCTTGGCTCCCTTCCTCTACCTTTCCGCATGCCCCCTTTCAGATGCCTTCCTATGCTATTAAAGGGGAGTTGCCAACATGTGGATTACCGTCATGTAGCCTGTTACCCTAAAAAACAAAAAACAAACGGTCTTCATTATGTGCGTGAATTTTAATGATTTATCACCCAAGTTTTCTTGATGAATGGTAGGTCTACAGTGAAATACGAACAGATTATTAATATCAATATTTCACTTTGATACATCTGATTTTATATATTTTTTGTAGTGCCTTTCGTGGGTCGAAGTGCGAGAAAATCTGGTGTAATTTTAAAATTTTGGTCAACTGCACGAATAATATGCAACACAGACATTTAATGGCGATACGGACAAATCTTGGACAAGGGCTGGATTCTATACGTTTCTATACACAGTAACCAAATTTGGGGGAGTTTGAACATGTTTACAGAGGAATCAAACCTAGCACCTCTACTTTTTACGAGTTGCTATTACTATCTGAGCATTCCTAGGTGACTCCCCATCAGATGAGAGTTTTGTCCATCCGTTGTATATACACAGAGATCCATTATTCATTGAAGTCCTAAATTTAGATTTGAAGAATGTTGCTGGTGGCCATTAAATAATGGAATGAATACACAATGTTGAACGAACAGATTAAGTGGATTTTAAGGAATAGATACTCGGGCAGTACGCTGGTGCTCGTGGTCTCCCATTGTTCTGTAATGTTTAATATGGATAATGGGATTTTCCTTAGTTAGTTTTATGATATTTAATTTGTTAAAATATCTGTTTAATACTGTCAATTGATTGGTAGGGTGAAATTAATTACAATAATTAATAATTTATATTTTAGTAACACAAAAAGTACATTAACTTCCTTCTATAATTATAAATGTAAATAACCACGGCAGTTTTACGAACATAAACAAAACAGAACCACACTAAAAATGAGAATTTATGACAGAGGTTGGTGGGCCAAATTACGGTGGCTTCAATGAACCTAATTTGATGGGATTTATTTCCGGTACATTACAACTTGCAGATCTGGCGGGTCAGTAGTACTTCTCCGATGGTTCAGCCAACAACCCCGCTTATTTTATGGAAATAGTTAACCAGCCGGCCTACAGGTTGTCGTCAACAGGACAGTATTAATGTCCTCCTCTCCAAAACTCTCCAAAACCAGAAAACTTCCCCAAAGTAGCGTATAAGATCAAAAAAGTACTGTCCTTCACACTCCAAAACTAAAAACTATCTAAATTATTCGTAACGTCCCCAAATTTCACTCACTCCTGCCTATCTACTAACTTATAACATCACAAAGAGACTAACTTCTGCTTTCTCTGTAATTTCCTTTCCCACCTCGATATTCTGAAATTTCCTGACACAGAGTCTTGGATTCTGCGGTTTTTATTCAACAGGAATTATATTTGTGCCCCCACAAGTCTCGATATTCTAACTAATCACACCCTCTTAAGGGGCCACATGGCCAAATTCAGGGCGTTACAAGATATAGCCGCCAAAGATTCCATGTGGTGGAGCGTCTTGCCCGAACGTGATAGAATTTTGTGACCAAAGATTCACCCACGCCGAGCACTCACAATATTTTGATCTGTACAAAGGTATGTCAGGCTTAGGTTGTTTTCGTTTCAGTGAGTACCTCAGAAGCGAGCATTGACCCTCGCCAGCCTGAAGTCGAGAATATTCAAAGTTCACGATGCTTTCTTTGGTAAAATAAATTAAAATATATAATTAATAATATTAACGTAGCCCCTAAATAATTTTCCGCTTATGTACACTACAGTTCCGTTCCGTTGGTGACGCCATTTTAACTTCCTGATTGGTTCGAAGCGGAACACATCGTGGATTTACTGTGCGCGTGTGTTTTGAAAACAAATTATCTCTGGCCGCTACGCTTAGAGCTATTCGGCGATGGTTCAACATTCCGCGTAACAATGCTGAACCGAATTTCCAATGTGCAACAGTGTGTTGCTGTTAAAAGATTACAATTTTCAGGCATTATTTTCAAAACTTTATAATTATAAATAAATAAACTGTTAAAAATCAATTTTTTCCTGTATACACCCCAGTAACTTTTTAATGAACACTGAAAAGTCCTTAGTGTGTTCTTGAAGGTCCTTAAATATCAAATATTTTGTTATTTTTGAAATTTTATTATCTTTTTTATCTTTTTCTGATTCAATGTCCGTGATTTGTGACGTCGCTTTCTCTATTTAAGAATCATCATTTCACCAGATTAATTTTATGTAGAATTGAACTAAATATCACAAATATTCTCAAAAAATTTTGCAGTGTACAAAAGCACGAATATTGAAATTTATTGAATAAGAGAGTGCAGTAGTAAAACAACAGGTGATTAAGGCAGCGAGTGGTCGCTGAGAGGTGAGTGGCCAGGGGCGAGCGCGCGCTGATTGGAGTGCTGGCTGGCTGGCCGACTAATAATAAATTATTTTGCCGATACGCCCCGGAGACACAAAGTACAGGAAGTGAATCACCGGACGTAGGCGTAAGTCAATATCGATAAGCCGCGACATCTGATCGGGGCGCCGTCTGCGGTCGTAAAGCGCCGCCCAGGCCTTTATTACGCTAAACTCCCTGCATTGCGGACAATCCCACATATAAATTACTCTATTTTATACTTGCTGCCTCCAAGTATTTATTACCGTACAGCCGTTTTACGCTTACTACCACTTCTAGATGTTTCTGGAGCGCTGCCGAAACATTTCCAGGTAGACTGCCAGCGCAGTGTCGAATGAAGTATGGTCTGTGACAATCTATGGCATATATGCTACTTAATTAGGCTACTGTATTACTTCTTCGATCTTTATCTGAATCGATAAACCCTTAATCGATTAAATACAGTACTTATGTTAATCCTGTCTTAATAACAATTAATGTTAACCCTTATATATACGTATTGATATAAAATATACCCATTTTTAACTACAGGTAAACTTAAAACGAAAGTTTTTTTTATATAAAAGGAAATAATTATTTGGTATATAAAGCTGTTATAAACATATATCGGTATTCAAGCCAAATAGGACAAATTAACTAATATTAATGTATCAAGATAGCATGGCTGTGTCGCTGCCAAGTTTATGACTAGATTACTGGCATTAAGGTTCATTTTTGGAATGAAGCAGTGTGGTTCTTACAAGCCACTCTTTAAAATAAATATATTATTACAATGTACTTCCTATATATAAAATTATACACATTGTAATAAATTATAAAAACTTACCTGTACAAAACACGCCAACCATGTACGTCATAATAAGAAGTAAGAACTATTCCTGATTTAGAAGCAATTTATTAAAAAAATGGTAGAGACAGTTTGAATTAATATTTACTTGTTTTTCAATCAATTAAATGAAAAACATATTTTATGCTTTAAAAAAGTACCTGCCCTAGAAAGATGTATATAATCGATGTGAATGTTAATTGAATTATTGTCAACTTGCTCTAAAAATTTATGTAATTTTCTCAGTCCATTTTTTTTCTCTCTCTATACTTTTACACACACAGATATATATATATATATATATATATATAATTACTAATTAAGACGTTTTATCATATAGTATTTTGAAATTCGTGGAAAATAAAAGCACTAACATATCAATGCCGAAGAATGGATTACTGTGAGTTGCAGGTTGCGTCATGGCGGTTTTGCACCTCTCCGCGTACTTAGTACATGTTTTTAGACTGTCAACATTATTTTCCAACATCAGTTATTGGTGTTTCTCTTCGTTTTGGGATTTTCTTTAGAAGCTCCATATGACCATCCCAGTCACGATATGCATTGGTTTACTGTAAACACTAAGTTCTTGTGTTATAAATTAAAACATCCGTTTACATTATGAGTACTCAATTACAGGCAAGGAGAATATAAACAGGAAATGAAACGTAAATACTATTCAATAAATATATTTTAAAACTCTGTAATTTCTGTTACCGGAAATTAAATAAATTTCAGTATTTTTGGAAGAACATGTCAAATACTGAATAATGTATCAAGTATCATAATGCGGAAAGACCTTTGCCCAATGGTCGTTTCTCGACGACATTATCGCGGATTGACGTTTGCTCGATAGGACAATATCTCGATGGTTCGTTTTCCAACAGGTCAGTACCCCGAAACGCTTTACAGAAAGTCATTTACCCCATTAGGACACCTTTCCTGAATCGTTTATCCAAGCTGACGTTTTTACGATATAAATAATATTAATAAAATACAGGTAAATAAATCGGGTAAGTGTATTTCGGGCAAAAGACGGGTTTCCATTATGTATAACGAACAAAATAATTTAAGTTAAAATTTTTTTGCAGTTATACCACGTTACCTATATAGCCCACAGATATTTATTACTTATTTCGTATTATACGTCAGTGCTATAGTACCCCAGGAAAGTTAGATTATCTGGAGCCGCATTCACTTCAATTTAAATACTCAATTCATCCAACAGCTACTGAACTTAATCGCATACACATTATAAAATTATTTTGGCCTTCATTTTTTTGTTAACTACGCGAATTTTTACCGGGGGTCAAGTAATTAGTGTGATTAAAAATATACGTTTCATTTTTAAAACGTCAATACTTCTAATGGAAATTAATTGTAGAGAAACGCCGAAGCTATCGAATTTCCTGTTCGCTAATAGTCTGTTTAATCCTAACAGGTAAATAAAAATAATTAAACTTCAGTTAACGACTTTTATGCATGAGAATAATCGTTCATAATTATTCTGAATTTAATTTCTCAAATGTAGGTGGTATGAAATCACACCTGCTAATGCCATTATTTTTGACAGAGTTTGAAAAATCGCCGTTAAGTAATGGTTATCACATAAGCTTATGACGGAGTTTCAGTTGTTTACTAATAAACTCAGTAAAGTGAAACAACTAATAATTAACATTTAATATTTCGCAATCTTTATAATTAATTTTAAATTAATATAATATGGAAATCATTTTAAATGCTTAATCATAATGAAAACAGACTTAAACAAGCATATGATTATTGATATTAAAATAATAATTTAATTGATCCTAAATCGTGAATTTTTTATTTATTATACAGACATTGTCATTAAAAGCTTTAAAGTGTTACATGTTTATTTCATAATGCATTTTTGTTACATTTGAAAACTATACAGTTAATTAAACTGGAAGTGGCTCTAAACAAAATTTATTTTTAAGCATGATAAAGTTAACAAATTTAAATATTTAATTCTTGTTCATTTATAAAGTATACATGGGTTTTTCTTACACATAATCGGATAAACGAGATTCGAAAACAAAGCGTTTCAGAATACGGAACCAAATCGCTGGAATCAGCAGTCGTTACTCTTCTTGGTCAATGTTCTTTACCATAAAAAAAAATTAGACGAAGGTCAGAAACTAAAATTTAATTTTCTAAAGCTTCTATCATCCCGTTTGAATCGTCCTTTGCCTGACAAACATTGGCAATTTAGTATTGGGAGAAATGCTGATGATTTAATTAATACTTTTAAATTATATAACATTTTCATTTCTATTACTAGCATTACTCCTTGGTTGACGAAATTGGATTATTATATGAAATTAAAAATAATTATTAGAAACTATATTAATTAACTCTAGGATTAATAATATTTATTCCGCACCTGAAAACAAAAAAAAATATCAGGGGAACGATCAAGAATCCCCTATACTTAGTAAAAAGAACCTTTCAATAAATAATCTTACACTGATTCCCAAAACTCTTATATTTATTTTTGTTCATTACCTTCCTGGGAGGATAATTATATAAAATTACCCCAATTGTCTGAAGGCGATACACATTCGTGTAATTCGCCATTCGTCTGAAACTGATTGATGTTTCGTTTTACAAACTTTAAAATGTCATGATAATATACACTATGTAGAATTAATATATGTAAACGTATGAAGAGTAGTTTACAACTGGATATATAATTTCTAATGGCACGTTTATGAAACTTACTAACCTTAAATATCACATATTGGCTGTCTAGAGATTTGTATATTTTCCAAAAGAAGATTATCCATATTTTTAACTTAAATAACTATATTTGTGTGAATAATAATAAAAATTGCCAAATACAGAAAGAAGAAGTGATGATATAAATTTCTAGATAACCTTCTTCCTTTCTTCAGGAGTTAAAAATTAGTATACACGCAAGACCCTAGAGCGACTCAACCACATAATGCAGTTGACAAACTGAAAATCCAAACTTTTTTCATTTTCTTTTCAGTTTTGTTACTACAATTAATTTTCTAAACAGCCATGTATTTTTCATTTTTATATTTGAGTCATGCACGTAGAGAATTTATTTTTAGGCGGTAAAAATTCTGGAGAATGATTAATTTACAGAATTTACAAGAATTGACCCTTGATTAATTCCGTGTGCAATTATATCCTCGTACAATTAATACCCATTCGGATAAATGGATATGACCATCTTTAGTTTTAAGTTACGTTCCTAGGTGACGTAAGGATTTTCCCAATATATTTTTAGTAATATTTTGCGGCTTACCGTGTTGAATGCCTTAGCAAGATCAACGAAAATTTCAAATACCTTCTAATGAATTCTAAATAATTTGAATGAACTCAAAGTTCGATTATTTTCAAATTTTTCTTTAAGGAAACCAAGAAGTTTGGAAGTTAAAATATTATATTTGTTCTAGAAAACAAGTAATCTTATGTAAACTATATAGAAAATTTTGGGAAAAATTGGAAGCAGAAAACTTATCTCTCATTCAATAGTTTCATAAACAGGGAGGTTTCTTTCGCAATTTTCAGAGAATCTGGAAATATTCCAGCGGCAATTCATGTATTAATTATGAATTAAAGCAAACATACCATGTAATGTGGACGCTCTTTTAACATTTTCCATGTTGTCCTATATATATATATATATATATATATATATAGGTGAAATAATTACAGTTATAATAAAAGTCCCAAGGAGCCGATATATATATATATATATATATTTTATATATATATTTTGTTTGAAGAAATATAGTATTCTATATTTGGAACAGAGTTCTGCAAAACGAAGAAATGTAGAAATAATCATGTATTTCTGCCGAGGTATAACCAAGAAGGTTAACAATTTTTTCTAAATACGATTTGAATTTTCAAGAAGCTTCTCTACCTGAAAAACATTAAAATTTATTAAGGTTAAATTATTAATTCCTGCTTACATTAAATGTAGTTAAATTTGACCGCTATCAAAAGGTAGAAGAGTGGACGTATTCGTATGCGGACTTCTGCAATTTTGGACTTTTAAAGATTTGTTTAGTGTTTTATTTACTAATTTCTGTCTCTTAAAGTCTAAATAAATACCCTAAAATGACACGAAAACAAAAATTTAATCAACCGCTAACTCATTTTTGTGTATGGTTGTCGGTCAGTGTCCAGTAATTTTACCTCTTGTTTAGAGATGAAAGGAAAGAATACTTTCCAGCGGACAATTCCAGGGTTACAGAATACAAGCATTCATGAGTAAATACGTGATAACCGACAACGTTATTAAATTGTTAAGCTGGAAGCATTCTTATCCATTCTTCAGATCATATTTTTTTATTTTTGGTAATGCATCTACTGCCGCCCTTTTACAGACAATATTGTTCAAACAGTACTTCAGAGAATCCCACATTCTTTGACAAATATTCATTGTTTGCGTAGTTACGAGAAAGGGGAAGACGGTTTTGGAGAAACGAACAGTTTTTGCGACCAGAGCTGTGAATTTCACAATCTGCTTTTGGCTCACGAACAAGGAGCGCGGTGGCATCGACCGGAGCGACCAAATCCCCCGGACTTCATTGGTCCAATTAATTATAAGAGGCGGAACGGAGGTCGAGAAATGCGGCCGCAGAAATGAGGTAGGGACAAGTCTGGATAAGAAAGGCTCGTCTCTTAAAGCAGACGGTGCGGGAAGGGTGGCAGAAATTTCCTCTCTGGAAGACGACTTACAAATCTTCCTTAGATGAAGACGGAGAGAATGACAAAGATAAAGGAAAGAGAGAAAAGGAACACACGACAAAACTCAGAAACAGCATTTCCACTGTAACGGAAATGTGACGCTTGAAATAGAGTCTCTCACAAATTAAAGAAGGGTATTACTTTATGTTAATCAAACTTAGGAATTAATTTTGCTTGTTACAATTCATATAAGATATAAATGAGTGCAAACATAATGAAAAAGAAGAATTAGGGCATATAACCTCTGATTTTAAATAAATTAATGATCCAAGTCATAGTTCAGATAGATGTATTGTTATCATTTACTGTTTTGCAATTACTATGTTATGGTTTAGAATTTAACCATCATTTATTTTTATACGCGTAACACAGCGGTTTATTAAGTTTTACAAAATGTATTTAATTTTAGGAAACTTTATCATATATATTCAATTATTGCGATTACAAATTGAAGTGAAACTTCTTATGCCGCTGTTGGCTAAGAAGACATCTTGAGAAATATGATAGTAACGTAACGAACGCGACATCAAAGTCGATCACGCTAATGAGCATGCACCAATCAAAAACTACAAGGTAAAAGTGTATAAATTTTAAAGTACATTACTAATTATTCTCTATCTCACATTAATAATAATTGTTTTTAAAATATTCCCGGCATCGGAAGGGCGTAGGACAAGTACTAAGAGCCCGATCTGCATGGTTACGATTTTATAAGGTTTGTCCTGCATCAAATTTAGACCAATGCCGGCTACGATCCTTGAAATACAGCCCGGGGACCCATGTTAGCCCTTGGCTGTCTTCCTCTACCCTTCCGCATCCCCCGTTTAAAATACCTTTGTTTGCTATTAAAGGGAAGTGGCCACCACGTGAATTACACTCATGTAGCCTGTTACTCTAAAAAAATAAAAGACATTATTTTACATTTTATATATAAATTAGGTCAGGAAATTAGGTATCATCCAATAATTTCAAAGAAAAAAGCGTTACATATATTTATTTATCATAAAACATTCCTATTCCTCTATCTTTGAAGTTTAAATTCTAACGCGTATGGTAACCATGCACTCATTACTTTCCTTATATGCAGTTTCTTCTTTTATGTCTTATTTTAAGTGATATTAATCACTTTATATTATCAATATCTACGAGTAGACGTTGCCGAACACATGGATTGGCTAAAATGATAGACTAACATTTATAACTTATTTTTCAGATATCATTCCTCTCGGAATCATAAAAGTCATCGATACACTAAACTAGCAACACTGGATCAAGTGCAAGTGTCCATGATAAATTTATTCTATAATAATTAAAATTCAAAGAATACTAATTAGATAAATGTGTAATATATTAACAGAAAAAAACGTAATAAGATAAATACCACACAAAGCCTCTGAACTCCTTGTTGCTTTCATCAGGTGACTAAAAAACGCAATAACCCCAGGAACCAGGTGAAGAACTCGAAAACATATTATTAGATTGAATTTTTTAGAATTCTCCATCTAATTAAATTAAACAAGCTTATGACTTTCAAGTCATATATCAGAAATGATTTTAAGATTTTAAACTCACTCACTTTAATGTAATTGTTTTAAGAATGAAGCGAAGGATGTTTGCGTTGAATGTAAAAACTCCTTGAATATAACGAGGCCTTTTTCAACCGAAGACAATTTGGCGTTCTGTTCAATATGTTACGGATCCGCTGCGTCTCTTCTGGCAGACGCGACCACGGAATGGTAGGAGAGTGTGCGGGGGAGGAGGATCTAATTGCGAAGCTTGCGGGGCGGGGAATTCAATTAAGGGCGTCATCAGCGTGAAATGTAGACTGGTAATGCAGTTTTTAGCAGAGCGCCGAGAAAAGGCTTTTTGCCGCGCTGCAAGTGACGAATTGTTAGTCGACACCTACGCCACGCCACGCCACGCGGACAAAACACCAAGATGACGCTCCGTAGAGCCGCTGTAATTGCCTTCGGAAGTGGCTCACTCTCCCGCCGCAGCCGTGAGCCGATTGTCTACATAATGAGCCACTGCAAGGGGAGAAGCGTTCCTTGGTTACTCGCAACTTTCTCCCACTTTGAAGCACGTTACGAATACCTAGACGCCTCGCACACACCTTTGAGGAGAAAGTTACGAACTACACTTAACAGTTATCATGTGATTACATCGACCAGGCACTCTGGCCAATTTTTATGACTTAAAAATATTAATAATATTCAAGAAATATTTCTCTGGTTTCCACCTGGGTAACAATGCGATTGAAACGCGACGTTTCGACGGACAAATGCACTGCCGTCATCTTCGCCTTTGTCCGTCGAAACGTCGCGTTTCAATCGCATTGTTACCCAGGTGGAAACCCTAGAACTATTTCTTCAACAAATACACCGGGAAAGCCTTCGTTCTTTGATTAATAATATTCACATTTTAAAATGAAAAAAATTACGTCTGATTAAAAATAATAATGAATAAGAAAGATAGCCAATACAGACAAAAAAGGGTGTTGTCAACCGACCTGTGCAGTTCTGTTTCTCTAGGCTCTTCTTCGCACCTGACGAAAAGGACAAGGATCCCAGAAACGTTGTGAGGCATTTATATTAACCTTTTTTGTCTGTATTGGCTATCTTTGTTATACATAATGATAATAATAATTAAAATTGCCAAATACAGAGAAAAGAAGTGATGATATAAATACCACACAACGTTTCTGGAATCCTCTAGCGTTGTTTAGTTTTCTTACCACCTGAAGAAAGGTTTTCAGAAACGTTGTGTGGTATTTATGTCATCATTTCTTTTGTCTTATTTGGCTACCTGTCTTATTATCAACGAATTGCCGCAACAATTGGAAGACGATAAGCAAATAACTCAATCAACTTTTCTTTGAGTTCTTCTTGTTGTTCCAATAGGCTTTCATTCTTTCCGTGACGGCTCGTTTACGTTCTTCCGACCACTTAGGTCCGATGTTTTGTTTTTTGGCTCTGATCTATGTTCTCATTTAACTACTTTGTGTCTGAAGATATCTCGTTCTAAAATGACAGTTGATCGTATGTTTGCGTTTTTGAGGGCCTTTCAAATTTCATCTAGCCAATGTCTGGATTTCTGAAGGGAGGTTACATGATCGATTTTCTGGTAGTTTGTTGAGGTGGCCAAATATTTTCATTCGTCTTTACCTAATATCAATTTCTGTAGCTTTTGATTTATGGTAGCCTGCAACTGTCTTGCGTACGTCTTCCTCCTAGAATTTTCCTAATGATCTTTCTCTCTTCCTTTTTCGATTTCTTCAAGTTCGTGTTTTCTGTTCAGGGTCTTTCTTTCGCATTCGTAGTGGATTGTTAGTGATATGACTGTGTTGTAATGCCGCAATTTTTCCTTCTTGACATGAATTGTTTGTTGTAGAGGTTTCGCACTAACCCTAATCCTTTTTTGACAATATGGAGACCATGTAGAGATTTTTTTCAATGCCTGCCGGTTCGATAAATTCACCAATATATTTAATATACCAGACCCTGTTTATTCTACAATATTTTGTTTCCAAGCTCGCAATTTCTGTTTTATGACAAAATAATTCAGTTTTCTCAAATGATATTTGTAGCCCTACCTTTTCTGCACATTATTTTCTTCGAGCTGTTTGATAGCAGTCTCCTAGTTCTCTGTTAGTATCCGTCTTACTATTAATATTCACATTTAATTAAAAAATTTAACACAAATTATGTGATTCTCCGTACAAACGTGCGGTTTTAATACAATCCCTCTTTTTATTCTTTGTTTTGGTAGAGAAAGTAATGTATATTTTACTTTTCTCGACAATTGTTTTTGTCGGAGCAGCTATTTATCTGACTTAGATTTAGATTTTGGGCATACGGTAAGAGTTGTCCGCTATTCCCGTTGGAATAGTCGGCCAGCTGCCTCCTAAACTGGTCGAGGCACGGAGAAGGGATTGCTGCGTCCCCACAGAAAACTCCTCTCCCGCTATCGGAAGGGCGTGGGACAAGTATCCAATGCCCGACCTACCTGATGCAGGTTTTTCTAGGGTTTTCCCTGCATTTCTTTAGGCGAATTCCGGGTAGTATCCTTAACATATAGCCCGGGTGCTCTAGTTAACCCTTGGCTACCTTCCTCTACCCACCCGCATCGCCCCTTTCAAATCCTTTCCTATGCTATTAAAGGGGAGTTGCCCAACGTGGATTATCCTCATGTAGCCTGTTTCCTTAAAAAAAAAATACCTCGCCCAACCTTCCAGAGAGCTCTGGAGGTGACTGGCTAACTTTGGGGATGCCTTCACATCTCTCTGGTTTTTTAACTAAGGTTACCACATGCCGAGGAACCTAGGCCTGTTTTTAGAGGTGTATGTTCCGGGGTCGCAGACCTTCGGCATTCGGTGAGAAGTGTCCGCTATTAGTATTGGAATAGTCGGCCAGCTGCCTCCTAAACTGGTCAAGGCAAGGCGAGGGGAAAGGCGTAGGATCCTTAAACTACAGCCTAGGTTAACCCTTGGCTACCTTCCCTCTACCATTCCGCTTCGCCTCTTACAAATACATTCCTATGCTATTATAGGGGAGTTGCCAGCCATGTGGTTTACCGTGATGTTGCCTGTTACTATAAACATTTTTTTTGTATCCATTAGTTCTCAACTGAGAAAGTATGACAAGTCAGTAACTGCATAAATAAATAAAAATATAAATAAAGTGCATGTACGAAAACAAAAAACTGGTAAAAGAGAAATTAAATAGAGTATACTAGTACGATGAAACGCGAAGTTCAGGTAAAATGAAAATGTTTGTAAAATAAATTCAACTTCTCTATTAACACTGTCGTTTCACAGTTTTATGAGGTTAAACAATTGGCAATTAGTGGGGCGATTCGAATAGTTTACGTACACAACACTGGGTGGAAGAAAATGCAATTTTATTAGCTAAAGATGGGTTGATAAATACAGGAACCTAAGGATACGCGCCTTTTGGCAGAGGATTTTTACAGGCTTTGGTTTAATGTTTCAATTTGTTTGAATTTTTTATATCTTCCGACTGACTATTATTAAGTTTTATCAGGAAAAATGGATACTGCTCTCGTAAATGCGATGACGATGTTTATCTGATCGATTTGGTAATAGTTTCCGTGTTGATTATATCCGTCGTTGGCCATAAATAGACTAATATTTTAAAATTTCTTAGATAGAAAAGCCGGGATATGTTAGGGTTCCTATATGAGTAAAGAGGAGTTTACAGTCTTTGGAGTGTAATATTCTCATGACATGTTTCGGAGCTCCGAGCGCATTGCTGCCAACTATTGATTCCATAGCACATATTGGAGTGAAAATAAGCATAACAGACCATTTTAGCGGTGTTGAGGTCGACTTTCTGCATTAATAATTTTATGGAGTAGCACGCGGAGTTTACCGGCATATAGGTCGATATGACGATTCCACCGAAAAATGTCCTGACGGAGAAGATACGGTGAGTGGGTCGAGAATATGTTGTCACGAAAATAAAAATTATTAGTTAGTATAAATTGGACTAATTAAGTTTTTTCTATTTAAAAAAATGTTAAATAATTCGTACCGAACCACCGCTCTAAACTGACAAACGAGCTTTCACTTTAACACAGATAACATTTAGATCCGTATCGGAAAAATTACGTGTCATCCGCATACACGTTTCAATGGGCTGTTCTACGCAGAATTCCCACAATGGTCGTTACCTTCAAATCAATTTAAATATGTCAGGAACAACTCGATTGAAAAAAGGTCAGATAATTTAAGTTCCAAGTAAACATAACCGAGTTTGTACATAAATTATCTGCCCTTCATTCCGCAAGAGTTGATGCAGGTCACCTAGGGTTTATCCAGCATCACTTTAGGGGAACGCCGGGAAGGATCTTTAAACTACAACCCGAGGACCCTAGTTAGCCATACGCTTCCGCATCCCCGATTTCGAATCATTCCTATGTTTTTAAAGGAGCTCTCAAAACGACGTATCATTGCGTCCTTATGAGAAACGAAAGTTAAATTAAGTAAAATATAAGAATTTATTCACAATAAATGTACAACTTGAATTAAAATATAAAAATATCATTTAAAAAAAGGTTTTTAAAATGTTCTGCACCGACTAGCGCATGATTCATCGCGGGGTAATTCGTATGAAATTAATCCGCACTCGGTAGCGAGTTGCTCGTCCACTCCGAGATGGCTACTCGTTCTGAGAAACCTTTCAACACGTCGAATCTCCGGATTCCAGCAAGAAAGTAAATTTGTTTCGCTCCGCACCTTTAGGGTCCAAAAATTAAAATTGATCTTATTGGTTCCCCATCGCCCCTCTCGTCCATTGAGAAACCAATAAACGATCCGTCACGTCAGTCTGCGTAGTGGGGTGTGTTCTTCAAGTATATCTGCACCGTGACACGCGCAAAAAAGAAGGGGCGACCTTGGAGACTATGGTAGAAACATCCTTTATTTTTCCGAGTCTAATATTAATCTTGGAAATGCCACGTTAACGAAACCGTCGCACGTGGTTAACTTGAATAAAAAAATTTTCCGCATGTTCCCAGTTAACTGCACATTAAATATACATCGCGCTATGGTATAGAAGACATTTTAAGAACCGACCTCATGTGGTGCAGTGGTCACAGAGCCATGGCGATGTTGTGTGCGTGCTTTTCTGAGAAACCCCCACTAGTTAGTTACCCAACAAAAGAAATATAGCATAGAACAAAATTGCTAATGACCTTAGCAGTTGATGCGACAATAAAAATAAACAAATGAAAAAAAGACATTGAGAATTAAACAAGTCACTTTCTCGAGGAACAAGAGAAGAATCATATGCGAACAAGAATTGTGATAAAAAGTAGCTGGATTATAATAATTATTTTATCTACCTTGACTTTACTTGTTACAGAATATTTTCTATGTTTCAAAATTTTTTGAGGATAAAAATGGTATTATTGTGATAAAATTATGCAATATTGCAATTGGTTTCCCTTGACGAACTATAAAAATTTCTCAAAATTGATTAAATCTCAATTTATTACGTAAGCATTTAAATGCAGTTTATTTAATTAGCTGAATAAGTTTATTTTAATTTCCAGCCGATGCAGTAAAAGTAGTCCGCACAAAAGAGGTGTTGCAGCGGCTCTCTTAAGTAAATGGTGGGAGTTCATTAGGAGCTCGGCCACCGGAATGGCGTGGCTCGCAAATTTGCAGGCATCCTTGCGCATTGTTGGCAGTTGCTGGTGTCCGCGGCTTTCCGTGATCTCCGAGCACCACGCCCCTGCATCTAATCCAGTCAGGAGCGGCCAAGAGAACGCGTTAATCTGGGCGTGGTCACAATCCCTGCAAACCTCCATTCATAGGAAATACGGACCCCGGAATTAGCTCCGAAAACAATTCTATCCTCTCATATTTTAGACAAGTTATGATATGGGGAAGCGACGCGCAACACTCAGAGGGCTAACTACGTTTTAAAAATATTTATGAAATAATAAATTAAGCATCACTCAGATCCTTTTAAAAGCCAGTCTCATTGTAAAACAATACAAGCAAAAATGATGGGTGAAAATTTTTTATTTACGATGGTTGCAATCATTCATGTGTCAAAAACTGCGACGGAAATAAAAGCGCCAAACGTAGCACGACGTCAGCGAACAGAATGGACACTGACACATTTGTGTGTTTCACTTTTGGGTATATTGCAGGCACGTAAGTTGTTAGCTTTCTCGACATCGATTCGGCAGATGTTTTACATGCTGTTGTGAGCTCCTTCCCTTTAGCTTCACAAGGCGGACTTGATTTCCTTCTTTTACGACCACGAGATTCGATTCAGATAACAGGACTACTCTTCAACGTCCACGTTCGTCCGTTTCTCAACAATGCAAAGAACATTTACGGAGATCAATTTGTCTCTAAGCAGCATTATATAATGTCATTTATTCGCAAAATGACGTGGAACACATTAAAAATGTATCGGACTATCAGAATATTATATAAATTATGTTAAACGTCGACATTGAAATGAAAAGAAAACATTGATGCACATTAGACAAAGAAACATTAATTAATAAAATTGTTTCGCATAATCCATTTCGAAATAAATTGCTATATTTTCACAAATAGTTAATTGGTAGATGATAGTTTTAACTAAATATATATCAGGCACCTTTAACAGTGTACTGAGATATCCAAATATGGCATATGAAAAATGAAAAAAATCCATTAAAATGGTGACCCATGTTATATAAACACATATAAATATAATTTTACGACATTCGTTTGTAAGATATAATTGTTTTGCAGAAATTGAATAGACGATTATTAAAATATTTGTTAATTGACCAGTATTAAAGAATAAGAAAGTTAGCCAATTCACAAAAAAAAAAGTGATAATATAAATATCACACAACGTTTCTAGGATCCTTGTCCCTTTCCTCAGGTGCGAAGAAGAGCCTAGAGCGACACAACTGCACTTCTCACCTGAGGAAATGAACAAGGATCCCAGAAACGATTAAGTGTGGTATTTATATTATTACTTTTTTATCTGAATTGGCTAACTTTTTTATTCATTATTTTCAATCGGACGAAACAGAATTAAGGTTTAATTCCTTTAACATAAAAATTATTAACAGCAAAAATAATTTTAAAATTTTTTATAAATTTTGCTACTTTATTGGAACTTTTTTTTTACGTTTTCATGTGATAAGAAATAGTAAATTTAATGTTGACTAAATATAAAAATTGTAGACCTGTGTTGTGTTCGAATATTTTGTAAAACTGATAAACCTTCCGACCATGGTGATCGTTAAGCTGGCTTCTTGGGACGTAGCGATTAACCGCTCATGAACAGCACCTGCGACTTCGTTGCTGATTAATATCGTACGTGGACCTTCAAGTCTGTTAATTGATATGAACTTATCCTGTTACTATTCAACTTATGAATGTTTCACGCATACTTATATTTAATCTCGTCTGTTCCTTATATGATATATAATCCGCTACCGAGAATACGTCTTTTCTTTACTTCTTATTTCTATTTTATCATTAACATAATAAGTTTATCATTAACAAAATAATTAACCATAAAAATCGTTATTAAATTACCTGACGTTCGCAGAGATCACGCGTAATTTATTGGCAATAAATAATAAGGATGTGGAGCGGTTTAACAACCCTTTCTAAATTTATTTTTAGTACAAGGCTGATTACTTCGTCCAACTGTTGACATTTTATTGAAATATTAGATCACAATATTTGGTTTTGCTGGTTTCCTGTCCTCATGCAGTTTAAAGAGACCCAAAATTATTCAATTGTTTTATAACTGGAATTATAAATATATCATAATTATTCAAATTTAACACATATAATTATGCGACATATTATTTAAGAATTGGAGAGAAATTTTTGTTCTGATGATATTGAACTCTACATTAAAAATGAATGCAAGATTCTATGATTTTAAATAAAATTTTCGTGGCAGAAGTAATTCTTTTTAATTTTCATAATATCCCATTTTTAACTCATATTATTGTTTTTAATGCTTGTTAAAGAGTTAATTTTTTCGTGATCTTATCAATAATACATTTTATAACATTAATATACGTAATTATGTAACCAAAGCTTACTTACATTACTTTAAGTAAACTACGGAGTTATAGTACTTTTAATGAAGACAAATTGAAAAATTACGTAAAAGGTAATATTACCCATTAACACAACCACCTCAAACAAATGTTACAATATAGAATACTTTATTGCTATTTCATACACTATATTATTTCGGAAGGAAAATGACTAAGCAACTTAAAAACTGACCTAAAAATTATATTATTTTTAAATTTTCAAAATGTTCCTAGAAATAGTAGTAATTTTCAATTTAGTCCAATTAGCTGATTATAAGAGCGTAGTTTATGTCGCAGAAGCTGACCTAAGTTACCGTAGTGACAAATGGCCTCTTCGGACAGGGATTACAAGGGAAGAGCCTGCACACTTCATTTACGCATCCAATTAGGTTGCGGTAAGACCCAGGCCAGTCCAACTGATCCCATATTACGGAGACTTAGCTCGAAACCCTGATATTCCCCAACGTTCACGAGGCGAGACTCTAAGTTAACTTTCATTCAGCTGTAACAACGAAAGAGAAAGGAACGCTGGAATTCATTTTGAAAATTTCACTCATTTAGACATGATGTGATATTCTGATTCCAGTAAAACGTTAGTTCAGCAGTGGAATTGATTAATTAAAGGAAAAGAAAGAAAGTAACATAAACAGGTAAATCAAGATACTAGATCAGTTAGATATGGAATTCTTTAAAAAATATTTTGTGACAAATTGGCCGAAGAAGATAAATTCTTATAAGTGAGCATAAAAGAAAATAAATATGGGAGTAAATGTAAAGCTAGCAAAAAATGATACAGAAAATTTTAAAAAGCCGAAGGAAATGTAAGCAACTAAATCCATGGAGACAAGGGTAAAAAATGAGCTGTAAATAAAAATGGGAATTAAATTAATACATAAGCAAGTAGCACAACATTTATGTTGATAACCAATACTGATCATGCTCTAACAGGAATCATTTTATACGTGGAAGATTCCAAAGAATATAAAGTCTACACTGATAAGAATCCTAATGTACATTTCTATAAATATTTAACAACTTGACTGCATGTTTCCTGGTTTTTTTTATTAGTAAGAACACTTTACTTGAAAGATACGGAAAAGTGTAAACTGTTACTTACGATACTACTTTAAGGAGTGGAAACTCATCACTTTAACGAGAACTTAGTACAAAATTATTGTGTTATAGAGCGATAGATAGAGAAGTAGTTCAATAATATATCATATTAATGAACATAAGCATGGATTGGAAACAAGTTAAGGTTTTTCATGTGTTTCAGGCGCCAAGATGTCGGTTCTTGAGCACCGAACGTTACGCGAGGCACGTACTCCGCCTCAAAAATAATACTATACTGGGGGTTGCCGACAGAGTGTAAGACAGCAAGGGGCTAGGAGTAAAAATTGTGATTGTATGGAAAATATGAGTAGGGTGCAAATAACCACCCAGATATCCAAGCATTGTAACAAATTGATATCATCGATCAATTGGAGAATTCGCGGTTAATATCCGGCGAGGAAAGTAACTGACGTATAGTGGATTTTCGAAGTATTTCAGTGGGTAAGAAACATTATTGCTCGAAAAGTAGCTGAAAAAAGTTACTTGCACAGTAACCATCGAGAAAGGAATTAACAAAGTAGTTGGCGTGGAAGAAACACTGTCTCGATAGCAGCAAAGATCAGCACAGAACTACAAATATTGATGGAAAGTTTAGTAACATCCAGGTCTTTCAATCTTTGTCGCAACCAAGAGCATGGATTAATTATAGGTATAGTACAGTCAGATTGTTTCTCTGATTTAGTTGACGATAAATATGAGTGTAATTTTCATGAAATATTATTAAAGATTGTTAAATTATGACAATAATTTAATTTTATTTAATACTGTTTATATCAATTTGAAATTGAGAAATATTCTATATTAGTCTACTATATGATTTATTTCCATGAAGCGATCAAAGTTAGCATTCATTGGTGAAACTCTTGAATACGAATATATAACTCCCTATCTCCTGTCTGTCTCTCTGTCTCTCTCTCTGTGTAACTATTTATCTCTGCGAGTGAGTATTGAGAGTTTGCAGTGTGTGTTTTAAAGTGGAGGGTACAGATCCCCCCCCCCCCAGAGCCGCTGATAGAAGCGTGACGTCAGCATGGAGATGTATCGAATTCGCAGTGACGTCTGCAACAGCTGTTGCGGTGACCGCCTACACACGTTGTTTCCAGTAATTTATACCGCCATACACATAATTTTCGACCAATAAATTTTACCTATACTTCAATGTGAAACTCGCAGCGACACGATTGAAAACGTGCACACTAATGTAATCAGAAGAATCGTACTGTCGTTATTTATACCAGTGTTTTGGGAACTAAACGTCAGTAAGAAAAATTCCGTTGGATTAGTCGTCAGGTTAGGAGGCTCTTTGCAAGAAGTAAGTTCCATGCTTTCTTCTTGGATTACTTTTATAGTAAGGCCCTGACGCACATATCCTTTCACATCTCGTCACGCCCGTCCTTTATCGATATAGAAACGAGATTTGTAACGTGGAGATAACGAGTAATTAGGAAATTCTTGTTTTCTAAACCACATAAAATTCTTTATCTATTAAATTAATTAAAAATCTGTCATCTGTGACGTACATAAATTTATTTTAAGTTATTTCTACTTCAACTTCTATCAAAATAATAAGATATTCGCCAATTTGCAAAAAAATTAGTATGTATGGCTACATTGCTTTTTGCAAATAGGTGTTGTAATTTGTTCTTATATTTCAATTAGTTCTTCCTATAAAATCCTTTCTTCTTTTCCCCATTCATCGTATAATATCACAAAGGAAATAGGACACACCAAGAAATATTTATAACTACTGTTCCCAATGTTTTTAATTTAAATTTCGTTTATTAAATCTATTGGATTAATATTCTTCTACAAAAGCGTTGGTATGCGAAGTATGAATTATTCATGGAACAATATAATATTAATAACGCAATATACAAAATATTTTGAATCTAGATGAATAAATTTATTGCTCTAAATGATTCTTTTATGTGTAATGTTCAGCCAAACGAAATTCCATTGTACGTTATAGCTTTTCATATACTTTGAAATCTTTTTAAAATTTACGTCTGTGTATATATCTCACGATTATGAACAATATGGGCAAAGAACAGACGTCTCGAAAATAAAAACTAGTACGTTTCTTCCACAGATTTGTGGACCTTCTCAAGTACATAAATTTCTGTCCAAAGATAATAGGTAATACATATTTTTGAATGTAATATATTGTAGTAATTGATTAAGTTTTTTTATAGATTGGTAAAAGATGAAAAATAAGGATGTTTGCTAAGCAACAGCTTTTTTTTTTGTATGGAGGGTTGGAGTATTATCTTTGGTGACGTGGTTGTAAAATGAAGTTTTTTTGTGATTGTTATGTAATGGAATTTGGATTATACTTTAGTACAAAAATAGACACGACTGAGATATAAAAAGAGTATTTATGCTTTAATAAGAATTTCAACGTCAACAAATAATTCTGGTTTTGGTAATTTTACCTAAAAATTACATGGCTCTCAACTAAGAAATACGATAACGCTGAACTTCGCGGCTAGAACCAGAAGAAGGTTTCCGACTTCTACATTTGGCGCCCAAAGTGGGGCCCGAACCCACGATCGTAAGATTAAGATTCACATGCTCATATAAAAGGTTGAAATAAATTAGCATAGTTATATAAAAAGCCATTATATTTACTTAGACAAGTTTCCCGGTTACTTGATGATGTACTTGAGAAGGTCCATAAATCTCTGGAAGAAACGTTGTACTTTAATTCTTGTGAGGTCTGTTTTCGGCCATATTGTTTATAATCCTCATAAAATTGTATCTCACACATTTCTTCGTATGTAGTGTTATTGATACAGGTTGCAAACAGAACAGAAAATGTCCGAAGTTTCTATCGTGCCTCCAATTAGTAAGAGGTACAGCCAAAAGTTCTGAGAAAACTGATTTTACACAAAAGTATATAATATTATTAGAAGCATCCGCCATTTTCAATATAATTATATAACTATCAAACTCTCTAACCAAGCTACAATCTCATATTTGAATAGTTTAAACGAAAGTCTTCTTTTGGATTACGCACTAAAATTCCTCCACTTGAATTCCAATATAGTAATATTATAATCTAAAGACAGAGCCACCTTTTATCTTACTACGTGTCGTATTCCAATTGTGTCGGTAAGAGGGCGGTGGCAGCTCGCCGGGGTACGTGATTCCGCAACCACCCATTTATAAATATGAAGGCTATTTTCTCTACAGTTTCATTTAATAATAATCCGTAAAATGCTCGTTATATAATTTTTTGGTGAAAAAATAAATCAAAGTAATTAGTTATTGTTAGCGTTACATAAATATTTTAAGTAATATAGTACGTAAATCATATGTTGATTAATATCGTCTGGATTTCTGTGCTGTTCGAAACGTTGGAGTTTTCTCTGAATTTCCTGACGATTTCTCACGTCATCTCTTTAACCTAACTTGTTTTTTGTACACTGTCTCATTCTTTCTGTTTTTCTTGTTTTCTTAGCTTGGAGTATATATTTTTTTCTTATCTTCTAGACGATCTGTCTCGTCATCTCTTTAACCTGCCTCTTTCTTTGCCTTTTTTTAACTTTTTTTTAATTAAAGGTTTTGAATGGTCGCGTTAACAACTTGGTCATTGGCGACGCATAAATAAATTAGAAATAGTGCTTGTTTACGTCAGTATGTTGCGATTCACATGGATTCCAATAATATACATATAATTGAACAGTTTGAAAAATTAATTCTACATTTCAAATGTGGGTTTCTTACATTTACATTTTACAATTCGCATTTTTAATCATTTATCGTAATAATAGGATAATTAATTATATTAACTTATTTGAAGCTGCGACTGTTGCAAATTCCACTGTACTGTAGTCGTAGTCTGATTTTATTAGGAAGAGGCGTCTGCTTCTGAATATATATCACTATCTTGTTTCTTGACTGAATTTATAAGCCGTTTTATCATTTAAGTGTGAGTAAAAAGAGTCCAATACATTTATGAATGATGTAGATTTGGTAATCTCTAATAATGGTTCTTGGGTTCTTTGAGTTTAGTATAAGAGTCTTTAACTGTTCCAAAGGGATAGGTGGAGCACTGGTTTCTCCTTCATATAATATTTTAAGTGAACCTAATGATTGACTAAGCGCCTTATATTTATGATCCTGAATGTTTTGTTTTGTTTTTTGAGTGGATTAGTGCTCGTCTTATGTTCAGGATTATTGGCGTCTTTCTTATCACCTTGGCTTGTTGAGATTTTTTTGTTTGTTAGTTGTGAATTATCCATGTTCCTCACTTATCTACATCCAGACAATGGAATACCGAAATAATCTAAATAATACTGATTAATATAACTAATATTCTGACATATTCAACGATTGAGGTCTTTCCCGGTGTAGTTGTTCAATATATTGTTCTCAGAGTTCAACCGGGTTTTGCATAATTATATTAAAGCACAACGTTTCGACGACTAAAATCTCTATCGTCATCTTCTATCTCCTAGAATATTGAATTCTGACATATTGATTTTATCAATAAATAAATTATTGTTTGTTTTATTTTAAACGCGTGCCATATGTATTGAAAAATTACTGCAAGTCGCAAAAATAAAATTGAGAAAGAAATGATTAAAGTTGTACGCGAATTATATATCAATAATTAATCAAAATCCGTGAAGTGATTTAAACTGGTTCGTCAAGTTGAAATGTAGCGTTGGTTCTGGAAGGAAGTCTGTCGATAGCCGCGTGGGAGGGTAAACCCTGAGGTAAACAGCAGAGTCGTTTAAGTTGTTATAAATACTCCTGCAGCTGAGGGAAAGGCTATGAGGGAATGTTTAGTGTAGAAGGTAGTCACAGCTGCTTCAGCAGTAAAGACCACGCCATGCAAGTAATGACTTCTTCGCCTCACGGAACGGGTCTTCTTTCTGAATCTTACTACAGAAATATGGTCATCTAAAAATAATTAAGCACTTTGACCAGAATATAATTACATTAATTACGGGACACATTGTTTTTTCCTAATTTCTTCATTTTATTCAGTTTTCTGTGTGAAAAATAACAAGCTTTAAGTTCTTCATCTGATATGTGCGTCTGTCGTTCTTTCGTTGAGGTTTTTGAATCTTATTAAGAAAGCAACAAGGATTGCAGGAACGTTGTGTGGTAATTAATTTATAACTTATTTTGGTTATTTATTTATCTAATTATTTCACTTTTAACATCAACGTTTAATATTTTATACTTTGTTTTTAAGTTTTGTTTGCAACTGCGTGGACCAAACTTATTGGATAAAGACAAGTACAACGTTTCTTCCAGAGATTTGTTAACCTTCTCAAGTACATCATAAAGAAACCGGAAACTTCTGTGTGCTGGTATATATTTTATATATAAATATAATGGTTTTAAATATAACCATACTCATTTATTTCAACCATTATATGAGCAGGTAACTCTTAATATCATGGTCGTGGGTTCTGGCCCCACGTTGGGCGCCAAATGTAGAAGTCGATAACCTTATTGTGGTTACATCCGGGTAGCTCAGCATTATCGTATTTCTTAGTTGAGTGACAGGTAATTTTTAGATAAAATTACAAAAACCAGAATTACTTTTGGACGTTAAAATTCTTATTACGAATTTTCGTTTCTTAATTTTGTCTTCAATGAAAAACAAATTAAATGGTTATAAAAAGACTTCGGAGACTATTTAGGTAAAAGGACCAGATTTGTATCAATAATAATACAAATGTGCTTAATTTTCGTTACATATGTACTTCCCTACGTAGCTTTTAATTTTAAAAAAGGGGTATTTTAAACTTTTAAGTTTTTACAATATTAGCTGATTAACCCTTTATTTCCGTATTATTACGTCATTGTTTATGCTACTCACGTCATTAAACTATAATACAGTCCTATATTTCGTACAGCCAGGTTTTGTGACATACGTTCTCCTCTAATAGTGAGCCATTTGTTTGTCGTTGATGAGAGTGTAACAATTTCGAAGGCGAGACAGTACATCTGTTTTGAGGTAGTATATCACTTAAATTACTGCTTTGTGAATTCCTCGGAGTACAGAAGTCGCGGCTTGTGATCCCGAGAGCTGGGGAATCTCCGAATGGAGTCAGCGCACGTCTTAGCCTGACAAGATCAGGGTAGAGAATCCTCCATTCCAACGGCTTAACCGGCACGCACGTCAACAAATACCTTTACATATTTCCCCGTTGTGGCAATGTGGCTCTCTTTGACAGTGCTCCGGCGAAGGGATTGTTGAAAGGATTGCCTGTCATCAGCACATCTCCTACACGCTACACGTCTCCCGCGAAATCTTGCGCATCCACTCATCCGCATACGAACGTCAGCAATTCTAAATGGAGCCAAAGGATATCCAGAATTTATTAATGCCATTGTGCTTAAGCTTTGTTTCTGGAAGAGTTTTGAGTAAATTGCATGTTTTATAATATGTATTACCTACGATTGTAATATATATATATATATATACATATATATATATATATATATATATATATTGTATATATTGTAATATTCAATTAATGCAAACAATTGAAAATTAAAGTACACGTTTCGCCAAATTATGTGGTATTCGAACATTTAAAAGGAAGAAAGTTAACAGGAATTTACCTTGAATTTAAACAAACAATGTTTTTAAAGATAACAAAAAAATTATTTATTCCAATTTAGATTTACTTTAAATTTTCTAAATTTTTATGTTTTAACAACTTTTTTCATACTCATAATCTTAGAGCGACTTACTGGGTCTCTAATAATGATAATGTTTTGCAATTGTAACTAAAAGTTACAAAAGTAAATGATAAATTAAATCTACCATAACAAAATTGTGTAAAAGAATCTAACAAAAAAAACTAGAGAAATCTGACAAATCTAGGATTACAAAATACGTTTCTACATTTCATTTTATTTAGAGTTGCTCTGCTACTGCATTGTGCATTCCACATTTATTTTATTTTAAAGAAACTCTTTAATTAACAAGCCATAACACTGATTCAATACTGTTTCACTTCACAAATTCCGGGCCTTTCTAACAACGATCACAAACTTTAGGTCGTCCTATTGGTTAAAGTCTCAAGACATGTTTCAAAGCATTATCGTTTGCACTCCCAAGCAGACTCGTATTATATGTCCAACACACACTTTCACCATGACCACACTGGTCAGGCTCCAAAACCACTCTGAATGTTTCCGCCAAAGTTCTGAGCGTCTGACATACCCTTTACAGTTTCTGCATTACATTTCCGCATTGAATGTTCTTTACAATGCTCTGGCATCAATAATTACACCAACAATTATATTAAAGAAAAATTATTAAATTAAATTTACATATATATATATATATATATAACTAAGTTATGGTTAAATAATATTATAAGTTATGGTTAAAATGATTTTTTGAAGAAATATTAAGCATTCAGATGTTTCATTTCTCGTCTTATAAGCCGAACACACTCATTATTTAACATGAAACGTGGGATTACAAATCAAGGTTTTAAAACGTACAAATTATATTATAATTAACAAACAGACATATTTATTAAAACAAAATGGTCAGCTTGATCTGATCAACTTTTCTTTTTTAAAACATAATTTATGAAACATTGTTGGGCGCCAGCAGTTTGTTTGCAAAGTTTTATATATTTTTACCACATAAGTTTACGCTCTCCGTTTTTGAACTAATGTTCCCACAATCCGAGGCACTTCCGCCTGTTCTCAGAGGTGTATATTCCGGGGTCACAGACCTTGGGCATACGGTAAGAGTTGTCCGCTAATCCCATTGGAATAGTCGGCCAGCTGCCTCCTAAACTGGTCGAGACACGGAGAAGAAAATGCTGCGTCCCCACAGCAAACTCCTCTCCCGCTATCGGAAGGGCGTGGGACAAGTACCCAATGCCCGACCTACCTGTGCAGGTTTTTCTATGGGTTTCCCTGCATTTCTTGAGGCGAATGCGGGGTAGGATCCTTAAACGATAGCCCGGGGGCCCTAGTTAACCCTTGGCTACCTTCCTCTACCCTTCCGCATCCCCCCTTTCAAATTAAAGGGGAGTTTCCCAACGTGGATTACCCTCATGTAGCCTGTTGCCCTAAAAAAACGCACAAAATAATTTCTCCCGTTTTAAGTTTATAATTACATTTATGAAACATTTCCTCATCATCATCAGGGTGTCTTGGGGTCGAGATTTTCTATTTTAAAAGAGAACTTACGAAGTAACTCCGCATATAATGAACGATTATGAAAGTATTTCACCGAAAATAAATGTGATTATGAATTCTGTACATTACAGTTTTTGTCGGATTGTCCTCGAAATTGGATGATGGCGACCTTATAGACTGGCGCCCACGTGGGTCGGGGATTATTCCTCTTGATACCTCTGGATTTACTGCTCCCATTGACAGCGAAGTTGAGCAGGTTTCACCGCACAGTTCGTGTTTTGGATGGATTAATTCGGCCCGTGTGAATATGCGGCGGAGGAGTCGGTTGTAATACTCTTGTTTTGCGTAGTTGCAATCTATGGCTTTGAAAAGAATTTGAGAATTGGATATTATAACTTCATAAGTTAAAATGTTTCACAACCGAATTAAGCGGTTCGCTGGTGAAATGGCTGCTCTTCACCAAACGTAACTTTCTCTTTCGTATTACATCTTAGAAGTCAAGTCATCTGAAGAAGACTCGTGAATATTCTGAGGATGTTACACATAACATAATTTCTAAGATATCGCAGCTTCGAACGGCGTAAGTATTTCGTCATGGCGCCTATCCAATAATGCTACATTGTCTTTATTGACCGCTGATACTAATTGAAGCCAAATAATGCATAACTCTTAATGTTCAAAATATTGATGTAATTTTGAAATAATGTAATTTAAACTGCAAAAATGGTTGTTAATATATGAGCAATTATCTTAAACTCATGTTAGCGTGTATTACATACTTAAACACACTTTGTAACTTCTTGTTACAAAGGGATTTTATTTTAATTTATTTTTAAAAATTTTAATTTAATTTAATTGGGCGCCTGTGAATAATACAAAGTTTCTGTTCGAGCTCAAATTTATTCTTCTTCGGCTGCTAGCTACCAAAAAATGTGTTTCCAAAGCTTTACCGTCCCCTAAGTTCATTGCCTTCCATTGGTCAGACGGATTGGATCGCCCGTGTTTCTCTGTTGTCATGATATCGGAGGAGCTAGAAAGGACGCCAATTCTGGGATATTACAAAACTCCAGGTGCAGGTTTCAACATAGAATTTGTGTGTAGTGAAACTCAAACTGGGCTGTAATAACTCCTTGTAATAATAGATTCCTCCGGCGCCCACTTTGATTAAGTTTTTACGCTTTTCTGGGCATCTGCTTCTAAGACTCCTGAACAAAGTACTTTCGTATATTCCAAATATGAGAAATAATTGAAAAATATATTTACGCGTTATTGTTAAAAAAAATAATAAAATAAAATACGCGTCCCATAACAAAACTCTGAAATATTGCCTCCGTTGCTCAGTGCTTGTACTTTTGTCTGTGAATCTTCTCCTGATACGCAGATAATTGGGCGCCAGACACTTTTCAACAAAAATTATACTGCGTTTTATTAACTTTAATTTACGATGAATATTTAATCTACAGGCGCGGGTATTATTAAACACTAATTTTGATGATACAATGTGTCTCCTTATTCTCATACAGAGAGCAGTAGGTTTTCTCAGACGCGAGTAGAACCTTCGTCCTAATAACTGCTTCCCTTTCGGTACAAATTTGTACCACAACAATCTCTAGCGTGTGTGTTATTTAATCAAATGTGAACACTTACATGAAATTATTGTAATTCACTAAAGTACAATTAAATTACTCTAAAACGTTATACAAGCATGACAATCACTGTATACATGTACTGGGAACAAAGTAAGAAAAAAATTCCTAGTAAATATATCGAATATAAACGTACGAAAGGTGAAGCAATGAAACATCTCATTGACAAAAATAATTATTATTGATACGCGTTTTATATTATATAGAAAACTGTTAGCGGAAATATTGTAAAACTCCTTCCTGAGGCAAAACTAATCATGTATCTCTATAAGTGCCATTGGGTGACTTTTGTTTGCTGTACTCCTAGCCATTTGTATTCATACGTCACAGAGAAATCAGTATGTATTTATTTTTTGAGTTTACCTTGAGGGAATGGTATGTTTAATTCCCCAAGCAGCCGCGTCCCTGTTTGTTTTATAATACAGAGAAAACCTACCTCTTGTAACACACAATATATATTTTTTCATTTTAGTATGCTACATGCGAATTCACTACACTGTAGACCTCTGCATTCCTGCTTGTGCACAATTATGATCATCTACAATCCAATCTTCTTAATAAGTAGCATTTCAACAAATCGTAATTTCATACATTTAGTTTTGCGTCGTATTTGTTTCACACTTTTTTTGTCTATTTGATTATTTTTTATCTAATTTAAGTAATATCATTCAAAAATATTATAAACATGTACCACATTTCAATATAACCACTCCTTATTCAGTTACAGTGGGATGCTATTCTTCAATGGTACCGAAGTACGTATAAAAGAATTAAATATGTATTTGTTAAACTCTAATTGAATTTTACGTTAATTCCTAACCGTTCTAAGTAATTCACTGTTTGCTTTTTTTTAGTAACTTAATTATCTTACAACGTGTGATGATACATCCAGGGTTAATGATAAGTGATGTTCTCAGACAATCACCATATTATTTTATTACTCTGTGTTATCTTAAGTATAAATATATTTGTTGGTACTTCGTATGAATGTCGAGCGCGAATCGTGTTGAGCGAGAAATATATAACACGCGAAGCCAAACACAATGACCTATTATTAAACGAATAATACCATTAACGAACATACCATTAATTACCAGTCCTGTTATGCAAATGAATGTTCATTGTGTAGTTCTCAATTAGCGCAACGAGAGGAAGCAGATGTTGCACGACATTAAACTGTAAAATCATCACTTACGTAATCGTAATATTAATAGCGACAGTAAAGCAAAAAAACATTCTATGCTTTGCAGCTGAATAGATGTGATTAGAATATCGTAGTGTAGACTCAAAATAAAATAATCTTCCTTTCCTCCGTTTGTAGTAATAATATTTTTAAATAAACCCATAATTTCATAAAATTTATAAGTATACTGGTATCATGACGAGTAATTATCGATTTTCCGTGAGATTAGAGCTTACGAACAAGAGGCCAAAGCCTTCATCATTACACTTGAAATAAATTGTATGGCAGGGTAATCTTTTCTTATAGATGCAATTGCAAAACAACAAATAAATGCTCTTGGATTTTATACATTTAAAATTCTAAATGCCACACGGATGGTTCATTTTTTAAATCAATTCTCTACTTTCTAAATTTAGTACATCCTCTAAATGTTAACCAGATCATTTGTCTGTCCGGGGTGAAAATGCAAGCTTTCTTGTGTTTTATAATAAAGCACATCTTATCGGAACACTATTATTTATTTCCAAAATATGAATTCATTGCCTATATACAAGAAATGTATGTTTGAAGCATTTATTTTCATATAGAGAATAAATAAAACAATTTATGTTAGTTTTAGTCACGATATAAGCCTTTCGTGTTTTTAGATAGACTGATAGTGTCCAGAATATTTCTCTGAAACTTTGTCCGTTATTGTAACGCCTGAAAATATCCTGATATTCCTTCACCATATTTATCTTTAAAAAATATCTCTGTGATTCAACTTAAACATTAAGCAAGCTGGCTGAAACCATGAAGAAGACGTTGTAACATTAGATTGGTTGACATTTAAATGGATATCACTTCACAAGTAATGCAGTTAAAAAGTCTAGAAAATCGCTGTTTGGTTACAGGATAATTTGCTTAGAAGTTAAATTTAGCATTTTACGAGTACTCATCTCTGTTATAAAGTCTACTGGAGAAATAATTCAGCTCAAAGGTTATAAAAATTATAAACATAAGTAGGAAAAATTCATAAATAAGGCAATATATATTTAGGAAAACGCATAAACGTAAAATACGTTTTTGAATATATTTGCGCTAGGATAAATAAAATTGTGCATGGAATTAAGTTATTCGTGTATGACTTTGGTTAAAAAAATAATTATTATTACAAAAGTAAGAAGGATTAAATGAGATGAACTTATTGTAAGTATATAACCTAAACTTCTAATATATAACATATAACTACTTTTAAATGAATCCTGGTTAAATTTTAGTGACAGGTCTCGTCACTGCCCGTTCCACAATATTATCAAACGAAAGGAAACACAATTACCGAGAATACAAAATTTATAGGTTATAAGTTTAAATTGAGTAATATAAGTAAATACGAATATTCAGCATTTCTATAGGCAGTAATATTTAAATTGTTGTCAAATTTATAAATTATATTACAGAGAAATATTCAGGACCTATCAGAAATGTTTTCACATTTTAACGAATTCATTATTATTTATAATATTATTAAAATGTTATTAAAGTGTTATTTATTGTGTTTTCCTCCTACAAATGCAGTCTGAAGACTGTGCAAAATGGAGTATATTTTCTAGATGTCTTGTAGTGAGAGGAACCATGTCCACATAGAAAATCGAAGTTGAATAAAAAAAATTAATCAGAATGCTTAGTTTTTGTGACAATGAGTGGAAATCCTAATAATATAAAATATGTTTACACTAATTTTGGATAATGAATGCTTTAAGATGGCGACGTCAGACTAATATAAAATCTTTTAACCGAATCTGTAATACGCTGTAGGCATATTGTTTCGGCGTCAAATTTAAAGGAATATTATTTGCAGTTTATTACATCTTACATTTGATTTTTACATATTTTAAATCGGTAAATGTAAATAGTAATCATTTTACAATTACATATTTTTAATTCATAATAATTAAGATATCAATATTGATAAACGGATGTTTTTCGTGAATCTGCCCATGTTGAAGCGAAAATCTTTCTATGTATTAAAATTCACCATGAAATCCTTCATTCTCGGATTACGTATGGACCAGAGAGAACTTTCTGGAATCAATATTGTCTTTGTAGAAATAATTTAATTTCTATTACAATAAGGTTATCGTTTTAATTATCATGCTAAATTGTAATTGGAAAAAAGTATTAGTCTGGGTATTGGTTTGCTTATTGTATTCTTGATTGGACTATAACTCTGTTGTTCTGATTCACTTTTCTCTCAAACGGGAACAACGTACTCAACTAGCTAATATATTCAACCTATTAATAGAAGCTCTAAAGGTTTATTACTTCAGATTGGAGTACTGATATTTGAGACATATATTTGAAACTAGGATCTGAAATAGCTCTTGAAATATTTAGGAGAAACCAACGTATTCCTTTTTAAAACCAATTTATTTTATATTTTAGTAATAAAACCTGAGAATATTAGTGTAAGTACGTCATATTGACCATTAGTATAGTATCACTAAAGTTCTCCGAGTTAATTAGACAATAATTTTAATGCATAAGGTGACATTATTTTAGAGCAATTTAAAAATGCATAATTAAAACACAAGAAGTGCTTACTAATTTGTATCTGCAAATTTAAATTTTAGCCTTACTTAAAATGCAACATTGAAACATAAAAGAAGTTGAAATACCTGTGAGTGTTGCAATGATAATCATGTATCACGATACATGCACGATCTTTGGGGAGAGATATGGAAGTCTCTGAGGTCGGGGTGTTCTTGTAGTATCTTTGGCATTTATTACGAAGTTATCGTTTACGGTGAGTGAATAAAAATAAAGAAATAGCATTGAAAGCGGTTTTCCTAATTTTTTAACATATTAATTTCCTTTTAATTATTATAATTCGCGTAACGAACCCAAGGGCCACGACCACAATACTAAGCACGTTTAAAAACAATTTATTATTACATGTATTGTTAAAAAAAGTAGTGGCGGATCCCAACATTACTGTGAAGGAAGGAGACAATAAAGATAAAAATAAGAAATTAGAAGATATGATTTCTCTGATTTTGTGTAAATTTGACAAATTGGAATTGAAATTTTAAGAATTTATATCACAAACTGGACGCTAAGAATAACAATCAGATTCAGGAACTAAAGAACAATTTGGAAAAACAATTAAAACTGTTTTAAATGGATCCGCGGAATCACATATATCTGAAGGTGTAAATGAAAATAGTTGTGAGCAGAATAGTGTAAGTAAGGAAAAATAGTTTCGTTGTTTTAATCCAATTGGAAGTTAAAGAGAAACTTACTGAAGTTGTATCTGACAATGAAAGTTTTAAAAATGAATGTGTTAACAGTAATTATCACATGTTGTCCGAAAACTAGAAGACATTTTTATATATTTGATCCAGAATTCTTTCTGATTCTCAAACACTTAATTTATAAGATCTTTTAACAAAGATGTCCTTCTAGTCAATTGATAATCCATCATATAAAAAATAAATCAATTTATCAAAAACTTACTAATTTTACAATAATGTTAGAAAATACAAATATATTTGACAATTATATTAATAATATATATAAAGGAATCGACTAGTAATGTGCTATATATTGTGTGTCCCCTGTGCACTCCTAAACCATTCATCAGATTGCGATGATACTTTTGTGAGTTTTTAGCCCCAGCAAAGGTTACATATGATCCAGGAACAAACACTGAGGGATTGAGAACACCTACCGCCTCTAAGGGTGGGGGTTTAATTTAAATACTTTCCTAAACGGCCATTATTATCGCTGAATAAAATGTCGCCGGGTCTAATTTGATAGTGTCAGTCTAGAATTGTTATGTGTCAAATTTCAACTCCATAAGGCCAGGTGGGAAGCGTTTCGATGGTGCGGGTGGTGCTGGAAGGGGTTTACATAAAAAAATAATTAAAAAAAGACCGTTATATTAGTGTGAATTCTGGGGTTATAGGTGTCGCTGAGTTTAATTCTCAAATTAAGTATGGTGGTTGATGAAATTTTATGTTCCTCGTAGTGCAGATGGACGCGGCTGAGAAAAGGTTACCCGGAGTACTTTTGACCCTCTTAATGTACCAAATAAATATTTGATTTTTTTACGGTTCCGCCTATATTTTGGTCTCCATTTAGTTAAAGGTTGTATTTATTTACTCCTTTAAGGTATCGGGGGTAGTTTTAGACATTATTAAGTTATCGATCGAGTATTATTTGCTGTTTTAATTCGTCGTGTTTTTTAGACACTTTTATGTTATGTAGTAGGAGAGTTCTCCAATACCGTCACTCATCGTAGTTGTTTATTTGACGTTAGATGCCGAGGAGTTAGGTCGGGAAGGCGAACGTAAACGGGTAAATGTTCCAAACACTGGCGCTATTGATTGTGGCTAAATGAAATGTTTTCCAAGAGGTTAGTGTCTACTCCACGTTTATTTAAATATAAATCTGTGCAACACCGGGAACTCGGGTATTTATCTATAATAATAAAACATCATAAGTCCTCTAGTATGATCGTATTTTTATTGAAAAGCATATCATTTTATACATACAGGAGCTTTATACATTAATACTATAGTCATTAACATGAAACTTAAACTTTGTTATAGATTCGTAAGCACCACATCCCTCAGTACTATTATTAGTTCGTCGTCTCAGCTGAAAATGTACAAATGATTATACCGTTAATATTATTTATATGATGTCCTCTAGTATTTTTATTAAATATCTGTCAATTTATATAAATTATGTTTCTTTTGTTTGATTGTATAAACACCTGATCGGTCCGTTTCGGTCGCATCAAATGAAACGTATTCTTGAAATGTTTGTGCCGCATTTCAGAGCCTGAAGAATGGAGTAGGCACTCAAAGCATGTGTTCTGCTCGTGTAATCTATGAATAACATGGAGGTTGCAAACTAATTGAGGACGAAAGGTAAAGTGTGTGTTGTGTCTCCGAAATTGGCACTCGGGCGACATAAGAGGATCGATATTTCACTTATTCGTACAATGCGTTCCAGGTCAAACCATCAGTTGCCATTCTCAATAGTTAACAGCACCAAAATCGAACCACGAAATTACTTACCAGCACACAATTAAACCGTGTAATTATGTTTGTATTCAAAATTGAGACGTATTTTGAAAGGGGCGCTGTCACGCAGAACATATTCACCGTGATATATGACGCAATATATCTGACGAGGTATTGGAAACTAAGAAGTATAAAATAATTACCTTTTATTGAAATTCAACGTTCAAATCTACTAATAGCATTTTTCGATTGATTAATGAAGTACGTTACATGTTACGAAAATGATTTTGAGTTAAAATATTCGTTAATTATAATGCAAAACCAGATTAAAAGGGTATAAGGGACACATTGCTTGAAATAATCTTCATTTATACGAAAAGAATTACGTCAGCCCTTAAGATCTAAGTAAAGTAAAATCATGACAGTAAAATACAGACGTTTTGAATACACAAAAAAGTTCATAAATAGTTGTCAGTCTGATATTAGATTAGTGTTTTCTACCTTTCGAAAGCTTGCGTTGCCTAAGGAAGATGGCAGAAGAAATACTCAAGGAAAGGCCACAATAGTGATAACTCGTTGATTTTTCAACTACACTAGGAAAGATTACAGTCTTTAAACAATCATAGGTACCAGAAATATACTTGTTTTCTTTCTTAAAATATTATTTCCTAATCCGGGTTAACCTTTTAGTTTAGTGTAGCATATATGCAAAATAACTTTTAGTATCCCTCCAAAAGCATGTGTTAGTTTCAAAAAGATGCAGATATGAAACAAAGTCACTTAAGGAAATGAGAAATTTTTGGCAGCTGTTAAAACATGCCTGTCCTTGCTTTCTGGGAATCAACCCCAAAGAGCATATTTTTTACCCGCCAAACACCTACAGATTATTATTCTGTTTATTTTTTCAAGAAAGGAAAATTAACCTCCATTCTCAGGATTTTTTAAATAAATTAATAATTATCCAATTAATGTGAATTATTGATATATAAAACGTAATATATTTATATTAAATATGTGCAACATCATGAGCCAAATTTACTTTGGTTAAGTTTGATTATATTTTCCGTATTTTATTCATATATATTGTAATGCAAATTAATTAAGACATAAATTGAGAAATTGAAAATCTGAACTGTTAGAGAAATCTATTCTTACGGCGGTACAGAACATAGCAACAATGTAGCCAAGCACGGTTTCCTTTGTCGGAAGGCGTATGCGCGCTCAAATTTCGAGACGTTAGTTTAGTTGGCCGGAAGGTTTGGTCAGATGCAGTTCGCATTAAGATATTGTGAAGTACAGTTCGCAGGGTTTGACGAGATAAAGTTTGCGGTGGGACGTCGTCGAATAATAACTGTTAATTGGAGAACGATAGAGCAGGTCGCATTATGATATGGTGAAAAACAGTTTGCAGAGAAATATTGAGAATTAGCATTCAACAGAGTTGATTGGTCCCTGAACATTTTTCTCAAGACAAAAGATTCACTCGAGCATAACGACGAAACCTACAAAGCACAAAACAGTTTTTGTGCACATAGCCAGCCAGAGTTAGCAAAAGTCACCCAATGCAAGCGGTCTACCCAGAGGACGAAAGGAGGATCATCCGGGTTCATGACTACGTATAAAATATTGAGTTAGAATCAGTGCAGAATCTGTGAGTAGAAGCAGTGTAAAACCCGCCATAGTGTTTCGACAATTAAAGGTATCCTGGAATGCTGGGCAGACGTGAGTAAAAATTTACAAAACAACTAATTATGTAAACCTGATTAAACGATAGCCGTCAGATTTCGTTCTCTTCTTACTGATTAAAATTTGTTAATTAGAGTCAATCATTTTAGTTTAACTTCGTTCGCAATTAAATTTGTTCTAATTTAATTGACAAGTAACCTTTCTTTTACAGTAATTGTAAAATGTTGATAATATTATAAATAAAATGATTCGCCATTATCAAACCCAGTTATGACCCTGAGAGACTGAGATATATTTAAATTTGTAATTGTTTTAAATTATTGCCAATAAATATTTTGTTTGTAAATATAAACTTTTCATTTAAAAAGCCCAACATTAGTAATTATTACAATATATTAAAAAATTTAGTTTAAAAAATACAAAAATGTACTATAGGGTTAAGGGAAAATTATAATGAATCTGAAAGTTTTAAAGTTGTTCTTTTACAGGATATAAGGAACATTTAGAAACGTGAGTTTATTTCGGTAAAAATTATAAATGTTATATCACGTTCTAGCTTTATAATTGTTTCGTTACATTCTGCATCCAATTAAATAAACCCCGAAGTGCAAACTGAAATACAACATAAATATTTCCTTACAGTAAATCAATTTGACTATCTACATTATTTTCTCACAATTTTACGAAATTTAATACCTGAATGAAATGAAAAAATTTACGTTGTTTATATATAGAAATAAAGCTTGAGACTAACTTATTTCTTCGCCATTTTGGGATATTATGATGCCACATAACGCTTAAGAAATAATTTTGGCAGCAAGCGGTACGTTACTGAAGATCGTGCGGCCACGGAGATTCTCTTTCATCGTTTGAAAAACAAAATTCTTTAAGTACTGGAGTTCTAAGAGAGCCCGGTATTTTGCGGTACAAAGTTACTCGTGGTCAGATCGCTGAGAAGGCTTAAATCGTTTCTGTTTTTGATGTGAAACATCTTATTGCAACTTGAAATGTGGACAGTAATCTTTTAAAAGCTTTACGAAATTTGTTTTGGCGCTACAAGAATTAAATTTAGAGGGATATATACGGTCAGGGACTACAGCCTTTGAATAGTAAACCAGCGAGTCTGTTACAAAACAATGGTGTCGCAAGTTTCAGAATTTTTCCCGGAACAATTAAATCATGGTAGTGACGGATACCAATTTCGACTATGAATATAGTTTTCTACGATCCAAAATGATTATAAAATTAATTTTAATAATTACATACCGTGACTAATGTTCACCGGGACAACGTTAATGGAACCATATCTACTGATAATGAATAAAAAAACTGCTGAAAGGGTCCATGTTACTTTCTATTCTCTGATGCCTTGCTTCATTAATGTGTGACTCTTCTGATTTTCAACTCTTTTTCACTTTTGTCGCTTCTCTCTCTCTCTCTTTTTTTTTTCTCAGGCACAAACTCTAAAATAACTTTGTCCTCAAACCATGTACGACCTCGAATTCTGAGAAAACATTCGTTTTCACTTTATCCTTTTTTAAGTATTCGTTCTACTTTAAGAGCAATTCTGTAAACCTCATTTTTTAATAAAACCAGTGCATTCATATTTAAAGCTCAACCACATGCTTTCAACTTATAAATAGCCTCTGATCTGCTTCAATTATTATTTTAGGCCACTTAACAGACACAAGATTAAATAATCATAATTTCCAGTGCAAGCAAGAATATTTTTGAATAAATACAAATCATTTTTTAATTACTTACGAGAGCCACAGTGCTGGTTGAGAAGGCGGAAAACAGCCCTTCCCCGGTAAAGAACAAGAGCCAATTTAATGTAAGAGCTCTGCGTTTGTTAATGGGCACATAACAGCAACCTTTAGCCCTAGAGGGAAATGTCTTAGGAGGGGGCCACGTTGACACTATTAACTCCATGCCAGGGCCTCACAGCGAGTAAAGGCCAAGTTAATATTTTCAAAAAGGTCGGAACATGGACCTGACCTTTAGATCCCCTCAGTGCATGTGCCCTTAAAATCAACTCTAATGAATTCATGTAAATAGCTGCTTAGAAGATTACTGTTATATTACAACCGGTCGTGGATAACTACCTCTCGCTCTTAATTAGCAGAGCACTTGATTCCGTAGTACGGATTATGAGGAAATGTTGATGTAATTACCGTACAAGTGGTAGTCTCTTATCACGGAGCAGCTTACTCATGGCTACATTTCCTATACATGACATATAACTTTATAATTTTTATACTCTCAAAATGCGCCGAAAATAGAAGATTACATTTTTTTGGTGGAAGGTCAACCAAATTATTCCTAAATCAAATACTTATTTGGAATGCTTTGTAAAAATATTTTACCAGGCACAATTGTTGTTTATACCAAATGCTTTCGAATTGGTGAGTCCAAATATTTCAAGAATATCAAAAATCCATCAATTACAGATCTGCCAATACACTTTTCTTCTTGATAAAAAAACCCACAAGGACCCACTTGACATATAACGCAATAATTGTGTAGTAAACAAAATCTCTTACTGAAATGTAACATTTACGTTTGATCATAGTTATTAATAATAAAGAGAGCCAAATACAGCCAAAAGAAGTTATAATATAAATACCACACAACGTTTCGTACCTTCAGGTGCAGAAATTATGTAGGAGCCGAGAGAGACGCAACTGTACTAGTCATTTGACGTCAAAAGGCTTTTGAGTTTTGCAACCTGACTAGTGCAGGTGTGTCTCTCGAAGTGTCTCATTATTATTTAATTATTAATTATTAAAAATCTCTTACTCTAATTCCTGGTACAATCAGAAAACAAAAATATCGTTTAATACCCGTATCCCTAAACTTATCTCAATATCATACTTCCGATAGAAAAACAATCTGTAATCTTCAAATATATCAATTTGAAACATTCATTTGATTGAAAAAATTATGACATTTTAGACGTAGACACCAAGTACTATTCTAGAATTATACCAGAAATTCTTCACATTAAATCTCTGAAATTAACCCCTAAACTGGAACTATGAAACTCAAAATTACCTATTATATTTTATTGTTACGCAAATTCATCTTTGCTTCTCCATTGTCTTTGTGAACTGTAATTAGTTTGGCCTTTTAGTTCGTCACAAGGATTGCAGAAACGTTGTGTGGTACTTAAACTAACTATTTAAGCATTACCGACTTATACGTTAAACCATGTAATTTTTAACTGGTTATTGATATAATTAAACAAAATACAACAAAAATAATATGCCGGACGTATTTAACGACCATTAGCAGTTTTTAAAATTTTAAGATTTTTTATTAATCATAAAATATTTCATTAACAGAAAATCAACGTTTCTGTACGTATTTGTACCCTTTTCACACTTTGACTGAAAGTAAATTTTGTTTTGATGCTGTAAACGTTTCCTGAGACTGCTTATGAATATTATTAGTTAGGTTTCTCTGGAAGCGGAAAATCAACCAAATTTATACAGGCGTTATAATTTTATTTTGCTTAATAAATCAGGTAAATACAACATTTAAAGTTTCCAATACAATATTTCGCGTTACAGTTGTATATAAAAAATTAAAAATATAAAAAATTGCTGTATAAAATATAACTGTAATTTTGGTCAAAACTTGTTGTAATGAATTATAAACAATACAATATTTATCACCAAATCATAAAAAATTAATATTATTTGAATTTAATAATAAATGTTTCCAATCATAAATTAATTATAAGCAATATAATTTTAAAACTCAACTTACAACAACAAAACAATATTTTACTACAGGCAGACATCTTGAAGATGTTAAAATAAAATATTATTAAAATAATTTATTGTTCCACCTCACACTAAAATAAAATAAAACATTAAATTGGAATTAATGACATATTTCCGAAAATTAAATAACTTTTAAGAATGTGTCTGAATCTTAACCAACGTAATTACACCTCCTGCAACTAGGACCAGCCGTTGTATTTAAAGTGTTGATTTAATTGTGAATCGCGCTGATGTGCTCGGTTATAAATTGAGAAACAAGACAGGAAGAATGTGTTTATCTAGAAAGTTGATTAGTTGGCCCAGAAGGTGTTTCGAGGAAATAAATTTTTCTTTTCTCTGAAAGCACGAGTGCAGTTAAAGCGGAACGATATTTTTCCGGTGAGTTTTTTTTTCTGTGGCCGAGTCGGTTGCTTCTAAGTTTAGACTCTGAGTTTATAGCACAAAGAACTATACGAGGTCGGTACGGAAACGAATAGCCCAAGTCTGCACAGCGTCACAAAGAAGCGACGTGTTTAGACAAACACTAGACTACGAGTTCGCTCCTACATACAGCCAAAATAAATAAATTCTAAAGAATTTAAATGTTCCAACTCAACATTCTTTGAATTTTAAACGCGTCGTTAAATCAACATGATAATTGTAGAACTCATGAATCAGAAATTTGAAATTTATTATGAACCATCATTACGAAATTAGCATAAAATAGTTTAGAAGTAACGTGACTGCGACATCAACCCCTGTAATCTTTCAACAATTTCAGGAAATCAGGAAAATATTAATTTCATAACTGCTTACCTTCAGATGAAACTGCAGTACTTATAAATAAATAATTAACCCTCGGCTACCTTCCTCTACCCTTCCGCATCCCCCCTTTTAAATCCCTTCCTATGCTATTAAAGAGGAGTTGCTACACGTGGATTACTTTTATGTAGCCTCTTACTCTAAAAAAAAAAGAATGGTAAATTTAATTAATTTTTTTATTTTGTGTCATACCTTCTAATCAATTTCAATTTTATCTAGCACTCATTTAGCTTTCTAATTTGTTATTTTTCTCTCTAATTTAACTTATATACAAATCAGGATGACTTTACAGTCTTGGGGCAAACTATGAGAAATGATACAGTTACCTAAAACATACACTTTTTTGTATGGGAATGTATTGTCGGTAGTGACACGATGACGTTCTAACACAAAACATGATACATGAAAAGAAAAAAATTATTTATTTACATCATCGCAAAGTGTTCTCCATAGCGGCTGCAAGCGTGCGCGAAATGCCTGCCATCTTTGGAACTGTTCGCCAATAACTCATTTGATGCTGCCAAGCACGTGCACTGTTGGTGGTCGTAACTTTGCGCATTTATTGTAAAAATATCTGAAAAAAGAACACTTTGAGATGATGAAATAAATAGACAATGTTTTTATTTTCATGACTCATCTTTTGTGATTGTGTCTCAACGCGTCACATTATATAATAAATTTCTATGCAACATGTTTTAGTTCTAGTAAGTTGTACCTCCGCTTAAAGTTGTCACATGTCACATCACCCTGTTTGAGAGAAATAAAAAAGTTTATTAAACAGAAAGATAAATTAAACGACCATTATAAAATTATTACATTCAACTACGTTTCTTTCAACAGGTTGTTTTCTGTTTTGAGATTTAAAAAATAGAGAATTTTGAAAGTACATCAGTGCCATTCAATCAACTAAATCAAAACGTGTTCCGTATTCAAACTAATTATCTTACTTCATTACGTTGTTATTATTTTATAAGTTAAAATACTGATAACTTAAAGTACTTATTACAATATTTGCCAAATAATAAAATACATTTCGTTTAAATCTGAAACCCGGTATACAAAAATTTGTATTCCAACTGTGAAGCTGCAAACGAATTTGAGTTTCACATTACATAGTCAAATATATTTTTCTGTGGCCTCAATATACGAACAATTTTTTACGCATTAAAACATAGAAATAACTTAACAAAGATATAAATTAGAATTAGTATATAACGATGCGGAATTTCCATTACAGAATTAATGTACATTATGTGTGTAACATCGATGTTTAACTGTGGAAGATAAAATGTTAAATACTTATATAATTTACGAAATCATTAAAGAAAACTTTTCAAGTATTGACCTCTGTATCCAAAGAGGTCGATGGGAGGAAGTTACTCTACAATTTACTGCAATATGTAAAACAAATTAAGTCAGATTAAATTCAATGTGAATTTAACCTTGTGTACAAAACGTCGACTCTACCGAATAGAGGTAGTTAACAATTAATTACTAACAACTCCATCAAGTTTAAATTAAACATACTATTGAAAGAAAACGCAAAAATTTTATTAACAGCAATCGCATAAAAAATAATTGAAAGTTAAAATTATGAAAGTAAAATTAAATGAAGGATATCAGTAGTATAGAACTAATTATGAAGGATTAAAATGTTTCTGAGTAAGAAGGGACTCATGATACAAAAAAAAAACCTTCGACATGTAGCAACAGGTTGCATGCGTTATAGGAGTCGCATGCATTAACAGACGGATAAAATGCAAATATGGATATGTGCACATTGGCCGAGTATCAAATTCTCAGAGCCCTGTGACTGAAGGCTCAATAAGTTGAAAAATTAATTTATTTTTTTTTCTGTCTCTACAGGCTCCGGTTCTGATATCGTAAATAATTGCAACCACTGTAAAATTTAGGAAGTTTACATTACACGTAAATAATAATATAAAAGTTTAGTAATGAAATTATATATTTATATTTTCTCTCATTAGAACATGTGTTAAAAATCTGAAGAAAAGATCTATATTAAAAAGCTATTATATCCCATTTATTGTCCCACTAACATTATTGTCCAATTATTTCATTACTTACATTTTTCGGACTTAGAATTCAAGTTTTTTTTACATGAAATTAAGTCTGACACATTTATGAATAAAAATTGTATTTTCGCAATACTACGGATACGAAAATATTTACAGTTAAAAAATGAATTTGTAACTACTTATAGCATTACGCTTTTAGTATCAACGCTATTGCAACATGAATTTCCAAAGTAAATTAAATATTTTCGATACCTATGTGCAACAGTAATAGTTTAAAACATTCTTTAAATATCATACTATTCTGTTTCTATCGTTTTTTCATATTGTGGAAAAAGTATTTATCATCAACATTAACGTTAGTATTATCAGCTATCATAGATAGAATATTTTAATATTTAATGAAATATAACATATCGAAGCCTAAATATACTAATTGTTTGGTTATCTGTGTCGGTATATTTATGCATTTTCCCGAACAGATTGCAAGATTAAACACACTATGAATGAATGTTTGAATGAAAACAACGATTCCAATGTCAATAAATCTAGATTATTTTTATGACAAGTTATATTTTAAGATATAGAAATTTTTTCTAAATATTTATTGTCCATATTTAATGATATATACTTTGCGTATATGTCTTGTAATGGAGCCATTTTTTAAAAAAATACAAAGGTCTAAGGTTTGACTGGTTGATGTCGCGGATTCGTTAGCGGCTGATTTAACTTCCGGATATAGTTTTACCGAACTAGGCTTATACATTCTCGGAAACACGAAGCGTAAGGCTGTTTCTTCGGGAGTTATTATTGTCTCAATACAGGGGAGTTGAAGACATGGAAGGGTGAAGCGAGGTTTCAAGGTTGGAAACTCGAAATCAGAGAGCAGTTGTATATGAGAATTGAGACAGTAAGTTTTGATTGAGAGAGAGAGAAGTAGTTGTTTTTGAGCATTGAAAGAAGAAGTTGCTTTGGAGCCTGAGAGAGTGTGAGAAGAGGCAGCTGCGGCTTCGAGACAACAGAAAGATACGGAGTCCAAACGTTATAACAAAGCCGCAGAACCTGCCCTCCATCCCCATTTGAAGAATTTTCCATCCCAATAATCCCTACAGAGCACAAAATTCAGAAAATATTTTATAAATCAAAATTTAAATTTGCTAATCAATTCTGTATGTATTCATTCTTATTTTACTTTCTCCCTTTGTTAAATAAATAGAAAACACTTCTTAATGTCGTATGTCGTATGTTTCTTAAAATCACATTATAAATAAATCTCCAGGTTGAACTCAACTTTTGCGGAATTTTTTTCATTTTAAGCAGAATTGGAAGTAATAGTTTCAATTTACTGCCATGTAATTGCTATCGGACTCAATTAATTAGAAAAGTGGCTTCAAGGCCAATGCGAGAAATCGCTTATACAAAAGAAATCATAAATCCGTAATATTCCCATAAAATGCATATGTAAATATACGATAATTGTTGCGTTAGCTGCGGAATTAAATATTCATGGACTGGATTACGGTGCACAAAGCACGAAGCAGTAGGAAAGTTTGGAAAAATTGATAGAAAAATCTTAAAAATATTATTATTATATATATATATTATTACGTCATACTGTTATATCAGTCACAGGAAATAATAAGTTAACATTTTTAAACTATTTACTTTGTCGAAAAAAATTCCATCATTTACTGCAACTTCCAAGTCGTCGAAGGAACTGCTAAAATATTTAAGTCCAGTTTAGTTTGAAATATTTTAAAATTAACATTGGATTATCTTCCAAGAATATTGCAGCAAATATAAAATACATATTAACTGTTATAATGTCCGAAGTGTACGAATATATTTTGGGAGAAGTCGAATGTTTTTAAACTGATAATTGTCAGAAAAATTATTGCAATTGATCAAACTGACTTTAAAGAACTTTACAAAAATTCTTTTTTAAAAACTGAAATTTATATTCTGATTTTCAAAAGCTTTAGAACAAAATAATTTTTAAAACTTATAACTTTCATTTACTGATACAAAAAGATTTAGGGAAAATCAATAATAATAATATGATATAAATAACAGACTTAATAAAGTGACAGTATGTCACTGAAATGAAAAAATGTTAATTATATATGAGTATGTGCTCATATTGACTCTTCCTTAGTAACCAGCGTAATGTTTTGGAAATGTAAGTTTATGTTTATGACAAAAACTGCAATATTAGATACGTAATCAATCTTTTCAAACCAATAAAGCAACAAAAAGCAAACATGTATTTTAAAACGTAGTATACATTGCCGTTAAAATTGCATAAATATTCTAACAGCCCGATATTCGCGTGTCACATTTTTTTTTAAAAAAAATAGTCGTACCGAGCACGAGTAAATATATGTTAGAGACGAATATGAGCAGTGCGGCCGGCTTTCGTCCACGCGGTTGTTGCATTTGTTGATTCGGTGTGTGTGTTGTTCCACAAGAAATACGCACCAGTCAGCAGCGCCTCCTACAAACAAGCTACGAGCACTGTTTACTCTACTCTTGACACGACGCGTAAGCCTCACCACACTGTTCGCGTAATGCAACAGCTTTTATCTGGCTACACACGTCACACAATTGCTGCACGACGCCTTCTCAGCGTTTTGCGAAAATTATCTGCAATCTTATGTAAACTGCTGTTGTTGTTACTTTCATGCTTGACACAGACACTGATGCACACTCATGCTATCCATCGTACATGTTTCATTACGTGAAACGGATTCAATAAATAAACATTTACGGTACAAGTGGGGAAATACGAAATTACGGTATATGGTATATATTACTGTAAGATATACGTGTCCTTCCACACATTTTTATTGCGGCAACCCGCCAAACACATCGTCTTACATTCACATCGAAATCGTAAAATAATTGTCTTACGTAGGGGTAGTCATAAACGTTTCATCGTATTCTATAAGATCTCTGCATAAATGTTAAACATTCTAATAACTGTTTCTAGATGTTGAGAAAATGTAACTGGTAAATATTAGTTTGTTGTTAAAAAATGGATTCTACAGGATGAAATATCTATTTCATTAAAGGTATATGACTGATTTTACTTCAATACGGCTAAATCTGTAGTTGAAATCAATCCCTTCCACAAATTCAATGCTTGATTAAAAACCATATTATTAAAAAATTCTGATATATTAAATTAAGTCTCATATTTAAACTACAGTTATATTTAGTAAGTCATTAGGCTTCATTCAAAAGCTAAAGTGCAATTATTGCTCCAGTAATCATTTAATATCTGATAATTTCAATTCCTGCGCATTCGAGTAAATAAACTTCATACCAGTGTTGATTTCTGGAATATACATTAGTCCGAACGTCTCTTCAATCACAACGTTAACAGTTCAGGAAACCTGCAATGTTCGTCACATTGATTTTTTTCTAGTAAAGTTTAAATTTCTCTACGGTTCTTTTCTTTTCGTTTTAGTTTCATCATTGTTATTGAACATCAGATAAACGTAAGAGTTTATTATTTCCAGGTTCTACAACTCACTAAACTTTACACATTACGATTCCACAATACCAATTAATGCAAATTTCCGAAAAATTACGCGAGAAAGAAATTAAATTTGATCTAAAACTAAATGGTATTTTTGCGAATGATGAGGGAAATTTTTCGTTATTTATAAACAAGACATAATTTATTCAGTAGTATTTTATGACTGTGTAGTATTCTTATAACATTTTCTTCAATCTCACCTAAGTATTTAAAATATCTTATATTTTTTAATTAATTAATTAATTTCTCGATTACGCTTGACTATAAATTATGCAGTAAAAATATTACTACACGAAGTAAACAATTTTTTAAGGAATAGGCTATTCAAAAATGTAGGAACATACTTATATCAAATAAATATAAATGGTAGTTGCCAAACGGAGAAAAAGTAGTCAAGGGTTAATTAAGGCTCTCAGACATTATTAGGAGAAGGATTTTACACGGAATTCGCCTAAATGTGATGCAGGAAAAAACCGAGATATAACAGAATCAGGTAGGTTGGGCTCTCTCTGTCCCACGCCCTTCCGATAACTGGAGTTGAGTTTGCTGTAGGGGCGTAGAATTTCCCAACCCATACCTCGTAAAATTTTAGAGAAAAGCTGTATTTAGTCCTTTATTAAATATGGTATTTTTAAGCCTAATTTAATTTCTGAAATCACATTTATTATTTAGCCTCTCTTTATATATCCATGATTAAATCTCCAAGGACGCACTTGTTTTAATGTTTTTTTATTTCTATATTGAATTCTATGTATTTGTACTTAAGAATTTTTGAATTTTACATGTATGTATTATTTTCGTACATACGTTTTTTTTATTTATATCTTGTTTTATATATATAGTCTATGTATATTTTTAGTTTTGTATCACCTTAGGAATATATGTTTCATAATTTTAATTATGTATATATGCATTTTTATATAACAACAGAGAACAACCCTTACCGTATTCCCAGAATATGTCCGTCTCAAAACCGACCTACACCTTGACGAGGTTGCTTAGGATTGGTCATCGACGTGCTCGAAAAAGTTTGTCTATCTTGCAGTATTTCCTATGGTACGAAACTCTTAACTTAAAAAATGTTACGGTTGAGTGTTCGAATTTTTATGCTTGTATGAGCATATTTATCGAATTTATTCCAACCTAAACTATCAGCATTTGAGTTCATTAGCTCGACATAGAGGGCAGCGCGTGACGAAGGATGAGTAACAACCGCATAGAATGCCCGGTTAATCATCGCAGTATCATAACGCAAATGCACATTAGCATAATATCTACCGGTGCACGCTCAAATGACATAATCCTCACTGCAAGCTCCACTATCAAACGATGAGCCACGACGCATTGCACTTTGACTTTGATACTATGATATAATCCTTGTCAACTAACAATTTACAGAGGTACATGCCCGGTTGTGATCTTCCACGCTAACATTTACACAAATGATGCAATCTAAATTGTGGATATTCAGACGATAATAAACTGTCTGATTTAGTATTGACAAATCAATAAAAACTGATTTTTTTGTTTTCTGCAGTCATCATTGGTCCAATTAACAACTATTTTATTTAAGAGTTAAGTCTTTGTCCTATATTCATTCAATACTGCAGTCTTCATATTTTTCCTGATCTTCTTTCGTTTCCATTAAATATTTTAACTTTAACTTAGCATAGAAGAGATTATGTAAATTTCGTGTCTATTTGCAAGATTTAAAATTATTTTATAGCATGTCACGTAATCACAGACTTTTCATTTACGGGAAAAATTATAATATTCTTTTTAAAAATATTCACTAAATTGAATATATACTTTACTAATCATATTATTTGAATCTTTCCATTTACAAAAGACTAAACAAAATTAACTTTTTGGAGTCAAATAATAAATTATTTCGAGCTAAAGGACATGTTAATTTTGGGGAATAACGCAAATATGTAATAATTTTATCATTCAGTTTGATGATATCCCGTTGAAAATAATTTGAAAAAAAATCAGGTAAGAAACATGAAGGAAGAACCAAAAATCTCCGAGAAGAAAAAATATAAAATATTTCGAAGTGTGAGGTCAATCATCACTGATATTGGATTCCAAAGTTATTAATACTGCCTATGGAAGTATTAGAAAATATCTTGCTCTTTTCGGTGGCTTTCACGTTAGAATTTCGATACATTAGCGATCAAACATGATTACGTTTCCTCTGTCGTTACGATTTTGTGAACAACCACTAAGCGTGATTTATTTCATTACAACTTGAGCCGTCAAACTGTTTCATTTATACTTAAGCTGAACATACTGGTAGCATTAACTGACACGTCAAAAGCTTTAATTCTGACACATAAAAATTATAACTAACTTTGTAAAGAAACAATTGCACTGAAAAGATTACTTATTGAAGGAGAAATATTATTTCTGTCAAATTTTATATGCGATATATGTATATGAATGAGTTATTTCTATATCAGTAATAAAATGATACATAAAAAGTTTTAAAAAATTAAATAAAGAGAATTATTTTCGTTTGTAACTGACTTTAGAATTTATGAATCTCAATCCCCTTATCTGGATGTAAGAAACTCTCTAGAACATAAAGATTTAAAACTTTGATAAGATCGAAATTGTTGAATCATGTCGTTTGGGAAAAAAAATGATCAGAGCTATTTCGGTTCGTCTTAATTTCATCTACACGAAACTTGATTTGTAATAAAAAGATACTTGAAGTTTTATCACATTAATATCATTAATAAATAGAGTAACATCTGTAACAGAAAGGTGCATGTCTCGCTTAATTTTCTCTCCTGAACTACAACTTTTAAGATGATCGTTTGAAAAGATCTCGGCCTGACAGATATGGCACCATTAGGTAGAAACAGAGATATGTACATCAAGTAATGCCTGTGAGATAACATACGATAAATTTTGAACTACGTGCATAAAATTGTTTGAACGTTTTAATAAAGAAAAGTTAAACCAGTGTAGGTGTTGCCTCAAAAATGGATAGATTCGATATTCTAGTAGTTAGAGATTAACTTCAATATGAAAGGGCTATCACTGTCAGCTATAAAGTAATAGTAGATTTAGACCTTTCTACTAAACATACTTTTCAATGGCAAAGAAGTTCGCGGCTAAATTTAAATGTGGTTGAAGTTCCATTTTGTATAATGAGCAATCAGAATGGCCAATAACAGTTATGAATGAGGAAGAAATAGTAAATACACATTATATAGTACTCAAAGAACACTTAGAACTTGCTGAGATTTCAAAGATATGGGTAGAATGTGCCCAAAACAATTTTTTTATGGTCGCGTCAATCTGTTGGTTATTGGCGACTCTCTAAAAGTATTTACATAATTAAGTTACAGCAGAATAGAAAATTTTCAATTGTGAACAACGTTTCAAATAGCGGATGTCAGTTTTGCGTCGGAGACGAACTCCAGGAGGCTCTTGATCGCCGTGGTGTGTATGCAGAAGTCTTCTCCAGATAACTCGGTTAAAGTCCTCCTGCGTATATCCTCATATATTTTGCATTCAAATAGAATATGCTGGATGGTGAGAGCTTGATCACATACATCACAGGTGGGCTGATCTGTTCGTGAGTGAGTTGGGTGTGCAAAGTTCTAATTCTGGAGACTATTATTTGTTGTTTTCTTGAGATGTTGTTGAGATGGCACAGATCTGCTGATGTTTGCAGGTTCTGATGGAAGAAACCATTTGGGTATGAAAGGGCGATGGCTGTCCCATTTTAACTGTTGACTCATGCGCACTCGAAGAAAATTTATCAGCAATATTTGGACCATTTTGAACGTACTTTTATATTTATCTCAATTGATTACGTTTGATTAACGAGGATTCATTATTGTTTCCTTGAGAAGAAAAAACAGTCCAATCGAAGGCAAATTCTGTTACATCAGCGGGAAAAGTCATTGCAACCGTGTCTATGAATGTTAATTATGTGATACTCATAAACAACCTGTAAAAAGCAAAACAATACTTGGAAAGTATTACGCAGAATTGTAGAAGCAAGTGAAGCAAACTGTTGAGGAGGATCTGCTGCGGTGTAGCTGTCAGCAACACTGCCTCCCGTCATAGAGGTCACGGGTTCCTATTCCATCATGAACAAGGATTTTTGTGCTCGTCATGGTCATAAAAACTTGAGTTACAGGTGAAGATGATTCGCTACGCTGCCCACTGTTACTCCATACAATCCGGAATGTGTCATGGAAGATGACAGTCGGGTAGTCCTGGTGGCCAAAGAGCCAATGAGAAAAGCAATGAATAAGCAAGTCGTTGAGACCAAACGCTCCACGTGGTCAATGAAAGTGTTCGTTTCCAACATGACATATATATATTCATTCGTGGCTGCCGAACTCCATGGTTGGCCTTTCTAACTGCTTCCACATATTAACCAGATTTATTTCTGTACCTGTATTTGTTGTTCGTAAATCCAAATAGACAATTACTTGCGTGTCAAAGATATGCCTCGATTGAAGATGATACTAGCGCCTAATTTTCAGAGTTGAAGATATTTTTTATAATGAACTTATAAATAAGCTTGAAAAGCTATAAACTAAGTATATTTATTTCAAAGGAGAGTAAATATTCTAGGAGATTAATATTTCACAATCATTCGATAATTTTTTCTTTCTTTCTGTGCGAAACATGGGGAGTAATAATATTTTTCACGGTATTTAATTTAACGTGGGGCTATTAAAAGCAACAACTGTCGTCAAAAAAAAGCAGGGTTTAAACGCTTACAGAGCAGATCGGGAGGAAGAGATTCGCCGTAGGGGTGTTAGGAGCTAGTGGAAGTAAATAAATTCGAAAGAGTTCGTGATAGGAGTTGATAAGCAGTTACAGATTCGCCGTAAAGGATCCGAGATGACAATGAAAGAAACGAGTCGGCAATTCACTAAAGACAGACAAGTTCAAAGCAAAATGAGACACTGGAGACGAATTGGAGAGACAGTATAAGCAATGAAGTCGCAAGGTCAGTTAGTAACAAGTAGAAAATTTATGGAGTTGCATCCAATTGGACAACCCTGCTGAACCTGTGGTTGATGCTGCTTAGAGGATCTGCTCGTCTCTGGAAAAAAAATTCCAAGAAAACAACTCCAGCATAATTCACTTTCTTATGGCCATGATTAAGTTAAACGTAAAAATTATCTTAATTAATTATCACAGAAAGTGTGCGCAGAATTTTCTTTACGAAAGGAGTAATTAAATAAAATATTAACGCTTAGCCAAATGTAAAATGTAGATGTTGAGTTGTAATTTATCGTAATTATTTTTAATAAAATATTAAAAACCCAATTAAGGTTAAATCTTTCAAATGCAAACAAAATATTCCTTTTTCATATACTGCAGGAGACTCCGTTGTATATAAAAAAAGAAATTGGCAAGAAATCATTAAAGTTTTCTTTTTTACCTCATGAACTTTCATAATCACCCTCGAAATTTATTAAAAACTTTCAAACTTAATAAGGAGGGTGTTGGGCAGTATAGATTGTGCCCAAGTTCGCTTTCATGGAGGATCTGAGCGCGTCGTAATACTGAGTGATAAGCGTGGCGTTGATTTCTGAGTGCGCAGCCTCATATCCAGTGTCTGCGGCGCCGCATGATGCAGTCCTTTCCGCCCCCGCCTCTGGAGAGACTTATGGTCCCCATCGGTCCCTGTCGCCACGCCGCTGTTGGACAAACGGCACGACAACCCACGGCGTTAGTACGCTCCCCTGCCTCCAGGGACCGCCGCATCCGTCAGTCTGTCACTACAAGAACGATGACGACTCCGCGGAGAACACCGTGATTTTGAACTGCAGCCAACACCTCTCAAATATTACGACAGTCAGCGTCCCGCCACATTTGGTGTATATCCGTTAATACAGCTGAACGATTTCTAACCTTCCTCTCAGTTTTCAAGTTATTACGTAAATGTTTTTTTAAAAAAATTGTTGACGTTCATATAAAGTTAATTATTAATGCAAGCATATTTAAAACATAAATAACGAAGCTATATGCAGATGTGACAAGGAAAGAAAACATTGAAAACATTCGTTGGTAAATTAAAAAATTATTAAGGTACCACTTTACAGCCAATATGTCTCTTATTTGGACCAGCTCCCGTCATTATCGACAAATGAATTAGCCCAACATTTACTGATTTTACTGCAACTTCATACTTTTAAATATTATTTTATAAATTAAAAGTATATATACTTTACCAAGCTAAATTATGTATTGCTATGGTGATCAGATTTAATTCTCAATATTCTAAATATATAAATCCAATTATATCACCTGGGATTACACAACCAACTCGGCCAAAATTTGGTGTATCAAAATTTTGTCTTTCAGTAAAATTAGATGATAAAAATTTAGAATGACGGTCATGCCAGTTCTATCGTGGACAAAAGTTCATATATAGCTCAATTGATGAGTGACCCAAAGACCCAAAAAGTTATACAAAATCACGCGGAAGGTCGTAATTCGTATCCGTTCAATTAGATACCAATAATTGTTAGTTGTAATACCTTAATGTTTAAGTTCGCATTAAAATTTACAGAATAAGAAAATATTCGTCGGAAATAATGGATATTACAGTCTAATAACGCAGTAAAATGAAAAAAAAAATCGTAGTTTTGGGAAACCATGGATAACTCAGCTAAAATATAAAAAAGAATGTTTGTTTGTTGGTATCTATGTATGTTTCTTATACAAATCTATACTCGTGAAAAAAAATTTCACCAAATTTAGTACACGTGTTCTTTTAGACCAGGAAACAAACACTGTCGGGGCGAGACACGTCTAACCACCCCCAGGAGCGGAAATTTTCAAACATGCTAAAACGGCCGATATTTGAGTCGCATAAATATATTTATGGGTGAAAGAGATTGTCTTTATACCGATGTTATCCGTGTATAATTTCAACCCCATAAATCGCGGGAAAAGAGCACTCTTAGGGGTGAGGGTGGAGCGGCGTTACAAGGAAATAGCGCGAAAACAAACGAGATAGGAGTCAAATCCCGAGTTATGGAGGTCGCTGAGTTTAATTAAGACATTAAACTTCCCGTATAAACCCCTGGGACAAATAAATATATTTCGGGTTCAGTAAGATTTTTACATGTTATCCTTGTATAATTTCAACCCGTTTCTGGCTTTGGATGGTAGCACCCTTAAGGTTGTGGGTGGAGTGGCATTACATAAAAATAACGCAAAAAAATCGAGATTGGAGTGAAGTCCTGGGTTATAGATGTCGCTGAGTTTAATTATGAACATCTAGGTAACGTATAGAGGTGGGTGGGTCTGGTGGGAGGTAGACGGGTCTATAAATGTTCAAAAAATTTAACTAGTCTATTTTTGTGGCGAATAAATACTTTTTGTTTAACCCACAGTAGCGGAAATTTTCGAACATGTTAAAACGGCCGACGTATTCGTCGAATGAAACCTATTCGGGGTCAATGAGTTCAACCCCTTTTGTCATGGGAGGTGAGTACATTTATGGATAGGGGTCGAGGTGCTTTACATAAGAATAAAGCAAACGCAATTGATATTCGAATCAAGTCGGGGGATTATGGATGTATGACAACCCGGGCAACGCCGGCCACCCAGCTAGTTAATAATAAAATTCAAGTCTCTTGAGAATATCTTTCTATATGCGCTTTAGACACAAATATTTAATTTATAATATAATATTTAATTTAAATTCAACATAATGTGCGAAAATAGTTCTAGGACCCTACTGAGCTGTAGTTCCGAGGGACAAAAGTAAAATCTTAAGAATAGTTTATGAATATCTCAACGGAATCTAGTTGATAACCAGGATGATAAATTTGGGGTAATTTTTGTTGAAGTAGAGGAAATTCAAATCGAAGAGAATAGAGAAATTGAAAATAAAATTAGTGATTGCGTTAATAATGCAATGTATGAATAAGACTATATTAGATAATATTACTAATAATATATTTATTGAGCAGTCAAGGATGTAAGTTAATATGAAAAATATGCGTCTGGTTTGAAAATTAATATTAAGATAATATAGTCAAATACAGAAAAAAGAATTGATGTTATTAAGTACCACACAACATTTCTGGAAATCTAGTTGTTTTTTCAGGTGCTAAGAAAAAAAACATAACAGCCAATACGAACATAATCACACAATACAGTCGAAAAAAGTCTACAACCATAATATGTGATATGGTTCTATGGTTGTGATGCCAGTTGACAAATTAGATTTTAAAGACATGGCAAGGAAACGTAAAAGATACTCCAGGAGGATTATAACTAAAAATAAATAGGAGAAATGCTTAAATAATAACATGAAGAATGGACACTTAATTTTTTTTAAAATATTTCAATTTGGTGAAATAAAAGAACGGAATACCGAGTTACACTATGGTTAGGTCAAAAGCGGAATAATGCAGGGTAATCTCAAGAATAGGAAAGAATAAGCTTCCAAGAAAATTATGGATTTATATTTGAAAAATTATGTTAAACAACGTTTGAGCAAAAATTTATTCTATTTAGTTAACTGATGGAAAGGGAAAAACAAAAATTCAGTGTTTTCAGATGACCTGTTAATTGATCAAACAAGCTTGAACCTGGATCAAAGTAAATGTGTGTTCTGTTGAAAATTCTATCTGTGCTGCAATGTGTAGAAGCCCTTCAATGGCCTTTGCAGAAACATCCTTATCTAGTGATAGAATCACTCACTGATTACACTGAGTCCAGTTAATCATTGGCACGTAAAGCTATAATGACCTGCCACGTGTCGAGTACCCGGAGTAATTGCTCATCGTTCAAGGTTTGATTAGCTATCAAGTTTATGATGCAATGAAACACACGGTGCTTATTTGAAGAGAATTTTTCCTGCAATACTTTCAACGTAAGATTAACAATTAGGACGATACCTTCTCAAATTACTGACGATATTTGCAGTCGACACAAAAAAAAATCATTTGCAGAGGTACTTAAAGTTTCCAGTTGTTATGGTGGCAGTTACACTAATTTCAGCCAATTTTAAAGGATACTTAAAGCCCAAACTTTTAAATATTTTTAAGTTGGGCTTAAAATAATATCAGATTTATTAGTTGCACATAATTGTGGCATATAATAAATATTAAAAATGTATCCAAGTTTCTGAATATACATATTCTTACCCTGCACTTAAATGGCCATATTTTCATTTATATCCTCTCTGGCATTATTGTATCCGAAAACAATGTTACATAAAGTCCATTCAGTGACGTTAATTTTGTACGATTTTTAAGACGACGAATATCTGTGAACCACTTTTTCGTTGTTATACAGAGCCGTGTGGAGGTACTTAGCGATATAAAACTGCCATACAGCATTTACGTTCAAAATGTATGACGTTATCAAGCCACATGTTAACTGGTCTTTAAACAGACAAACGTCTGAACGGTTTTCCTCAAAAGCGGTAAATAATTATTAAGCTATCTTAAATTGTTATTTACAATACAAAAAAGTTAAAAATTAAAATTTCCCAATTTATTGATATTTTTTGGGCATTTTATTGGTATGTAAATTAATTAATTGTTGTCAATAGTCGCAGATTAGTAATTATATTCCATGAGATAATAAGGTATAATAAATAGTAATTTTAGTACACCATTGAAACTGGAACAGTATAATGTAAGTAAAATATTAAAGGAAAAAATAAACCCAATCCACAATTTATGGATAGATAAAACAAAGTGTCTCCAGCTAAACGTAATCTTAAGGAGTGTGATCGACGTTAATTTTTCCAAGAATAGTGATTAAATACCAACAAATTGCCTTCGTAAATCCCTACGTTCAAGTAGCTTTATCATATTCCTTAATTCTTCAATTTGTTGAAATATTTTACAGTATTTTACGTTTATGAGCTTACCTTGCAAAGTAAGTGAATTACAAATTAGCCTTCGTCAAATTTATTAAACATAAATATTTCCACGAAAAGATTATTTGCTCCATAATTATCTGCCTAAGCCTTCACTCCTAGCTCTTTACTAGTGGTGACTACCGGCGCTTCTTATGAGATGTTCCGTGGCAGAGAACTGAGTGAAAGAAGATTATTTTGAATGGAGTTAAGCGTGGGGCCTGCCTTCTTTAATCACCGAGGCAGGGCGATCCTCCCCCGCCACTTGTTGCTCTTTCTGGAAGAGGGCGCACTCCTGCGACGGACAACTGCTCCTTAATTAAGATAACACTCAGTTTCCTCATTAACTACTACCGTATTGTGCACAAATATCTTAAGCTTTACAAATACAACGTCAACGTCACTACAATTAAAACGACTCAAAAATAAGATTTTGTAGTTAGATATAATCAGAATTTCATAGCAGAAATGTAATTCTTAAAGGAAAGGAAATAAAGGATTAATCCACATTTAAACCGTATTTTAAATTCATATTGCGGTCAAATAAGGTTCTGTATTCTTAAAAATGCAAGATATATATATATATATATATATATATATATATATATATATATATATATATATACTAGCTAGGTGCCCGGCGTTGCTCGTGTACTTATTTATATAAACTCGAAAAAGTATTTAATTGAATACTTAAATATATTCCTTGAGTATTTCAGGATATAATCGTCACTCAGTCTTCATACATTACGAAATATTACATTGATGAAATTGTTAGCTAGACTCACAACTAATACAGCGCGAAAATTAACTTACATTTTCCCCAAGGATAGTAAAGTAATTCGTATTCTTCTTTATTATCATTCGATGGAGTATTGCTGTATAAAATTATACTTTTTATTTAAAAAAAATATTTCTGCTTTATTTCATTCCTAATAAAGGAAATATTTCCTTTGTTCGTTGCGTAGTAACGTCTTTTTCTCTCGCGTGATGTCATTGTCTCTTGGCGCGCAGTAATTTAATATTTAATGATCACGGTTTTTAATTATAATTCTTTCCACATGTATGCTAGGCGTTTCTCACCCTCACAGTACCGGTTCTCGATTTTGGCAGAATACGTATACCAATTTTTGTTGCATTCTGTCCACGCGATAAAATTTGTATAAAGAACAACGTAAATACATACATACATACATACATACATACATACATAAAAATATACATCCTTTTTTATTATATAGATATATATATATATATATATATATATATATATATATATATATATATATATAAATTGTAGTGATTACAAATAAAAGTTAATTAAATCGCCACGTTGAGGCGCCAATTTGTAGTAATTATTTAAATCAAAGAAGAATAAGCCTCACGTTAGAGCACAATTTCTAGAAATCATTATGCGTCCATTAAAAATGCAAAATGACAATTAAACAATTAGAATTTTTAAAGAAAGCCACACGTTGAAGACGCCAATTTGTATTAATCACAATATTAAAATGATAGGATGTTTTAATAAGAATCAAGATTTTAAAATAGACAAACAAATTAATTTATTAACAATTAAATTTACATAAGTTATCAAATGAATTTGCAACAGTTATTAAGAAATTAATTTTCAATTTACACTATTAATTAATCTTTTACAATAAAATGACTGTATCGCAGGGTCCTTTACTGGGCCTTTAAAAAAGAAAATACTTATTAACAATTAAATTTTATCAAGGTATCATGAACTTACTTCATCAATAGATTATTTCAATGTAAAAAAACAAAATATGATCTTTAAATTTTGAACGAAATTCGAAATCTGACGATGATACCTTTATGAGTTTACAAATAGTAATTCTGTGAAAGTTAACTTACTGTCTCTGGTACTCAAGTAAAATTGGCGCGTTCTTACACACACACGTATCGCACTTTATAGACACGCCATTTTTAACACATTCTAATAAACAGGTTTTTTTTGCAAAATGGTTCACGGATCGTTTAAAAAATATTATTCGCTCGTTCCGAAGTTTATTAACTGTTGGATGCAGTTGCCTGGGCTCCCAAAATCGAAGACAATAGTCTAAATCGAGAATATAACAATTTAGACTCTGCGCTCTAAATATTTAGCGTTGAGTATTACGCGTCTAGCGAACCAAACAGCCTACAATAGCCCACTAACATGGAATTCTTGCCACATTCTTGTGTACAACTTGTGTGTTTCATGCCGCTAAGAATGCAAGTCCAGATTTCTGTTTATTAATTATTTCCTTTTAATTTCCACAATGTATATATATATTCTTTCACATAGTCTTCTTCCAGTTTGTCATTTAATTGTGAGAAATCATAAATTTTTTAATGATTTATTTACAGTCGCACCAACAACTCAGGTTATTAGCGACTAATTAAGGGACATCATTTTGCTTTGATGAGAGTTTCTCTCTCACACACAAACATCCATGACCTCGACGGGATTCGAACCCGTGACCTCTGTCACGCTGACCCATACACCACAGGTGGTCGGCTTAACATGTTGTTGCATATAAAATTAACTGTTAAAAATAGCAGTAACATGAGGTTTTTGTTTAAGAAAATTATGTATTTTGTACACGTCTACTGTTTCCAAAACTGGTTATTTATGTAATGATAATATTATGGATGCTAAAAAATAAGTTAATAATTCTAATAAAATACATTTGATGAGTTATAGAAACTGCACAATATTTTCGTTCGTGTATAACATGGTCGAAATCCGCGTTGTGTGAAATTCATCGTGTCCTTCATTTTGGAACTCATACGCGTAGGTGTATCAAGTTACAGACAAATATTTCAATGAGTACCACATACTATATGCTTTCGCGTTCGGTTTTGGAAACTCAAACGACACGTTGCCATACAATTACGTAATTAAATCAAATTGATTATATTAGTTGTAAAATAAAACTAAATGCGTGTGTATACTGAATACTAAGTTATTTTCAAAACCAATTTTCAGCATTCAAACGTGCGACGAAATTTTTTTCTTTCCCTAATTATGTAAATTGTTCAATTATCTTTTCAGTTTATGTAAAATTAATATTTAAGTTACCTATAATTATAAAAATAACCAATAAATAATCTTTATTCATAATTTCTTATTCCAGGAATGTAATTTTGCGTGACCCTCAAACGGAACCCTGACACAGGTACAAATAAGTTTTAACTTCATGTTTATCGTCAGTATGGTAATTCTCAATTTAACACTAAACAAAATGGCTTTTGAGTTTTGTCTCTGAATTGTGCAATTTTTTTTATTATTTTTCTTAAGGTTACAGGCTACATGAGGGTAATTCTCATGCTGGCAGGTTAATAGCATAGGAAGGGTTTTGAAATGGGGGATCGGAAGGTAGCCAAGGGTTAACTAGGGCCCCTGGGATATAGTTTAAGGATCCTTCCCGGTATTCGCCTAAAAGTAATGCAGGACAAACCATAGAAAACCTGAATCAGGTAAGTCGGGTATTGGGTACTTGTCCCACACCCTTCCGATAGCGATAGAGGAGTTTGCTGTGGGGACGCAGCATTCCATTCCGCGTGCCTCGACCAGTTTAGGAGTCAGCTGGCCGACTGTTCCAATGGGAACAGCGAACAAATCTTACCGTATGCCCAAGGTCTGTGACCCCGGAACATACACCTCTCCAAACAGGCGGAGGTGCCTCGGCTTGTAGGAACCTTAGTTCAAAAACGGAGAGAGGAAAAGGTACCCCCTTCCGTCTCTCGTGTTCTGTCTACGAGAGAACATCCCTCGCAGGATCTGCCTGTTAGAGAATATCCGTCGCAATCCTGGCGCCAATTTTGCAATTGTGTCACCCTTGGCTCTCGTGTTTTTTAGTTTCCTTACCACTGAAACAATGTTAGAGGTTTCCGAAAAGTCGTGTGGTATCTGTATCATCACTAATTTTGGCTGTATTTGGCTGTTTTTATTATTATTAATTTTCTAATCAAACGTAATTGTTGCATTTTAACACTCAATAATTTCCACAAAATTTGAATGATATAATATATCTTTAAAATGGTAAAAATAAATTATTTTCAAGTTTTCAAAAATATGTTTTCAGATACATTAAATGTAAAAATACTTTTTATGGCCTTGAGCTATCATAGTCACAAAATTTTGACGGGTGACGTATAACAAGGAAGCCAATATAAATTGGCTTAATATTAAACGAAAGTGATTACCTTTTATTGGACCTGACTTTTTTCAATTTTCTCCGTATACAGAAAGATTTATATACTGTGGAGCAAAACCAATGATATTTTTATTGAAATTTGTTTGAAAAGCACAATTAATTTAATTGTAATGGCTCAGTACTTAATCAAATATTTAGTATCTTTTTATCACAAAGGCCTCTGAATACAATGGAAAAATGAAAAATTGGGACTGGAAGATGATAAAACTATTAAAATAATTTCACTTGAGCTTATTTATACTCATCGGGAATTTAGTAGATGCCTTTACATATTTAATGGAATACATTCCTCTTGAACGCATATTACATCTGAGTAAGTCAAGGCTTCGACGTGTCATAGACTGTTGACGTAAGATAGAAGTTGTAAGACACGTGTGGTATGTCTTGCAGACGGATTCCGCTATTGGCTTTGCAGCAAGTGCACGCTTCCCACAAGCACTCAGAGGCGGAGCGAGGTTTTTCATGCTCGTACAGGGGATGGCCCAAAGGTGATCCCCGGTCCGACAGCGTTCTTCCATTAGCAGCGGCGTGCGCCCGAATTCCAGTATTGACTGGCTCACTTCTTAATGTCGCCTCGGGGACAGCAGCCGGTAGCTGTTGCCTGTTTGTACAAGAACAAGCAAACACAGTCCTGATGGAGATAGACGTCTTCCCTAGCCCTCTCAGCAAAACAAGATCCTCCGCTCAGACTTTAGTTTCTTCGGAAATGTGATTTCTGAAGTCGATACTCGAGCTGGTAAAGACGCTACTTCCACAGCTCCCAGACAAGCGAGCACTTAGAAACTTCCCGCAAATACACATTACTGAATTTATTACTCATAACTATGTCTTAGGGAATAAAAAAATTGAAATGAATACAGAAATTGTGCAATTAATAGCATAATTTTATCCCCGTAATCTGCTCCAGAGGTTGCTTGCGCTTATGAATTTTTAAACATAAAAGCATTTATGGTATCAATAATTCCTGTAGGTTTATTTTGTCCCTAGAAAACTAGTTCTATTTTAAACAATTCTCTACTTTAATATACACCGAACTATATATATATATATATATATATATATATATATTGTAATACATACCTAAAATAAAACTACCAATTTAAACAAACAATTATTATTTATTAAACAACAAATTTACAATTACACAAATCTGATGAAATTTTATAAATCAAAACAATTTTATTTACCTAGAATACATTTTAAAAAATCGGACTCGGTACCCTCAATGTCTTTACTGGGTTGATAAGGAAACGGATCAAAAATGTTACAATTAAACAAATACAGTTACAATAAATGAAAAACGAAATGAAATGATTGAAATGATTGAAACGAGTGAAACAAATGAAACGAAATGATTGAAACTAAATCAGACTTTTTACCCTTTTTTTAACAATTTACAATTATTAATTCAGAAAAATAAACTTACAAGCTCTCTGGTCCACACACTCACTTCATACAGGCTTAAAAGGCACCCACTCTGCTTTCACAGTCACCTCTTCTTAATGATGTTACCCTCACGACGAATTCAAACAACTCTGCTGGCAGACAGACCTCCACGATGAAACTCCCACCGACTGTTGACGACTGATGTCCAGCTGATTACTCTCGACCCCCAGGCTTGGCCTACCATCCGATGATCTCTCCTTAATGCAAACTCCCAACTGTTCATAACATTGTTTCGGCCACTTTACCTCGGCCCTGCGTCCGCCCTACGGACCTGCACCAACGATCTCTCCCCGCTGATACGTCAGTCTCCTCTCCACACGAAATGATAATGACCTCTAAACTTTCCAACTGTCCTCTTATTTATATCCAGGCTCCAGAATATTCCCTTCTTATTCACAGTTTTTTGCATTTCCATGTTCGCCACACAAACAACAGCTGTTAACTTTCTCCCGCTACGAGAGCCACGCAATCAATTAAATTAAATTATTTCCGTTTAATCTAGTTGCATCGTCCAACAACCTTCTGTCATTTATGCCATTAGGATTCCGTCGTCCAGATGTTGGTCACACTATTAGCCCTAATTATAGTCCTTCCCTACTCTAAAAGTCACTTATCCATCATTTTATCATTATCTTTTATATGTACAAACCACTCAAGGTTTATAAACAAATCTGATAAAAATAATAACAGAATTCACGTTCTTCTTTACTGGTTATTACAATATATTGAGGTAATTAACAATATGTAATTATTTAATAAACAAAATTTTACGAGTTTCGTTATCGACGGCGTAAATATACAGATTGCCTACAAGAATATGGAGCCTATAATTCTTGCTTGCTAGAGTTGCATTGTTGTCTCAGGCAGCACTGAGACGGACGGAACTTGAGGATTCAGAGTTGCTTGGCCCAGGAAGACGAAAGTTGTGTTTTGTGGAGTCCCTGATTCAGAGTTCCTCGTACCATGATTGAGCAAGTGTGATTAGGCAGCAGAGACATTATTTTAAAAGTCCCCGGATTTTTGAATTACAAATCGACAGTTTGGAGTATATAGTCTGTTGCCATATTCATGCAATTATCAAATTTTTGAAAAACAACCTTATCAACAGTTAAGAGCAGAAAGTGATTTGTGTTTGAAAACTAAAACGTCTTTAAATTCAGTGAAATATGGCATTTCTGTGATGTGTTAAACAAAAATCGAGTGAGAGCCAGCCCAGACGAACAGCTACGGGTAAAGTAAACAAAAAGGAATTTTATTAATTGTAAACCTAATTTGTAAATATAATTATCGTCAGATTTCTTGTTTCAATAATTATGTAAGTCAGAAATATTTTGAATTGTAAGATTTTAATTGTCGTTTTGTAACTACGTTTATTGGAGGCCCGATAAGCGGCCCTGAAACTAAGCCGTGACGCAACAATACCAACTTGTAAAATTTCCACTGAGATAAGAATTTTTTTAAGAAATTAATTTTGTTATATTTTGAATTCTTGTTTTCATTTAAAAACCATTCGTTCTAACTTTTTATTTGTTTATAACGTAAGGCTTATCTTCACTTTAAAATCAAATTAAATAAATTTTTAATATTTCATTTTGTGCTCCAGCGTGGGGTTTATTTTAATTTAAATCAATTATTTATTAGTGATTATTACTATATATATACATCATCGGAGGATGTCAGCCCAGTCAAGATTGAATTCGTGCAGTCTTTATCTAATTTGCAACTTATCCGTATTGAACTCCATACACAAATATCCTGAAATATGTATCAATAATTCGCCTTAAAGTTAAAAAGTCAGTACGAGTAATTAAATAATTCTTTCTGGCATTCACATTTACCCCTATACGATCAGATGACAGATGTCATTGAAATGCAAGTAGATTTAGCACCGCATATCTATCTATATGTATTTTTAATTTTTCACTGTCCTCAATTACTATATTGACAAAATCAGGGGATTGTATGAAGAACGCGATGCAAATATGAAACTTTTTCCTCTCTCCGTTTTTGAATTGAGGTTCCCACAAGTCGCGACACCTCGGACTGTTTTGAGACGCGTTGGGCATGCGGTTAGAGATGTCTGCTATTCCCATTGGAATAGTCGGACAGCTGCCATCTAAACTGGTCGAGGCATGGAGTAGGGAATGCTCCATCCCCACATCAAACCGCCCCCCCGCCATCGGAAGGGCGAGGGACAAATACCCAATGCCCGACCATATTTTTATAGAGTTTCCTTGCATATATTTTAGGCGAATTGCCGGGTAGGATCTTTAAACTATAACCCGTGGGTCCTAGTTCCCTCTTGCTCTACCTTCTTTCCGCATCCCCCGTTTCAGTCTCTTTCCTATGCTATAAGAGGGGAGTTGTCACTATGTGAACTACCCTATCCATAGGCTGTCTACACCTTCTTCTCTTATTCTTCTATCCAGTATTATGCACAGAATAACTTCCTATTTTACTTTTATATAATACTACATATCTCAACGATACCGAGCGATATAAAACGAAAACGACCTAATCGAAAAACGCGAGTTTTAGTAATAAACTTAATCCACAAAAATTAAGAATTCAAAAAAATCACATACACGAACAATACATCTCTCAGTTGCAGAATCAATTAAGAAGGACAAAGCAAATTAAAAACAGTGGACTGGAAATCTAGAGAACATTGAACGACGGTAAAATTCATAAATACATGAACGAAGTCTACTCCTTAAAAGCGAACAATAATCGGAATCGTAAAATATCAAATAGCCATCAAAATATAAGAACCGGCCATACTCAGCTCACCCATATTTACATCACACACACCAATATGTTGTAATATACAAAAAGGAATGACTTTTAAATGAATGAAAGATTAACTTTTCAAACAAACAAATTTATTATCAATGTTTAAAAACAATTACACAATTTAAAAGTTTATCTCAGGGTCATTACTGGGTTTGATAATGGCGAATCGTTTTTTATTTCTCAACTTAAACACAAATTCCAATTTAAAAGAGAAAAGATTTACTCATCAATTAACAATGACGAAATTTACTTGTCAGCGAAATTAAACTAAAAAGATGGATTCTAATTAACAAATTTTATTAAAAGGAGGGAACGAAATATGATGTCTATATTTTAATCAGATTTACATACTTGGTTGGTTGTAAATTGTACTCACGGCTGCCCAGCATTCCGGGATACCTTTGATATACGAAGCACTAGGACGGGTTTTTGGACTTCTTTTAAACTCACAGATTCTAAATTTAATATTTTTAGATAAAAAATCAGGAACCAGGATAATCTTCCTTTCGTCTCTCTCTCTCTCGATAGTTTTTGGTGCACATAGCAGAGCAAAAGTCAGTTTGTTTTTAGCAGGTTTCGTAGTTCTGTTCAAGTGAATATTTCGTCTTGAGCAAACTGTTCATGGGCCAATAAAAGCTGTTGATTGGTAATTCTCGATGTTTCTCTGCAAATTTCCTTTGAATATTTGAAATTGTCTTGTCTATTTCAGCTCGACCAATTTCTGTCGAGTCTGACTGCTCACTGCTTCTACTTAACTTTACTTTTTAAAAGAATATCTCGTCTATTTTAATACGACCTGTACTTGACCAAACCTTCCAGCTAACTGAACAACCGTCTCGCAATTTTGAGAGCGCATACGTCTTCCGGCAAAGGAAATCGTGCTTGGCTACATTGTTGCTGTGTTCTGTACCGCCGTAAGAAAAGAATTCTCAAACAATTTATTTTTTTAATTTCTCAATTAATGTTTTAATTAATTGGCACTACAATGTATATTATGTAAAATGCATCTAACTAGTCACATTATGCGTGATTAAAAAAAAACAGTGATAATTTTCCCTGGGTAAAACGAACTCCATCACCGAACCACTGAATCAACAACGTAACAAGCGAACAGTATTCAATTTATCCAAACAATTAATTTCTCCAAAGAAAATGTAAATTAAATTTTTAATTCAGTTACGGAAGTAAACTCGCAAAAATGTAACTCAATGAACATATACTGAAAATAACCGATATTTTGAACTATGTAATTGTAGGTATTTTTAATTTTATGTATCTATGTAACATAAATATTTATGATAAACGTCTCCTTAGAAATATAATTTATTTTCATAAGAGTCGATAACTTGGAAAGTTAAACTTATTTTCATCATTATTCAATTTTCCAGAATTTCTATACATAACTTAACCAAAGAATTTTGATAATAAATTTGAGATTAATTTTAGTATTTAAATGTGCCAATAGTATATACATAAGGAAATGTATATTATAATTTGTTTCAGTAGATAGGCCTATTATTATCATCTTCGAAGGTACCTACTTCGGAACGGAAATTAATGGAGCTGGTATGAAAGCTATGGAAGAGAATGTTCATTCTAATAACACGAAATTTATTGTCATGACAGTGAGAAATTGTGTTCGGTTGATATAAATTATCATGATAGATTATAAATAAATTAGTGCACGTTTCATTTTGTGTATTAACAAGGTCTTTTATCACAGATCGAAGGCTTTCCTGGTGTATTTGTTGAAGAAAAAGTTCTCGGCAGTGCATTTGTCCGTCGAAACGACGCGTTACAATCGCTGTTTTACCCGGGTGGAAACCCGAAAACTTTTTCTTCAAGGCCTCTTTTCTTTGTATTTCAGGGTGAAAGTAAAAGGATCCAAATTAAATATTTTTGGGGAAACCAATCTTCCATTCAACATGCCCATTTATTTGAACAATGCAAAGAATAAAATATGGGTATTCATATGGAATATTAGCATGGTTGGGTTTCACATGTTAAAACTGTAAAATGAGTGATTTAAAAGTCAAAGAACATTTAAGGGTACTTATTGGCAAAAACTGATTGAATTACGGAAATTATTTACGTTGATATTTGATTCCGCCTTCCGATAAAACAATGGAATATCTTAATCTCTAACCGTCTTAACGATTGAGTAACATGGCTGTTACCTGTCGCATTGCTGTATCCGTAGATCACAGCACTGTAGTTGTGCGGTTCTGCTACATTTTTCGTCGATCTTCCTGGACCACGAAATATTATTAATACGGACAATCACGTGTTCTAAAAAATTTTAAATTTCTGGATTCGTCTGGTTCCCTCTTCGCAGCCACAGATCCACACCTCACCTCAGTTAAAACCAGGTATCTGCCTGCGTCGTGCTTATGCTCAGGCTCCAGGGATTATCTACCAACAAACTGGTGTCATTATCAAACAAGTTCTCATCACATGATAACATCTCTAATAAAGATAAACGGAACAAAATATTTCAGTAATTAATAAACTATCACCGTACAGCAAATTTCATGGGTAAAAATACAAGAGATGTAAAATCAAGACGAAATAACATCGCGAGTGCCGCAGAGACGTGAGACCACGTTTTATAATTTGTATGTAATAGAAGTTTGGAAACTTTAATTTATTATCATGTTAAATTTCTATAAAAAAATTACGTCTAATTGAAAAAAAATTAATAAGAAAGATAACCAACTCAGACAAAAAGTGACAATATAAATATCACACAACGTCTCTGGGATCCTTGTTCCTTTCGTCAGGTGAGATGAAGAGCCTAGAGTGACACAACTGCACTCGTCAGTTGATAAAACTCAAAAGCAGCTGACGAAAGGGGCAAAGGTGCCAGAAACGTTGTGTGGTTGTTATATTATTACTTTTTGTCCGAATTGGCTAACTTTCGTATTAATTAAATTGCTATAGTATTAAATTATAGATCAAGTTCGACTCTTCATAAAAAAATATATTGCCAGATGAGAATTTTATTAAAATTATTTCAGTAGGTATAGTAGAAGATTTAATAAAATAACTGGTATATCTGTGCTTGAAAGTTGTCAATATTTGATCGTAGCTTTCATGAAGAACTTTGCTTACGGAGAGCATGAAATTTCGTTAGTCGAAATCGAAGAAAAGTACTGTAATAATCAAATAGTAGGTCGTTTATTAAATGAAATAATAATCAAAAATTAACAAACAAGATATTTTTATTTTATTTTGTGGCAATAAAGGATAATTACAACAAAATTTGAGATCTTTCTCTCAGGGCCTGTACTGGGTTTGATAATGAACACAACTAATTGAATTAAAATCTTATTAACAAAACAGTTTACAATTTACCTAAACAATATGTCGATAGCATGAAAGAAATTAAAAAGTAAAGAAATTAACTCTGATTGACAATTAAAAGAGAACGAAATCTGACCTTATCCTTTAATTAAAGTTTACAATTAATCATTAGTTTTGGTTTTTTTACTTACATACTGTCCAGCTGGTACCAGCATTCTTTTTGGCTTGGGAAGTACATTATTGCAAAATTTTACACTGATTATAAATATCGACTCACAGATTTTACACTTTTGAAGTCAAAATTGATAGGCTCCCAGGAACTCGGATGATCCTCCTGAATGTCAGCTACCTGATGTCTGCTTGCCTTACAGGAATCCCATGATTCGTAGATTTATTAGTATTTTACTGATTTGGACATAAACTTCAACGTTGCTCCTTTCTGTAGACGTAAACTGCTCTTACTTTCCACTATTTGCGCTGCAATGCTTGCGGCGTGAATGTTTTCTTCGTATTAATTTACAACTTTAACTAATTATACATTGACGATGACTAGTCTCTGCTCAAATTATATTACTTGTTCTGCTCCTCATAATGTCTTTCCGCCAACTGCTCCTAACAATCTTTCTCCGCCAACTAACAGTTATATTACTTGTTCCGCTCCTCACGATGTTTTTCCGCCAACTAACTCCTATTGCTCTCGAGTTTTGAGCGCGCATACGCCATTTTTTACTTTTTGACAAAGCAAGCGAGCTCGCTTTTTCATTGTTCCTTTGTTCGATCAGACCGTTATAATGGATTTCTCAAAAATTCAAATTTTATCTCTAAACAATTAATGGCCTAATTAATTAACATTACATTACAAAGAGCGAAAAACAACTAATTTTTTTACACAATTCCCCTATAATAAGGAACTATAAAACATGCTCAGCAATTATGTGGTAACATTCGTAGTTTCTCGTTTAAAACTTTCTTTTAAAAAAAAAGTAGCTTGTAAATGTAATGCTGGAAAAAATAAATGTGAATTCTCCACTTTTATTATTCCAGTACATGCGTTATTTGTGGTACATAAAACCACGTAGCTAGAGAGTAATCACGGTCGGAACCCCATCTAAGTTCCAAACACCGGAAAGAGAGCTTCACAGCTCAGCTGAATGAATGCGCGGCGCGCGAAGAAGTCAGCAATAATTCAGAAAACAGGACTCTACTTGTTACCGAGGCGAAATCTCGAACTCTCATTAAGAATGCGGCGCATAGAACGCGAATGCGCGAGGTAGGGCTGCGAGGAAATTATTGCCGTTACGCCGGTGCGTAGGGGTGCATGCGAATAAGGGCGGCGGAAGAAACTCAAAGAAAACTCACCGGTAGCAGGCCAATGATGGACGACTCGCGATTGCGAAGCGCCGATACGCACTCAAAACGAAGAAAAACTGCTTTTAGGGTCACGCTTATGCATGCGGAGGAATATTGGGAAAAGATTTTCTAATAAACAATAGTCACATTTTGGTCGGAAATATCATGTCTTTGTCTAACAATTAACAAAAAAATATTGTATTGATACAGCCAGATTTAATTAATAAATAATATTTTTAATATAAGCTAAAAGTCTGTACATCAGTTTTTCGTCTTGAAAGTAAGACTTCTTTAGTTGTAATTGTTAGTAATAAATCTAAAATTTAAAGAAAAAATATATTAACAGGACTTGTGGCCAATTATTTTATTTGTTGTAAAATTTACAACCCGTGTACGTACCCAGTTTGGTTACATTCACAATGTTTAAACGTCATAGATCAGACGATAACAATGATTTTTTCTGTATACAAAAACTTCTATGGTTACGTACGGTTGTAACACAAAATATTTAAATGCGGACAATAGTATTTATAATTCAAAATACAAGGCTCGCTCGTAGGACATTTTTCAGGCTATGACGTAATAACGCCTGGTCGACCTCAGGCAGTTCCTATATACCTGCGAGGGCTAGTCGGCCAGCTGCCTCCTAAACAGGTCGAGTAACCAATGCGCGACCTACGTGATGCAGGTTTTTCGAGGGTTTTCCCTGCATTTCTTTAGGCGAATGCTGAGTAGGATCCTTAAAATATAGCCCGGGGGCCCTAGTTAACCGTTTGCTACCTTCCTCTACCCTTCCGCATCACCCTTTCAAATCCCTTCCTATGCTATTAAAGGGGAGTTGCCCAACGTGGATTACCCTCATATAATCTGTTGCCCTAAAAAAAATAACAGGCAGTACCTGCGAGGGATATTCTCTCGCAGGCAGAACCTTGTAGGAGAGACACGAAGGGGCTAGCTTTAGAGATGCCTTTTCTTCTCCGTTTTTGAACTAAAGATCCTACAAGCCAAGGCACCTCGGTCTGTTTTGAGAGGTGTATGTTCCGGGGTCACAGACCTTGGGCATACGATAAGAGTTGTCCGCTATTGCCATTGGAATAGTCGGCCAGCTGCCTCCTAAACTGGTCGAGACACGGAGAAGGGAATGCTGCGTCCCCACAGCAAACTCTTCTCCCGCTATCGGAATGGCGTGGGACAAGTACCTACCTGATGCAGGTTTTTCTAGGGTTTTCCCTGCATTACTTTTTGGCGAATGCCGGGTAGGATCCTTAAACTATATCCCGGGGGCCCAAGTTAACCCTTGGCTACCTTCCTCTACCCTTCCGCATCCCCCCTTTCAGATCGCTTCCTATGCTAGTAAAGGGGAGTTGCCACCATGTGGATTACCCTCATGTAGCCTGTTATCCTAAAAAATTCAACTCTGTTTCAACTAAAATATGGGCGTAAAGTAAAGAATCAAAACTAGGGATCGAATTTCACGACGGGAAATGATTGTAGGAATAAAACACAAGGACGAATAACCTTTTTACCCGGTAAATTATAAATGACTATATGTCATAGATGTTTACTCTATATATAAATTACTAAAAGGAATTTGCGTAAAACAGAGATGCAAAAAAATTAATAAAATGCAGGATGATGAGAACAATTTTTGATGGCTAATAGCCGAAAGAGAAATTTGTAAAATGAGGCTCATTTGAACATCTAGTCAAGCCTGCACCTGCCGCTACCTCAGGTTCGTGACACGACATAATTGCATCTGGCTGGCACGTCTTGTGACTGTGCGTCTGTAAACAGAATCCGTGAGGAAAAGTTACCACGAGAATTGTAGTTGTGTATTGCAATATATATTTCGAGGAAACTGAAATAAAATTTTACTCTTCTGAATATTATTATAATTTTCAGTTATTAAGATAATAATAAAACATTTATTCTGTAATTCTCCTCTCTTCATTATCGAAATTTTGACTGATCCAGTTATATTTATGAACTAATTTACATTTTTGAAATGAAAAAAATTACGTCTGAATGAAAAATAATATGAAAGTTAGCCAAATACAGACAAAATATGTGATAATAAAAATACCACACAACGTTTCTGGGATCCTTTCCCAAAAAAATAGAGGAACAAAAATCCAAGAAACGATGTGAGGAATTTATATTATCAATTAATTTGTCTTTATTTGACTAACTTTGATATTATTAGCATTTTTCCCTAATGATTTTCCAACCTCCTTTTTTTTATTACTAATGTCTCTGTTCCCGACCCACGGAACGATTGCGGGTCTTAATATAAATAAATTAACATGCCATATCAAAATAATTCAAATTAAAAATTATTTATCTCCAGTAAATCTAATAAATAAAATAGACTTTGTTTGGGTTTATATGTGCATGTCCCGCATACGAATTCACTCCTGTGGAGCAAATTTTACCGAATTTTGCACACGTGTTCCTTTAGAACCGGAAACATACACTGTGGGGTAAGAGCCGACGACGTCCCCCAGGGTGTGGGGTGGAAAATGGGAGGAGCACACTTAGGGGTGGGGGTGGATGGGTGTTACAAACGCGAAAACAACCGAGATTGGATCCGAATACGGGGTTATGGATCTCGTTAAGTTACATATGACAATTAACTTTCCGGATAAGTTTTTCTTCAACCGCTCGGAGTAGGAGTGGAAGGGGAAAACAAAACTCCGCGTACATATTTTAACACGTGCAGCAATTTCGGCGTACCACCGGGAGTATAATTAACTCTCTTATGATAGTGAGTGTATTTTTTACTGTATTAGAATAGCGTGTATATTTATTAAGTCTCTTAAGGTACAAAGAATATTTTTTTACTCTCTCAACGTCCTTAAGTTAAGAGTATTTTTTATATATATTATTAAGGTATTCATTAATTAGGTAATGTATATTTAACATTTTTTCGGATTTACACATAAATAAATACGCGGGAAACTCCGGACATTAAGTAATAGTAATTAAAATAAAGTGAAGAATTTATAAAGATGGCATGTGAACATTTAATTTTTAAGGATAATGTTGGCCATGTATTGTAGCCTGTCATCTCGTGGTCGGAGTTCGAAAAAATTATCCCTTGACGATTATCGGAACCAAAGTTTGAAGTTTACAATAATTCTTCATTGTCGATTCAGACCTTATTCAGAGACTTCTAATTCCGACCTTAGATTTTAAAATTTTCAACAGTAAACGACATGTAATAAAGTTATAATCTACATTCGATGATATGTAATTGATCATATACTATAACATTTTGGTAAATATATTTGCTAATAACGTTGTTACTTGGAGAGCAATTGAAATTGTTGGTTATGATAATTTAACAGAGGAAGTCAGTTGATTTTTGGAGTGACGACTGAAGGATTCGGTATGTTCGTTAATAATTGAATAAATTTATATTTAGGAGCTTGACTGAAATGTCATAATCTTGTTACTGAACGAGGCACTTAATTTGGAATTTTAGCTTTAATACACGTACCGCGTAAGACGAATTATGTTAGAGATAGCTATCTCACTTCTATAGTTTACCTACAACCAACGGTCATATTCATCCTTCACTTAAAACTTAATATTTAAAACCTTCATTACTTTTAAAAAATTTCATTTTATCTTCACCAAGGTAAATATTTTTTTTTTTTAAAAAAAAGATTTTCTGGATTTTATTTAATTTTTTATCGGAAAACTGCTGTTTTGAAGCATTACCGATTAGTATTTCTTCGAAAGCAAATTCTGACAAGCGATTATTTTCAGCCTCTTACTTAAAGGTGAGTAGTAAGAATTCTGAGAATTATATAAAATTACGAGCGAAACAATTAGCGATGTGATACGATTTATTTTCGTTTTGTAATAGTTTTTGGATGGTATTTATTTTAAAAATTCTCGTGAATCAGGTGCAGTAAACGTAATTATTATCAAAGTCCAAAAAATACTGGTATGGGAAATTAAATTCAAGAATATCAACTAATTTATTATTAAGGTATCAAGTGCGTGGTATTTTAATAAAATGTAGTTATAAGCCGCTTGATATGTTGGATATTCCTTATACAAATTAAATTATTATTTAAACAATATTCGTATTTGACTACGTAAAAAGAATTTATTAGTTCCAAGTTAATATTTTTTTTTAATGGAAGGACCCCAATAAATATCTTTGTAGCGTGGTGAAGAATCCTTCTTGTAACTGTTGAGTTATAAACGGGAAATTCAATTTTCACACGATACTTCAAACAGGATTTCGATATATAGCAAGCTGATTGCTGAAAACGGCAGATGGTACACTACATAAAGTCGGAAGAGCCTATACTTTGGCAAAGGTCCACGTTCCTGGCAATTTATAGCTTGTAACGACCCTTAGAAAATACCAGAGCATGATTTATGACCTAGAGCTAGCTTTTAAAATATTACTAGGTAAGTGGGAGTTCCTAAATGTCAATTGCGCAAATAGAAAAAAGTTTCTTAGCCGGTTTGATTGTGTTCTGGACTCTACATTTGATGATATGTAATTGTTCATATGCTATAAAATTTTGGTAAATATATTTGCATTTAAAATATATTAAATTAGCGAGCAAAAAAACTGTTGACTAAATCATTAGAATAAATTGTGTATAGTAAGTTTTATTTTTATATAATTTATTAATTTTAATGCCAGCAGAATAACACATAGGATTGATTATTCAGAAATTTTATTCATAATCTTAAATCATACATGTTGACATTCGCGGTACAATTCACTTTTAGTAATTACTTTACATTGAAAATCACAGACATTTTGTACAATGTCACATCATTACGCAATTTGATACTAATGTGGTTCGAGTTTTTAATTTTCTGTCGAAGTTTGCTTTGAAAAGGATTCATGCCTTTTGTATTTCCTTTCAAGTGTTTCTTGAACAACTTCGATAGCTTTTACTAGAGCTCATGGAATAGATACTTTGTGAATAGTGAAATTGGAGAATAAAGCTTCCACGGAGGAAGGTAAAGGGGGATACTGAGCTTCTCCTTAGCTTTGGGAGAACTGCGTGCATAATGAATGACAGCAATGTGCTATAGCGTTCTAATGTTAGCAGCTCTGCCTCCGTACTTAATTCTGTAGAAGTGTCGTTACGAAGAAGAGGTCTCTTCAATTACTGCCATACTTTTAAAATAAAGTAGCAGCACGGCACATTAAACACAAAGTGGATAATATTGGCTCTTGTATAACCCAGAAAATGTCGAAACGGCTTCAATCAAGTAAGAAATATATTTAACATTTTATAGCTTACATAATCATATTTATGTGAAAATAATTTAATGAGATAACTGGGAATACAATACAAATCCTACTTCGGTTAATAACCAAAGTATGTAGTTTTCAGTAACAAAAAGACAGTGTCATGTAAACTTGTATATTGTTGGAATTAAGAATATGTAAATATTTAATAAACAAAATTTTACGAGTTTCGTTATCGACGGCGTAAATATACAGATTCCCTACATGCATATGGAGCCTATAATGCTTGCTTGCTAGAGTTGCATTGTTGCCTCGGGCAGCACTGGGACGTACGGGACTTGAGAATTCAGAGTTGCTTGGACCAGGAAGACGAAAGGTGTGTTTTGTGGAGTCCCTGATTCAGAGGTCCTGGTACCATGATTGAGCATGTGTGATTAGGCACCAGAGACATATTATTTTAAAAGTCCCCGGGTTTTGGAATTACAAGGCGACAGTTTGGAATATTTCGTCTATTGCCATATTCATGCAATTATCAAAGTTTTAAAAAACAACGTTATCAACAGTTAAGAGCAGAAAGTGATTTGTGTTTGAAAACTAAAACATCTTTAAATTCAGAGAAATATGGCCTTTCTGTGATGTGTTTAACAAAAATCGATTGAGGTCGAGCCCAGACGAACAGCTAAGGGTAGAATAAACAAAAATGAATTTTATTAATTGTAAACCTAAAGTGTAAATATAATTATCGTCAGATTTCGTATTTCAATAATTATTCAAATCATGGTATATTTTGAATTATAAGATTTTAATTGTCATTTTGTAACTATCTTTATTGGAGGTCCTATAGGAGGCCCTGAAAATTAAGCCATGTGACAACAATACCAACTTGTAAAATTTCAACCGAGATCACAATTTGTTTTATTAAATAAATTTTGTTATATTTTGAATTCTAGTTTTCATTTTATCTTTAATTTAAAATCTAATTAAATAAATTTGTAATATAATAAAATTTTAATTATTACATTTTGGTCCTCCCACGTGGGGCAAAACATAAAATTAATCATTTATTTGGATTATTACATTTTTGGTGCCTCAACGTGGGATTTATTTTAATTACATAAATTATTTATTAGTGTTTATTGCAATATAATGCTTCATTCCCAATCACTTTAAAATGTGACAGTCAATAGAGTTATTTATAAATTTTTAATGTCACAATATTAAAGAAATTGGTAAATTATACTTTAATATAAGAACTTTAATAAAGCTGAGAACAGTAAATGAAAAACAGATCTACAATTTTAAAACCAAATGAAACTTTATTTCTTAAAATAATTTACACCCTGCATACGAAATACTAAATTATTTTTTATGAGAACTGTAGCAGAAAATTTTATAAGTTAATATTAGATCAAAGTTACCTAAGAGTTTTACTGCCTGCATAGAACTGATTTACGTACAGAAATATTTGGCTCCGTCCAAGTAAATACGTAAAACCAACCTAGATTAAATCCGTCTGCAATTAAATAAAAACGTTAATTAAATTAATACAGAATTCCAGTCATTTATTCAAGCTGTTCAGACCATTAAAAAATATGCAAATTAAAATCTCCCTCCAATGTTTGTTTTAAATTTTCGGGGTGCTTATGAAAAATATTTTTGTTGTGCGTAATGCATATTCGTTTTCTAGTCACTACTTAATTAATGGTTCGTCTGTCCTTAAAATACAGCTTTAGTGGCATAATATGTTATAATTTGAAATTCAGGTTAAAAACTACTTGTTGGGTTGAAGAATAAATTGTGAAGGAATAATCATTTCTGACATATGATTAATTTAATTGCTGACAAGAGTAATAAAAATCTTTTGTCACAAATTTAATTTCTTCCGAATCAGATAATTCTAATGATTTAACATTTTACTGCCCTGGAAAAAAAACCGTTTTTAGTTTTTGTACTGCTTGAATATTTCAGACTGTTAATCTTCAACACTGTGAAATACAATTTCACATTACGAGCGACTATGTTCATGATATTAATATAAGTAATTAATCATGAATGTCGTTTTTGGATTTTTTGTGTATTATTTGTATAAAAAAAATTTGTTTTATCTGTTTTAAGGTTTAAAAATTTAATTATGAACTATTTTGTTTATTTAATTTGAATCCGTAGAAAAATAATAACAATAAAATAATTACATACATACCAAAATAATATTTCTAAATATTCTAACATTTACAGTTTATTCAATACCCAGCTTTAATATTCAATATAAACAAGGGTGTGGTATACACATATTGTATTAATTATAAATTGTCAGTTAAAAATTGAACTTATAACATCTTAATAATAATAAAACAGTAATGATAATATAAATATAAAATGCAACGCGATTATATAAAATTAAGTTATGAGTTAGTTAGCAAGTAGCACTAATTTATAAAACGTTCTGAACTATATTAATTATTTCTAAACATATTTATATTTCACTACACAATAAATTGTGACACTTTCCATACTTTATATATAGATAGGAATTATAAATCAAGTTTAGTTACTTATAAGTTATAAACAGTAAATTACTGCTAAAATGGACACAAATTCCTCGCACCATTAATAATTTTACACTCCGGGATTCATAAACATCTAATAAAAAAGTAATGTCATAATAATTTCGTGTTAATTACTTATTTTTGACATTTAATTTGCTTCCCATTAAGTTACTAAAATCTACGATAATTGTTGATATCTTTGTAATGCCACGTATAAATTAAATACTTTTTACCTTTATATGCCTAATAAGGGCCAAAAGAGAAATATGTATTTTTAACTTAAGAATATTTAAATATTTGTCAATTATTTGGCAGTCCATTTCATCCACTTAACATATTAACCATTTTGACTTTTACGAAAATGTTACTGTTTCGAGAATAAATGCAGTAGTCACATAATAAAACATCAGATAATTTTTGTGATTCACATACTTAATTTATTAGGCTATCACTGTTCTTTTGAGACTGGAAACAAGGAAGACGAGAAGGAAAGGGGAAGGGGGATTAAGTGGTTCGTCTTTATGATCGATGCGAGCATGATACGTCTCGGGCCGCTCTCAGCACGATCGCTCTGAGCACGATACTGTTCTTAAAAAATTTCTGGTTACTGTGAAAAACCACTGCTAGAGTTTCCTAGGATTTTGGTGGGGCAGGCTTCGTTCTTCTGCTGCAGCTTATGTCAGTAACATCCCTGTGAATTTCTCTGAATTATTGTTACATTTTCAATCGTTACTCGTGCTTTAAAATTTTTAATTAACTCTCCACTTCTCCGATAGCCCTCACTATACTCTTACTAATATTCACTTTCTTTCATCTACTGTTTACTAGTCTGCTTTCTTCCCAATATTTGTAACTCACCCTCGAAGAGGTACCATTTTACTATATATTTTTTTTTTTGGGGGGGGGGGAGGCAACAGCCTACATGAGGGTAATCCACATGGTGGCAACTCCGCTTTAATAGCATAGGAAGGAATTTGAAAGGGGGGATGAGGAAGGGTAGAGAAAGGTAGCCAAGGGTTAACTAAGGCCCCCGGGCTATAGTTTAAGGATCCTAAACCGGCATTCGTCTAAAGAAATGCAGGACAAACCCTAGAGAAACCTGCACCAGGTAGGTGGGGCATTGCATACTTGTCCCACGCCCTTCAGATAGCGGGAGAGAAGTTTGCTGTGGGGACGCAGCATTCCCTTCTCCGTGCCTCGACTAGTTTAGGAGTCAGCTGGCCGACTATTCCAATTGGAATAGCGGACAAGTCTTACCGTATGCCCAAGGTCTGTGACCCCGGAACATACACTTCTCAGAACAGGCAGAGGTGCCTCGGCTTGTGGGAACCTTAGTTCAAAAACGGAGAGGAAAAGGCATCCTCAAAGGTAGCCCCTTCGTACCTCTCCTACAAGGTTTCGCCTGCGAGAGAACACCCCTCGCAGGTACTGCCTGCGAGAAAATAGTCCTCGCACACCTTTATCTCTTACTAAATTATTACTCCACGAATAAAATGTAATCACGAACTTCTCTCGACCACCAGCAAAGTAAGAAATAACTTATTATGATCATGATCCGATGTAAGTTCTCTGAAATACTTCGTTCTCCTGTTTCAACTCATTTTCGTGGCAAGAAATAAAGTTTCGTTTATTGTTTCTGGTCAAGACCCCGAGCATTAACTGTAGAGTTCAGATCGTATGTTACGATACCCAGTAAAGAATTTTTTACGTGCAATAAAAATTCACCATGTGTCGTGATTCCCTCAAAAAAAAGTATCTTTCAGAAAAGTTTAGCAAGTAAATGTCACATTATGGAACCTTAAATTTTATACATCAACTGTACCGTACATTATTTTATTACAATGTTGTTACGTAAAAGTTTATAAAATTGTTGCAGTATCCGGATAAAAGTGTTTTTTTTTTCACCGTGTAACATTACTCTGGCCCATCACATTTGTGCCGCATTCTTGGAAGTGCTGTGTTCATCGACTTACAGAACGTCAGCTGAGATGGCACCGTTCCAAAGAGCGACTCCAGCGAAGAGGCATAAATATCCTGCGGTGACAGACTGCGTGTGGGAAAACGAAGCTCTCATAAACGTGTTTACGGCGCAGGTCTCGTTAGGATGGCAATTTGGCAGCACTTCATTAGGCGCCCATCGTCGCTACGCTGACGAAGAACCACGCCCGGACGGCTCACGTATCACACCCTTACTTCAGTCTCCCATTACATAACTATACATATTTCACTTAAATGTTTCTTGGTAATGTTAACTTAAGTCAAAGTTGTTCCAAAAATCTCTACATTTTCTCACCAACATATCTGAGTTAAAAATGGTCTAGTTCTACCATCCTAACAGTAAGTTGATCCACCATTCTAGCATCACTAAAGCAACAATTCTTCCATTAAATTTTCAAGCTCTTCCAATTACTCGAATTTTACAACATTTTTGTCTCCTGAAATATAACACTTGAATTATTAAAGCAGGTATTTACTTGCTCGGTTTAGTGAACTCTGGATCATACAGTGAGGGTCCGAGTATAATAAACAAAAAAATAATTTATAAACCTATAAACAGTTTTAGTCTATTTGTTTACATAAAAGTCATCAACATAATCTAGGATCATGTACTTAATACGATCCTAATTTAGAAGATTTATTTGGCATGTGGTAAGGTTGTTTAAAGAGACTCTATATTTCATTAATAATAAATTTAATTAATATCAAGTTTCTTTGATATAATTTACTTGAATTTAATTACACAAAAATTTATTTTATTGACGAATATTAAACAATTCATCCATATATTCAAAGTGCGTACTATAAAATAGAATACATGTCGCAAAGTGAAATGCATAACAATCTATCATGAAAATGACTATTGAAATTGCTTTATAAATGTAATAAGAAAGAACTGCGGGATTTTCTTACATAAAATTCAGCCGACAGCATCGAGAAATGGCGAGCAGCTACCCTCTTTCATTTATCTGCTACAGAAAATCATCGTTCAGGACATTTGGTGTATTCTTCGTCAATCGTCCACACGACTTCCTCTGCAGACTCGATGCAATTCGTCGCCTTCAGAGATTATTTGATCCGAAGCTCTACAATCGTCAACCATCTGGAAGGGCATTACAACATTTGTTGTTTGCATCCAGACACACCTTGCTAAACTCAATCCTCTCTCTCCTACCGTGCATTCCGTTCTTACCAACACATTCTTTGCTGTTCCATGCTAAACTGCCAATATCTGAGCTGACCCTTTCAACTCCTCTGACCAGTGACATTCCGCTGAGTGGTCGAGACAAAAAACTGTCAGTTCGGAGATTCATTGTTTCCGGTGTCCTTTTTTGTTTACGAAATCAAATTCTTGTTCAGATGAAAATATATTTTTGACGAATCCCGATACTCTATTAATAGATAATTGTGTAACTTGTAGCTGTGAAGATGCGATTAACTACTGAAGTTATTGAACATCAGTGGCAAGTAAATAATTGATCGTGGGAACACGTTGGGTATGACCTAACACAAATGGGAACATGAATTTCTCTTGTTCGGACTCGATTTTGACACAATTCATTCATGAATATTAACTACTACTTTTTGATTATGAGGAGATTAAATAAGTATTCGTGAAATACTCTGTAGTGACATCTATAACGAAATATCTGCTGATGTTGGCAAATTCAATACGCTAAATAGTTCTTTCAGCAAACAAATTCGTTTTTAAAGTTTTTTTGGTAAATTAGAATAATAATAAAATAAACATTGTTTGAGAATATTTTGGGATGTCTTACAACAGAATGTTTCCACAGCGGATTTATTTTAATCTTTAAGGGAAAATTGGTACTGTTCCTGCATGAATTTATTCCATTCCGACTATTTTATATGCCAAATACATTCGAGTGTCATCTTACTAGTCTAATTATGCTACGAACCGAACTGAAGTATTTAATAGATTGGATGCGGCCTTATGGACGGAAGGAACTTTAATCAAAGAGATCTCGACAGATAAATGGGTAGATTGCTAGATTATCTTGTAATTACAAGTTCAATTGCGGGGCTCTGCGGTAGACTAGAGGGGATGAAATAAATTTTACTTACTTTGCGACTGAAATAGTCTCTATAGCAATGTCTGAACTAAATTTCTACATCGAAACAGATAAGACAAACCGTGAGATATGTATCACGAGTTATATAAATAGCAAGCTATAAATGCTTTATATTCTGGTATTGGTTCATCATTCTCGATATATATTCCAGTCATTTGTTCTAGCCTAAAAAGCCTCACTCTAAGATATTTTTTCTCATATATTTCATTTCATGATCAATTATTGTAACGAATAAGATAGATTATATCTCAAAATGAACGCCGCTTTAAAGTGTAATCGATTACCTTAATAGTTTCCCGTAGATCCTTAGGAGAATTAATATTTCAAGCTGAGAATAGAGTTTAGTTGTTCGGGGTTCATAACTTGAAATTAATTTCTAATAATATATGAGAATGAGTAACTCACTTCAGTCTTAAAACTATTTCATGTTTAATTGCATTAAATAATATATTCTCTACTTAAAGTAAATATAAATAGATACTGATGAATTATTAGTTAATGCCGACAATTTTCAGACAAATTTCACCATGGCAGATATAATAATACTTGACCTAAAATAGAAACCCTGCGGCACATCAAAGTTTACAGGTTCCCAGTTTGAATTAAAGCTTTATCCTGATGAATGTTTTAGTATTACTCTTTGTTTTGTGTCCACGTGTTAATTACATAAAATTTAATTTTTTTCTTATAAATTCATTGTGGTCCAGAGAGAAAAATTCTTTTTAGAGATCACAGAATATTCCTAATGGGTAGCGTGAAAACTCGACAGCCACAACCATCGGCCGTACCTTCTCGAAAAAGCTATTACAAAGTTATTTATTCCCACATTGATATTGGAACTAAGTTTCTTTTAATGAAACGTTTTTACTTTTGCTGTTCACTTAATATTAAAGAGCTCTCCTTTTGACTTCAGTGTAACTTACATCTTCGCGTCAATTTACTTTCCGATCTCTGATATATATTTCTTGTTCATCAAAAACTTTTCAAGTTCTTCTTTCGAATTCGTTTTCTCATTTGCTTCAGACTCGGGCAAATTCCTCTCCTTCGCAGGGTTTAAAACATGGGAGTAATCTAAATTATTTTTAAAGAAAGGTTTACTTGTAACTGAAATGTGAAAGGTCCATTACACATTTAAAATGCGCATTTTCTATAATAACATATGACTTCTTAAACATGCTTGTATTTTTATTAATGAATCAGGACAAACAATTAATTGAATCACGATGTCGCATTTTATAAACTTTCGTATATTTGTCAGCATTTTTTCAGCATGATGGTAGATATTAAAAAAAACACCAAACGTTAAGTGCTATTAAATTGCCGATTAGTCTGCTGCACTTGCGATGAAATTTTGACATTGAAATCTCAATAAAATAATAAATAGAACAACCTCAATTCCAATAAATAATATTTATTCAAATAAAATACGAAATAATTTTTAAATATGAAATATCTCAAGAACAAAGAAGGTCAGTATTACATTTGAAGAACCTTATATAAAATGTATAATTGTAAATTTTATTTGTAACGTGAACGAATTCTAAATTCCCTATTCCTATACGCGTGTTCGTATACCGATTTAATCATTTTCCTCCTCAAATTATGGAACAATTTGGTACTGTATTAATGTCGCACTGGAGAATATGTGGAAACATAACTCTCAAAATATAACTATATAACGGATCCTCTAAATAACAGTTTATTGGAAATAAGCCGAAAAAAATTACGTTATAATAAAAACTGGTCCAGTAAATTGGTGGTGGAGAATAAAATCTTTCCTCAATGAACAGTATAAAGTAATAGTATTACTAGAAATTTTAATAGTTATGCGTGATTTTCAAATGAAATAAGTGTTAAATATTGCCGTTTACGGATTATTGAGAAACAGGAATTTACGTACTTAAGACGAACTGCGGATAAATAAGAATAACTACTTTTTGAAAGGCAAGTCTTAATAATTCAAGTCAGCAACGTAAATGATAAAAACCAATATCGGAATAATTTACTATTTGAACTTGAGAAAAATAAAAGGTAAAGATTTTTAATAACATTACAATTGATAAAATGTTGATGAGATATGTATTTAAAAATTAATTGACTATCATACTCCAATTTCCCCAACCGTAAGATGCGTATACTTTTTAGTAAATGAATATTTTAAATGTTAACTTTTATAAATTATTTTTTGAAAGTAAATTTAAACTAATTTAAAATATGACAATTAAATAATCCACGTGGTCACTATAATTTAATTGGTCCTACAAACATATTGGATGAAGGATTTTGGCAACTTATTATTAAAAATGGACAATCACCACTTTATAAAAATTTCCTGTTAAAATACGTAATACCGGATTTGACTCCAGTAATGGATTAAATTTATGGCGTCGTGCTACAAACCGTCGCATTAAAGGTCGTGAGCTGATTCAGATAGTAGACATCTCATACAAGCGGGTCCTACATCATGTTCTGAAATAAAAGTCTGAGTACCGAAAACTTAGATATTTATGAAGTCGTTCTATCTAGTTTTAAAATGAACACGACCTACTTCCACTCCTTATGCAGGAAGGCCATGAAACGTATATCGCGGTAGCTACCTCAAATTGATTTATATATATTTAGTTTAAAGCACGAGCAGGATCGTAATCGCTTGACATCTATAAATAGTTTCATGCAAGACGAAACGACTTCCTGGCCTTCTCGGAGAATTATGGCGGGAGTTAATCGTTAGGTATTTGCGCCGCCCCAGAAATACGGCGATAATGAAAACAGAGAGAATGAACATTTTACTGCCTCTTTCCTGCAATGAGAACTGCCTCGCTCTCAGTTAAATAGATTTTAATGGCACTGCCTTTGTGTGCATGTGGACAGATCGCTTCAGGCCCAAACCACTAAACGTTTTAAAACATAATTTTCCAACAAAATACGACGCTTGTTTACCCCAACTGGCTTAAAGTTTTAATCTAATTACTTTAATATTGAACTAGATTTTCCCAGATGTAAATATATAATTGTCACTGTTGTCCAAAATATTTGGCCACTGAGCAGTCATTATTGATTTCAACATCATGAAGTAATCGTTAAAATTTGGACGACATCGAAAGATATTATTTTAAGGACCATTAGTGAAAACAATTACGATGATTGAGGAGATTCAGGTTAGCATATTAAACGTCGAGAATTAGTGGAACGATGCTTATTGTATCTATAATGCGAAGATAGGACGGAATGCTTCAGGCTGGTCTGATGAGAAACTCTTCCGTATTTTGCTGCTTCAAAAGGAGACACAATTGTCTCATATCATCAGGTATAGTCCGTTTGTAAAATCGAAAATTGTATTTTACTAACCATTATAACTTTCAACGCTTCCAATGACACATCCTCAATGGGAGAGCCGATGGGACGAAGATACGGTGGCATGACGGACAACCAGGTTGATACCGCAGCTGCTCGATTGGATTGACCGACGACACGGATATATCAATTTTTCTCTAACTCAATTCCTGAATGCCCGTGGAAACTTCCGGAAATACCTGTACAGAATGCGGGAAGTGCAGTCACCAAATTGTAGATATTACCGCAAGGACGACGACGACGACGCCCGTACGTTCTCTGAGTGAAATGGAGAGGCAAATAACAGAAAGAGCTGCAGGGGAACTTACAATAAGTAACAAAGTTCCAAAAATTAAGAAAATTGGACAAAAATTGCTGATACACTGAAACTATTCAGAGGTTAAAGAAGGCTGAAGATGACGCTTTACAGTGATGACACCGAAAAACGGAGGATGAATGCTTAGAATCGACACTGTCCAGAAGTAATGCATAATCTGTTACGCGGTGGAATTCAAGTCGATAGAAAAGGGTTTCGGTTTGAAAGCCGCACACTACCGCGAAATGCGACAGTGTGCGTTAAGTATTTCCCGCTTTCCCTCCAAAAAAATAGTCTTTCCAAGAATTTTCTATGAATATGTTGGTTTTTGGAAGCAATGTGATATTAATTTATTACTAACAGTAATAAAAATGTCTACAAACCTAATTGATTTGTTCAGTTCAATTTAAAAAGTAAACTTAAAATTATAATTGTAAGTATTAATTATATTAAGTAAATAATATAATTTATATTTTGAAAAATGTCATCAACATATCTAAAATAAAATTAAAAAAATTACGTCTTATTGATAATCTTCTATATAATAAAAAAGGATGTATATTTGTATGTATGTATGTATGTATGTATGTATGTATTTACGTTGATCTTTAGACAAATTTTATCGCGTAGACAGAATTCAACAAAAATTGGTATATATATTCTGCCAAAATCGAGAACCGGTACTGTGGGGGTGAGAAACCCCTAGAATAAACGTGGAAATAATTATAATTGAAATAAGTTACGAATTAGTGTTAAATTACTGCGCGAGACGATGACGTCATAAGTTTTCAAGACATTGACGCATCCTAAATATAGTTCTGTATTTCGTAATGAAATAAAGCAGAAATATTTTGATTGAATAAAAAGTAAAATATTTTCCAGTATTACTCCATCGAATAGTAATAAAAAACAATACGAAACACTTTACCATCCTTGCGCAAAGTTAATTTGGAATAGTTAATTATCCCGCTATCTTTGATAAAGCCAATATGGCGCCTTATAATACATTCAAATGTGTGTCGGTCGAGATTTATAAAATTTCATAATATAACGTACTATTGTATCCTGTATAATATTTCAGAAGATAATAAGATTTGTCTAAGGTACGACTGCTGTAACTATAAAAGTATTGAAAATGACGTACGGAACTCCGAAAGTTTTTGTGGTCGTTATTCAATTAATGCACTCTCAGTCAAGGTATGTACAGAAATAGGAACATTTAAATTGAATTAAAAGTACAATTAATTATACTTTACGCAACGTATTTCTATAAATTTGTATAAATGTAAACAAATTATTGCGTGCAATTTGTGTCGTGAAACAAAAATTTGAGGTTAGGATAGCAATATTTGTTTTCCATTTTTGGGAACGACGTTATAGATGTTCAATTTCTGAGAAATGAAGCTGAGCAAAAATATTTTGATTGAATAATAAGTATAATTAAATCTACCAATACCACATCGAGTGATAAATATAATTTATTATGAAAGGTTATACAATCCATGGCATTAATTTTCTTTTAAATAACTTGACTTTTGACGTGGAATATTTAACGGGATCAGGGACCAATATGTTTCCCAATTATATCTTGCAATACGCACTGGAAGATACATAGAATTATGATAAAAACAATACTTAAATGTTCAAAATTGATATTTTTTTATTGAAGACAGCGTATTTCGTAATGTTTTGCACATCTCGGGCAACGCCGGGCACCCAGCTAGTAATTAATAAAAACAATAGCCAATTAAGACAACATAAGTGATAATATAAATCCCACACAACGTTTCTGGGATCCTTGTCCCTTTCCTCAGGTGCATTACGACTAAAATCAAAAGCGACGAAAACGCAACGACAATGGGACAGCCGAAGGGTTATCGTAACAATAATTACTGCAAAAACAAGGTGATAAAGGGTTTCCCATAGGAGAACCATTGATTTGATGATAAATTACATTATTAAAAGTGAAATAAGTACTATTCGGAATCAGATTAAGTAAGACAAGTATTTCGGGTAAAGGAAAACTTAATAATTTCGAAAAAAATATTATCGCATATTTTTTTGAAACTTCCTAAAATTAGATTTATGGGCAATGAATTAAAAAAAGATAAACATTTAAAGGAATTAAAATGTGATAATTTAGAACTGTGATATTATTTAAATCATTAATCAACTGTAAGGAATTTTTCACAGATAAATGTGTTTCACAATTTAAACCTTTTTGAAAAATGTTATACAAGAAAACTTAAATTTGATGGAGAGGACTATTAATAGAAACAATAATTAATCTAAAAGATGAATCAGGTTTTTATATTTTAGGAAGAGCATAAACTCTTGCTAAATTAGAATTCTGTACTTAATATATTTAATACGTACCTTAGTAATTTTAAGTTTACTTTTGAAATTGTACAGAACATTAGTTTTTTTAGACATTCTCTATGATGTTACAATATGGGTTATTACATAAATAAATGAACAGTCAGTCCCAAAATTTTTTAATTATTCTCTACGTCGTTCTCTATGTTACCGAATTTATTAAAGTATATTAAGAACTAGAGTTTTGTTAATTGTGCTAGCACTTTTTTTTTTATTTGTACTCTCCTTGAACACTTCTGAACCAAGTAAATTGTAGTTTTTATTAAAAAAATAATAACACTTCTGGCCATTAAAATATATATTTTTTAAAATAACTTAAATAAAAGTGTAATATGTCTTATCTGTTACTAACTGATGCACACATACAGATTTACTTGTAAAGCGAATAATATAGATAGCGCCTGGAATTTAAGGAATATTAAAGTTTTATCTGTATAGCGTTAAGTCAACGTTTTACTCCGGAGTGACTTGGAATATAGGAAAGCGTAAAGCGAAAACTTTGAGTGAAAGTTGCAAACTATTCTTCATTAAATGATTACCTGTGACCAACTGATTGTTGGTTAAATATTCGTTGCTAGTAAGGAACAAGTACGAAGAGTAAACGGGTTTATTAACCATTAGAACATCGAATCGTGATGGAAGGAAACCCTTGGTTTACGATACCGTACAGTATATTCTTCAAACGGTAATGAAAATCAATTAAATCTATATAATAAAAAAAGATGTATATTTGTATGTATGTATGTATGAATGTATTTACGTTGTTCTTTATACAAATTTTATCGCGTGGACAGAATTCAACAAAAATTGGTACACATATTCTTCAAAACACGAGAAACGGTACTGTGAGGGTGAGAAACGCCTAGCATACATGTGGAAAGAATTATAATTAAAAACCGTGATCATTAAATATTAAATTACTGAGCGCCAAGAGACAATGACGTCACGCGAGAGAGAGACGTTACTACGCAACGAACAAAGGAAATATTTTCTTTATTAGGAATGAAATAAAGCAGAAATATGTTCTTTAAATAAAAAGTATAATTTTATACAGCAATACTCCATCGAATGGTAATAAAGAAGAATACGAATTACTTTACCATCCTTGCGGAAAATGTAAGTTAATTTTCGCGCTGTATTAATTGTGAGTCTAGCTAACAATTTCATCAATGTAATATTTCGTAATGTATGAAGACTGAGTGACAATTGACAATTATATCCTGAAATACTCAAGGAATGTATTTAAGTATTCAATTAAATAATTTTTCGAGTTTATATAAATAAGTACGCGAGCAACGCCGGGCACCCAGCTAGTCGTAAATAAATCGGCAGATGTCTATAAGAAGTTTTCCAGATCACCGACGTTAATCTAGATTTATTTCATAACTTTTAGCAGTCAATGGAGGTAAGACTTTAAAGTTTTATCGGCAATAAATAAAAATAATTACATTAAATATTAAATCCATATGGTGTACTTCAAAGTATTATGAACCAAAAATTGAATTTCGTCTGCGTCCCATGGACGTCTTGAGTTCTCGTCTACGTGTAAAGAAATGATGAAAGATTGAATAAAGACAATGGAAGAAGCGAGGATATTAGGGAACGGAGATGTGCTTCTTTGTGCGAAGTGATTTGACTGCAGGTGTGCAACGAGTGCATACATAGACGGTGAGTTATGAGACGTTGCTGGCCGCGCGGCTCGCATGCGAATTCATACATATTTTATGAAACATTTGCTTTGGATAGAGAACTGAGCGGCTCTGCAGTGCGGAGCTGAATAATGCGTTAGACGACGAGAGGAAAGGTGAGCCGGATAAAGCGCCGCGAGATGAACGCCACCGCCTCCATAAATCATCTCATGCAGATATATTACATCATATGGAGCAATTACACGTAATTGGATAAGCAAAAGGCGCTAACGAATAACTTTTTAAATGGGAAAATGAATTGAAATCGTGCGTGACTCGATACCAGTGGAGAGGGGAAAACGGATATGAACTCGAAAATGTCTCTCGATCATTAGAACCCAGTTTTCAAAATTCGAAATTAACGGATGATCACTGTAAGATTGTTTATTTATTTATTCAAAAGCACTCGCGGATAAAAAATTAAAGGTGTTGACACACACATTTAATCTTTCTTTGATATACTGCACAAAAAATAATCTTCCATTCAGTTATTAATAATTTCGAATAGTTGGGCGAAGAAAATACTATTCGTTACTCGAACCTACAAAAAGATGGTTTACAGAATACATACCTCACTCTAAACGCAATTATAAGGAGTCTGAACGTCTTAGGGTAGACATTTTTTCTATTTATAAACCGAGATAGCTCAGCTTATTCACATCTGTAACAGTACTTTCAGAACACGAATAAAAATAGGGGGCTTGAACACATTATGCACAAATTTGTCATTTCAGGATAACATTTAGCCACAGGAGACTTTGGGAGCCCATTCGTTTGCAACGTAAGTAAATTTAAACTCAACTCTTTTGAAACATATAAATTTATAAATGATTGCGGACGCCTATTCTTGAAGCTACAAACATATTTCTTAGTCTCCCTGTGCTCAAACAATACTTTTCTTAGGTCAAAAGGGTACATGAGGGTAATCCACGTTGGGCAACTCCCTTTAATAGCATAGGAATGGATTTGAAAGGGGGGATGCGGAAGGGTATAGGATGGTAGCCAAGGGTTACTAGGGCCCTCGGGCTATATTTTAAGGATCCTACCCGGCATTCGCCTGAAAGTAATGCAGGGAAAACCCTAGAAAAACCTGCATCAGGTAGGTCGGGGATTGGGTACTTGTCCCACGCCCTTCCGATAGCGGAAGAGGAGTTTTCTGTGGGGACGCAGAATTCCCTTCTCCGTGCCTCGACCAGTTTAGGAGGTAGCTGGACGACTATTCCAATGGGAATAACAAACATCTCTTACCTTATGCCCAAGGTCTGTGACCTCGGAACATACACCTCTCAGAACAGGCAGATGTGCCTCGGCTCGTGCGCACCTTAGTTCAAAAACGGAGAGGAAAAGGCATTCCCAAAGGTAGCCCTTTCGTATCACTCCTACAATGTTCTTCCTGCGAAAGAACATCCTCTCGCAGGCTTCTTTGTCAAACATTATTTTTTGTTTTAGGGCAACAGGCTACATGAGGGTAATCCACGTTGGGCAACTCACCTTTAATAGTATAGGAAGGGATTTGAAAGGGGGGATGCGGAAGGGTAGAAGAAGGTAGCGAAGGGTTACTTGGGCCCTCGGGATATATTTTAAGGATCCTACCCGGCATTCGCCTGAAGGAATGCAGGGAAAACCCTAGAAAAACCTGCATCAGATGGGTTGGGCATTGGGTACTTGTCTGACGCCCTTCCGATAGCGGGAGAGGAGTTTGCTGTGGGGTCGCAGAATTCCCTTCTCTGTGCCATGACCAGTTTAGGAGGCAGCTAGCCGACTATTGCAATGCAAACCTACGATCTGCTTTTCATTAAAACCACTTTATATTTGCTGCGGGAAAGCTATTCAGGCAATTGTCAGTATGTGGCTCAAGTTTATGATTAATGTCCCAATTTTGGAATCAGGGTATTGTTCATTGTGACGAACAAATCCAAACAACTGCTGCATTAAAAACTGTTAAACCTGTGCAACTATAAACCTTTTTTTAGAGTAACAGGCTACATGAGGGTAATCCACGTGGTGGCAACTCCCCTTTAATGGCATAGGAAGGTATTTGAAACGGCACATGCGGAAACGTAGAGGAAGGTAGTCAAGATTTAACTAGGGCCCCCGAGCTATAATTTAAGGATCATACCCTGCAATTTGCTATAAGTGATGCAAGAAAACCTGCATCAGGTAGGTCAGACATTGGGTACTTGTCCCACGTCTTACGATGGCCGGAGAGTGGTTTTCTGTGGGAACGTAGCATTCCATTCTCCGTGCTGTGACCTGTTTAGGAGGTAGCTGACCGACGGTTCGATTGGGAACAAAGAACAGCACTTGCCGTATGCCCAAGATCTGCGTCTCCAGAACATACACCTTTCAAAATAGGCTGAGGTGTCTCTGCTGTTGGGAACCTTAGTTCAAAAACGGAGAGAGGAAAAGTCATCCCCAAAGGAGGCCCCCTCCGTCTCTCCAGAAACGTTCTGCCTACGAAAAAAGACCGCTCACAGGCTTCCTACAGCTTCTCCAATAACTTTATGAGCATAATTTATTCATAATTCTGGTAGCTTTAACTTGAGTTATTTCCAGAATTTGATGCTTAACTGGTTTGCTATTTACTTCAGACGAGGGTAGTCACACAAGTACTGGACCTTCCATAGATGGAGGGTTGTTTTTATAAAAACAAAAGGGGTTTAAAGTACCAACTGCATGAAGCTTGAAGGCGTAAAATTGTTTACTGTTTACTCTCAGTGAATTCGTTAACATGGCAAAAATTGGTCATCGTTACGTGAAACAATACTTTCATTTGGAAGGTCTCAGTCCAACCAATGGATTCTAGCGTGGGGATATCTGCTGCTTAGTATCCAATAATAAAATATCTGATGGCAGAGCTTAGACAAGGTACTACGAGCTGCCAAATCGCCCCTATGAAGTAACCACGCCAGAAATGGTGACGAAAATACATAAAATGGTATTGGGTGACTGTCGACTGATAGTACGAAAGATATCAGACAAGGAAAGCCTTTCAAAAAGTTATGAACAAAAAATATTTACTGAAAATGAAGACATGAGAAAGATGTTCCCAAGATGGGTGCCACGTTTGCTTACAATGGAACTAAAACGGGATCGTGAGGATATTTAGCGAAGTTTCACAGCAAGAGTCGAGCTTTTCCGTCGATTCTAAAACCATGGATGAAACATGAGTCCAGCACTTCACACCTGAGACGAAGGAACGGTCAAAAGAATTCACTGAAGGGAATTAATCACCCTCAAAGAATGCGAAGACAGTGCCACCATTAAGTCAGGTTTCTGGGAATGGAAAAAGTTTAATTGATTATCTTACAAAATGAATAAATATCAACGGCAAATATCATTTCGAACCCACTGCAGCGTCTGAATGATGTAATCGAGAAATACTGGTCGAATTTTTAGAAAACGAAAGTGTTGTTTCATAACGACAATGCACCAGTTCCCACATCCATTATCGTGATTGCCAAATTACATTAGTTAAACTTCGAATTGTTTTCCCACGCAACTTTTTCGCCAGATTTACCACCATTGGATTGTTTTCTCTTTTCGACCTTGGAAAAAATGTTTCTGTTGTGAAAGATTTGAAGCAATGAAGAAACGGGGATTTCGTTTGATAGCTATTCTGAGTAACTCGATGGTTCTCACTTTAAATGGTATGGAGGTTGTTTAATAACACGATGGGAAAAGTATATCGAGCTTAAAGGAGACAACGTTGATATTAAATATTTTTTATCCCAAATTTTTTGTTATCTTTGATAGGTCGGGTACTTCTGAGATTAGCCTTGTACCTTGAGTTGAAAGGAAAAAGTTTACTATTCATCTTTCTTTACATGTGTAAACGTGTGTTGTACTGCAAGAGAGCTACATTGAAGGCGATGTTTCCTAAACATTGCATGAAATCCCAAATGAGGATGGCCGGCCGCAGAATTGAATTCCCGGTGTACACAGTAATGTACAAGGTCGATGCTTGGTAAGCGTGTGCGTGTTGAGAGGAAACCACAAGTGTGTGGTCCAAGCTCAAACTGAGCAATTAGTTGAACCACAAACAACGAGAAGGCACTTGCCAGAGCAGCAACTAATCCACAGCTTTCGGCTTAGCAGGCCACAACTTTGGCTGTTCTCAAGAGCGCATATTATCGCAGTGGACAAGCGTAATCTCGTTAATAATACAAAATATTTGCTTTCCCACCGACAGCCGGTAACGTAGGGCAGCGACGGCAAATACTTGGCACTGAACTTTCACTCAAAGTTTCCGCTTTACGCTAATTTATATTCAGAGTCACTCCGGAATGAAACATTGACGTAATGCTATACAGATATAACTTTCGTCAACGATATAATCAGTTCAGTTTCCATCAGGAAGAATTTATTTCGTTTCCAAACTATTTCGTGTCTTTGAGATGAAATTGGCGTGGAGTTTCGGAGAATTAATTTTTTTTTTAGGGCAACAGGCTACATGAGGGTAATCCACTTTGGGCAGCTCCCCTTTAATAGAATAGGAAGGGATTTGAAAGGGGGGATGCGGAAGGGTAGAGGAAGGTAGCCAAGGGTTAACTAGGGCCCCCGGGCTATATTTTAAGGATCCTACCTGGCATTCGCCTAAAGAAATGCAGGGAAAACCCTAGAGAAACTTGCATCAGGTAGGTCGGGCATTGGGTATTTGTCCCACGCCCTTCCGATAGCGGGAGAGGAGTTATCTGTGGGGACGCAGAATTCCCTTCTCCGTGCCTCGACCAGTTTAGGAGGCAGCTGGCCGACTATTCCAATGGGAATAGCGGACAACTCTTACCATATGCCCAAGGTCTGCGACCCCGGAACATACATCTCTCAGAACAGGCCGAGGTGCCTCGGCTTGTGGGAACCTTAGTTCAAAAACGGAGAGGAAAAGGCATACCAAAAGGTAGCCCCTTCGTATCTCTCCTAAAAGGTTCTGCCTGCGAGAGAAAATCCCTCGCAGGTTACCTGCGAGAGAATTCTCTCGCAGCCGGAGAATTAAGAAAGTAAGCTCGATTTATGAAATTGATGTATTCAACGTTTAAGGAACACTCCATGCACTCATTCAAATATAGGACTTACGTATGACGAGATTGTAAAGGAAAAGCTTAATCAAAGCAACATCAGCCAACTGTAAATAATACAAAAAGATATGTTCCGCTTTTCATTGATTTTCCATGATTAATTTTATTTGGAAAATGGCGGTTAACAATATTACATTATCTGTAGATATATGAGACGTTAGAATAACTAGAAAATGGAATGCTACGTTCCCACAGAAAACCACTCTCCGGCCATCGTAAGACGTGGGACAAGTACCCAATGTCTGACCTACCTGATGCAGGTTTTCTTGCATCACTTCTGGCAAATTGCAGGGTATGATCCTTAAATTATAGCACGGGGGCATTAGTTAAGTCTTGACTACCTTCCTCTACGCTTCCGCATGTGTCGTTTCAAATCCCTTCCTATGCTATTAAAGGGGAGTTGCCACCACGTGGATTACCCTCATGTAGCTTGTTGCTCTAAAAAAAATTATTGGAGAGGTTTGTAGTTGCACAGGTTTAACAGTTTTTAATGCAGCAGTTGTTTGGATTTGTTCGTCACAGTGAACAATACCCTCATTCCAAAATTGGGTAAATTAATCATAAACTTTAGCAAGTACTGCCTATTCCAATGCTTTTTTTAGGGCAACAGGCTACATGAGGGTGATCCACTTTGGGCAACTCCCCTTTAATAGCATAGGAAGGTATTTGAAAGGGGGGATGCGGAAGGGTGGAGGAAGGTAGCCAAGGGTTACTAGGGCCCCCGGGCTATAGATTAAGGATCCTACCCCGCATTCGCCTAAAGAAATGCAGGGAAAACCCTAGGAAAACCTGCATCGGGTAGGTCGGGCATTGGGTACTTGTCCCACGCCCTTCCGATATCGGAGATTGCTGTGGGGACACAGCATTCCCTTCTCCGTGCCTCGACCAGTTTAGGAGGCAGCTGGACGACTATTCCAATGGGAATAGCGAACAACTCTCACCGTATGCCCAAGGTCTGCGACCCCGGAACATACACCTCTCAAAACAGGCCGAGGTGCCTCGGCTTGTGGGAACCAATTATTCCAATGCGAACCTACGATCAGCTTTATATTAAAACCACTTTATATTTGCTGTGGGAAAGCAATTCAGGCAATGGTCAGTATGTGGCTGTTACCCGCGCAACCAGTTCAGGAAGTCACATGAAGATAATTATAGCGGAATTCCTCAAAATATCCATTACACTCGACCAATTGGAAGAAAAACGCAGCAACTCTTTTAATGTCAGTCACCTAAAAATGTACTCGATATTATCACAGAGTAATCATTGAAAATTTATTGTATTAATTTAATGATAACGGTATGCGCAACAATTTGTCGACGTCTAGTGGAGGAGAAAGGCCAAGGACGCGACGTAAGGGCAGACAGGCGCCGAGGTTCGCTTTGGTCCGCCATTAATCTTCGTCCTGTGACCTGCAACATTTCTAGCTTCTTGATAACTGCTCTCGACACCTTGTACATTTTGTTTCGGGTCATTTAACAATAATTCATCTTCACATAGATTTGCCAGTTTGTTTTATGTCTCTGAAACGTAAGAACTGATTATTTATTCAAATAGTGTATTAGAGAAAATAATTCAGTATTATACATAATTTGGTAAAAAATTTTGACTCATTTCAGACGGCTGTTTGAAACTCAGCTGTTAGATTTTCACTTTGTAAGTATAACATAACGGAAGTCGATCAGTATCACGGATTTTAATTTTATTCGGTATTCGGTTGTAATCAAACCATTCTTCTAATTACTTAGTTACATTTTTTTATATTCCAAACCTTCCGAAACATGTATGAGATTACTTTTACGAATGTACAGATACTGTTGTTAGTGCATTAAATTTATAAATAAAAAAACATAAGCCAATCAGTAATCAACGCGACAAAAAACTTCAATATAAATAAATATAGTGTTTTTGTTTTTTACATGTAGCTTAGTGTAATTTCAAGATGAAATGAGTGACCGTTCCTTTTAAGTTCTGTAAACACCTTATATGGACTGGACATTAACTAACTCTAAACTGAAATTAAAGAAATTCAGATTGACGTTATCTTTAGAATGTTTTCATAAACGTAACACTTTATTTACCAACACATATTTTCATTCTACATAAATTAATTTATTTAACATATTGAGTTGCGTTAATTACCTTTTACATTAAACTAACATATATTCGTATACTTATATTTCGCTTATATTCAGCCGTTCGGTTAGTTAACAACTTTGTATTGTATGCATAAACAAGTTCAGATGTAGAAAGTGTTTTAAAAAATAATTCATTGTTTCGTATTTATGTCTTCTTGAGTAGAAATTACAGGTTTTCTAGAAAATATGAATATTTCATATAAGTATTTCCCTTCGTTTAAAAATGAATTAATTTTAAAACAAATAAAAAATATTTCAGGCGAATTTTAATAGGAACACCAAAATTATATATCCAAAAATAGATCCTCTCTACTAAATTATTTCATCGTGCTGCAAAGAATTATTTAACTGCTTCAATTTCCCTGAAAATTATTCCACTTATGACATTCACCATAAGAAATTAAAGGTGGTTAGCTATCGCCATGTTGTTTTATTGTCATATCAAATACATGGACCAGACGACCAGTGACAAGGATTTTTCAGTTAGAGAACGAAGTCTAAGCTGAACTTAAGCAACAGATGGTCGAAACAATCAGACAACTTTTGACTTTATGGCGAGGTTCGGAGAAAATCTTCCACCGAGAGTTATATTTTTATGTACTAAAGCCCATGTCTCTCGTGGAATCACCACAAAGTTGATCCGAATCTCAAAAGCTGACGAGAGAAAGAGATAATTTTCAATTTACTCGATTTTGTTTACTTGAACTTTAGAAGATGCTGGGTGGAAACACGAATTCAAAATGCGTATAACTAAAATAACTGTTTGGAACCTGACAGCCAAAGAATTCATTCTTAATCTCAGTATGACCTGGGCTAGTTAAAGATATTGCCTAGTTTAAACTAGTATTTATAGTTTTTGTTGTTTCACTAGACATCTACTGCTGTGTTTTGTTATTGTCCTCCACGTGGATCCATCGCATCCATATCAGTTGTATTTCCGAATTAATAACCAGCACAAGAAGCGTAATGCTGTTTGAGAAAGGTACGTCATCACCAGTTTCTCTACTCCCTTCGCGTCAGAGGGAAGCTGAGAACTGATCGCGCATACTACGTCGTGCTGCTCGAAAGAGTGAGCAATGACAAGATTTAATTATTTTTCGTTCAAGACATATTTGGACTTGAGAAGGGCACCAAAAAGATATGACGTAATAAATCCGGCTGTGAATATTGTAATAATATCTATCTCCACATTCATAGCTCAGTGAGGCCGTTCTCGTAACTCGCCAAATTATATAAAAAATAGTAGAGTAATGGAAGGAAAAATTAAAGTAATCAGGTTCGTGAATACCTTCACACTGAAGCTCAGAGGTGGCAAAGTAGTGTTCGAACACAACACTTGAAGTACACAGAAAGATAATATTTAATGAATTGATAGATGTTCTTGGTCGAGTGTTTGAGAGTGACACTCCCAATTTTTCAGAGCTTCCCGAGGAGGGTTATAGTCCTTCAATATATAAAATCCACCCAGTTTCGAAGAGCGTATCCTCATCAACGAGGCCTGCGAGGGCTATTCTCTCGCAGGCAGTACCTGCGAGGGATTTTCTCTCGCAAGTAGAACCTTGTAGGAGAGATACGAAGGGGCTACCTTTGGGGATGCCTTTTCCTCTCCGTTTTTGAACTAAGGTTCCCACAAGCCGAGGCACCTCGACCTGTTTTGAGAGGTGCATGTTCCGGGGTCGCAGACCTACGGCATACGGTAAGAGTTGTTTGCTATTCCCATTGGAATAGTCGGCCAGCTGCCTCCTAAACTGGTCAAGGCACGGAGAAGGGATTGATGCGTCCCTACAGTAAACTCCTCTCCCGCTATCGGAAGGGCGTGGGACAAATATCCAATGCCCAACCAACCTGATGCAGGTTTTTCTAGGGTTTGTCCTGCATTTCTTTTCGGCGAATGCCGGGTAGGATCCTTAAACGTTAGCCCGGGGGCCCTAGTTAACCCTTGGCTACCTTCCTCCGACCTTCCGCATCCCCCCATTCAAATCCTTTTTCTATGCTATAAGAGGGGAGTTGCCACTATGTGGATTACCCTAGACATAGCCTGTCTACACCCAAAAAAAAAGAATGTATTCAAATTTAACTCAAATATAGCTGCTAAAATTTTTTAAATAATTGTCAGATTTAATGTATACATACATTCCCACGTCAGGGGATCAATTTAGGGGAGCACTACATTGGATTTTAGATGAGGTAAGACAGACAGTGGTCGCGGTCGGCTCGACTTCCGTCCTCTATCATTCTCTCCGAAAATTACAACAATTCAGTAAAATTAAATGATGATCCTAAAATATAATCACACTGAGTCCTGATGCTTAGTCAACAACGTGTGTCAGCTTGTTGGTATATTCGCAATATATAGGTTATTGTCATTCCAGGATCTGCAGTGACTCAACAATTCTTCTGTTTCGAGGATACCCAATTCGCTATGGCAGATGGGCACTATTATCAAATTGCCGTTGTACACACATCGAAACAGGTCTCCACACAAGTATCATAATGGTTGTGGGTTTATTTCGCGATTATTCACCAGGACAGTGTTTGTAACCAAACATTTTTCCAATTTCTGCTAGGGACCATCTGTCGTCAGGAATTCAAACATGTTAGGAACTACTTCGTTGCAGATTTGGCCAATCTCCTCCAATAGCTTTTATAGGGCATCCACTGAGTCATTAGTACGTGCCAAAGTTGGCATTATAACTTCTAAGATTAATTAACTTACAGTTCTAAACTAAATCGCGTCAACATGAATATATCGATTAGTTCGTTAGATGATCGCGAGAGGTCTCTCCGAAGTGATTACTGACAAAGAATCCGATAGAAACATGGGAATTTAATTTAATCTCCTCGTTGCAAACCGGAACAACAAAGATGGTCACTTTCGTTGGCATAACTCCAATCATAGTGATAAATTCAAGAACTTAACACGTCTTCATAAGTATACATGGCAGGAAGCAACTTTCTTCAACGAAGTCCTCCTGGGTTCCTCTCGAGAGGTTGGTGGCCATGTCATACAATATTGTAGGACTACAGGTTCTCAGAGAACTTCTCGACGGTAGGGTGTTATTATAAATGTCAATGAAGGCGTTCGTACTTAAAATAATATAAATGGTAATCAGTTCAAATCGAGCGTCTTAAAATCTGCCGATGAGTAAAGGAGAAAATTAAGCGGCAGTGAGAATAGAAAGAAAGTCAAGTGTGGGAAAATGACACAAAACGTTTCAGCGCACCACTTTGAGAGTAAAGGCTGGAACAGTTCCACTCCTCGTGCGTGATCCAAACCCCTTGGTGTCTAGTATTTACGAAAATGATTTTCACATGCTGCCAGAATGTCTGAAAACGCCTTCCGTGTCTCCACTTATCTCCTGCTGAATTATTCATGCTCTACTTGGCATGAAAATTCTGCCGGCTACTACAATTGTATGACACGGTCGCTGATTTCTCCAGAAATCTAGTTTCAAAGTCTCTTGTTACTCATCTACGACGGGTTTATTTTTATCTTCTGTAAAACAGAAGAAATAATTTTTTTATTTTCCAAATATTGTTGCTACCGTAAATATATCGTCATTAAAGCACAGGAACTCCTCCAAATTGTTTTCATATGTCAGTTTACATAAATGAATATACGAAAACAAGCCAGTAGAAATCCATTTAAAACTGAAGTTAACCAGCCCTTTCCTGATCAGAAACCGAATAGCAGACAATTTCATCCATTCTTATAGAAAAAGTTTATATAGGATAACAGTTCACTTCAATTCATTATGGATTGAGCTACGTATTGTTTGAATTGAAATCATTAATAAACCAATCTCCATAGTAATTGTTTAATTTTCATTACGCAGAAATATGGAACCTACAAAATGAATGTATTACGTACTGGTGAGTTACGACATAATTCCGGGGGAGTTAATTTATTTTAAAGAGAATTTATACAAATGAATTAAAACACTAGGTTAAAAGTTCAAAATCGTTCTTCTAATAAGTAATATTTTCCTTTGGAGCGCATATTCATATTTCAAGTCTGCAACTAACTCATTTTTAATACTTATCTTTCTTTGAGGGTAACTAATTAGAGAAAATTATAATTGTGTAGACATGTATATTTTAATACAACTTCATGAGTCCAGTTTCTTTAAAAACTATTTTTCGGTTCACTCTGAACACAGTACGAGTAATTAATTGCATATATATGGATTTGACAGCTAAATATTTTTATTAAATCTCCATTATGACCAAAATTTTAATTGTGTCGTTCAGAATGTGATGAATTAGTCTTTTTTAAAAAAGTAGGCTTTCTGTAGAGTAACATCCGAGATCGGAATCTTATAATAATTACATTTTCTTTTAAAAGGACGGAGTGTAAGTCGGGAAGCACTTTTTCCAGTAAATGTAAATTAATTAGTTTGTAAATGCAGCTTGTTGGCTGAAGACGAAAGAAAGCTGCTTCTAATTAATTTCTGACGACGACGCTGGAATTATTTTTCATCTTCTGTATGGACGAGCATAGTAAGGGTATTAAGAATTCATATTTTACTATTGAGATAGGTGGAAAAAAAAAATCGTTTATTTTTTTAAGTCGTTTAAACATGTAACTGAAAAAGTCTGTGGAATCTTTATTTTATCTTTTACTACGCTCTTAGATATAAAACTGCTTTCATTTGAATAAATACGGATGTGTTATTCATACGTCCAAATAGTATCATCGTATTCATGATTATATAAATGGAAGTCCTGGCGTTAAGTGTCCCTTGAATTATTGATTAATGGAAATAAAAGTGTTCAGATTAATTTTTTTTTTACAAAATACAAAAATTAACACAGTCTTTTACAAAGAATCAAGAAATTTCATGCATTAGAGGAAACCAAAATCATGTCTAAAATCCTCTCAGACGCGTTGAGTTAAATCGATTTTCACAAGAAAACAATCGAAGAGATTTCGCTGAAACTTTTGGAGCGTTGTTATATGGAGCCGTATGAAGGTTATTAGCTATATGAAAGTACCATCCGAATATTAAGGCGAAATGGGGAACTTTCTAAAACCGGTTTTTAATCTCTTCGACAAGGATTCGTTCGCTTCGCAGAATAACGGATATACGTGTTTTTACGAAACTTTGAGGCCATTTGTCATCCACCGTTTAAAAACGTTAACGCCTTAAATTCACTCTGCCCGAATTTTATTTTTATTTTCACAGAGAATGCTATATATATATATATATATATATACGGGAAAGAAGAAACAAATTTATATTAAATTAAAAACTGCCACATTGATGAAAATTATTTGGGCCAAACCCTAACGATACATTAAGAACTGTGTACACTGTTTTTGTCCCAATATAAAGGAGATGTAACAATCCAATATAATATTACTAAGTATTTGATTATATATGCGAATTCATACCCCGAAATAATGAAATATTAGTCAAAATTGTTCCCCTTTATGATAAGAAATATTCTCTAAGCTTTTAAGTTATTATCTACAAGTAGTAAAAAATTTATTATCAATTTTTATGAATTGGTTCAAATATTATATCAGTTCTCTAACCGGAATAATTTTCCAAACACTACACTTCTGGTAATATGAGTTTAAAAAGGTAGCATGAATGTATATTCTCGTTTATACTCTATTTATTTTTATTTTTCTACTCTCTGAAATGCTACACGTTCTTCCAGGAACAAAGGTACGTTTCTCGACATTTTTACATCCGTTTCATGCAGACCTCACCAGTTTCGCAAACATGAAATGGCACTGCGGTAAAGTCTCCAAAGCAAGAGGCTGACATTTTTCGTCGCTTTAACTATATAAAAATGTTTTCGTTGCCGCATACTATTTAAATGCAAGTAAACAATGTCAAATGTGTACAAAACTGAAGACGGAAGAAACTTTTCTTCTTTATGATGTGTGGCTCATAAAATGTTAGGAGACAAATTTCCAATGAACTAGTGTCAAAAATACGTCTTATATTCCCTTATTGTGTAAAAGTCCCTACAGCAACTCAGTGGCACAACACCATAAAATTTCACCTATATGGAATAATTATTAAAGAAGTCTGGGAGGTAGTCAAAACTCTCGTAGGCTTTACAAGTTCCATTAATTATAATAATAAGATAAATAATCATATGCAGACAAAAGAAGAAATGATATAAATACCCCACAACGTTTCTGGAAGCCTGTTTCTTTCTTCAGTTTCACAAAAAACGCAAGAGCCTAGAGCCTATTGTCCTTCTTGATTAAAAACCACAAGGACCCACTTGACACCTACAGAAAACATTCTGTATTTTAGAAAATCTCTTGCTGTAATTGTAATTCCTGCTACATAGGGAAAACAAAACGTTTCCTTAATACCCGTATCAAGGAACATATATGTAATATCAAGCTTCACGTCGATTAACAATCGGTAGTCTCCAAACACATATCAATACGAAACATTCATTTTATTGGCAAAATGCTATGATTTTAGACGTTGACACCAGGTACAATTCCAGAGATGATTCACATTAAATTCACCATCTCAGAAATTAATGTACAAACAGAACCAATGAAACTCAACAATTCCTATAATCCCTTATTGTTAGGTGATCCCTTCTGGTTTTCCCATTGTCGTTGCGTTTTCATCGTTTTGTCAATTGACCAGTGTAGTTGTGTTTCTCTAGGCTCTTCTTAGCACTTGACGAAAGGGACACGGATTCCAGAAACGTTGTGTGGTATTTATAGTTCCCTTTTTTTGTCTGTATTGGCTATCTTCCTTATTCATTATTTTCTATCAGACGTTAATTTTTTCATTTTGTCAACTTATTTGTGCAGTTGTGTCGTTCTAGGCTCTTCTTAGTACCCCAAGAAAGGGACAAGGATGCCAGAACCGTCGTGTGGTATTTATATCATCACTTATTTAGTCTCTATTTGACTATTTATATTTTTATTAATTTTCAAACAAGACGTAGATTTTTCATTCCATTATATCTGATGGAGATACCCGGAGAGATGGTGAGGGCATTATTCTCTCCCTGGTTTTGAACCAAGGTTCACACAAGCCGAGGCACCTCGGTCAGTTTATCTACCCTTCCCCATCCCCCGTTTAAGACCCTTTTGTATGCTATAAGACGGGAGTGGCCACTCCGTGGATTGCCCTATACATAGCTTGTCTTCTTCTTCTTCTTTCTTCTTCTACCTCTCACATTTCCGTAAAGAGAAAGATAACCAATTACATAAAAGGTAAACTTAACAAAGAAGTCAGTAATCGATTTCAGACTGTCCATTAGCACAACTGATTAATTTGCGTGTTCCTTAAAATGAAATTAATTGATTTTCCGTTTCTTAATATGTGTTTTATGCTGGATTCTCGATTTTTTATATATATTGTGTTAATTTTGCCTCGAAAAGCAAATTTTTATTTATATACATTAATAATTTAAATTTGATCATGAGCATAAATATTTAAAATAATATATTTCCAACAAATAAACAAAATTAACGTGTGTAAAACAATCACACAATAAAATGACGTGAGAATACTATTATTTTTTTAATAATAATAGTATTATCACGTCATTAAAAATATTATTATAAGAAAATCACCGAGTACTGGAAAAAAGAAAAGCCTGGATAAGTATATACAAACATCTAAGCATTTAACGAAGTGAAACTCCCTAAACAGCTAAACCGAAAAAACCAAATTATTGAGTTTAGAGACCTCTGACGGAGGCTACCTTTAGGCATGCCTTCACAATTCTCTGTTTTTTTTGTTTGTTTTTTGAACTAAGGTTCCCACATGTCGAGGCACCTCGGCCTGTTTTGAGAGGTGTATGTTCCGTGGTCGCAGACCTTGGGTATATGATAAGAGTTGTCGGCCAGCTGCCTCCTAAACCGGTCAAGGCACGGCGAGGGAAAGCTGCGGTCCCACAGCGAACCCCTCTCCCGTCATGAGAAGGGCGTGGGACAAGTACCAAATGCCCGACCTACCAGATGCAGGTTTTTCTTGGGTTTTCTCTGCATCACTTTTAGGTGAACTGCCGGGTAGGATCCTTAAACCATAGCCCGGGGACCCTAGTTAACCCTTGGCTACCATCCTCTACCATTCCGCATCCCCCCTTTCAAATCCCTTCCTATGATATTAAAGGGGAGTTGCCACTTAATTACGAATTATATCATGCAGAGCTGCGAGTAATACTTAAGAATGAGATAGACCATCTTGGGCAACTTTCAACTATCGGACCTAGCGACATCGGCTATGACGATCTTCAGGGTGCTGAAGTTCGTCAATGAAGCCATCTTAGCAACCTAGTTTAATACTGAAATATAGATTTATTATCTTAACCTATGTAAACTAATGTAGGGGTCGCTAATGGCATTTAAGTTAATGCGATATTAAACTTTTAAATAAAAGAAATACTATTATTGAAGTTTTAATTTTTTTTTCCATAGTGTGGGAACAATAAGTTAAAACAAGTATAATGGAATAAGAATAAATAAGTAGCACGTACAAAGAATTCTTCAGACGGACAATGAACGTGTAGTAGAAACAATGATTGATAAAAAATAAAACATTAACACCAGATAATTACATAAATTGGGTCAACTAGAACATAATAGAAGCTAAATTAACATCTGTAAGACAATAACTACGATAAATGTTATCTTTTATACGGGTCTTTAATTTCTTGTTCTATTTGAACACAAGTTTAATTGTGTATCGCGGAGATGATCTAAATGTTTTAGTGTCTGAGCCCGCCCGATGACACCTGTAACTACTCCTACGCCGGTGTAATCCCAGAAACATAACAGTTTAGGAGGAAGTCGCCTTGGAGAGAAAGGCGGCTGCTCCTAATGCAATTACTGGAGCCGTCATATCGCGCTCATTATGCAGGCGGGCTCTCGCAATAAGATTGAAACGAACGCGGCGTTTCACTGCTGATATTGAAGAGATCCGTGTGCCAGCTGCCGGGGCTCTGTCGCGTGATTGAATATTGCTGATGCGGATAACAACCCCGCGCCAATAATATTTATGCGATCCGGGAGTCAGCGACAGCCTGGAAAATTAAAGGCACTGCGTCGTTATTCTATAGACTGCCGTTCCGAGAATTAAATTTTGCCATTATCATGCAGGGCGACGAGAGCGTTCCTTCAACGAGCTCAAAGAATCAGCTTAATGATTACGGTTTACCTGTTGTGTGTGTCGTAGGCAACTGCATTACCTCAGACGGAAGGGATAGGGGGAAAAGGATCACAAACCTATACAATGTTTTAAAGATCCAACTTTAATAAACTTTGAAGTGAAATATAATACTTAGTAAGTTACTGATAATAAATACATTTTTTTGGAATATTTTAATTTTCTCGAGGAAATCTGTAATTCTCCGAGATCAGCTAGCGGACGGGGAATGACTTCCAGATATGGACGGTAACAGGGAAATGAAATATCTCTCTCGGACCAACAAGCAAAACTAATCTCGGGCAGGATCGGAATTAATGGCTACTGTAGGCAACGAACAAATAATGTTCACGGTGGCTTCTTATAGCACGGATTCAGGCCCAACACGATGGACGGGAGAGTTGGCGAAGTACTGCGATGAGGAAAGGAAATGCAAAGATTTTCAACCTTGAAGCGACTAGGTTTAACCAAATGATGTCTCTTCCCGTTCGGAAATGAGGGGTATTTTAAGGGCATTCATCCCAAATTTAAAAATAGGAAACTGCAATGTGAGATTACTGAAGAGGGAAGAAAAATTGTACTGCTGACTCAGTACAACGGAACCAAGTGAAGCAACATATGACGGACAGGTGAAATAGGCTCAGAAAACTATACATTGATTAACACAGATCATGCCCATTGGAATAGTCGGCCAGCTGCCTCCTAAACTGGTCAAGGCACTGCGTCCCCACAGAAAACTCCTCACCCGCTATCGGAAGGGCGTGGGACAAGTACCCAATGCCCGACCTACCTGATTCAAGTTTTTCTAGGGTTTGTCCTTCATTTCTTTAGACGAATGCCGGGTAGGATCCTTAAAATATTGTCCGGGGGCCGTAGTTAACCCTTGGCTACCTTCCTCTACCCTTCCACATCCCCCCTTTCAAATCCCTTCCTATGCTATTAAAGGGGAGTTGCCAACATGTGGATTACTCTCATGTAGCCTGTTACCTAAAAAAAAAAATATCTCTGTTTACAGTTTTTAAAAGAAAGGAAAACTTATCTGAGATCAAGTATGAAAGTTGGCAGGAGATTTTCACCTGTTTCTATTTTAATACATTTCTGGATGTTTTTCAACATAATTAGTTTTCCATTTTTTGCTATTCAAAGTTTGTTTTACACCTGGTGACGTCACACATGTCCGGGTGAAACATTGTGGGATTTATTTAAATGAAATATAATACGTCGTTACTAAGTAGATAAATAAATCGCCAAATAATAGTCCAAATAAAGAGGTAAAATATATACTACACGCCGTTTCCTCAAGCCTTGTTGCTTTCGTTGTTGGGTGTTCTCGCAGCTCTTGCAAGTTTTAATCACCTGACGAAAGCAGCAAAGTCTGGATGAACGTTGTGTGGTATTTATATGATCACTTAATTTGTTCTCGTATTTAGCTATTTTTTTATCTAATTGTGGGTGTTACATGTTATTTCATGCCAATTCAAATTTACTTTTTTTTGTGTTTGTCTTAATATTTTTTTATCGTTTTTATTTCTTTTGCGCGATAAACAAATATATCAATGATTCTAATCTCATTTTTGTACTGATATCGTGAGCCGAGAGCAGAAAGTTTATGTCGCTGTGATTAGAATTTTTTTTAATTTGACGACGTGAATAGTTAGCCAATAAATTTTCATTCGGCATTTTTAAGTCCACCAGTTACACGTTAAATTTCTGTTGAGAGATTTCTTTCCGTTGACTTATATTAACAACTATCTGGGTTGCCCGGAGTTACCTGGGATGTCATATATCCATAACCCCCAATTTGACTCCAATCTCACTTTTGCGTTATTTTTATGTAACGCACTTCGCTACCTATCCCTACATGTGCTCACCTCCCATGCCATGTAAAGTTTCTTTCGTAAATCATTTCGTCAGCTTCAACAGTTTACAAAATTTCTACACACGTCTTCCCTATACTGTGGATTAAACAAAAAGTTGAAAGTCATAATTAAATTCAGATATATCGATACCCCCGGATTTGATTCCAATCATATTGGCAATATTTCCATTTATCACCCCACCCAACCCCAACCCTAAGCTTTCTCCCCTGCATGCCGACAGGGAATGAAATTATATATGGAGAATACGTAGAGAAATTTTATAAGGCTCATCGATCCAGAAATATATTCATAGGACGCAAAAATCAGCCGCTTGACATGTTTACAAATTTTTACCCTAGCCCAACAAAGCCTAGCACCACCTCCACCAGCGCGTTGACCAGATTGTCATAAATAAACTCGGCGACATTCATACCCCTATGTATGACTCCAATCTAGGTCGTTTTCGCATTATTTTGCTGTAATGCACCAGCAAACATCACCCTTAAGCGTTTTCCGCTTCCAAGCCTGAAAGCGGTTGAAATTATACAAACAATATCAATATAAATACTGTCAGTCTCTTTGGCCACAAAAAATATTTATTTGACGTAAATATCGGCAGTGTTTGCATGTTTCAAAAATTTCTCCCCCTCCACCTCCTCTAGTGTGGGCTAAAAAATAGTTGAATATCATAATTAAACTCAGCGACATCCATAACCTTAGATATGACTCCAATCGCGGTTGTATTTGCGATATTATTTTGTTGCGCCGTGCACCTCAGCCCCTAAGCGTGCTCCTCTTTCATGCAGAAAGGGGTTGAAATTTTACGAAGAACATCAACTTCATTGTATTCGCGTTATTTTATTGCAACGTCCGTCAACCACCACCATAAGGATGCTCTTTTCCCATGCTGTAATGGGTTGAAATTACACTCTGATAACATCGGTAGAAACCCTATCAAACCACTTGACCCTTAAAAATAATTATCTGACTCAAATATCGGCCGTTTTAGAATGTTTGAATATTTCCACCCACGTCCACCCCCGCTCCTGGGGGTGGTAGACGTGTCTCACCCCGACAGAGTTTGTTTCCTGGTCGCGAATAGCACGTGTACGATATTTGGTAATATTTTCTCCACGGGTGTAGATTTTTACCCGGAACATACACACATTCATACATACATAAACACATATACACACTCATTTTTATATAACAGTTAGATTAATCAGGCCAAAGTATAAACATTGGGAATAGACATTGTTGCTCCTTGACCAGTGAAAATGTAATTCAATAAATATTAATTCCAATTCTATTAACTAACTTGGATTTTGAAATGAAAATATAATGCGCATGTTTTGAATATTAATAATAATTTATTAATAATAAATAAATATTAACTCTGATTTTTCTGACAAATAAACCATGAATTATTATATTAACTAACAGCTATATTTAGCATTTGCGAATCAGAAAATAGGTTGTGATACACCGTGAATTATTCCGCGAGGAGATAACGTTTTGTTATTTGTCTGTTTATCCGTTTGATATAGAGTGAATTGAAGAGGTTTCCTCCGCAGCTGTTTCTACTTTGCTTAACTAGCCCCTTACGTCGGACTAGATGTCAGCTTGTGCCTCACAAAGGGAATCAGTTACGTAAGGCATTAAGCCTGCACTAGAGTCGATTTCAATTACAGATTGTTCTACCATGGAGAGGCTTTGTTATGTCATCGCTTTAATGGTCACGGGAAACAGTGCGAGAGGCGTCAAGTAAATTACCAATTTAATTCAAATCCATATCCCTGGAAAACAGTCGTTGTGATATTCCGCTACAGACGGTCGTGGCTCATCTTCATCTTTACTGATTCTTTGTTATTTTGTAGTATAGCAGGCAACTTTGACGCCAATTCTATCTTTGCGTAATGTTCCAACTGTTACATTGATTTGTCTCGTTCCAAGGATATTGTTTTACTTCTACATATTCTTCCATGTGGAAGTTCCACGTGGATTACCCTCGGAAACTCCAAACTACATATTTTCAGGACGTAGATCGGTGAGTGCGTCAATTATTTTCAAATACATTTCTTCCTGTACAATAATAATTACAATATGTAATTAATAGCATTGGACAAAGCCCGGTGGCAATCTTTAAAGTTCATACAATGAAATCACACAAACTAAACCAAGATGAACATAAACTAAGTATGAAAAAAAATAGTTCTATAACACCGATAAACATTTTTACCTAATACTGTGAAAGGCTAACTATCATTAAGACTATAAATAAACCGCAGCCTTTTAACGTCATAAAACGTAATATAACGTAATGCCTATTAATTAAGGCATTAATGGTGATTGATAATCTGAATTGTTAGAGAAACATTATTGACGGCGGTACCGAACACTACAAGTGACAATGAAACAGAGTATTGTGGTCTTGGTTGGAAGAAGGAACGCGCGCTCAAAATTACGAGACGAGAGCAGTCAGCTATGGAATTCAGTCGAGGACGGAACGAAAATTGGAGATTAAATACGTACCGAGAGACGAGGACTAAGCACGTACCGAGAGCAAGAATCGAAGGCAGAAAAACAAAAACCTGCTAAGCTGGGCAGCCGTGAGAAGGAGGCAACCGAGGGAGCGAGAGACGAAGAAGAGGTTCCTGGTTCCTGACTTTGTTACAGAAATATTTAAATTAGAATCTGTGAGCTAAGTAGAAGCTGTGCAAAACCCATCACCGTGCTTCGTAAATCCAAAGTATCCTAGAAGCAGTGGGCAGCCGTAAGTAACAATAGAAAACAGTTAATGATGTAAACCAAATTAAAAGATAGATGTCAGATATCGTTCCTTTCTTATTGATAAAAAAATTGTAAATTAGAAGCAATCTTTGTAGGTTAATCTCGTCGACAATTAAATTTAGGTTTGTTAATTGATGAGTAAAATCTGTTTCCTTTTCAATTTAATTTTGTGTTCTTTAATTATTTTGAACGATTCGCCGTTAACAAACTCAGTTGAGACCCTGAGAGAATGAGATATGTTTAATTTGTATAATTGTTTAATTTTGATAATAAATTTGTTTGTTGTTAAAATTTAATCTCTTTATTTAAGCCACCTATTTGATTATTACAAAATGTTTCCACAACGTGTGGCACGAATGAAATAATTAACATTAAATTAAATAAATGTTATTAATTTGAATTATTACAATAAATTATACAACGTTTCGTCGATATTTTCGACCTCTTCAGGTATAGACGTTTTACACTATAAAACAAACCTCTTATAATAATTCAAGTAAAATAAAAGTAATTTAAATGTTCCGCAAATGTAAAACATAACAGATGTAAGTCGCTAATGACCAACAGGTTAATGTGACTATAAACTGTAAATTTTAAACAAATGCAGCCAAAATTTGTTAATCCACCAAACTTGACATTATTAAGTAATCTGCCAAATCTTTCATCAAAATTTTATTTTAATTATTGTAGTATGTTTGTTTTATTGTGTAAAACTTGCATACCTGACGATGTCTCATATAGCGTCGAAGCTTCGAATAAATTCTATTACATATCATTTTCTGACGTTAAAATACGTCGTTTCATTTATCATTTAATCTTAAATAGTCACAATATATAATTATTATCATTAAGGCCGTCCTACAGTTCTCTGCACGTCACTTCACAAGCAATGGTTCACAGACTAAACTAAATTTTTTTTTTAAATTTTTTAAAACTTTACTCTATTTTCAACTTTACTCAATTTATTCGAAAAAATCATATTTTTTAAAAGGAACTCCTGTGAATCGTTAATAATCTTTTGAATTGTTTTGTAGTTGCAGGCAGACTATTCCAATACCGAATGGTATGAAAATTTCCCTATAACAATACGCTTTCTCCTTCGTCTAATCGTGTGTGGGTGATCCCTTTTTGAGAAGTAAGTGAAAGGAAAAGTTTTCCAGTGTTTTCTGCAAACATGTCTGCTTGTTATTCTTCCTGCCGATTACCTAAAAGGTCTTGAAACATCTACTAGTTAATTACGTTATTTAATTTTTCTAGGAAAAAAACTGCAGTTTTTAGTATTTTTAGTATTATACAATTAAATTATACTGCATTTAACGTGTAATAAATCTATAAATAGTCGTGACTGTAACCCTGCCTTTTTTAAACAGGTGTAATTATGTGGCATTGTGGCAAAGACATTCTCTTCCAACCGCATCACTCGCCACGAATGGCCAGCCTCGTGACATTACCTCGAGCCAAACCTGTGGACCAGATTATTCTCACACACACTTGACATATACTTAAATATCACCTACTAATTTATATGTATCACCTCCCTTAAATTGACTTATTAGTAACTGTTTGTATTCACCAAGTAATAAACGAGTGAGCTAGCTCTTGATTTATATCTCGATATTTTAGCCATTAGCCGGTAACTACAGAGTACGCTTCCTCTGCTATGGAAGATCAAAAGCGCCGGCACAAGTGATGTCGCCAATAATTACATTGTCCTCTCAAAGCAACTCCGTCGCAAAAATAAGGCTCCTTCCATCAATTATTACGTAAAGGCCATATGTTGAGAGACGGTAGAATATTTTTAATTGAAAAAAAAACAGTTCTTCCTTTTAAAAAGAAACAATGAATTGTCTTTCTGAATTTGAATAGTAAAGTGCATAACGTTATTACACTTCTACTTATGTAGATTACACATCAAAGAAACTGACGCTTCAATTGAAAGGATTAAATTTTGATATTATAATGGAGGTTAGTAATCGTTTTGTAATATAATTACAAAAAATAGTATTTTTCTGAATACAGGCCTAAATAAATTATTTCATATATGTTATGAAATTATTAAAACAATTAAGTGGTAATTAAATAATCTTGTAATTGCTAAAAAATTATTTGCGTCGAGTTTCTAACAAAACGTTGTACGAAGTTCCGGTGTAAGAAAATTCATTAAAGCATTGCGAACGATGTATAGAGTGTCTGCAATTAGTGTTATATTATATTGGTTAAAAGCTCGAATAACTGTCAGGAAAATTACAAATTTATCATTTTCTATTTTGATTAGATCAATTCCTCCCTTTCATTTGAATAACAACTGTTATGATTCAAGAATTCGTTATTCCCATTCTATACAATTGTCTTCCTGACGAAATATAAACTTTAACTTTATAAAATTTATTTATAAATAGTTGTAAATCATTGTTAATTAATGAAACATATTACTCGCTGAAAGAGATCGTAGATTCGTAGATAGGAAGGACAGATTAGATCCTTTTTAATACAATAGTTTGCCGGTATCCTATCAAATTATGCTATTATTTTACGATTATATTCTTGTAGAATTTAAATGCCGACTTATTTTCTTTTATATGTTCGACGGGAATAGACGAAAAATTTGCCGCTGAAAACTCAATCCAATGAAAATTGTAGATTAATATATTTATCATTTAACGTTTTTAAATTTTTTTGAAATTACATTGTATGTTTTTTAAACTTTGTAATGGTAATAATTTATTAATCCTCGACCGAGGAATAATGTTATCTATATAATAAAAAAGGATGTATATTTGTATGTATGTATGTATGTATGTATTTACGTTGTTCTTTATACAAATTTTATCGCGTGGACAGAATGCAACAAAAATTGGTATACGTATTCTGCCAAAATCGAGAACCGGTACTGTGGGGGTGACAAACCCATAGCATATATGTGGAAAGAATTATAATTAAAAACCATTATCATTAAATGTTAAATTACTGCGCGCCAAGAGACAATGACGTCACGTGAGAGAGAGACGTTACTACGCAACGAACAAAGGAAATATTTCCTTTATTAGGAATGAAATAAAGCAGAAATATTTTCTTTAAATGAAAAGTATAATTTTATACAGCAATATTCCATCGAATGATAATAAAGAAGCATACGAATTACTTTACCATCCTTGCGGAAAATGTAAGTTAATTTTCGCGCTATATTAGTTGTGAGTCTAGCTAACAATTTCATCAATGTAATATTTCGTAAAGTATGAAGACTGAGTGATATTTGACAATTATATCCTGAAATACTCAAGGAATATATTTAAGTATACAATTAAATACTTTTTCGAGTTTATATAAATAAGTACACGAGCAACGCCGGGCACCCAGCTAGTCAATAATAAATCGAAATCTACAGAATCTCTACTACACAAAGATTGTGGTAATGCTTAAATATTATGTAAATATAGATTCTGAATACCATCGCACAGGTTTTATTTAATATTTGAAAATACCTACAGTATAAATTAATTTCTGTTCATAAATAACACCCCGTGAGAGAATGTATAGGGGTATAATTACTAGTGTTTTCTGGAAGAGTTCTTAAATTTCACTCCAACATTCCTTCTTTTTTATTTCAACAACACACTGTGGTCTAATTGTTAATTGACAAAACGATTCGCCTTTCCCACCCCAGCCTCCGTAATAATAACTAAAAAAATAGTTCCAGACATTTTAAATGGATAAATTTTACCCGGAAGATTTGAACGAGGATTTTATTAACACAAGACAGTATTCAATTAAATCTCCTAATAACTTACCCATAAATCCTACAGTTTTTTAAAACATCTATCATTCTTCAATTCATAAACAATATATATTTTTAATTGAATTAATTAAATCTCACAACATTGATTTCATATAACAGCCAATTATTTACCGTTATTATTAAAACCTGTAACGATTATAACAATAATTTTGATAAGCATAATGTAATTTTATGAAATTTCCTGTATAGACTGCAACGATTGTTACACAGGACAAACAAATAGGGCATTAAAACCATCCTGAACGAACAAATTATAATTTAAAACAACCGTATGACAAGCATTCAGTTCTCAGTAAACATTTCAACTCAAATAACCACAGTTTTGATTGAAATAATGTAACAGTATTATAAATTCTTGAAACAAATATTATGAGAGAGGGTGAAATGTTACACATTAAATCCCATTGTTCATCCTTTAATGTTAAAACGGATACGAATAATCCCAAAAACATTTATGACTGTATTCTTGAATCACCAATTCGGTCTCTGTGATGTATTTGTTTGTTATGTCGTTGTTTCAGTTCATTTGAAGTGCAACCCTGAGGTGCACGGATTGAGAAACGAACGTATTGTAATAGACATTTTTGTTAATAAAATAATGCTTATAACTTTTTGCATATAATCAAGTCTTAATCGACATCTTGACCGTTGTATATTATTTAATTTTAAATCTGAATTACAACAATAGGCATAATGACTAGTTATGTTTATTCTTATTTGTAATGGTCATATTATACGGGTTATTTAGCAAAGCGCGACTTCCAGAATGTGAAAGATAATCTGATATATAAAACAGACCGTTTGTATGTATATATGTGTGTATGTTCCGCATACAAATCAACTCCCGTGGAGAAAATTTGATCAAATTTCGTACACGTGTTCCTTGCCACAAGGAAGAAACACTGCTGGGCAAGACACGTTAACTGCCCTCAGAAACTGGGAGTGAAAATTTTTAAACATGCTCAAAATTTGCGTCGGGTAAATATATTTAGGTTCAAATATATTGATTATATTTCTACCAATGTTTTCTGTGTATAATTTCAACACCTTTTGACATGGGAAGGGAGCACCCTTAGGGGTGGGGGTGGAGGGGCGTTACAAGAAAATAACGTAAATACAACCGAGATTGGAGTCAAATCAGGGGTTATGGATATATGACAAACCGGGCAATGCCGAGCACCCAGCTAGTCATTAATAAATAAGATGTTTTCAAAAAATCAAACTAATTAAAAAAGAAATGTTCTATAGGGAGAATTGAAATATCGTTTTCCGTTCAACTGTAGATTCTCCGTAATGGAATAATAAACCTTTTGGTCTGTAACGGTGAATTTAAAGTGCCGTAGTGGAGAGCCTATGTTGTAATAATCGCCACCTTCTATGAACCTTTTATTAGTTTCCAAATCTAGTACCAGTGACTAACAATGAAATTCATAGAATATGTATTTTTTTTCTGATCCTTTGGAAGTATAGTCCGGACGCCTTAATATAACTGTGGTAACCATTAATTTGTCAACAGAAGCGTTTTCCTTCCAAAGCATTCCCAGCAGATAGACAGAACGACTTTTGTAGCTGCGTGCCGCACATCTTAAAACGCAGCCAACCTGTCTGTTTGTCTAATTAAGCGATGTCTGTGTGCGCAATGAGTAAAGAATCTCAAGGGACTACATGAGTCATTTTGTAACACGCGTGTCCTATTTTTTGTTAATCAGTCATTTGTTTTAAACATTCACTAATTAAATATTAAATTTACAAAAGAGTTTGGCATAGCTCCACAAGATATTTTCCATTTTAAATGTCTCTGTCATAAGACTCTTCGCTTATCATTAATCTGTAAATGATGCCATTCATGATTTTTATGTATCACTTAATATGACTAATGCGGAAACTAAAAAGGATAAAACCATGTTTCGACGTGTTTTTACCGGTCGTTAGCCTTCATCAAATTATTTTTTAAGAGTGCTATTCGCAATCAGCCTCTGAATAACACAACATCGGGGTAAAAAAAATGGTTAAAAATATTGAACAATCGTGTTTTCAGTATTAAACAAGTGTTTGTAATGGTATAGAGAGATTCATTTAAACGCTACAAATATAATATAATAACTCTGTTAATTTATTAGGAATTTTTGCCAGGGACCCAGTCCAGTAGTTTACATACACTCAATATCTTAAATAAAACTCTCATTACAATGGCAGTTTCACACGAATAATGTTGAGGCTTATAATACACTCCACATTATTTAATAATGTAGAAATTTCTCTCGTACGTCAAGAGTATCGTTAATGAACCATAAATTAATTATGACGCCACTAGGATTTATTGTATCAAGATGAGAATAACTTCCAATTATATCGTATCTGACCTCTTGGAAATGCGGAATTTCACACTGAACTTTGTACTGCTTTGTTATGCAGTTTCCGTGTACATTTTCCAATGAATTATTACATTTTCGTAGTAAACAATTAAATACATACTCTAGGGTCAATCTTATCTAATACAAACGGGGTAGTTGCCGTATTTGACAAAAGTTACGCTTCTGTTTGACTGAATTGTATAATTTTCTCCTTGCATCTTCGGATTTCTTCTTCTACCCCCGAAGAAAATTTCAGATTTGAACCTCTGAAATATTAATCTGTTCGGAATATCACCCCGTAGACAATAGTAATAGCAAAACAAAAAATCTATAATTAATAAATGAATTATTATGTAAATATTGAGAAATGAATCGTTTTAGACTTGAAAAGTGGGAATTAATTGTATTATACAGAAAACAGTTAATGAAATTAATTTTTTGGAGTAAGAATTTTATAGATTAAAAACTAACGTTATTAAAATATTGTAATGATCACTAATGATGATGCCTTTAATTTGCCCCACGTTGTGGTAGCCGTTTTGTAATAAACACTAATGATGAGCTTTTTAAATGAAAGATTAATAAAATTTACAAAAAATATTTTTATTGTGGCAATAACTCAAACAATTACAAATTTATAATATTGAATTTCACAGGGTCTTTACTGGGTTTGATAATGGACAAATCAATAATATTTATAATCTTTTTAACAACAAATTACAATTAAAAGAAAAAGAAATTTACTCGTCAATTAAACTAGAACGAAACTTAATTGTGAACGAAATTAAAAGTAAAAGGATTGACTCTGATTAACAATTTTAAACAAAAAGGGAACGAAATCTGACGGCTATCTTTCAATTACGTTTACATAATTAATTGGTTTTTTTTTATTGTTCGTCACGTCTGCCCAGCATTCCAGCACACCTTCCATTTCCGAAAACACTATTGCGGGTTTTACACTGCTTCTACACCAAATTTTAAGCCAAAATTTTATATGTCGTCAGGAACTCGGATGATCCTCCTTTCGGCATCTATCGGTTGACCGCTCGCCTTAGGTGAATTCTGCGATTTTTCGATTGGGTAGTCTTTATTGTTCCGGACTTAAACTGAAACTTTTACTATTTCTGGCCGGCTATGGACACAAAAAACTGCTTTTTCTTAGCAGGTTTCGAAGTTATATTATTATGAATGTTTTACTTTGCCTGCTAATTGCCAAACCTGTTGAACTCTCCGGACAAAAACTGTTTTACCTCGACGAGGTCTTTCCGTGAACTGTCTCTCACCAAATCTCCATGCGAACTGTACTCTCGTCTCGAAATTTAGCGCGGATACGCCATTTTGACTGACCTTCCGACAAAGGAACAGTGCTTGGCTACATTGTCGCTATGTTCTGGACCGCCGCTACAAAGGATTTCTCTAACAATTCAGATTTTTCAATTTCACAATTGATGTCTTAATTAATTGGCATTACAATATATTTTAAGAACGTATAAATAATTAGATCCGCAACTTTACTAGTGAATTTTTCAGGATTTATTAACCATACCAAATAAAATCAAAACTATATAAAAATTAATGGAGTTATAATTGGCTCAGATTATCATAGGGATCAAGGAATTTAACTAGAAAGCTAATTTCTTCAAATTTATGATGAACTGTACTATGAAATTAAAATGTTGTCGATTAGTGATTTACTTGCAAAAATGCATTTTCCATTCGTCAATGCTCTGTCATAATTTTATACTTCTTTCTATCTTTGGAATTTTTCATTCAGTATGCCACAATTACGATTTTCTGTAACGTAAGCCTTGAATGCTGGTGTTCCTTTTTCGTCTCAGAGATTGTTGAATATAATTATTTTCACGTAAACCTCTTATTTTTAACATTCAGATTACGTTAAGATCGTTTAAATTATAATAGAGCTGAAAACTGAAAACCGTTCACTTACTTGATTGGTGAAAAATATAACTCTGTGGTATTTTAAAGTGATGAACAGGTATTGATATTTATTAATTCTGTAAGTATTAACGATTAGACAATTTTGGTTACAGTTGGAAACAGCGGCCTATAGTAACTGTGTAACATTTTATGCTTGTCGCCTTCACTAGAAACCTACGTTGTGCGAATGTCAACTTTATTGGTCAATGTTTCGATGCAGATATATGCTAGAAATTATCCGATTGATGATTTTCCTGTGAACCCTGAACTCTGCTATGGACTAGCAAACGAGAAAGTCACGTACGGTGGTGACCACCATAAACATAAAATCAGCATTTTTGGTAATGAAAATATTTTTAAATATCTTCTTTTATCAAAGTACATCAAATAATTGCAATACGAACTTCTAAAACGTATCTGAAAGTCTTAGGTTGGATAACTGAGGGACCTGTTGCTACGCGAGACAAAAGGACTGCTTCAGTAATTCTCACGGGGCGAATTATTACATCCTGTTCGCCGCGACGGAGTCCGAACCGGACGCTAGGGTGAAAACTAGTCCACATTTAGGGTTTCGGAGGTGGCGTACTTCTACGAGCTGAGAACGTCGCAGAGAAGCATTTCAGTCCATTTACGCGCCAAATTTAACATTTGGAATCAGTAGTAGAATATTCACAGTTTTGAGAGCAATCCAACAAAGATTGTAAGTCCGAAATGTAAAAATAATTGTTTTTCTGTTAAATACCCTCATAAATCTCGATTATGTGCAGCAATAATTTAAATGTTCTGTTTTGAAAATATCTGTGTTAAATTTCGACCCTTTAATACATTGAAAAGAGAAAGATCTCACCAATTTCATTATTAAATGTAAAGCTCGAAAAACTATAATTTTGTGTAAATTTATGTTTTAACTTCTTTGGATAAAAGCTATAAATTTATTTGTAGACAAACTGCTGACGCCAAACAGTGATAAAGAAAATTGTTTTTCAAGTTCTTCAACGTTTCCGTCGTTTCCCGTGTACTTATGTATATAAACCGAAAAAGTATTTAATCCTATATTAATATTTAGGCAAGAATTGATTTAACCTAAAGCTAACTGTTCCTAGTTCCGTACTTTCGATCGTTAGTGCATTAATAGAACAGCTATAAAATATATTGAATTTTATTGCATCAGTCCGAAAAAACATACCTTCGAATTCGTATATAATTGTCCGTCAGTCTTCAGACATTACGAAAGATTAAATTGTTAGCTAGATTCACAATGTAAACAAATGGTCGCCATATTGAAGACACTAATGTGGCACGAAAATTAACGCAAGGATCGTTAAGTATTGCGTATGGTTTTTTATTATCATTCTATGAAAATTATACTTTTTTTAATGAAAATATTTCTGCTTTATTTCATTACGGAAATACGAACTATTTCCTTTGTTCGTCTAGTAGTAACGTCTCTGTCTCTGTCTCTAGCGTGTGGTGTAACGTCACGGTCTCTTGGTGCGCAGTAATTTAACACTTAACGATCACGTTTTTAATTTATAATTCTTTCCACATTTATGCTAGGGGTTTCTCACCCCCACAGTTACGTTTATTGTGTTTTGAAGAATGTGTGTATCAAATATATCTGCAATCAGTCCACGTGTTTAAATTTGTATAGAAATTAACTTAAATACATACATACATATAATATACACGATTATTTTTATCATATAGATATTTTGTTGGCACGTGTATAAGAAGGTACATGGAACTGAGTTCGTGTGACGGCGAAATTTAAATTTAAATTTCTATGTATTTTATTACATTTTATTTTATTTTTAGTATTTCACCAGGCTGTATCAATGATCTCTAATAATTGTAGAAGAATATTAATTTTATGAATTATTAAATTGAACGAAACATTTCAAGAAGTGTATTGATCACAACGATCCGAGGGTGATAATGTTGGAACGAAAGTGGGAAAACTGAAGGATGCTAAATACAAATGGAAGAACTAGAATTCTGACAAACATATTTGGCAAAGCGTTAATAAAAAAAAAGTGCAGACAGCAAGCAAATTATAACAGAGGCGACGAGTTGCGAGGAATGGAGAAAAAGAGCGTGCGTGTGATTTGTGGAGGAATGTGCAGGTAGCTGGCCGCAATTTTCTGTCTGGCCTGGGGTTGGCCTCAAGTGCGAGCAGTTGCTCTACCTTGGAGTTGTTTAATTATTGGCCAGCGTCTAACTGCGGACTCCCAGGGGACATGAATAATTCACAACCGCACAGCAGATAGTTGCAGTACATCAAACGAGCTGGCACCACTGTCGCAATAAATATCCTCGTCCTCTGGGAAGTCCCCGCCAAACTGCACTTCAAAATTGTCGGTTCCTGTGTTTGCAAATCTACTTGAAAGAATATCCCGGTCTCTAGGTTCTAGGATTAGTAACGTCAACTTTATAATTCCTTGGGTATCCTGTGGTCACAATAAACTCTGACTGAGCTGAGCTTATCTATTAATATATTAACAGGATATTTCCAGTTAAGTTTATTATCAAGCTTTTATTCTTTCTACTTCATTATTCATATACCTTTCTAAAGTTACTGGGTTTAATGCATAATTTGTGTTGAACGGCTCACAGTGTGTTTTATCATCGTTCATAAACAAACAATTAAGGAAACCAGTTTTTAATAGTATTAAGTGCATTATTAGTAGCCTCTACCAGAGTGTTTATATTTTTTCCTCAACATACTTGCATCTTCTGCAAAAAGAATAATTTAACTATATATATAAAAATGAATTGCTGTTCGTTAGTCTCACTAAAACTCGAGAACGGCTGAACGGATTTATCTTATCTTAGTCTTGAAATGTTCGTGGAGGTCTAGGGAAGGTTTAAAAGGCGAGAAAAAATCGAATAATTTCCGGGAAAACCCTAAAAACAGCCCTTTTCTATTTCGCATACAAACGTTTTCTAAATAAAATACAAATCTACACCAGTCTAGCAATTTTCACCAAATTTCGTACAGGTGTTCTTTGCGACCAGGAAACAAACACTGTCGGGGTGAGACGCGTCTTCCATCCCCAGAAGCGGGGGTGGAAATATTTAAACATACGAAAACAGCCGATATTTGAGTCGGATAAATATTTTTAGGGGTCAAAGATATTGATAGTGTTTCTACCAATGTTATCTGAATACAATTTTCATCCCCTACGCCCTGTGAAAAGGACACCCTTCGGGTTTGGGGTGGAGATGCTTTACAGTAAAATAACGCGAATACAACCGAGATTGGAGTCAAATCAAAGGTTATGGAAGTCACTGTGTTTAGTTACGACATTCAAATTGGCATTTACCCCTCAGATGCAGGGGTAGCGGGGTGCAAATTTTGGAATATGCAAACACGGCAGATATTTGCGTTGAAGAAATATTTTTCAGAGTTAATTATAATAAATAGGGTTCGAGTAGCGTTACATAAAAATTGCGCAAAAGCAGCCGAAATTGGAGTCATATCGGGGGTTACAGATAAATGACATCTCGGGCAACGCCGGGCACCCAGCTAGTTAGTAATAAGTTTTAGGGGAAATAAAATGTTATTAAGAAGGACATACACAGAAATAACGTTGTTTGTATATACGTGAGCGAAGTTGTTGCTGATTTTCCATATTTATGAAAATCGTGAATTTACGACAATGCCAAATTATGAACACCATATCGTTTCCCTTAATTAACACGGAAATATTTACGTTAATAATTTGTTTGTTTTAAGGATTCGTTGCTATATCACAGTATTATGTCATTTTTATAGAAAATGTGAACTTACAGTTATCTAAATACGTTTAAACCTTCCGAAAATAATCCTTTGAACTACGGAATAACAGAATAACTTAGAAAAGGCCTTTAACTCCACTTCTACCGTCCTTTATTGAAAAAAAAAGGAACTGTAAATGAGTTACGTAATTAAGGCGACACAGTGTTCACAGATTCTGGGTTTGCTGTAGTTCTCGGATATTTCCGTTGTATTTGAGACTATAGATGCGGTGTTAACTAGCAAGTATCAGAGCAGGTATGCTGGCGTACTTCTGTAATGCATATGCAGGGCTTAAGCTATTTACGTGGCACACGCTCGGCTGTTTAGAATGCAAATGCCTTACCTAAGGGGAGGTGAAAACAGAGTAATCCAGTAAGTCGATCCGCCGTCAACGAGGCTTCGGTCTTAGCGCTTCTCCCCCAAAAACCTCTCCCTCTTCGTCATGTCCTACTCAAATTACTCTTGTCGCCAAAACTTTGTTTGCATTTTCAGGTGATTTTTAAGGAAGATTTCGTTGGGGTTAATACTTTATTTACGTGAATTACAAAACAGTGTATCGTCTGATCAATAAGTAATTCTGGTTGGAATCGGAGGCAACAACAGAGTTATCTTTAATTTACTCTTGACCTTTATTATTGATACTAGCTGGGGTTTCCGGCGTAGCCCGGGTTGTCATATATCCACAATCCGCGATTTGACTCCAATCTCTGTTGCTTTTACGTTATTTTTACGTAACGCACTTCGACTCCTATCCCTAAATGTGCTCTCCTCCAAAGCCCGAAATGGGTTGAAATTATACACAGGGAACGTGTATAGATATTTTATGAATCTCATTGATCCCCAATAATATTCATTCGACCCAATATATTGAAAATATCTGATCCCGCCTAGCCCCTCTCACCACAGACCACCCCCACGCGTTGGCCAGGTTCTCATAAATAAACTCAGCGACATCCATTACCCAGATTTGACTCGAATCTTGGTTGTTTTTGCGTTAATTTTATGAAACGCTCCACTACCCCCACCCCTAAGCGTGCTCCCCTCCCATGTCGAAATGGGTTGAAATTATAGACAAACAACATCGGTATAAATACTATTAAATATTTATTCCACGCAAATATCGGCAGTTTAACGTGTTTGAAAATTTCCACATCACACCACTCCCGCTTGGGGGAGTCAAACAGCAAGTTGAATGTCATAATTAAAGTCAGTGACAACCATAACCCCGGATCCGACTCCAATCTATATTGTTTTTGCGTTTTTTAGGTAATGTTACTCAAACCCCACCCTTATTGGTGTTCCCCTGCCGTGCCTGATAGGGGTTGAAATTATACACAGAGAACATGCAGAAAATTTTTATGAATTTCATTGATCGCGAAAATCGCCAAAACCGGCCGGTTAACATGTTTGAAAATTTCCTACTAGTCCTGACTCCGGGATTTAAATGACAAGTTGGCTGTCATAAATTACACTCAGTGACATTCAGAACGTTTCTCGACAGCAGGTCATTCGAAACTGGCAGTGTGTAGGATTATATTAATGAAAGAGTAATTCATTCGACAATGCAACATGTATGACAGAAGAATAAACGCTATATTTAATATACCCATATTAATAAAATAGTACCTCGGGCTGTATAATTGCATATAATGGAGTGGTCTCATCTAAATACCTGTCTGCCACTCTTACTTTTTTCAGACCAATGGGTCAGACCGATTTCATTTAAACTTCTTGTCGTTTTTTATAGCAACGTGAGAAACTGATTAGCGATAGTAAATTTTCTTCCGTCATTTTGAGGTAAAATGACTGATTTTGTTTTACAAGGAAACAATTTATCTATGCCATATTGTGGATAAATGGCCTGTTAATTACAGCTGATATCTCAATGTTGTCGAATAGTCAATTTTAAGAACTTCCAGAGTAATTAAGGACATACTAAGTGCATGACGTTCGTATTGATATATATATGAATAAAATAAATCTTTTGTTTTAAACAATATATCTGCCGAATGATATTTAATGGTACCTTCTTTCATATGAACAAAGTAGCTTACATAATGAAATCCATACCCTTACTTTAGTTTCTCAAATACATATATTTGAAAAACAAATTAGTTAAGAATCATAATATGGTTTCAACTAACAATATTTTTTTTATTCCTCCATAAAACATCTATCATTCAGCATTATAATAATGAAATCATGTTTAGATTTGGCAGTCTGAAAAACATTACATAATATCGGCTAATTTTAGTAATCAACCAACTTGTTTCAACCGGAAAGACAATCCAGAACAAATGATAACCAGGGTAATTTAATTCGCAGCCTGTAAACTAATTAACTTCATGTCAGGAACAATTCGATTTACATATTACAATTCAATTCAACACTGACTGTAAAAGGTCCCATATACAGTCACATAATTCCTCCGTTAATGCTTAATTTATGACCGTGAATCTATTTACATTTAATGTAGAATTTGTTTGAAATATGTATTTGTAGAATACCCCATACCTAATTGTATGAAATAGAATTTATCTGTAACATATATTCATCTAACAACGGATTATTTCGTATTTTAAAATTTCTGTATAGGAATAATTAGCGTATCGTACAAATATAATGGACGTTGCTCATAAAATTTTATTTTATTTATGAACTGTGTGTTTTGAAACTGCATATATAGAAACATACAGCAATGTATGAATTATTGTTAGTTAATTTCAAACAAATGTACAATTTTCTTTTCAAATGCTTAGAATTGATATTTAATATACGTTAAGTTACGTCTTGTATATATGTTGGGGACAGACATTTATTTCTCTGCATTACATATTTCAATAACATTAATGGAGATTTATGGAATATTTCATAGATTAATTGTGAATTATTCATTTAAAATATGTCCTCTACATTTAAAGTACACTGTTGTAGAAAACACAACCTATTTCATTCACATTATTTTAATTTACATTTATAATTATATTTATACTCGTAATTAATTTATTTATTTGAATTTTTATTACGTCATGTTGGTGTCTTATTTCATTTAAAATAATAAAATGGACGCATAATCGGAAGGCTAAAATTATTTAGCTTGAAACTGCCAATAATCCGTTCTCAGTGACATTAGCAATTAATTGTTTTTGCGAATTTATAAGATAAATAAGACTGATCCACGGATCTCAAAGTGGAATATAAATGGATAAACAACACGGCATTACACCACTCCTATATTAATTTTTCTTATTCCTGTAATAATAAAACAGTATAGTTTAATATAAAAAAAATATGGCAATTGCGTATAAATTTATTAAACTGACAAATAATTTTGATTTTATTATTTATTACCGGAGATTATTTTTAAGGATAGCATCGTTTATTATTGTAAGTCGCGTAGAATATAAATGAACGCTCTGAAGCATTTTGAAGGCTTTAAAACGTGGTAGTTTGATTAAATTAGTTTCACAAACAAATAATTTTTAAAAATGTAAGAAATTAGAAATATTCTCTTATGTATGCCAGAAAAATAATACATCCATTAAGCCAATCATTTGCAACCCATTCCCGAAAAACTCAACCCCGATCTTATCCTATATAACTGTTTCTGAATTTTTATCTATATGTGGTTTTAATTCATTTCAGCCTTTTACCACAAATATTTCGCATGGTTGAATATTTAAATTTCTAATTTGTTCTTCCGAATCAAATATCTTAATCTCGCTTTTGAGACCGGTAAAGCAACAGCTATCAAATGATATCTTCATTTTTTAATAGTTTCCTGAATAATTACAGTATTCGGCCAGTTGATATTCAATATTTAATGTAAGAAAATTAAAACTTTTTTAAATAAGCTATTAAATAGATTTGATAACAACTCTTTCTTTTATATGGTCCATCTCTCTCATTCTGAATTTTTTGGTAGAAGGTCCTCACATTCATTTTAAAGTATTTAATTGTACTTAATTGAATCAAAACGACGTTGAAAGTTTTTCTTTCGGATATTCCGTTGCCCACTTCGTTAAATGAGAAATTCCGACTTCATTTAAGAATACCTTTAATGAAATGCAGAAGGAGAGACAGTATAATCTTTGTCCACTACCAAGGCTTGAGAAAGGAAACTACATTACTACTGCACGAGGTTCCGAAAATTTGCAGTCGCAGAAATTAACTTCAGTAGGTCTTTCCTGGAAGGGGGAAATGTCTAAAGCCGTAGCTTTCGTTCCTATCGTCGTAAATGAGCACAAGTTTTCTATACTTTTCTCTTTTTACACTTTCAGAGCCCCATATTGAAAGTCTAAAACCTGATTGTTCACTGAACTGAAACATTTATGTGTGCAGAAAAAAGCTTAAAATACTGTAATTAATTATTTTTAAAATATTTATTTCCAAATATCTTAAGGGAAAAGCCAGATAATTTTATCAAGCTACAGTCTTTGTCGCTTCAACATATGAAGGCGAAGGCTGTGCGACACACTTTCTTATAGTCTTCAATATATTGGAGAAATATCTTCAAGTATTTATATTGTAATTCCTTGAAAGAAAGGCATTGTTTCAGATTAATGGTCTTGGCCGTCAGAGGAAGTTGTAATGTTGTGTACTTAGGATTGGTATGGAAGAGTCAGCGCAAGGCATCTGCGGGTGGCCTGTCGCAAGATAAATCTGTTAAGGCAGGCATTGTTTCTGATTAATGGCCTGGACAGTTCAAAGAACAATTTGTAATGTTGTTTACTTAGGATCGAGGGGCAGTTTGGGCGGTCTGAAGAATTTAGAACAGCTCACGTGCGTGCGGGGGTGAGAATACAAGTTCAAAGTAATTGAGGGTGCAAAGACAAATTAGACCTGTCTCGATGGTCGGCTTTGTGACAAGACAGAGTAGCGAGCTATTTTTGTTAACTAAGGAACTGCAGCTGCAGAATGTAAATCTCGGGATAATGGAGGAAACTGTCAACGGGCAGTTGCGACGTAGTTTTGGAACAAAAGAAAAATGAAGGGACTGGGAAATATAAAGGAAAGATAAGATTTTTGGAAGTTAGTTAGAGTGGGAGAGGGGGCTGTGAGCACCGAAATTGAGTGTTGGAGTGAGAATTGTGGAGGCGTACGGCAAACACCGAGAATGGAGAAATTTTGCAGCCTGCGAGAGATGTAGCAAAATTATTCAACGATAAACATTTTTGTATGCTGAAGTCTAATCTGTTGTAATATCAAAATTTGACCACTGTCTTCGATGGTAGGAGGCCAGGAGACTACATCCAGCGTCGAGTAGTTTCACCACGAGCAAGTGATATGTCCTTCACGAACGGAGAACCAGCTTTCATCAAACCAACAGGGTGTGTTAGAGTCAGTGTTTAAAACGTCCAGTATATAAAGTGTGTGTGTACGAACGAGCCAAATTTTCCTGAGTAATCGTAAGTTGAAATTTCATGGTATTAATATGTGTAAACGGAATTAAAAGATACAGTCAGATATCGTTATTTTCTTTTGTGTTAATAAAATAAACTTTTTAAATTTAGAATCAATCCGGTAGAATAAGTTTGTCAATAGTTTTCGTCTATGTCTAGACAAATAAATATTTCTTTTTAATTTAAAGATAAATGTTGGGTTCTTTGATTATTTAAATGTTCTGTCCGTTATCAAACCCAGTAAAGACCTTTGAGAGTATGAGATCCTTTTTATAATATTAAATTGTATAATTGCTAATTTTTAATAAATTTTGTTTGTTTTAAAGTCTATAATTTTTCATTTAAAAGCCCGTCATATTTGATTATTACATTTTGGCTACCACAACGTGGGACAAATTAATACGTACCCGTTTGTTTATTACAATATAATTTACCCTAGGAACCCCTTTATTAAATACAATTTCAGGATCATTATAGCTTGCTGGTAACGAAATGGACAAATTTTTATAAAGACTCTTAATCTGTTTTCCAAAATTTTGTCTCACGGTGTTTCTAAGATACTAGCGTTTGGAGTTCTAAGGTCAATTTTGGTGTCCAGTTCTTCCATGTAGCAAATATTTTGGAAGACGCTAGTTAGCAGTCCTCTCGGTCGTGTCTGTGGGAAGCAATATAAGAGGAATCTGCTGGTCGAGAGCCCCATCGCAATCAATAGGCGCCGCATCTCCCGAGGACACGCACAGATGAATGCCGTTAATGAAAGTCTCGGAAACCAGGTGACACCACAACCCTGTCGCTACGTCATCGCTCCGAAGAGACACGAGCATTCGGGGTTCCCCGGACTTCACTCAGCTGAACTGCCGAAAGAAGAATCCAATTGTCAAATGTTAGCAGACTAAAGATGCAAGGCACTCACAGTTAACGAAAACGACCTGTATATATTTCTGATTCTGCAAAACGAAAGAGAATGTTACCTTCATATTAAAAATAAAGATTTAAATTCTGTAAAAGTATCAAGAGAAGGAAAGTACAAATTTAGTTTATTTATATAAGGACGAAAGAAATTCAAAGATTTCTGAAATAAAATATCATAAATCTTAACCAAAATTAAACTTGTATGCAAATACATAAAGATGGTCTAAAATATCGATACCCCACATAAGAAAAACTGTTGTTCGGAAGTTTGGACAAGAGTAATAAATTTAAGGCTATAGATAGAAAAATATAAACAATTATGACAGGAAGGATTAGATATATTGAGTGTATTTTGGAGTACCAAGATTTATAAAAGAAAACGATAAGGAGTATACAATGCATATCCACGTGTCTAGGTGTTAGACTTAAATTTAAGTCGAGCTAAAATTTAGGATTTTATAGAAGAAAATCTTACGACTAGCTTCTTCTTCTAATGAATTGGAAAATGTGAAACAAGTTCGTTCATTAGGTAGAAAAATTTCGGTTAAGGATTTATTAGAAGAGACTGCAAACTATAGAGAAATTTCGGGATGCCCCTGCAGGTAAAAAAAACAGTTACCGAACTGTTGCTACTTTTTTCATCATTTACAAATAAATTTTTGGACGTGGCAACTAAATACAGGAAGTCATTGAACCATTGCGATTGCGTGCGAATCACGAACAGAATTTTTATGATCCGGCACATTTTGTTTTGGTGTGGGAAAAACGAGAGAGCGAGAAGTTTGTAAGTCCAACGTAACCAAAACCTACAGCCTGACTAGCGATCAGTGGATTCGGTCCAACAACGCACGACCATCAACGCTGCGATCCGGAGATGTAACGCCAAATCGCATATATTTTCTGCAAACGGTAGTCGACATTTGGATACACACTGCTTTTTATTAATTTATTAACAGTTGTCATGAAGAAAAAGAGTCTTAAACCCAGAAAAATTGTAGGGATAATAATGTGAATAGCATTCGATCGCCATGTATATATATTGTAATGCCAATTAGGCTATTAATTGTTTGGACGTAAAATTTGAATTCATTGAGAAATCCATTATAGCGGTCTGATCGAACAAAGCAACAATGAGAGAAGCGAGCTCACTTTGCTTTGTCGAAAAGTCAAAAATGGCGTATGCGCGCTCAAACTAGAGAGAGAACTAGGAGTCAGTTTGCGGAAAAACATCGAGAGGAGCAGAACAAGTAATATAACAGTTAGTTGGTGGCGGGACATTTCAGAGGACGGTACAAATAATACTAGAGCAGAGACTATCCGTCGTTAATGTATTATTAAACAAAGTTGTGAATTTAAGACAAAGTATAAACATTCACGGAAGTATTACAATATAAATATCGCTAAGTAAAAGCAGTTTACGTCTACAGCCAGCCAGGAGAGTCAAAGAGAGTTTACGTCTACAGCCACACAGGAAAGGAAGTCAGTTTACGTCTACAGCCAGCCGGAATAGTAAAGTTGCAGTTTAAGTCCAAAGCGCAAAATGTACAAATCTTCGGAGCTTAGTATAGGATTTCTATATCTCCTATATCTGAATAAAAACTTTGAAATAAATGTTGCTTTTAAATAATATCAATTGCAGACTTAGGTTCGGTGACGGTAAAAAATCTCTAAGACGTAAAATATTTGTAAATTATATTTTTTTATATAAATACATTGTAATGCCAATTAATTACGTCATTAGTTGCGTGGTTATAAAATTTGAATTGTTTGAGAAATCCATTATCTGATCGAACAAAGCAACAATGAGAGAAGCAAGCTCACTTTGCTTTGTCGAAAAGTCAGAAATGGCGTATGCGCGCTAAAACCCGGGAGAAGTAGGAGTTCAGTTAGCGGAAAAACATCGTGAGGAGCAGAACAAGTAATATAACTGTTAGTTGGTGGCGGGACATTTCAGAGGACGGAACAAATAATACTAGAGCAGAGACTAGCCTTCGTTAATATTATTATTAATCAAAGTTGTGAATTTAAGACAAAGTAAAAACATTCACGGAAGTATTACATCGTAAATATCGCTAAGTAAAAGCAGTTTAGGTCTACATTCAGCCAGGAGAGTCTAAGAGAGTTTACGTATACAGCCAGCCAGGAAAGGAAGTCAGCAGTTTACGTCTATAGCCAGCCGGAATAGTAAAGTTGCAGTTTAAGTCCAAAGCCGTAAAAGACTATCAAATCTTCGAATCATAGGATTCGTATAAGGCGAGCTGACATCAGGAGGAACATCCGAGTTCCTGGGAGCCTATCAGTTTTGACTTCAATAGCGTAAAATCTGTGAGTCGACATTTTAGAATCAGTGTATAAATTTGCAATAGTGTACTTCCGAAACCAAAAAGAAAGCTGGTACCAGCTGGACAGATGTAAGTAACAAAACCAAACTAATGATTAATTGTAAACGTAATTATAGGATAGAGTCAGATTTCGTTCTCTTCTAAATTGTCAATCAGAGTTAATTTATTTACTTTTAAATTTCTTTCATTCTAGCGACATATTGTTTCGGTTAATTGTGAACTGTTTGTTAATAAGATTTTTAAATCAATTTGTTGTGTCCATTATCAAACCCAGTGAAGACCCTGAGAAATTAATATTTTAAATTGTAATTGTTTTTGAGTTATAGGCCACAAGGTGAAAATAAATAATTTTATGTATTAAATTTTATTAATTATTTTATGTAATTAAACCCAACCAGTTGATTATTACAATATATATATATATATATATATATATATATATATATATATATGGGTGTGTGTGTTCATATTTCTGTCGTTAATTTTAGTGCTGAAAGATTAATACTGATATTTTTCTGCCGTTAATGGGTCAAGAGAATTAAATGTAAACATACATAAAACCACAAAGGTAGGCTATCTTCAGGACCTTGTCAAGGCATCCATTCGGATGTTGTAAGGGTAAAAATAATTGACTACAATTTTAACGGATCAGGATTTATTATGGCAATTTATAATTAAATTAGCATATGAGGCTAATTGCACCCAGATCTTGCGAAGTAACCATCAACTCAGTTTTTGCGCCAATGTTTCGCATAAACTATGCATGGCACCTGATATTTACGCAGAAGAACCTACATAAAAATAGGGGCAATTTTATTATCTCATTATGGATAAAAAAAACTGTTCCATGAAATCCTTGCAAAGTGTTTCTTCAGGAAAATAACAACCTAGAATTTACATCTTTTTTACCACTTATTCTGAAAATCATTAGTTCATAAATCTGTGTGCTCTGTGATTTTGTGTTCGTTGAAATAGAAGTAAAGTAAAATTTGTGTCGATTTTTACCCTCCGAAACAATGAAACGGCTGAAATAACAAGGCAATAATTTTCGTCCTCTGGCGTCCTGACCCTCCAATATACCGTGTAACCGTGCAGTCAATTGGCAGCCCTATCAATTTCCTTGGAAGTTTAGTATTTGCACCCCGTGCCCAGGCATAAATACGGTCGGATTTGGTGAAGTCCCTTGCATTTGTATCACGCGTCACAAGAACGCTGCGAGAGGATTTGCGTTATGGTAATGACTTGTATAAAAGTTTCGCTTTTCCGACGCTGAGTAACGCTGATCCTGTGCCGCGCAGAACGAGACCCGCCCCTGGAGTTAGTGAGCGAGTTAGAATTTACGAGCGAGGAGTTTAGTAACGTAAATCATGAGGGAGGGCGCTGGTCGTAGGATAGGCCCTTCTGTGCTCGTTACGCGCGCAGCTGCCTCCTTGCTTGCGGTGTCTTGTGGTCCAGAGGTGTGAGGACGCGCCTGTGATTTGTCATCGAGTAAGCCACTCGAAGATCTTGTAAGCAGCTTAATGACGTGTAAGTGCGGGTCGCCACATGTTCACTACAACCTTGAAATACCTCTCAAAACAAATTGGATATACTATACCTTAATACGTACTCCTATGGTTTCGTACGGCTCAGAGGCATACTCCGTAAAGATTTGGAAAAGTGGCATTCCAAATAATCTGCAATAAACATCAAAGGAGGGTGTTAAGGAGAATAATGAGATCATACAGAACAACAGCTACAGAACCATTGCAGATAATCTCTCTCAAGCCTCCACTTGATCTTGCCATTAGAAGCGAAGCAGCAAGACGATGCTTAGGGTGGAGCCTGGAAAAAGCCATTCAGATACTACGACTAAGTGGGGAGGCTATCAATAATTAACCAAATAAGAAAGAGAATACTGGGTTAAGAAAGAATGGAATAAAATATGGGCACCGTTTGGAATGGTCAGATGTCGGCATGAAATAACACCTACAGTGGAAGAGAAGGAAAGCGGTTCCTGGAAAACAATTATGTAGGTTTTAGCGGAACATGGTCCATTCAACAATTATCTGAATAGGTTCGGCAAGATTACTTCCCCATGATGTTCAAAGTTCAACGAGGTTGAAACGTCCACACATGACTTCAGCTTTCACCAAGCGTTTGAAGATCTGAACATACAGGGACATTGTGATGTACCTTGAAGATCTGGAGAAATCCAGGTTTCCAGACCCAGCGGCGAAAAGATATGAGGAGCTAAGGTAAGAAGAAGAGCTACACACTTATGTGATAGAGAGTTTAGGAGAAGGAGGCTTAATGCTTTATGCAGGGTTTTTAGTGAGGTGAAAGTCCCATACTAACACAAAGGCCTTGGATTTCTACTCTAGGGTCCTGGGTGCCCTGAGCGGACCGCAAGTTAAGCCGCGGAGGGTAGTGAAAAGAAGAGAGATCGCTATAACCTCCCTGGGGTAACCAGCAGCCAAATGGTTTTTTTTATCCTACCTGGCAGGAGTGCTAAATTGAAAAAGTGTAGCAAAAAAGAACGACATATAACAGATGTAACTAAATAATATATATTGATATTTAATATAGTCCTGACAAAGCCAATACGGTATATGCAAGGGCAAAAAAGGATTGACGGAAAGTAAAAATAAAACCGTAACCCAATAGACTCAAACCGCCAGAGTTTATCAACGTTACGGAGATTCAGCAGTGTCCCTGTCGCCATTCTCACAGCTGTAGGAAATTTTATTTATAAATCCGAACTGTACTTAGTCAAGAATGTTTAAATTTTAGTTTCCATCACAAACGCCGCGCCGTGTACATACACTGACTCCATAATTTCATGGTCACCGATTAAACCAGTTAGTTGCAAGAGTTGCTCGACAGGACCCGAGAGTGCTTAACAGTTGGAAAAGCCAAAATTGCTGTTGTCGACGTCAGATTATTTACAACTTTAAGGTTGTTTTCTTTTTTTAAAAAAAGAAAATAAACTGACTGAAAGCATCAGTATCGTGGGATAGGTTTTCTTAGTATAATGCAAGTCTTCGAAATTCCGCCCCTTAAAAGATTTTTTTTCTTGAAATTAACCTTCGATTATGATTTTCATGCAAAATGTACGAATACTATTTTGCTTTTAAAATTATAAACTACTTTGAAATATGATTTTTATTATTCAATACCGAAAATTTTCTTATAAATATTCTGATATTACCGCCCCCTTACGATGCCTTCTGATGCGGCCGCCCTTCTGCGCCACAGTATAGCACCAAGAGGCACACATTTAGCATTTTTCAGGTTTGTAACTTATAAATCTTTAGGAAAATATTTTAGAAAATGTTAATGTGGTTCATGGTACAAGTCGTTTTCCCTGCCATAAGATGTTCAGTATTTTTAAACCACTCTAACGATCTCCGTATCAGCGTCAAATCTAATCTCACCCCATTCATGATCAATTACGACGATAAATGAAGACACTATTCTAGAGAACTTAAACGACGCAACTTTAACTGCAGACAAAGCTTCTGACCAGAAATAGCTCACCACGAGAGCCGTTTGGATATGTCTTTCATTCACAACCAGTGTTTAAGTATTTATAGCTCTACATTTAGTTCCAGCCAGGAAATTATGACTATTCAAAAATGCAGCTCAATATTTCATACGAAATATAAATGTACAGTTCTCTCTTTATAATGTTTCTGTAGTATAAAAACACATGACGATATATATCCGACATCCATGAGAGTAACATATTTTGGAACTCTTTCACGACAGTTACTTTCAAAAACAAAGTGAAACCACGTTCTAGAATCTAATATTTATGAGCGGCTGGAGCCTCAGAATTGTATAGAAAATGTAGTAGTAGGGCAAAACTGACCCATTAGTGAAAAATTATCAAATTACGAAAATTTAGTTCTTTTCAACCAATTGTGCATAAAAATTGGTAAATATTAAATGAATATGCAGTATGAAATGGTGATAAATATCTGTATTTTAAATTTAACGACTCAAATGATAAATAGAAAAAACACGAGAAGATTGCTTAGGAACTTTTACAATAATTTAACTCCCGTGGAAATATTGTTCAGAGTAGTAGAAAACATATAGTAACCGGTTTTTAGGGGCCCCACTACAAATCACGTGGGCTAATCTTAACTTTTTGATTGGTTCACTCTTTTCCTTTATTTAGAGTAAGAAGCTATTTGAAGGTATCCACGTGGTGTCAACTCTCTTTCAATAGAATTGAAAGGGGGGATGCGGTAGCCATGGATTAAGTAGGTGCCCCGGGATAAGTTTTAAGAATCCTACCCGGCATTTACCTAAAAGTGATGCAGGACAAACCCTAGACAATCAGTATCAGGTTAATCGGGCTCTTGGTACTTATCCCACGCCCTTCTTAATAGAAAAGGTTAATTAAATGACGGTGCAAGTAATAAAAGTATAACAATATAATAGCACTACGTCTCGTACCTAATTTGGTTTGCTGTGGGAATGTATCGACCAGGAGGCAGCTGGCCGACTGTATGGTACAGTCAAACAACAGCAATAGGATAGTGCGGTGTTTTATTTCCTCGGAGCAATAAGTGTTGAAGTATCCTAAAACGTTATTCTATTCGGTTCTTGAACCTGAATTCTAATACAATGAATCTCAGTTGAATTTATATTTTATGCACAAGGACACTTTTCTCTTTTAGTTTGAGCTTAAGCATGTAACTATGACACTAATTTCCTTTATATTCAATGATTTAAGATGTATTACTTTTGAACAGTCAGATCACTGTAACTCAAAGAAACCGAGATTTTTAGTGATTTATTCTAATTTCTTATGAGTTTGAAAATGTTATGCGAAACATTCTAATCCACGAAAAGGAACGTTGCTACCAGTTATGAAGAAAGAACCATCCGTAACGTGGACTATTTTACCCACATTTCACATTGAAGTGAATTTATTAAGCGTTTCCGCTGGATTTTGACCACATCGGATTATACTTTTTGTGGGACCTTTGTGTCCTTGAAGTATCAGTGACGGAAGAGGGAGGGAAATTTCAATCTGCTTCCTCCGCAGTCGAGCGTCCATCCGTCAGAGCCGTCAACGGCTGGCAATAGCGACAATCCATCATCCAGTGACCTCACTTACACCAAAAGCCCTCTAAGCCCCTACATACTTCTGCGAATTTTATTGCCTTGCGTTAAAGAAACCTGAAAGGTTATCGAGTGTTTCGAAGAGGGTAGCCTTTCTAATGAAATGGAATATTCATGAATTAGTAAGTCTATTGAAACTTAAGTAAATTAATGTTATGTAATTTTTTTTAGAGAAACAGGAGGATAATCCACGTGGCGGCAACGCCCCTTTAATAGCATAGGAAGGGTAGATGAATAATCTTTTAGACGAAATTTAAAAGTTTTATTACCTAATTCGTCTTTTCTTTTTCAGATAAAGTTGAAGACACTAAATTTATAGGAGTATTCTTAATTTGATATTGATATTTATCTGAATTATAATAACAATAAATAAATAATGGGTAAATAGAAAAGGTTTATTAACTGACGATGCAACTAATACAATTATAACAATATAATAACACTACGTCTCGTACCTAATTTGGGACTTCCTCTGGTGATTAATAATTGAAAATAGAGAAAAGATAGTGAGACTTAATAATTAATTATTATTTAAAATTTTGATTGTATATACTTCTAATAATTTAGGTTATTACGTTTCAAAAATTAATTAATATTATATAAACTAATTCTCAATAAATTTTAAAATTCATGGTCTGGGTTTTGTTACAACAGGCACGGAATACAGTCCACGAATTTTAAAATTATTTTAAACGTTCAAAATAGCAATGGCTGTGTCACCATATAGAGGAGAATTTAATTTCTAGAGTATATTGTAGAATATAGTTCAGCCACGTCTAGTATGTGGACTTATACATAAAAATATTAAGGTAATTGTAATTCTCCTACTTTACTTGTGATATGGAGAGAGAGAAAAATATTAATACGGAAATAGAAATTGAAGGGTTGCATAATTATGGAAAATCATAATTTATATTCTATTTCAAACCAAAACTCAGTTCGATAATATACTCTGTAAAATTAATTAAATTAAACGCGAATGTGTAGTAAAAAAAGGATGAACATAAATAATTACATGTGTGAATAATTAACAAGATGCGCACGTCAAAACCTCAACAGATGAAAATTTAAATGCTTCTATTTGGAAGAAAAGTCAAATTTAATTTCATCAATAATTTAACGTAATCAATAGGTATTAAAGTATTTTTTTCCGATTCACAGGCCTGACGGAAAAGTTTCAATAAGTATTCATTCGTTTTGGGTATTTAACGCTTGTTATTAGGATGCTTCCTGTAAGCCTTACCGTGATTCTATTTGGATCTGAAGTTAGGATCATCAAACTTCTATAAATTTCACTAGCACATTATTTTTGTTATGTTAATGTGGCGCTGTGAATTCGTGTAACATCGGTTTTCGGTCTCCAGTAATTGAGAACCTATATCATCATTAACGTTTGTAATCAAATCACATAAGTTCCTTTTCATTTATCTTAGTAAATTCTTTTCAATTACGCTCTTTTGTATTAATTTTTTTAAAACAAATAACGATAGAAAATGAACTAATGATATGGATATTGATATAATTATTTTTACATAAAGAAAAAATACAAAAAAAACAATATACGAATTGTGTTCGCGTGATTTTGATAATAATTAAATCGTTCAGTCACAAAGAACGCAAATTAACATTTTTTATTATAAAAATAGGAATTTTAGAGAAATATATCATTCTTTAATTTTATAAATCAGTGTCAGTAGTGGGGAGAATCAGTTAATGTGTACGTAAATAAGATATTAAATTCTGAGAATTATTTAATAGATACGGGTTTAAATATTTATGATACGTTCGCTGTTCAGAAATTGCATTAGTCATGGTTCAAATAAATATTTTAAATCGTTTTCTTGTATCATGGAAGAGCCTTACCCATTAATGCATTCTGTTACGATTTTTTATTTTTGGTTTATTTTTAATTTTACTAACACGTAACTTATTTTCTTCGTACTTTAACGTTTATTTACTATATATGTATAGATTTAGTTTTTTAATAATTTCTTTAGTCCTCGGTTGGGGAAAATAACTACGCATTATAAAACAAAAAATAAATGTAATAAATTAGAAGAGCACATTATATATATATTGTGGTAATTAAAAGGAAATAATTAATTAATAAACAAACTTATGGACTCGCATTGTCGGCGGCATAAAAACACACAAGTCGTATACAAGAATGAGGCAAGAATGCAATGCTTGTGGGTATTGTAGAGGTTGGTTCGCTGGACGCGAAGCGTAAGCAGTGTAATCTCAGGAGCATAGCAGTCGACAGACGAGAAAGGATAAAATCCAGAAAGTGTCTGGATATATGTAACACAACAACTAAAACATTTAGAACATTTTACATGTAGCAGTCTGTAACTACGCAAATCTAACGCTAAACATTCAGAGTTCTGAGTCTAACTTATATTTAACTTTCTTCAATTTTTTTGGAGGCCAGGTAACTGCATTCAGCAGTTAGAAAACTTTGGAACGAGTTGATAAGATTTATTAAAACGAACAGTGAACCAAGCATAGCAAATCACTTTGGCGAACTAAATGTGTTGATTAGATTCAATGTATAAAAATGGCCTGTCTGTAAAGTGTAATAAGTGTGTGTGTGTGTGTGTGTACGAGCCAATTTCCTTAAATACCAGAAATATTAAGGTAAAATTTCACAAAATTACTATCTGTAAACTCGTAAGTAAAGATATTATCGTCAGATTTCCGATTTCGTTCAGAATTTAAAGTTCATATATTATGTTTTGCATTTTAATAATATATTGATGAATTAATCCAAATTTATTTTTTAACAAGTATTATTTTTTATTAAAGACCCAGTAACCGACCCAAAATAGTCATTTTATTGTAAAATATTAATTGATAAATTAAACTGAAATTTATTTGCCTTAATAACTTTTGTAAAATTTAATTATTTGTTCGTAATCAATTTTAATTGTTTGTTTAAACTGCTTGTTTTACGTTGCATATTCTTGAACGCCCATTTACTACATAATTGTTTCCTCCAACGTACCGTTTATTTAAATGTAAGAAATTACCACAAATTGGCGTCATCAACGTGTGGCTTTCTTTGTAAATTGAATAATTGTAATTTAATCGATTACCACAATATATATGGCTTAATTTGAGATTTGTACATTATATAAGTATAGTTTCAGAAGTGCTATTAATTATGAAGAAAATTATTGTTACCATTTCGTCGCCTCAAACCAATATCAAAGATTATATTAAATTGAAATATTATATAAATTGATTTAGTGATTTAATAAATATTAAATAATTATTGATACGCAACTATATTGATGTAAAATATAGTCTTAATATTAGCTAATATCTTAATTGCAATTAATAAATGTATTTGTATATACTGCAGTATTTATTGTCTATAATATAATTGCCGAAGGAAGTTATTATTGACAGCTCTTAAATGCTGTCTTTTTTTTTAAAAAAAAAATAAATCCCTTGCGTTACAAATTTTAAAGCTAAAAGAAGTCTAATAACCATTACATTCATATTCTGATATTTACGATACCGTTTTTATTTGTTACAACTTTTCTATGTCCATTAAATATTTTTTCTTTTTTACATTAATTTCTATATTGTCGTGTATTCATACATTTTTATGAAAGATTCGTTTACGAAAGAGTAACTAAGAAACTGAGATTTTTGCGGATTCAACTCACTGCAGTGAATTTCACTGTTCAAGGAAGTGTAACAATTCACCGGCGGTAAAGCAGGAACGGATGGCAAAGAAGTCAGACCTTTTGTCTTGTGACGACGCGCCTCACGTAAGAAACAAATGGCCAAATCTGAAAAAGACTGCGGTTTTCTCACTTACATAATAAAACTTTTTGTATCTTGCTCGCTTCTTTTCCTGAAGAATACTCCGTTTCACGTTGAGCCTGTACCAACTTCGTTCCTTCAGCCACTGACTTTTACTAAGAGTTAACATTCATTTAAGCATCACAATACGCAGTACTTTCTGACGGTTGATCGTCTCTCCCCATGTATTCTATAGACGCCTCTTCTATGGAATACCAAGTATGTTTAATCCTTTTATTTACCAACTAGGTCAACATAATTCTAAAAGTATCAGAATAAACGTGCCCATGATAAGGATGTCCTTATTAATAAGGATTCGTCAATAAATGTAAATGTGATTACAACTAGCTATATTTAATATAACATAAACTTCTGGAAACCTTTACTTATTTTCAGATGACTCGTCGAAATGTTTCAATGTATCTATTACGAAATTTTAGATCATATGTTAAGAACCGGGAAAACTACGGCGGTATGAAAATTATTTCAATATAATGGAAGCTTTATATTGAGATAAAAATAATATTACTCTTATATTACAGAGTTCGAAACTACTGTTACCTCTCTTGAATTTATTTAGAGAAAGAAATGGCGTGTATGTGTTCCGCATAATAGACAAGAATTTCATGAAAAATTCTAGAACCCCATGCCAGAGTGAGCATTCGCTCAGGGAATTTCTATTCTGCCGGTGAAGTATATCATATTAAGTGAAGTTAAAGTGGAGGAATCAGGTCGAGTAGCCAGTGAATTTAAATTAGCCCTTTGAGCTGATTTACGTCTTGCAGAGAATAGAATGAGTTGAGTTTCATGACGCGCTTCAGATACGAAACGTCTATCTGATTTCTTTGGTTGTACTTTGCGTTAAATTTCTCTTTGTACTTTTGTTGACAGTCAACAGTTGTCTTCTTAGAATAGTGTTATAATATCTCAAGACACGTTCAAATTTTTCAGTTTATTACATAAAATATTTATTTAAATTTTTAATTGGAATGTTATTTTATCAATAAATTTCTATTTATGAAGGCATACTATTGCACATGGAAACAATATTTTCTTGGGTAATATTGTTCATAGTCTCAGTTTTATGGTCATCTTATTATGTACGAGGGTGAATCAAATATAAACGAGACTTTTGGACCTGCGCGCGCAATAGTGATGGAAGAACGTTCCGCTGTTATTGGCTGTTAGGTTGGTTTGTCACGAGTGGGGGAAGCACGTGACTCATCATCATAGACTCGCTCAGTGTCCAGGAGGTACCTCCCTCTATTGCGCAACTTATTGTTCTCAAGTTTTTAGCTGCAGAAGGTGTAAAACCGGCCGAAATCTTGAGAAGATTGACTGCACAGTTCGGGGAAGAGACGCTGCCGCGAGCTAGAGTGTTTGCTTGGCATAAACAGTTCGTGGAGGGCCGTGAACGTGTTGAAAATGAGAGCCATGACCGCAGACCCCGCACCAGCATTACAGCGGGCAACAACGACAACTTGTAGAAGGTGATAGGCGTCTAACAACTTCGGATATTGCAATTGAGGTTGGAATAAGTTATGGGAGCACTTACTCTATACTCTCAGAGGAGCTAGGGTATCGCAAGGTGGGTTCCTCGCCTTCTCACAGTTGACCAGAAACTGAATCGTTTTCAAGTGTGTGAGCGTCTTCTTGCACGATTTCGGGAAGGAGACCAATTTCTTTCTCACATTGTCACCTGTGATGAAACGTGGGTGCATCACTACACCCCTGAGTCGAAACAAGCGAGTATGGAGTGGAGGAAGAAAGGAGAAACCGGACCAGTGAAGGCCAAGTCACGATTATCGGCTGGCAAGGTTTTGGCTACCGTTTTTTTTTGACCAGCGTGGCCTGCTGCACCTTGATTTTTTGCATGAGCGCAGAACAATTAATGCGGCATACTACTGCCAAATTTTGACTGAGGTCAGACTTGCATATCGCCGCAAAAGACGAGACCTTCCGATGAGAAAAGTGATTCTCCTCCATGACAATGCTCGCCCCCATACAGCAGCCCTGACCGTACAAAAATTGGAGCAACTGGGTTGGGAGACACTGGAACACCCTCCATACAGTCCAGACCTGTCTCCCTGAGACTTCCATGTCTTTGGTCCTCTCAAGGAAGCTTTGGGAGGGCAAAAATTCCACAGTGATAATGAGGTTGAAGCGTATGTGCGCAATTGGCTACAAACACGACCTGACTCTTTTTACGTGGAAGGAATTAAAAAATTACCTATACGCTGGGAAAAATGTGTTTATAAATCAGGAGATTATGTAGAAAAATAAACTATGATTGTTTGTGCGTTTAAAATCAAAATAAATATTTTAAAAAATAAGTCTTGTTTATATTTGATTCACCCTCGTATTTTCTGCTTACGATAGAAAGCAGAAAATTGTTCTGAATTTTTTAAATCTATGCTTGCAATCACTTATTTACACGCCTCTATCCGTTAACTTTAATATAGAGAAGACGGTGTTAATGATATAATTTCCATTTTTTTTGTGATTGTCCCTTGTCGTATTTCATCAGTTCAGGCCGATAAAATGACAAATAAATATAATGTATACATTACATCAGCACTTTCAAAATAGCGATTGGATAAATGTGTTTTGAACTGTGGCGAAGAACGTTTCCTGAAGGGATCTTTTTTATATTGATTTATTTAAAGTCGCATCAGGTTATTAGCGAGTAATTACGGTAATTTTCCTTGTCGGGGAACTGATTTGACGAGTTTCTCTCACGCACACAAATATCCATGCCCTCGAGGGGATGCGAACAGTTACGCTGACCCCTACCAGAGGAGGTCGGCATTATAAATCTATAGTATGTTCATATCTCTTTAACATTTGATGATAAATTGAAATAGCATAGGGCGTCCCTTTCTATATGCAACACAATACACATTTTGACCCCTTTGTTATAGAAAATACAAAGCGACTAACAAATATCGTACTTTTCGAACAATTCCTCGATTTAAATATACACGTATCTCATTTGTTCATATTATACATCTATATAATAAAAAAGGGATGCATTTATGTGAGTATTTACGTTATTCTCTATAAAAATTTTAACGGTCGGACAGATTGGAACGAAACTTGGTACACATATTCTTCAAAACACGAGAAACGGTACTGGGGGAGGGGGGGCTGAGAAACTCCTAGCATAAATGTGTAAAGAATTGTAATTGAAAAACTTTATAATTTTTTGTTAAATTACTGCGCGCCAAGAGACGACGCCACGGGACAGCGAGAGACGTTACTACGCGACGAACAAAGGAAATAGTTCCTTTTTCCTTTTTCCGCAAGGAAAAATGTAAATTAATTTTCGTGCCATATTAGTGACTCCAATATGGCGACTATTTGTTTACATTGTGAATCTAGCTAAGAGTTTCATCAATTTAATCTTTCGTAATATCTGATAGAGGGGGGGGGGCAATTATATCCTGTACTACTCTAAGTGTATATTTATGAAGAAATTCGGAAGAATGTTTGTTGCGATTGAATAAAAGTCAATGTATTTTACAGCTGTTCAATTAATGCGCTATCGGTCGAAAGTATGTACGAAACTAGGAACAGATAGATTTAGGTTAAATCACTGCTTGACTACAGATTAATAATATAAAATTAAATAGTTTTTCGGATTTATATAAATAAATACACGGGCAACGCCGACCACTCAGCTAGTACGTAATAAAACTGGAAATATTTAGTTTAGCTTCCAAAATAATGTAGGATACAACAAAATACTGATATTCGAGTCCAACTGCTCAGTTCATAAAGATTAACAATTGAAATCCCAAAATAACACCTAGCGTATATATTTGGGGTATAACTATCAAATATGATAAAGTGAGTCCAGCGAATACTCGACCTCTGAAACGATTATAATATTTTTCGGATTTAATAAATAACTATAGTAAACTAGTTTTTAAATTACTTCTAGCGAGAAAAGGTATTTTCCGTCATAGTTAATAAACACGCGTTATTAAATGTGAGTTTTGAGTTTTACGAAAGGCATTCATTTTCCGTGACGAGTACACAAACTGAATAACGAAGAAAATGTTTTCCTCATTGTATTTGTTTTACAAAACGAAATTGTTCTAGTTTATAAACTTTCTTTTGATATGTAGCAATTCGTCGAGGTGCGTTGTTTTCGAGAATTTATTCTAGCACTTACAAAAGAGAGGGCTATTTTAATGTATATGAAATGAGTACATAGTAACATGTTTGGGCTAGCTTTTCTACGCCTACTGGCCGTGGCAGTAATATTTGTCAGTGGAGCATGTAAAGTTTTCCGTCTCTACAAGCAAGCTTGCCGCCTGCGGGGAAAGACAGTGTCACCTCTTAAAGATTTCATCGGAAGCTTACCCTGTATTTTTCCGGCAGCAATAAGTTTGAACGTTTTCGATATAAAACAAAGTTGATGAAACAACGTCCCACGTGAACTGTTACGTCATGTACTTGTTAAAACGTTTCGACCGTTATGCTGATTTCTGTGGAGGCGCGATTCTGGGAAACGTTATGTTTCGCCAAAGATTTCAGAACAAATAAAATTTGATATTTCTTGCTATTTGGTGGGGGTGCGGAGGTTGAACGAAATTAAAAAATGCGAAACAGTTATGAATAAAGATTGATATTTTTTTAATTACATCACAAAATACACAAACCCATAAAGTTGAATATAGATTCGTAGGACAATAAATTACTTTCCTTAACGTTTATTTATAACTAGAATTAAGATATGTACATTCATGATTGCTTTCGTAATGGCACTTTGCAGATGATGAGAAGTCAGATGTGTTGACGCAACAAAATGGAATCGTTTCGTCGCGAGTGTAGTTCGTTCGCCTACGACGCGTGGATCAGATCCTGGAACAAATTGGAGGTTTAAAAAGGCTGCCGGAACGCTGTCAGTTTGTACGCGTGGATCTCGGACTCACTATGTGTAAGGCGGCCGTAATGCACGCATTCGTTTCCTTGGACCTCTCCTCCTCCGAACACTCAGCCGGGGATCCGTTGTAGTTGTGGTCGTTCTTCGGCGTGTCTTCTTTGATTTCGTCTTTTTCCAAATCTTCGTCCTGAAACAGAAATTTTGATGTTAAGACCGAATAATTTCGTTACAATAAGTAGTTCAAATTAGAAAGATTGAAACGTCACATGGTAGTTAAATTTAATATGGACCGTTTAGAAATTTCTGAGTAAAACAGGCAGATCTGTATTCCAGAGAAAAATTCATTAGACCTATTAAAAAGTTACTACCAGCTCAACAAGCACTGCTGTGACGATATGCCAATAAAAATCATTAGGAATACTGGTCTTCTTCGCACTTCACGGTTAGTGAAACTAATCCGGCCAATCATTAATGGTTGTGTGAAGTGAACTGCAAGAATCTTGGTGTGCTTGAGTGATAAATCAGAAGTATATACGGAACGATACAAAGCCTGGAGCAACGTTGTTTATGATGCTAAGTGGATGAAATTAAAATTTTTTTAAAATTAAATAGTGGATGAAATTAAAAATTGTCTTCTTTGTTTTAAGTGGGTAGAGACCAAGTATCCTTGTAACATGATTATCAATGCCTTTCATTAGTTAAACTCAAATTTTCATGTTGCGATCCGGTAGTTTCCCGACACACACTTTCCCGAAAAACGTTTTCCCAATAACAATATCCTGATAGACGTTTCCCAGACAGGACCTTATCCATATTGACGTTTTCCCCTACTGGTCATTTTCCCTAAATGCGCGTTTTTACGAAAAAAAAGCATAATATTAATATTGTAGAACACTTAATGTCTTAATGTAAATTAAATTACTGATTAATTGGTGCAACAATTTCAACCAAATTTGGTACACGTATCACTAAAGATCAATGAACCAAATAATTTGAGATAATTCTAGCACCCTTATGGGTGGGGGTGGTAGGGGTGGTATTTTCAAATTATACGATAACGACCTATATTAGCGATGAATAATTACTTTACGGGGTCGTTCAGATTCATAATGTCACTCTCGATGTTTTCTGTGAAAAATTTCATCCTTTTACCGCATAAGGATTGGTCTAGGGGTGGGGTGAAAGGGCGTGATAAAACATTGCGATAAAGACCAATATAGGTGTCAAATCCGTTGCAATGGTAGTCTCTGGGTTTAGTTATAGCATTCCAGAAGGGCTACGTTAAAGTTTAGTCCCTAGGGATAAAGGTGGTAGGGGGTGATACTAATAATTTCATATCGACCAGATTCGAGTCGATAACAATAACACCGGATTCAACAAAATATACTCGGGCGGTATAAAATTATTATTAACGCCCCCTAACAACCCCCACCCAGTGATTAAAATTTAACTTAACTCTGCTAGAATACCATAACTGAACTCAGCGACTACTATAACATCGGATTCAACACCAATCTCGGGCTCTATCGCAGTATGTTTATCACCCGCTTCCAACCCAATCCCTAGCGGTGCTACAGTTATCTTAAACCCCGCGGGGTTTGTTCCTGGATCTTAAGTGATACGTGCACCAAGTTTGGTTTAAATTGTTCTAAGCATTAATGATTTACTTAATTCAAAATAATAACAAGCATAATAATATAATTAACATTACGTGTTCTTGTGGAATGCTTACTCAAAGTTTAATAACATTTTATAAGTATTAATTGCTTACATATATGTTTGTTTTCATTAAACGGTACAGAAATTATGACTTCATAATTTTGATCTCTTAACATCTCTTTTACGAAATGCTTCAAACATTTTGAATTATATTGGAAATTGGCGATCAGTTTCGCTTATAATGACAGGACTGGTTTATTCGTTCCGAAATGAATCGTTAGATTGCAAATTTAAAGAAATTTCCATTTAAACCAATTGCCTTCCATAGAATTTTAATATAGACTCACGTGTTTCTATACCGAAAAGCTATTATACGTTCACGAAAAGAAGTTTAATAATACATTAATTAATTAACAGTAACTTTTATGTAACAACCCCGTTAGAATTTTTATTTGCATTTCCGCCGGCTTAATAAGCTGATTGAAATCGTCGGTAGTCAGATAAGGCTTCCCTAAAGGATTTCTGCGAACCCGACGTTGAAGTGCGTAAGATGGCCTTTATGAGCGATACTGCCACTAGAGTCACAGTTCAGTAGCAGCTAGTAATCCCTTTCAAAATTAGTTTAAGCCCTGTAAAATAAGGTTGCAAGAATAATATCCTATCTGCAGAACAATTTCGTGCCAATTTATGTGTAGTTAAAAATTAATATACACAACGAATCACACTACAGAAGAGTTAGTTTAAGATTAATGAAGAATTTCTATATTGTAACTGCTACTAGCGTCTACTCATTACTTTTTAATTTGGAACAACGCCGTACGTAATAACCTAACTCACGTGTTCATGTTCCAATGGTAGTCCTACCTAATATTAATTCTGGTAAATAAAAATACAAATTGGTATAAATTAACGAAAACTGCAGTGATTAAACGTAAAACTTATATTTTTAGCTTCTTAACTTCGGGACAAATTAATATTACTTTAAAAAACAGCGTATGATTGAGGAATTCAATTTTATTCAATTTAAAACTTAATAATCAACTTCTAAATTATTTTATATTAAAGATTCGTTGTTATCAAATATGATTTGACTTTTAAAGACTTATATTTGCCTCTTCCTTTAGGATGTTACTTTGTCATTCTTTAAGGAGAAATAATTCATTAAATTCAATTAATACTAATTAGCTGCAAGTAATGTGAAAGTATTAAATCTTGAATTAAAGTTTTTTTATGTTGTACATTATGTAACCGGTGTTGAAAAGTGACATCACATAACAGGCCGAATTACTCCTGCCGGCCTCAGCGGCAAGTTGGCTAGAAATGTATAAAAAATATTTAAAATGAATTCCAGTGCACGACTGTACACAACGTGTAATATGAATATCATGAATGTGACTAAAAAATTCCCTGAAAAAAAAAGAAGTTATTTTCAAAGTTGCGTGTTACGGCTAAGCACGTGAAAAGTATAATCCATAAATAAACTCGACATGCAATGGCGTAAAACATTGTGAAGCTTTTTTACCCCGTAAAATATCGGCACAGTTGCCGATTATATCGCACTGGAATTAATTTACCTTGTTGAAGTTAATTAAGAGCCAAATAAGAACTTAAAATCAAAGCCGCTGAAATCTTATGTGGAAATATTTATAAAATAATTATTGTAAAATATCAAGCATTTAAAATTAAAATAATTGTAATTAAGTATTTATCTTTCAAGAAATAAATTGTAAGTAATGCTCAATAAATTTTCTCATAATTGTATTATATGTATAATGTTTAAAAAATTTTGTTGTCTCAAAATTTTTAGATCTTCATCTTTGTAAAGTTTTTATATATGAAGTCAGATAGTAATTATACCGTAGAATAATTCAAAGTAAATGGATATTAAGAAATTTTAATCAGAAAATTGAAATTCACGTCATTAGGAAAAGTTACTTACCTAACGGAAACAGTTACTGAATATAATATATGATAAATATTGTGTTTTATTAAACTAATTTCATAAGTTTTGTACTATTTCTGTATTTTACAGTTGTAGAATCTTTGAAAAAATTGCATGCAATAGTTACTCAAATTCATTCTACAAGCAAGACTTGCCTGCGATATTCAGAAGTTCAAACCAAATACATGAAAATTATATCAAACGCGAAGGTTTTTGTAAAAATATTTGGCAAATATTCCATTTTCAAGTTCGTTGAAGCTATTCATAAAGGCACAGTTTGACTGACACAAGGAAGTTTCGAAAATTAATATCGTGTGATAAATTTTAATCATAATTTCTTATTATGATTTCTGCGTCTATTCGCTTGGGTCAATAAATGTTTAGGTTTAATGATTAACACGAGACCTTTTTCTGTGTGTTGGCAGCAAGTTGATAAATGTTCACCATATGTGCAGTCTGGACGTGCACCATCAGATCCCATGCGCTGTTAAATGACTCTTTACATTGTACGCAAAGTAAAGATGCGTTTTCGCCAGTGGAATCTGAAACAGAAAATATTTACAATGAAAAAATTAAATTTTGAAATGCATGGAAAATAATCACGTTTAAATGGTGATGTGTATATATGTGCAGTTTATTTATCGCTATTTTGAATCGGTTGTTTTGATTTTCTGATGAAAATTTCAAGGCTAGACCACGAATGTCATTTTTGTTCGTCAATATGACTTTACACAAGCATGAGAAACTCCTGATTTTTATTCTGGAATAATAATGTACTTGCAAATAAAATTCGTTCCTCGAACGGCCAACAAGGCAAGTTATTCTAAAAAATCTTCTATATAATAAAAAATTATGTATGTTTGTATGTATTTAAGTACTTACGCTAATTTCTATACAAATTTAAACGCGTGGAAAGATTGCAAAAAAAAGCTTGGTACACATATCCTTAAAAACACGAGAAACGGTACTGTTAGCGTGAGAAACCCCTAGCATAAAGTTAGAAATAATTATAATAAAAAATTAAATCATTTTACTGCGCGCCAAGATACCATGACGTCACGCGAGAGTCGTTACTAGGCGACGAACAACGGAAATAGTTCCTTTTTCGGTAATGAAGGCAGAAATATTATCATTGAATAAAAAGTATCGAGTAATACTTCATCGAATGATAATAAAGAACAATACGAAATACTTTACGATCCTTGCGGAAAATGTAAGTAAATTTTCGGGCCATATTGCGACTATTTGTTTGCATTATTAATCTAGCTAACAATTTCATCAGTTTAATATTTCATTATGTCTGGCGACTGAGGGACAATACTCAAGGAGTATATTTAAGTATTCTGTTCTAAAATATATTCGGAGTTATGTCTGTTGGGAAAGATGCAATAATTTAATGTATTTTATAGCTGTTCAATTAATGCACTATCGATCGAAAGTTTGTACTGAACTAGTAACAGTTAGATTTAAATTAAATTTCTTCTTGACTAAAGATAGAATTATACACTGTTTCATTTTACTTGTGTAGAGAAAGGTATAGGGTAAAGACCGGAAAGACAAGCGAATCCGATTAAGCGTACATGTAATGCATTTTAACCAGTGCCTATTCAACTAATCTGTCGCTGAAAATATCATGAAGAAAGACCTTGAGAATAAATGCCTATACTAGACAAAAACATGCATTGTTCTAATAACAATGTGCATGCCAATATAATATTAACCATAAACTTTCAAGTGTAGTTATAGTATGCATCAGTTTCTTGTTGTTGTTTTTTAGGGTAACAGGCTACATGGGGGTAATCCACATGGTGGCAACTCCCCTTTAATAGCTTAGGAAGGGATTTGAAAGGGGGGATGCGGACGGGTAGAGGAATGAAGCCAAAGGTTAACTAAGGCCCCCGGGCTATAGTTTAAGGATCCTACTCGCCATTCGCCTGAAAATAATGCAGGGAAAACCATAGAAAAACCTGCATCATGTAGATCATGTAGATCGCCCTTCCGATGGCGAGAGAGGGGTTTGCTGTGGGGACGCAGCATTCCCTTCTCCGTACATCGACCAGTTTAGGAGGCAGCTGGTTGACTGTTGCAATGGGAACAGCGAACAACTCTTACAGTATGCCCAAAGTCTGTGACCCCGGTACATACACCTCTCAAAACAGGCCGAGGTGCCTCGGCTTGTGGGAACCTTAGTTCAAAAACGGAGAGAGGAAAAGGCATCTTTTTTTTTGGGTGTAGACAGGTTATGTATAGGGTAATCCACATAGTGGCAACTCCCTCTCGTATAGCATAGGGATTTGAAAGGGGGGATGCGGAAGGGTGGAGGAAGGTAGCCATCCCCAAAGTTAGCCGCTTCTGTCTCTCCTACAAGGTTCTGCCTGCGAGAGAACATCCCTCGCTGGTTTTTTATATGTTTTTATTATTATTATTTTAGGGTAACAGGCTGAAGTGCGAGTTGGGATTTTACTTCTTTTCCATTCCAGATTCCAACGAGCCAAATGTATGCAAACAGAACTGTTTGAAACAGCCTCAAAACCGATAAAGGGTATCTAAAAATAAACTGCTTTATCATAAATTCGATTTTTTGTTAAATACATACTAAAAAAAGCATAATATAGTTACGTCTTATTTTAGTATTTTTATGCAATTTATGACAAACGTAATAAACTATTGTGCTTCATTTAACTCACTATTGTTGTTTCCATTTATAACTTGGCATTTGCATGTGAAACGCAGCTTGCAGTAGGTCTTCTTGTGGTCTAGCAGTTCCTGGATTTCTGTAAACATTTCGCGACAATTCCCACATATCAGAATATCGGGATTACCTGAAAAACACAACACACGATAAGTAATATCATCTTCACATAATTATAAATGAAATTTTAAAAACTCCTTATTGTATAAAATGACACTTATAGATATCAGTTAGATTTTAAAAAATGAAGTGTGTTTTATGTCAAAAATTTTAAATTTTGTATTTTATCTCATACGTCAGAGAGACGCGTCAGTTTCTTTTCTGAAAGTTATAAAAAATGCTCTTAAACACGTTGTATATAATATATATAATGTTAGGAACTTTAATTTGGTGACGAAGCCACATAGGATCATGAATAATTAGAGAAGATGTAAATAAATATTATGTATATGTATTATATATAAATATAATAAATAATATATATATATATAGCAAAAACCTGTTATATTCTGTGTAAAATTTTCGTGTAAATAAGCAGTTTTCCCATACTTTTTGGATCTCACAGTCGTTCCTCAGTCTATAAATCTTCCTAGACAGTTTACCGTGAGCAAGTTACGCGGTCATCTACCGATCTTAATCTTGCCTCTTTACCTGGAGTTTTGCTTCTCTCGTAACTTCATTATGTGCTTCTTGGAGTCGGTTTAAATCACACTGAACCCTAGGTAAGTCAATTACTATAACTACACCTTAATTGTATGTAGGGGGAGTTCAGTGCGTTTTTATGTATTAATTTTTACAATGATTATTCTCAAACGCTTTACAATTTGTGCATATTTCGTCTCTGAAAATATCCGTATGTTTGTTAATAATCGAAGAAGGGTTAATTATGAATAATTTAAAATATATTCTGCAGGAGAAAATGAATATTATCACTATTTATTAGAATAAAACTATTTTTAATGTGAATTGAACTTATTTAATCCAGTACTTACAAGCATAGTTATGCTGTAAACTTGTTGTAAACGTTTCTGTAATTAAAGAAATAATATTTTTATAGAAAACTAATTATTACCAACCAGGAGTTGTTGAAATGTATTTTTCCAAGCAAGCATACTCCGAAGTTTTATTGATTCGATTAAGGAGCAGTTGGTATCGATGCCCAATAAAGAGCTAGGTGGAGGGGCTTAACGCTGATGAAATCCGAAAAGAAAACGAATCGGATATCCAGGCTGATTCGATTTCAGGCGCTGTCAGTAGAAGTACACTAATGGCTGAAACCGATACTCTTGTGATAAGGAAGCACGCTTCTGCAATGCAATCTATCATTTTGACACCAGAAATACCACTTTTGTCGGTGCTACACGAGCACGCACGTGCTGTTTTCCTTGGCTTCGGGAAGGATCGCCCTGCTTCATTCGTAGCTCTACCTGTCTAAGCATCCTCACAAAAGAGGAGCCCACTCAGGTTACGCTAATTCCTGACATACTGCGCAGACAATAGAACCCACAATGTCATCCTTAGCGATAAATTATTTATGTAACCATATAAAGGTCCCCAAACTATCAGAATAATCCATAACAATTTCAAGATAAATTTCATTGTAGTATGAACTATAAGCTCTTAAGGACAATTATTGTGATTGGCGAAACATTCTATGAAATATAATCGAATCAATAAAACTTCGGAGTATGCTTACTTGGAAAAAAATATATTTCAACAATTGCTGGTTACTATTAATGCCTTTTCTATATAAAAAAAATTGTATTTCTATAATCACAGAAACGTTGCTTTTGAGTACTGGATTAAATAAGTTCAATTCACATTAAAAATAGTTTTATTATAATATTTCATATAATTCGGAATTCCTATACGTAATAATTATTATTGGTATTTAGTTATAATTTGACTTTTCATTCATTCATTCATTCATTATACGATCTGAGAGAATTATCGGAATGAAAATTCTAGTACTATGCTGTTCGACCTCAAAACATTATAGGCATAGTGTTTTTAATCTTCTAAATTTCGTATATGTTGCTCGAAGTCAAGTATCAAAATGAATTAACTACTTATCCACATATTTTCAAAACAATATGATGGAATACTTGTCCTAGTGTGACCGTCATCAGCGTTTTATAAAAAAATATATGCTTCAACTAATTATTCCATATTATGATGCAATTCTGAATAATCTTTCGTCTTCGTGGTATTCTTTTATTCGTTTGACATAGAAGTAACACGTTCCCTTGGAACAGAACTTTTTCAAGTTTACCTTTCATTAATGAGAATCGGTTACGAATCAGTCAATTTACGTTAGATTATCCATTCATTCCTATAGTTAACTTGCTTGATTATTCATTACATATAATCAGTAGCTTCACATTAGGCAATTATAAAATAACAATTAATTTGTTTAGTCCTATTCATGAACGTGTGTCCATACAATCAGAATGTCATTAGATTTATTTAAACTAAGTTATAATAAAAATGTAAATACATACACTTAAAAAATTATAGTGTAACAAGGCATTCCGTTCAAACTTAAGTTATATAATAAATAGGTTGTTAATAAGTTTGAACTTTCGCTAGGTAACGGAAATGATCAGTCAGAGAGGAAGATATCTTGGATAGCAAATAGGACAGTCGATACCGTGTAGGATATTGATTTCTATAGTACAGTGCAGAGATTTGAAGAAAATAGGAAGCGCTAAGATATTTTTTAAAAAAGGTTTAATAGAAATACTGAACTGTAGGCAGTCCAGGGCCTTTACTACTTCGAGACTGAAGTAAGGTTCATTTTAGAGTGGCTCTATAAAATTCTCCCTACGTAGCGTCTAGGAATAATTACGCGTAGTAGAGAAAAAATTAAAATATTCAGATCCACCCACGTGGTTGGTTGTGGGGTCACTTCAAACTGTTTAATGGTTATTGCTAAGTCCGCATTGTAACCCGAAACGGGTTGAAAACTGTTGCTGTGTCTGGTAACCCGATCTTGTTTGTCGATCGCGCCCAACCGTTACCGTTTGGATGCTTTTCATCTACTAAACAATAATGTAAAATAAGAAGAATACAATAAAAATAATATAACTATATGACAGTAGTCAATTTATTATGAGCACCCTTCTATAACACAGATACTTCATCATCCATTTGTAACTCAATATGAAAATAATAACAATTTTTTATTACCGTTTACAGCATTTTTAGTATTGTAAATTAATTAAGTCGTTGTTTATTACACAACAAATATTTTAACATACTTAATTATATATACGATAAAAGTAATAACCAGCTCAGAAGGACAGGAATTCTGTTTTTATTTTTGTCAGATTTGTTTACGAACTCAGACTGGGGATCCTTGAGTGATTTTAACATATAAAAAATAATGATAAAATGACGGATAAGTGACTTTTAGAGAGGGGAAGGACTAACAATTGGGGCGTTTTTGCGGCTCTTAGGGCTAATTGGTTGTGGACGACGGAATCCTAATGGCATAATTACAGAAGGTTGTTGGACGATTTAATGATATTAAACGGAAACGTTTAATATAATTGATTGAGTGGCTCTCGGAGCGGGAGAACGGCAACATATGGTGTTGGTTTGGCAAAAGTGGAAATGCAAAAAACTGTGAAAAAAAGGGAAGATTCTGGAGTCCGGATATAAATAAGAGGGCAGTTGGACAGTTAAAGTAGGTTCATTATTATTTCGTGTTGGAGAAGAGACGGACGTGTCAGCGGGGATAGGTGTGTTTTGAGGAGTCCGTATTCAGAGTTCCCGGGACTACGACTGAGCAAGTGTGATTTGGAAGCTGAGAAATGTCATATTAAAAGTCCCCGGGTTTTGGAATTGCAAGTCGCCATTGTGGAATTATATTTCATCTATTGCCATGATCGAGTAATTGTGAAAGCTTCAGAGAACAAAGCTATCAACTGTGATTGTTCAAACAAAGTTATCAACAGTTAGGTACAGAAAGTGATTTGTGTTTAGACACAAGAATATCTTTAAATTCAGTGAAATATGGCCTTTTTGTGATGAGTTTGAAAAAAAAAGTGTGATCGAGCCGAGATGAACAGACAAGGGTAAAGTAGACGAAAAGGAATTTTCTTAATTGTAAACCTTATAGTGTAAATATAGTTATCGTCATATTTCGAATTACGATGATTTCATTTAAAAATAATAATAATTTAAGTGAGGACTATTTTTGCCTTGTAAGATTTAATTGTCATTTACGTAACAATCTTTATTGGAGGCCCGATAAGCGGCCCTGAACATTAAGCCGTGGCACAACATATCAATTTGTAAAATTTCAACTGAGATAAAAAATTGTTTTATTAAATTAATTTTGTTATATTTCAAATTAACTTTTAATTTGTTTATTACAAATTTGGAACCTCAACGTAAGGTTCATCTTCATTTGTCATTAATCATTTATTTTGTTTATTACAAAATTGGTGCTCCAACGTGAGATTTATCTTAATTTAAGATCTTATATAATAATTTTGAATATTAAAATATAAAAACACATTGGAAATTTGTCTTACACAAAAAGTATCACCATTTTATAAGATTCTAATACTTATATTTTAGCATTTTATATAAAATTTCTCGTCTGATCCTTATAAATTACTTTTGATGGAGATTTACCAAATGCAAGGTCCCATATTTATATCTACAGCCTGATGTTTTTCTTTAACCAATGTCAGTAATTTTTGTTACTTTATAGTTGAAAGTTATCGTCGAAAGTTTTTTTTTTAAATTTACTGACAATGGTTATATTAAAAATTCAGCTAATGAGTATTAACTCTTCTGCTATTTTATATGAACCTTGGAACCGCGGCTAAATCAATATATTTGTGAGATAGCAAAGATTATGCACTAAATTAAAACAAAGTGAAACATGAAATTTGTCCTTCCCCATCAATAGTTACGAGCTTAATGTAATTGACTGGGGATCTGGAGCTCTTTCTCCGTCGTTCAAATGGACGCATTCCACTCTTCTTGTGTCAACAGACAGCCATTTATCATTTAATTGAGATACTGAGTAACTGAATGCGGACTGAATAAATTACCTACTAAGGGATAATAGCATTTATTTTGCTTTAAATAGAAAGTGAAGGACGGTTCGTCAAATAACGATCACTTTTAATTAAATAATTCATACCTGAGACGTTGTATTTTATATACACTCAATTCATTCACATCTGCGAAGCGTTTCTTTTGTGATGTTTTGAGTCCACTCAACAATCAATTATCAGATAATATTGTAGAACCAGAACACAATCTAAATAATGAAATATCGAACAAAATTTAATTCCTCCGAAAATTCAGCATAGTTTAATTTAATATTCACAGAATAGGAAAATGTTTTGAAAATATGCGAGACTTATTTTGAAGTGGTATTACCGGTTTTCCATATGTGTTTATTATTCTTTGGCTTCATAAAAAAGACTAAGTTTGCGTTTCCTAGCGCAAGTAAATCTAACAATAGAATAATATTTACATGGCACGATTGTGGCAATTTATGTTGCAAAAAAATTATTGCTTAGCTGTAAAATGCATTATTTGGTTTAACAATAGCAGACACGAAATACTCGAAGGAGATCAACAATTTACTTTTCAGAGAACATTAATGACTGATACGTATTTAACTAACGCCGATTTTATACTTATACTTACAATGAAATGAATTGAAGGAATGTTTACGTGAAACAAATAACAACGGTCAGACAAGCTCCATCGAATCGACGAGATAATAAAAGAAGCATTGAAGACCTTTTATTTTTCTCCTCGTACTTAGGATCACCCACAGTAAAAAAATTATGGTGTATGTTGGGTGTTTCTCTACGATTTATAGTTCCCGTATACCGTATTATAGATTTAATTATGGGATTCAAGAAATTTAAACGAGTGACTAAAATATGCAGTAGTTTTCTGGGAAATGCATTTGTGATATGATTTTTTTAGCACACTAAGTTGCTCTTTTGGACGGGTTATATACGAAAAGTGTGGATGGGAGATCAGATATTGATAGGTGAAGATCAGCAGACCAGTTTTATGGCGA